>OZ023265.1:52427686-53047198 GCA_964006375.1 Tillus elongatus | reverse complement strand
GTTATCGTGGCTACAAACAGACAGACATACAGACCGACAGACATATAGACATACAGACCGACAGACATACAGACCGACAGACATATAGACATACAGACCGACAGACATACAGACACACAGACCGACAGACGGACAGACAAAAAATAATTCGTTCCCGAATCATGTTTTCTATATGTTCTGATCGTTTTTACGACAATTAAGTGAAAAAAAGAAAACTCGGGACGCAGCAAGTGCGTTATGGTAGAGAATTTTTATTAAATGCTTCAAATTTAAATAACTCAATTTTCTATAAACTTAGAGAGTTTAATTTCAATACGTAGTAAGGTTCTTCATAAGGCAAGATATCCACAAAATTTCATTAAAATAACTTTGTAATTTTCGGAAAAAAAATTTTTTTCGAAAGAAAATTTAAAATTTGAATAACTCAATTTTCTCTAAAGAAAGTTGAATTTTGGTACGTAGTAAGGTTGAGGCAACATATATAGTAAATTTCATTGAAACAGCTTTGTTACTTTCGGAGAAAAAATTTTTTTCGAAAGAAAACTCAACATTTTTCCGGAAAACCCCGTCTGATTTTTCTGGATAACGAACTCATCCAAGCCATTAATAAAAGACAGGCACTTGCCAAGTTTCATCGAAATCGGTTAATTATTTTTTGAGTTATCATATATATATATATATATATATATATATATATATATATATATATATATATATATATATATATATATATATATATATATATATATATATATATATATATATATATATATATATATATATATATATAAACATATAAAAATTAAACCTATTTACAAATGAACTTTAATAAGATATTATGCTGTGACAATACCTCTCTCAAGCACCCTAAAATATAATCAAAATGTGCACAGTTATATATGTTTTATTTCTTTTTACCTTGTCTTAATACACTACATATTTTATGACAATCGATTTAATTTACTTATTTGATTTCATAAATAGTCGGTTAATAGTGACTTGGAATGAAGTAGACACCACATCTTCAAACATATTAAGAGAATATGAGTAAATCAACAGCAACTGGGAATGAATTCGGTCAGTCGCCCAGCCACGTGGTTAAAAAACACTGTTTGTATGAGTGGTTACAACTCTACATCTAAATAAAAGGACTGTAACAGCGGCAGAAGCAGAAGTCAATGGAAGGTGTGTGTATTCGGAAAGAAACTATTGACTATTAATAACAACAATTGACTAAAAACGCTGCGAGTTGTAAGGCAAAAATAATTATACTACAGAGGTGATAAATGATAATAAATTACAATAGGGCTATATATAATCGTAAATGCTTCCAATGATTAACAATCAGTGAATTCAGTATTATTGACATTTCTCGGAAACTTACAAATGAATTTCATGAGTCAATAAGAAAAGCATTGACTAACCAACAGCAACCACATACTTATGATTTAAACATAAATGTTTCAAATTTGAATAGCTCAATTTTCTGTAACCCTAGAAAGCTGAATTTTGGCACATAGTTAGGTATTTCCCAAAGCAATATGTAGACCAAATTTTATCGAAATTTTCGGAAAAAAAATTTTTTTTTAAAGAAAACTCAAAATTTTCCCGGAAAACCCCGTCCGATTTTCCTGGCCAACGAACTCATCCAAGCCATTAATAAAAGAAAGGCACTTGCCGAGTTTCATCTAAATCGGTTAATTATTTTTTGAGTTATCAGACGGATATTTTTATATGTTTATATATATATATATATATATATATATATATATATATATATATATATATATATATATATATATATATATATATATATATATATATATATATATATATATATATATATATATAACATATAAAAATTCAAACTGACCCCGGATATGGGTTCTAGGGGTCCTAATTCGCGCTCATTTGAAAGAATTTTTGCAAAGTCTCACCATCGATACCTCTCTATTAGTGAATTTTTTAAATAAAAGTTCACTAAAAATGAAATTTTTGTCGCCGATGCCATACTGCCACACATATTGACGATGTGGAAGTAATACCAGTTATAACCAACAAATTAACGAAAACAAAAAAATATTTTTGTTCAATATTTTTTCTAAACTGATATTTCGATACATAATAATTCTAATATATATTTGCGCCCATTTTCTGTTTAGCTTGCTTAATTTCAAGACAAGATAATACTGAGGAATAGGAAGTTGCTGATCAGGCAGTTTCAAGTTCACATCTTTGCTTTCAGCATTGTCTAAGAATGTTAGAGAACACATACAGTGGCGCCGCTCATCCAGGTGTCGAATATCATCTTTTATAAATTATTGCTATAACCAAACTGCAGGCAAAGTTAATAATATAGCAACAAAGCAAGGTTAATGATATGAGCAGTATGTTTCCGTTATTATCGCAACTTCCTGCAGGCGTATTCTCTTACTACACTTGAGATTGTATGAAAACTATAACAATAAGTTTATGAATATGCTGCATCTCATTGTTGCTTATAAATATAATGAGTTTAAATAAACATATGCCATCGCTTTTGTTATAACATTGTAACTACTAAGTATTTTTCGCTTACACAGCCTTCCAGTTATGAACTTATTTAAGAGATACCATTTGGAATTTTAGCGAATTTTTTTTTTAAATTCGCTTATGGGGAGATCTGTGTTTATATATATATATATATATATATATATATATATATATATATATATATATATATATATATATATATATATATATATCCGACCGATAACTCAAAAAATAATGGACCGATCTTGATAAAATTTGCAGAGTACCTTTCTTTTGCAAGTGGCTTGGATAAGTTCGTTAGCCCGGAAAATCTGACCAGGTTTTCCCGGAAAATTTTGTGTTTTCTTTATAAAAAAATTCATATCTCCGGAAATAACAAATAACCAAATTTGGTACACGTGTTTGTATTATAAAGAGTGAACTCTCTACCAAAATTTAGGTCCCTAGCTTTAAAGACAAAGAAGTTATGGGCAGTTAAAGCAACAAATTTTAGAGTTTTCCTCAAAACGTCAAACTCACAATATTAAACGTCAAAATTGGCAATGTTTAGGCAAAGAATGTAAAACAAATACCGTTTGTGAAAAGAAAATGTTGCAAGAAGAGTGTTCTGCGAACCCTTAAGTTTCAGCTTCAACCATCATTGCCCTTCATTTTACTAAAATATTTACAGAATATCCATTTCAAATAGACCCTTTCTCTGATGCTTTGACTGTCAGTTTATTTAAGTTTGGTGGCTTTTTGGATATTTATTTGTAGGTTTAGTGAAGTCTATGGTTTAACGGTCTATAATTTTTTTTTTGCTAATTATCGAGGAACAAATTTGTTAATGCATTTTTGCACTTTTTATCGAAATATGATGCGTTTATAAGAAAAAAATCTGGACGCAGTAAGTGCGTTTTGGTAGCGAATTTTCGGTAAATTTGCAGTTTAGCTCGCGAACGCTTTTCAAAACACTGTTTTCAGAAACCTGCCTGGGCCCCCCACTGGATCCACAAACCCCAAGAAAAATTTCTTGTTCACACTCCTCAAGGAAGTTACGGGACCAGGAGTGAGTAGGGGTGCATAATTTTTTTAGCTAATTTTTGTAGAACAAATTCGTTAATGCATTTTTGCATTTTTTATCGAAATATGATGCGTTTATAAGAAAAAAATCTGGACGCAGTAAGTGCGTTTTGGTAGCGAATTTTCAGTAAATTTGCAGATTAGCTCCCGCACGCTTTTCAAAAAACTGTTTTCAGAAACCTGCCTGGGCCCCCCACTGGATCCACAAACCCCAAGAAAAATTTCTTGTTCACACTCCCCAAGGAAGTTACGGGACCAGGAGTGAGTAGGGGTGTATAATTTGTTTTAAACTAATTTTCGTAGAACAAATTCGTTAATGCATTTTTGCATTTTTTATCGAAATATGATGCGTTTGTAAAGAAAAAATCTGGACGCAGTAAGTGCGTTTTGGTAGCAAATTTTCGGTAAATTTGCAGTTTAGCTCTCAAACGTATATTTTCAAACCATTAGTAATTTTGATAAAATATAGTACATTGTTTCTACCACATAGGCTATACCGGTAATCAGATTGATGCCTGCTCGCATTTGCTATTAAAAACATTTTTATGGAAAATCACTTCCATAACACATTTGCTGCATCTAGACTTTTGAAAAATGTTTATATATTTTCAAACAATAAATTTATTTCAATGAAATATGGTACATTGTTTCTACTATATAGGCAACCAAGTTTGATGCCTGCTTTCATCAAAGAAAGACATTTGCTATTAAAAATATTTTAAAGAAAATTCGCTACCATAACGCACTTGCTGCGTCCCGAGATTTTTAATAAAACAGATAGAGTGAGATTCACACTATATTATTATTACATCACATCTGTTTCACTACGTGGTAGCTCCTACACCTTTTTAGTTTCTCGGTAATATTTGTACAAAGTAACTTTTCACTAGATATTGATAAAATTGTTTATACAGACTCAAATTAGATCCATAATTTAAAAGCTTACTTATATTTTTAGTGAATTTTATTTTAAAAAATTCACTAATAGACAGGTATCGATGGTGAGTCTTTGCAAAAAAAATTTTTATGGCCTGACCTATATATAGAGTATTAAGTTTTTGTGGCGATAATAATGTTATTTACTTAAAAAATTGTGGGAAAGCCGCCAGTTGCAAAATAAAACCCTTTAGTAACAGCCGAGCTTTCGGAAAAGTTTATTCCGTTCTCAAGGCTACAACATGGAAACAAAAAAGTTCACAATTTACTTAGGAAAAATATAAAAGTTTAAAATACTTACATATAACGTGAATTTTACTATAACTAATTATGAAATAACAAACATGAAAAAAACCTTTTTGTAAATTTGAGTGAGGTCGAAAGGTGCCAAACTGACAGATGAAGCTAACTATTGCATATTTGAATTTGTTTTTTGTTTTTGTCTGGAAATATAAATAGGGGTAGTAATAAAAGAATGTGTTTAGAAGAATTTGAAATTACTTTTAACGATAATTTAATAAACTTAAAGAAAAATAATAATTTTAGAAATCACAACCCCTATTTATATTTCCTAGACAAAAACAAAATAGTGAATTTTCATAAAAATAATTTTAATAGCGAACATGTTTTTTTTAAGAAAGCAGGCATCAATCTATATAGTAGAAATAATATGCCATGTTTCATCAAAATAACTTTATTGTTTGAAAATGAACAAAAATTTCCAAAAGTAAACTTAAATTGTTCCCGAAAAAACTGGTTTCCTGGTCAACCTTATAGATTAATTGCAAATTGGGCTATTCAAATTTGAAGCATTTAATGAAAATTCGCTACCATAACGCACTTGCTGCGTCTCGAATTTCTTTTCTTACAAAGATGTATTATATTTCGATGGAAAATGCAAAAATGCAATAATATAGGGCGTATTCGATTAAAAAATTCGCTACCATCACGCACTTGCTGCGTCCCGAATTTCTTTTCTTACAAAGATGTATTATATTTCGATGGAAAATGCAAAAATGCAATAACATAGGGCGTGTTCGATTAACAAAAATATTTGAATCACCAACGACTTATGGGCCACCCTGTAATTGTGGAAATATTTTATAAGATGTAGCTTAAGACACCCTATAATTAATGTATACCTTTTTTTTTTGTAACTTGCATAATAACGGATGATGATTAATGATTTTTTACGAAAATTTGACAAAAATGATATACCATTAAACGATAAACTCTACAGCCAACACTACTGCCAAAGCATCAGAGAAAAGGTGTATTTTAAATTAATATTCTGGGAATATATTAGTAAAATGAAGGACAATGACGATTGAAACTAAGAGTTCAGGCTTTGTAAAGCATTCTTCTTGAGACATTTTATTTCCATGGCTGATATTAATGTCAGGTTCGTTGCCTGCCTAAATATTACCAATTTTGACGTTTGAAATCGCGACGTTGACGTTTTGAGGAAAACCCAAATTTATTTTTCTTTAAATGCCTGTAACTTATATATATATATATATATATATATATATATATATATATATATATATATATATATATATATATATATATATATATATATATATATATATATATATTATGTTTTTGAAAATAAATTTTTTCCATGTCTTTTTAAATATATTTCCCGTTTTCTTTGTGTTTTATTTCCTTATGCCATCAGTATATAATTGATTAATTGATAAAAATCGAGGGGCATTTCGAAGTACAGTACTATTTATTGTATACAATATTATATAAATAATAAAAAAAATCAACGGGTACTTGCTGTTTTTTTCAGGTGAGAAGGCAAATTATTTATTAGTGCAACATTTAACGCGTTATAACTTTGAAAATATTAATTTGAGAAAAAAAAAGTTTAAAGTAAAAGTTGTAGGAAATTTGTCGATTGAAAAGTTAAGTTTAGAACCTCGGTGGTTCAGGGGCAAGAACGTGTGTCTCTGAACCGAAGGGTACTGGGTTCGATCCCGGGGTACTCCTTTCACTTTTTCAGTACAAACTGTAAAATTAACATGAACTGAGGTTCTGGCATTGTATTTGAGCAAGTTTAATGTCTGCACGTTCCGCCTTTCGGAGGGGGCGTAAAGCCGTCGGTACCGTCTCTATGCGATGTTGGGCACGTTAAAGATCCCCACCCTCCTTACAGAAAGGCCTGGGTTCGGCAAAATTTCCAGGATAGTGTGGTGAAACTGCTCCCTGGCGTCGGTGATTGGCCATAGTCGCGGAAATAGGCCGACGTTAAAGAAACAAAACACACACAAAAAGTTAAGTTATAAGCATTTTATTGTTTAAACAATAATTATTAACAAATATATAGGTAAAAAGTCAATAAATGAATCCTAATAGTCGTTGTAAAGTTGTAAACGGTGAGTGCTACAAATAAAAGCTAATTAACAAAAAGATGACAAATGCGATTATCTACAATAAAAGTTATTACTCTTTTTGGCCTAAAGTGCAGGGTTACGGAGATATAGGCCGAAACGGTTTTGCTCAAAATGGCGGCACTTCCGCCCTCCTCATTTATAAGGATTTTGTGTTTTTACATTCAGTAGATCAGTCTGAACCTATGTATAAAAAAAAACTCCTGTAATTTAGTGCATTATGGACAAGAGTAACGGGCTCCTCTATTGCCTGTACCATTATTAACTCAATAAAGATTTTACTTCAGAAGCCGACGATAATGCCAACTGATAAAACATAGTTCCTTTTCTTGACAAAAAAACTGGTTGAAAGGTAATATGTTCTAGTGATTCGTATGTTTTCAGACACTTAACAAATTTTGAAATATAGACATGAATATCGTACATGCTCAAGTCAATCACAATAGGCGTTCCGCAGCCAAAATATATTTTGAACGGTACCCGAAGCGCAGTCAGCCAAATCAGAAAAGTTTCAAAGACTCGTTGTCAGATTAGGTGAAATTGGCAATGTTGGTTAAATCTTATGTCTAGAATTTATAGTTGCTCTATAACCCAATTATTACAGACCATCCTCTATAAGCATATCAACCAAACAAAAACGCTGTTCACGACAGAAAAAGTAATCTTTTATCTTGCATGCTTCTGAAATATGACTGGACTAAGTTGGATTACATGCATTTGTAATCCCAAATCTTTTCGTTTTAGAACCTCAGAAAAAAAAACACCCATACTTATCCAATATCTCTATTTGGGATTGTTTTTCCCAATGTGAAGCACTACACACTTGCCTATATTTAGAGGGAGAAGCCAATCTTTACTTCATTTACATTCTGTAGCCTTTTTAAATGCCTACATTATTGTAATATCTGCTTACAAAATTGATTCTAAGGAAGATTCATACCATTTTCGACTTTCAAAGTGGGCACGTTCTCTGCGGATTAATTATCCTACAATTAAAAGCGAATGTATTGCCAAACGTATCAGATTTTATTTTCGATGATGCAGCAACTATTTAATCATACGAAGTTTTGAGAAGGTGTGGTCTAGTTTCCACCTTTTTCTGGATTGACACAAACGTCGAGTGTTCCTTAAACATAAGATAACTTTGTATTTTATTGATTGCTACATCCACTTCTTTTCAGTATAATAGGTTATCTGCTTGCACTGTTCATTGTTAAGACAAATGCGGCGTCAAGTTTTCTACTGGGGTTATTGCATTGAAAATTGTAGGCAGAAGGTTTGGTAATTAATAATTCATGGCAAGTATTACTAAACCTCCATTAAGATTGGATATTGACATGTTTGGTAAGGGAAAATGATCCAGATAAGCTTTTTAGCCAGGTCTTCAAATCAAAATCATTTTGGTTGCTCATTTAAATCCGATGAAACATCTTACTTATAGACGGTCATTTTCTGGTGTTGTTGTATCTTTTCGAAAAGCAAACTTGGGAGTAAAATTTGCTTCGTAGATTACCATAACGTGTAGGTTTACCTCGACACAAGTGAAATGCGTTTCATAAATTATTTATTGAATGTGTTTAAATTCTACTTCAAGTGTTAAAAGCAGTGGGAACTAAAAGCTAGTATAGATATTGTTTCTAATTTTCTTATGATGATCTATTATCACTCAGCAACATAAGGAAATATTTTACAGACTGTAATTTAAATGAAGAGCTAATACGCTTTGTAAATGTTAATAACAGTGAAATAATGTATATTGAATAATGAACGTATCCGTTTCTTAGGCCTTCTAATTACTTTCCAATAGGTATAAGTGCTTTCGTGGATATAAAATTTGCAAAACATAAATTTTCAATTTCATGAATGAAAAGAACAATGAAGAAGAAACAAGTTCATGGATGTCGAAGGTTGAGTAATTCCACTGAATGGATTATGCAAATGAATCTCTCAGGAGTTCTTATAGATGGAGAGATTCTCTAAAGTCTACGACGCAGTGCATACAGAAAGCTAACCGTCAAGTTCATGGTTATTTCGAAGTATTTCCAGGACCGGATAATGCTAAAATTTGAACTACCTTGCCATCAAGCACTATTGTATTAGAAACTGATGTAATAAGTATCGATTATAGAGGTTCACAGACTTTATTCTTCAAACAAACCATTATTGATTTTTGGATCAGCGAGAGGGAATGTGGTAAGATATGATAGCATAACATATTTCAGGACTTATTTTATTTTTGTTGTGATGTTTTTAGCTAATTTTCTTTACGAAAAGTTCACTAATAGTGAGGTCACGATGAAAAGCTTTCGAAAAAATTTCTTCAGATGAGCGCGAATTTGGGTCCATAGAATATATATATATATATATATATATATATATATATATATATATATATATATATATATATATATCCGAGCGATAACTCAAAAAATATTAAACTGATTTCAATCAAACTTATCAAAAATCTTGCTTGGGTGAAAACCGAGGTCGAGTTCGTTAATCATGCTCAAGTTTTTCCGGTGGAAAATCGGGGTAAACTTTTTCAAAACGCTATATTTTTGTAAGTATCAGAGTAACTCAAATGAGACTTTACATGTGGCTAGAAATAGTGCAAATACACTTATGTTGTGAATTTTAAGTAATTTGGTACACAATATTTAGAGTTTTTCCCAAATTAAAAATAAAATCTCACAGACATGCGTTGAGCCGACTTAGTGGTTAAAGTCCAATGCCTGACAGACAGAGTAGTTAATTGCCAGATTGATTCATATAATAGGTATAAACCATACATCAACGGTAACCAAACTAAATATATAACAGGCATAAAACATACTACCCGAACCAACAATTGTGAAATCTAGGCCGCAATTATGGAAAATGACAAACGACATGAAATTAAAAATTTCTTAAAAATTACTTAACTGGGGGATTTAACCAATTATTAAAAGACACTATATTTGTAGCTTTATGAACGGCCTCAAATACAGTTTTAGCGCAGCATAGATATATTATGCTGTCCTATAATATACTAAAAATGTAAACAAAATCAAGCCAAGTCTCTACAAAAATGATTCTAAAATAGTTTATTTTATCTTTAAACTTAAACATAAGACGTCATATAAGACCGAAACAGTCGTGGGATGTGTCTCAATGGTAATTCTACTAATTCTGTAATTAATTACGTATACTTTGAACATAATATCCCGGGCATGAAGCCGATCTAAAGTATCGCGCAAATAAAACGTTAGGTGAAGCATACTTAGATGGCGCCAGGGACATCGCGCTTGCCTCCTAAGCAAAAGGTGACGCGATCGAATCCAGCTCGATGAATTAATGTTTTTTATGTTTTATTTTGACAGTTAGAGAAAAAATAGTGCACAGATTTCATACGTTTGGAACAAGATCTCATTTTTGTTTAAAACGCCTGAATAAGTCTGAAATTATAATTTTGTTATTGTTGATATTGAAAAAAACCGGTTTGATTAGGTTGATTAAAACGAAATCATACTGGCGCTTAATAAGAATAAATAACTACTACGTTTATAATTTGGCACATACCTTACTTTTCTAAATATGAATTAAGTTTCCTTCTGGAAATCTTTTTTATAACTTATAATGAAATTTGTAATACAAGTTTCTTTTAAAGAGACTTGCACTATCTACAGATATAGCAAAATTTAGTTCTTTAGCTTCATAGAAAACCGAGTTTTGGGTATTTTTCTCAAAAGGAGTTAGAACGCAAGATTTTTTTGATAGTAGAGAGATATCGATGGTGACACTTTCGAAAAAATTCTTCAAATGTGCGCGTACTTCAAGGTCTGTATAAGTTTAAAGTATTAACTTTACTAATATGCCGTATAATAATAGTGTACACTTCTTATGAAAATTCGCTACTATAACGCACTTGCTGCGTACCGAAATTTTTAATATTTCAGAGCACACACAAGTTATTAAACTTAAAAGCTCCGACTCTTTTGTATTTTTTCTCATTAGAAGACAGTTTTCAGTGTTTGTAAGTATGGTGTTTGTAAATTGATGATTCTTGAGAATTGACAATTAAGAATTAATAACAATAACAGTAAGAAAATACGAGAAACTAGGAACTAAAAAAAAACTATTCTGAAGAAAATGTATCAAAAATGGATTGGCTAAAAAACAGGAGGACATGTTAAAAATTAGAAAGGCACCTCTTATAAACAACTGTCTTGTGAGACACAACTGTCCATCTAGACATCGCAGTGTTCGTTTGGAGTGGGAGTGATTGCGGTCACTCTTGGTCAGGTTGCAATATGGGGCTTTCGTTAACAAAGTGTGACATAGGTGCCGCTGTGAAAATAAATTTGGGCAAACAAGGCAAAATTGTTGGCACTTTCAAATACAAATATTCAGTCCGACTTTGTTAAAAATTCTACAAAGGAAAATAATTAGCCCACTCGACTAGAAACAAATATAAAGAAACCAGATTATCTGTGGACAAGGATGATATACTTTTTCGACAATATACCTGAATTTATAACAAAATTCTTAGACACGAGAAAGACAGTAATTAAAATTCCAAATTAATAACTTTAAGTGATTAAATAAACAAGCATTAAAAAGTGCAAGAAATAAGCATCAATTATGTATGCATAACACTAAAAACCTTGTTTGTATTTTTTATTTACCGTCGGTGAATTTCCGCGACTATGGCCCATCATTACCGCCAGGGAGCGGTTTCCCTCCACTTGTCAAATATCTACCTTTCTGTAAGGAGGGTGGTGATTTTTAACGTGCCCAACATCGAAGGATGGTATAAATCTCCCCCCCCCCCCCTTTCCGGAGGGCGGAACGTGCAAACATTCAACTTGCTCAAACACAATGCAATGTTAATTTACAGTATATACTGAAAGATAATTTTTAGTCTTTACTGGGAATTGAAGCTAGGACCCTTGGATCTAAAAGCACACGTTCTTACCCCTGTATCACCGAGGGTGTCACTAAAACTCTTAAATATTTATTAATGTTGCATGTATTTAATTTCAGTTTTTTTTTATACATATACAGGGGTGATTCACGCAACTCGTTCGAACTAGTAATAGGAATTTCGATCTGAAATTTTCAGTATAGACCTAGCCAATGTCTACATTTCAAATTAAAATGCCTCCAAGATGGCGACACATCTGGTTGTACCGAAAACTATAACAAACTCGTTTATTTAAATAAAACACCCTATATATTATTATAGTTTTGGATTCGCCGTTAAATTTCAAGTTTCTCTGAACCAATATGTTACCATTTCTGAGATAATCGTGAATTTCCGGTATTTTTGACGTACATAATATAGATCACATGATAATTGCTATACATCTAAAACTTGCTAACGTTATTAGAAAAACATCAATAAGTATCTACCCTAATGGCAATTTTTCCGAAGATATTTACAGGTGTTCATAAATTTATATTGAATTTGGTATTAGATAATCTCGAAAATCTCACAATTCTCAAATGGAACACCCTGTGTTTTTAACATTATTTAATGGTAAAATAAAATATCTATCGAACTGTATTAGGTTTTCCTATACCTATCTAGCATAGTTTTTGAATGAACCATGCTTTTATAAATTCCACCGAATTAATTAACTACTTGATTTAAGTTCCACCAAAGTTTCCCTATAGATACAGGTTGTGTAAATTTCACCATTTTATTTAAAAGGTATACATTGACTTGGTACATGCTGAAAATTTCAGACCGAAATTTATATTACAAGTTTCTAACCAACGAGTTGCGTGAATCACCCTGTGCATATCCAAATGGAAATTCCAATTATTGTTTAAGAAATAATTTTTTGCTTACTTTCTACAGATAAGTACACTTGGAGAACTCAAATCAGCACAACACAGCTTTTTAAATAATTTTTCATCCCCTGATGACGCTGAATTTGTTAGTGAAACGACCGTCTGGTCGGTAAAAAGATCTGTGTTGGTGATTTGGGTTCTCCAAGTCTACTTAACACTCACAGGTTCCAATCTTCACCTAGTTACTTGCTACAGTAAGTGGAGATTGGAACCTGTGATGAGCACAGACAAGTACACTTGAGGAACCCAAATCACCACAACACATTTAAAAAAAGACCTGACGATCGTTTCACTAACCAAGTTAGCGTCATCAGAGGATGAAAAATTCTAACTATTTAAAAAACTAAAAACTAAAAGTAGATATACCAAAGAATTAAATTATATCAAGAACGTGGCCGAATATAACGGATACACTGCTTGCCTGGTGAAAAAATGAATCAACAAACAGAAAACAAAGAAAATGTTGACGGAATCAACAACGTTTAAAAGAGAGAAATCCGAAATAAACTTTGTTTGCTTACCATTTGAACCTCGAATCATGAGGTCTCTAGATAGCATTTAAAAAAAAAGACAACTTGCAGCTAACATTTTCGACAAAAAATGCCTTAAAAACTTACTAGGTAACCCAAAAGACAAGGATAGCACGAACAAAATGTCGGGAATTTATGAAATAAGTTGTAAAGATTGTAATCTTAAGTACGTCGGGCAAACAAAAAGATCGATTGGAGTTGGATTCAAACGTGGCACCACCGCCGATTACGAGCCACCTGATCGATTGCTTCGCTAAATAAAAATTCCCACGTTTTTAACCCGTCCTAGAGATAACATAATAATACAGATAGTTCCGACATAGCAAACTATGTTAATTTATGTGTCCTTGAACCTTTCCAAAATTACTAAAGATAGACACATTTTAGATAAGTTAGTAGGGACAGTGCAGACCTCGTCCGGCGATAAAAATACAATACATTGCAGAATTTGACTGCGTTTATTTTCCCATCTCAGTTCGGTCCCTTTACCTAAGATCCGGTGTATAAGGTGATGTTAGTTTTTTAAATAGTTAGCATTTTTCATCGTCTGATGACGCTAACTTGGTTAGTGAAACGATCGTCAGGTCTTTTTTTTAATGTGTTGTGGTGATTTGGGTTCTCCAAGTGTACTTGTATTTGCTACAGGTTTAATATGAAATAGAGGCCAGAAATATTGCTTTGGCCAGAAATATTGCTTTTGGTATTCATGGCTTTTCTCAAATTATTCTTCTCTGACAAACATCAAAATACTTGTTCAGAACATTGTTAAAATTTTTTCTGAGTTCTCTGATTTTTTAATCCCTCCCTGATACGTACTCATATCCGCGCTTACAAAATCGAAGTGAGCTTTGTCTACTATAAATCGCGAGTCGTGCTTGCACTTGTTCTTTTCGTGTAGCGGACTCGTCTGGCCTACTGCGACCAGATTACCTGGGAGACTTCAACGTTAGATAAGAATGCAAAATTGATTACTTTTGTTTACAAACGTGTTTCCGGTCGAGATATATCACTGTCATATATAACTTTATACCTTATTTTCGTAATATATTATAATGATAAATATCTTTTCTGTGCATAGCTTATTGTAGAACAATCACGACTTGTGTCGAAACAAAAGACGTACGCCAGATGGTATTTTGTTTTAAAGAAAGAAAACTAAACATAAATCATATGAACCTCAAAGTGTAATGCGTATGTTGAGTGCAAATTGGTACTTTGTCGTGTCTGACTTAATTATAGTTTTTTCTTTGGATACGTTTCTTGTATGACGGTTCAAGAGAGCATTTTTCTGATAATATAAAATTGGTTAGTAAGAACTAACAGTAAAATTCAGTAATGGTGTGACGGTAAGTACTAAGTCCATTGCAGATCGTTTAACAAAGTTTTCCAAACTATAGCCAATTCACTCCAGATAGCAACTGACACCACCACCAAGGCAGACTGGTCGAGCTCCCTAATTTCGTGATACAGATTGACCTTTAAACCATAGATTCTCTGTATTTGTAAATCATTTTAAGACCCTGAAATATGGTTGCATAATTAGCAACGCCCAGAGTGATTTCAGCAATTTAAGGAAAAGAAAGACACAAGATGAAATTTTTAAATATTTCTAGTCAGTATAGTCACAGCATCTAAAATGTAGCAAAAATCCACCTTATATTTTTCTATTTATATTTACATTTATATTTTCCCTATGTTTACGACAGGAATTTGTATATCCACAATCAACTCATCAAGGAAGTAAGTTATTACATATATCTGGGCGCTATTATGAATAATAGTAGTATCATTCACAAGAAATAAAATCAAGAATGGACAAACCTAGTTATGCATTTCACAGAATGAAGAAGTTTTTTGCGGTTGTCATTCACGTATTGGTTTTTAAGTTAGGCTAATTAGCTGTTGCATCTTTGTTAACTGAATAGTGGAATGCTTTATCGCCGCTTTGTGCAGAGATTCTTATGATCTTTTCCGAGAGAGAAATAGTATTCAGGGATTACAACCAATATAAATGCTTCATTTCATCTTGGACACGTTACGTAGATGGCGCGCTGGTCGGGTACCACAGATTAACTCCTTCCGTTCTGAATAATTTGCATTTACTGTCAGCATATGTCTCATAAGTTAGCCGAGATCAGACTATTACTAGACAGGCTTTTCAGAATCCGACTTAATTACATAAACTGCTGTCTACGATGTTTATACTGCCAGCACAGTTAAAAACATTTCCAAGATAAAGATCAGCCAGCTCTTGAGGGAAGTGAGCTCTTTTACCTGTTCAGTGTCCGAGTAATTCGTATTTATGCTCACGTTTTGTGACCCCATCACCACTACTATCGCCCGAGTAGTGATGAGAGAAAATGCGAAGTTTGCGTATAGGTAGAACTTTTCTTTACAACAAGAAAAATATTTCCCGTTTGTTGATCGCAGGTGTATATTGTCTGAATGGTGGAGGCACCCAATGCTATGCTGTTTACTTTAAAAGAACCGGGTGATAGAGTCTAAATATCTATGAAGCAGAAACCATGTCAATAACGTTACGTCAGTTTATGCTGGTCCTTTGAGAGAAAGTGGCCATAGTATTGATTTTCCGAGATCCTACATCCATCCAATTTTGGTGCCGAAGAGTTTACTCTGAAGGAAATGGAAATGTATAGACATAATAATGTCTACAGAAATGTTTTGTATTCGTCTAGTGTAAATGCAGTGAGATTCCCTTCAATATATAGAAAGTTAATACAGTAACGTGGGAACTAGATGGACCATGAAGTTATGACTTTTAGAGACGGAGTATAGTGGTCTCTTTCCTTGTTATTGGTTCTCGTGTCTCTGATATGCAATATATCATACCTGTCACTTTTACATCTTGATTGTCTCCCTACTTTCATTTGCAAATTTTGATTTACTGTGCACACATGACCTCCATTATTGGTTAGAATCAAATACGTTAATTTGTATATCTTTCAGTGTTTAAAGTCTAAAGATGTTTAGCATTGGTCTCTACTGTTTTTGCCTGGAAATACCAAAAATAATAGATGAAATTGCAACTCTGGCAATTTTTATATAGTGTAATAGTTATCTTAAAGATATAACGTGAGGATGTTTGCCCGTTTGGCTTCAGTTTCTAATCTGAATTATAGTAAGATATTGTCCAAAAGCTTTGAGCAGCACTGTAACTTGCTGGCATTTCGTGTTTTGGTTTTGTTCGTCTAATCTGCCCATCAAGTTTTAGCATTTAATATTTTATTTTGTCGTTTGTTGTATTTTAACTTTGAAATGGTTGGTTTTAGTTGCATGCTGTTGTCCAACATTAGATTTCTTTTTTTCATAGAACTTTGTTGACTTAGTTCTTCCTGTAAACTAGATTGTACATCAAAGTATTGTGCTTAGCATGCTACCTATCAGAAACATAGTTTCTGACAAACAACTTTTGTGGTTTTAGATTTTGTTTTTCCTGAATATTGTTTTTCAGAGACCGAAACGCATTGGGAAGTCCAATACATTTTGTACGGAAGTAATGTCTTTTCTTTAACTGTAAACTATGTCAAACCCAGACGTTTTGGTGTGTAGAAATTATGCCTTACATTCGTGACTTGGGTCTTAGTATATAAAGCGGTGCCTGGATTCACATATGACTTTTTATAAAGTATGTGCTTTTGCAAGATGTTTAGGTTGCCCAAATATCATTTACTCTAGACAACACCAGTAATGCGCTAGGGCCAATGCATAATAAACGGCTCTGTTTTCTCTTTTTTCTAAGATATATCCAATGATGTGTATATATATGCGTGTGTATATATATGTATGTGTATATGTATATGTGTATATATGTAGTTATGTATTGAACCATTCTAGTTAGTAGTTAGTTTTAGGTTAGGTAAGGATAGTGAGTAAGTATTGATTGTCAAAAACTCTAGAGTGAAATTTCAGATATTTATTGTACCTGTTGCACACTTCTGTAATTTCTTTGAGTTATTTTACTAATAAATAAAATAAAAAAATGAATCAACATTTTGATGACAATTTTTTAACAATGATGTTAAGTGTACGTGTCACGTTAAATGTCTGTCAAGTTGTACATCCAAATATTTCGGGTACTCGACTTCAAGAATTTGAATTTTTATTGTATGTACGTAAACAGCATATATGCATTTTTTTCAGTGTATAGTAAGTTTGTATCAAGCCAAAACTGAAAAGCTCTAAATTATTCCTCTGCCTGCTCTGTAACTGGTTTTTACGTTTTGTCCTTGAAAAGGATGACGGTGTCATACGCAAATGTTATAACATCTGCTCTGGATAGTGATAACAAGATGGAATAGCTTTATGCGAGATGTATTGTAATTATAAAGAAGTCTAGACGCAGCAAGTGCGTTAAGTTAGCGAATTTTCGTAATAATGTTAATAATAGAAGAGAAAAAATAATTTAAGTTTGGTATGTCGAAATCTGAAGTTTATTGAATTTGGTGTCGGACTGTCAAACTATTAAGGATTTAACCTTCTAAATTATGTTATATGATACACCACAAGTCGCATAAGACTTATTGTATTAACATAATGTATAATTTTTGCCAATAAACAATAATAATAAATAAACAATGCCAAATATATCTTGTTTTTAAAAGAAGGACATATAGTCGGCCGTATAACCTATATAATAGTAATAATGTACCATATTTCATTGAAATAGCTTTGTTGTTTCAAAAAGTACAAACATTTTCCGAAAATAAAGTTAAAAAGCTTTTTACAAGCTATTTACATACCTGCGAAGATATAATTATTCAGCAACAGATTTTGGACCAAAATTGGAAAACAAATTTAGGAAAATTTGCAAAAATTTTTTTTACAAAAATTCATCTTTGTTTGTTTGTTACAGAAATTGCCTTCAGTAATGTTACACTAAATTATATTTTTCACAAAAATTCGACATTTATTACTAATTACCACTATATCACAAATATCTTACAAAAAATTATTTGCACGGAAACACTAAAAAGATTTCTGCGAAAACTTTTCAAATTCAGCCACTATTTGCGAGTGCCTGTACACGGTAGCTCGATTTTTTCGACAAGTAATACAAACAAAAAGCACACTGAATGCGTCATTTCCATGGAGCTCCGCTATCTATTTGTAGAAACGTCGTATTACAATTTGTGATATCTGTCTGTAATGTGTGCCAAAAACGTGAAAAGTTGCAAAACAATTGAAATAACTCAAAAACGATGAACGACATCAATTCTTCCAAACATGCATTGTAATTCGATGAAAAATAAAAAAATGCGATAACATAGGGGTATTCTATTAAAAAAAGAAAATATGTATCACCAGCGACTTATGGGCCAGCGCGTGATTGTCAAAATACCTTTATAAGATGCAGCTTGAGACGCCCTATAATTAACGTATAAATTTTTTTCTCATATCTTGTATAATATCGGATATACAGTGTGGAACAGCCAAATGGAATAAATTCGATAACGGATAAATGAGGACGTGTTGGGAAAAACGCTTGGACACGTCGATTTGTATTTTTAACTGCGCATCTTTTTCAAGAAAAAAAAATTATATAGGGTGCGTCATGTGACAGTGGCCAATACCAACTTTCTTATTTTAAATACAAGCCCCTGTATATTATTAATTTTTTGGATTCTTCAGAAAATTCTAGACATAATTCATGTACAATGTCCTATACCTATCTTCAACTGTTTCGGAAATATTAAGTATTTTCAGATTTATTACAAAAATTAACATTAAAAATAGAAAATTATTTTATTTCACAAATTCTAATAAGAAATACTGATTATATCTTAATAATTTAAAAAAACAAAAAAAAAATTAATGTCAATGTAGTAAATGTTCAAAATGCTCGCCACGAACATCTTGGCAACATGCTAATCTGGTATAGAAATGTCTTCTAACATTACTCAACATCTCAGGCGTGACTGATCTAATCGCAAGCGTGATTCGTCTTTTTAAGTCATCTAAGTTGAGGGGCTTAGTTTTGTATACAATACTTTTGACATATCCCCACAAAAAGTAGTCTAATAGCGACAGATCAGGAGATCGTGCTGGCCATTCTATCGATCCGCGCCTCCCTATCCACCGATTTGGAAAAATTTGGTTCAGGTACTGCCGGACATTGATTTGGTAATGGGGCGGTGCTCCATCTTGCTGAAACCATATTTTATTGGCAGGAACTTGTGGGTTTGCTGGATCTGGATATAAGTTTGTCAAAGTTGGCACGACATTATTTTGGAGCAGTTCTAAATATTTATCCCCATTCAAGTTGCCATCAATGAAAAAGGGACCTACGATATGATTTCCAACAATTCCTGCCCAAACATTAACTTTTTCAGGATATTGCGTATGTTCCTCTCTCATCCAATGAGGATTCTCATTAGACCAATAGCGGCAATTTTGACGATTAACATGACCGTGAAGTGTAAATGTGCTCTCATCAGAAAACAAAACATCTTCTAATTGGATCACATTGTTATCTAACATTGCCATCATTTGTTCACAAAAATACGTTCTCCTATCGAAATCGTCCTCCATGAGCTCCTGAGTTGGTATCATTTTATAGGGATGCATTTTACTTTCCTTTAATGTTCGAAAAATTGCTCTGTGGCTAACGTTGAATAGTTGGGCTGCTTGTCGACCAGAAGTATGTGGGTTTTCTTGAAACTCAAGCGTAATATCCAATTTCGTATCATCACTTACTGCATTGGCAGCTACTTTTTTTATCTGTCTCACATGACCAAGCTCGCGAAACTGCTTTTCTATTTTGCTAATTGTTCCTTGGGATACAGGCGGCAAATTTGGAAATTTTTCGTGAAATAAGCGAGACACTTCCATCTGTGTCCGTGTGTTATCTCCATAACCAATCATTTGTAGAATGGTTATTTTGTGCATTTCTGTTAAATGAACCATTTTTCTGATATTATTACGTACAGTTAACGAAATTCAAACGACAATAGCACTGACACTAATCACTACTGTCATGCAGGCAGACAACAAGTTGCTAAGGCTACGAGTTTTATACGAACAGAAAGAAAACTGTTTTTGTTTTTGTTTCATTTCATATAAGTAAAAAGAAACGCAGGAATGGTTTTTGTTTACTTTCTCATTATCAAGAGCTGAATGGGAAATAAGTATTGAATGCAATGTAGCGAATTTGTGAAATAAAATAATTTTCTATTTTTAATGTTAATTTTTGTAATAAATCTGAAAATACTTAATATTTCCGAAACAGTTGAAGATAGGTATAGAACATTGTACATGAATTATGTCTAGAATTTTCTGAAGAATCCAAAAAATTAATAATATACAGGGGCTTGTATTTAAAATAAGAAAGTTGGTATTGGCCACTGTCACATGACGCACCCTATATAATTTTTTTTTCTTGAAAAAGATGCGCAGTTAAAAATACAAATCGACGTGTCCAAGCGTTTTTCCCAACACGCCCTCATTTATCCGTTATCGAATTTATTCCATTTGGCTGTTCCACACTGTATAGAGCTTTACCGTAGAAATGCGTCACCCTGTATAAGTGTAAACAGAAAAAAACTTAACCTGACCCCGTATATGGGTTTTAGGGGTTCTAGTTCATGCTCATTTGAAGAAATCTTTTTAAAATTCCCAAGTCGCGGTCCTTGCAATAACGAATTTTTTCTACTAAAATTTACTAAAATATAGGCTATGAAACCAAAGACTCTATAGCTGAAACTACTGCCAAAGCATCAGAAAGAGGGTCTATTTGAAATGAATTTTCCTAAAATATTTAAGGAAAATAAAGGACAATGATGGTTGAAGCTGAAACTTAAAGCTTTGTAAAGCACACTTATTACTACATTTCCTTTACATAATCAATATTTATTTCAGATTTGTTGTCTCAAAATTGCAAATCTTGACGTTTCAAATCGCGACTTTGACGTTTTAATAAGAAAAATTATAAAATTTTCAAAATATTTTTTCTGTTACTTCTTGACCTTTTTACGTCAAGAAGACTTAACCGTTGTATGTAATATTCAATTGGTTTTGCTAATCACACAAAATATTTTGTTCTTGTGCTTTGCTCTTATAACCAGTGGCACCCAATTTTTGTTTGTTTAAATGCCTTTCCTTTTTTTTTGTTTTAACCTAGAGACCTGAATTTCGGCGTGTAGAGTAAGTTTAATAGTAGAAACGTATATGCCAAATCTAGTTATCATAGCTCTGTTATTTTCGGAGATAAAAAAATTTCTGAAAGAAAACCCAAAATTTTTCGGGAAAATCTGCTCCGATTTCCCTGGCTACCGAAGCTATTCAAGCCACTTACAAAATGAAGGTACCTACCAAATTTCACTAAAATCGGCCATTGATTTTTTAGTTATCGGTGTGGAACCAGGTAGTATGTTGTCACGACACCTCCAGTTATAACACAAAATGCTATAAAATAGAGACTGTGTACAACCAACTAACATTTTTTGTAAATTGTCAGCACTCGTCCATTTTTCCCTTATATAAGGACAATGTATGTAAGGCTAGATGTATTTTCACCATAATTAGAACCGCAGCCCGGTTTCGCTCTAATTAGAGCTCGCGAGTGCGATATACTAATTACAGCGAGAACACACCTATAAAGTAATACGGATATGGTAGCCAGGCTCCTAGAACATTGTGAGATGTACGATAGGGCCGCCATCTCAGTGCGGAAATAGGTAGTGTGTTGTCACGACAGCTCAAGTTAACACAAAATGTTATAAAATATAGACTGTGTACAACCAATTAACAATTTTGTAAATTGTCAGTCCTGGTCCATTTCTTCCCGAATATAGGGAAAATGTATATAATTCTAGATGTATTCACACCATAATTAGAACCGCAGACCGGTTTCGCTCTAATTAGAGCTCGTCGGTGCGATATACTAATTACAGCGAGAACACACCTATGAAGTAATACGGCTATGGTAGCCAGCCTCCTAGAATATTGTGAGATGTACGACAGGGTCGCCATCTCGGTGCGGAACCAGGTGGTATGTTGTCACGCACTGACAGACTACGTAGTTTCGCATCGAGATGGCGACCCTGTCGATTGATAGCGCAGCGTTTTTGAGTTATTTCAATTGTTTTGCAACTTTTCACATTTTTGGCACATATCAGAATTTATGATGCCGTTTTTACTAATAGACAGAAGAGTCTCATCGCAGTGACGTATTCAGAGAGGTTTTCGTTTATATTATTTATCGAAAAAATCTAGATGCCATATACAGAGCTAACTTTCTAAGATCGTTGAGACATTTTGGTAATAATTGTTTAATAAGTTATTGTAAAAAAATGTTTTCGGGTTTTCGTGAACATTTTTTTACATTTTTATGAAAATTCATTACTATAACACACTTGCTGCGTCCAGACTTTTTAATAATGCAAGCGTTATTTTTTTACAACCACAGCAAATTTTGTAGAATTCTATGATTAAGACAAAGCAAGATTTTAGATAACTGAGGATTTTAAATAAGTGAAGATTTTAGATAAGTGAGATAGGTTGAACATAATGTAACAGTAAAATCGATATATCTCAGAAATGGTAGGAGATAGGTATAGAAAAGTGTTAACAATCTTCAATGAGATTTAAATGAGCGATAAGATGAAGTAAACAAATATGTGGTGTTCCATTTGAAATTATTAAGTTCTGAATGAAAGAAGTTGCTCAAGTTAAACGCTTATTATAGAGCGTTATGGATAAGCTCTTAAAGATATTATGCACTGCTTCCTTAGAACTGAGCTTGTTCATAGTAACTACGGTAGAATCTCCGGGCTTGCCGAATGGCGGAGACTGCCTTATCAAACAGAGAAGTCACATTTCGAAAATCTTTGAAAAAATCGAAATAACTTGAAAACGTCGCATTTTTGACACGTGGTGCCTTTATAAAATTTGGTATAGAATAACCTGCAACAAAAAATTGGGTTTTCTATTAAAAATGACGATAGTACACGGTACTTCCGGTTATACGGGAATTACCATGTATTTCAAAGTAATTTAACTAGCTTCCGCAAACCGCTTATGAACAAACCCAATTTTTTCTTTCGAATTCGGTCTAGAAGGTTATAAACTTCTAATGAACGCGACTCGCCAAACCCCTGTATATCTATTTCCCATTATTAGATTACTTCCGTGGCTCCTTTCAGCTCTTGTGTCCTTAACAAGGTTTTAACATTACGTGTTCCTATTTTAAACGTGCTTTTAATTATTTTACATGGTTTCTAATAATTTCTTCAATTGGCATGATATTGATATAGACGTCATACAAAGCAATGTACAATTTACATAAATTATTGGATTAAATGTTTCGTGACCCCGTGTGGTTCATTCGCTCCGCCATTGGCTGCTTCTCACTAGGTTTTTAGAGTTTTCAGTTTTGTTTCATAGAGCAGTAAATATTCCATAAAAACAATACTATTTTATAATGCTTAACATATATTTTCTTACTACTACTAGTACATTATCATAATGTAAAATATTCAAAACAATGACTTCTATATTTCGGATGCTACGCATAATTTAATAAGTAGGTCATCTCATATATATAAATCATCCAAAGACAATACACTACACTTGTTTTTGTCTTTACACATCATCGAGTTTCAAAGCGAATCATGTGGACCAATGTGATATGCACATGTCAATATGTCATTCGGAGAAAGAGATGCGCATATAAATATTAAGAGTTACGTAATAAAACGCATGTAATAGTTCAGTAAACGACCAAGTGTTATTGTTTATTCATACACAATGTCTCGAATTTATTGTCACCTTGTAGTTTAACAAAATGCCGCCCACTTCAACATGACACCATTGCTTCCCACACCATTTCCTTTTTCTGTATTTGTGTATTTATATTTAGTAAGTATTGTATAATACTCTTGGAATGAGGAATACATACTAGAATACTTCTACAGCATCTGTCTCAGAAAATATGATTTTATGTTAGACCATTTATTTACATACTGACTTTCCAAAAAATCCCGGGTAAGAGTCGATCAGTGGCAATTAAATTTTCTATATTACTCTGTTTTGTCTCTGATGGGAAGTCATAACAATATGGCCCAAGCATTTGAACAGATGTACACTTTTTAAATTTTGCTTTATCAAAAAATTATGTTTAAATTTGCCTTTTCTTCAATTTGAAGCAATGTTTCGGGGCTATTTGTGCTGAATTTATTGAGTCATTATGGCCCAGGCGCCATTTACCGAACAACTCTTCTCCTTAAAGTGCCGTGCAAGTGGGAGTTCATCGTTTTCCCATTAGATGGTTCTACTAATTGCTGCATTCTGTAAGTCTTCGAAGTCTTACAATTTTTTCTGCATATTCCTCTTCTTCCTCCTTCAATTTTTCTCCGAAGAATGAGGAGTTGAAAGTAATGGCGTACTCCACGCAGTATGTGTCCGAGATAACCCATTTTAGTGAATTTTCTTGAAAAAATTCACCAATGAGGAGATCCCGACTTTTGAATTTTGAAAAAATTTCTTCAAATGAGCGCTAATTGGGCCCCCTAGAACACATATCCGGGGTCAGTTTCGATTTTTATATGTTTATATATATATATATATATATATATATATATATATATATATATATATATATATATATATATATATATATATATATATATATATATATATATATATATATATATATATATATATATATATATATATATATATACAACGCTAAATTTTGGTTACCTATAGGGACATAAAACGATGTACCAAATTTGGTTGCCCTTACTTTGTTATTTCCGGAGATATGACTTTTTTTCTAAAGAAAACACAAAATTTTTCGGGAAAACCTCAGTCGATTTTCCTGGCTAACGAACTTATCCAATCCACTTACAAAAGGAAGGTATTTACCAAGTTTTGTCAAAATCGGCCCATTATTTTTTGAGTTATCGGTGATATATATATATATATATATATATATATATATATATATATATATATATATATATATATATATATATATATATATATATATATATACATATAAGTTCGTTAGCCAGGAAAATCGGCCGAGGTTTTCCCGGAAAATTTTGTGTTTTCTTTAGAAAAAAAGTCATATCTCCGGAAATAACAAAGTAAGGGCAACCAAATTTGGTACATCGTTTTATGTCCCTATAGGTAACCAAAATTTAGCGCTGTAGGTCAAAAGACAAAAAAAGTTATGGGCATTTAAAGAAAAATAAATTGGGGTTTTCCTCAAAACATCAAAGTGACAGTTTAAAACGTCACAATTCGCAACATTTAGGCAAAGAAATTGAATCTAATACGGGCTATGGAAAGAAAATGTCTCAAGAAGAATGTTTTGCAAGCCCTGAAGTCTTAGTTTCAACCGTCATTGTCCTTCAATTTACTAAAATGTTTCCAGAAAATTTATTTCAAATAGACCCTTTCTCTGATGCTTGGCAGTAGTCTTAGCTATAGCGTTTATCGTTTAATGGTATATAAATTTGTCGAATTTTCGTAAGAAATCAATAAAGATATGAAAAAAAATTGTATACATTAATTATAGGGTGTCTTGAGATACATCTTAAAAAATGTTTCTACAATCACAGGGTGGCCCATAAGTCGTTGGTGATACAAATAATTTTTTTTTTAGTCGAAAACGCCTTCTGTTTTTGCATTTTCCATCGAAATATAATGCATGTTTGTAAGTACAGAAATTCTGAACGCAGCAAGTGCGTTATGGTAGCGAATTTTGATTAAATGCTTCATATTTGAAAACCTCAATTTGCTATTAACCTATAAGGTTGACCAAGAAACGGATTTTTTCGGTTACACTTTAAGTTTACTTTCGGATTTTTTTTACGTTTTCAAACAATAAAGTTATTTTGAGGAAACATGGCCCATTATTTTGACTATATATGTTATACTGGTAATCCAATTTGATGCCTGCTATCTGAAAAAGAAACACACATATTTGCTATTAAAAATATTTTTATGAAAATTCACTACCATAACGCACTTGCTGCGTCCCGAACTTTTTCTTTTCTTGATATTTTCGAAAAGTTCTCGTTCTGCTAGGCCGGCTCTTGGGAGAACGTCCTCATTTCTCATTTCTCTCTCATTTATTGTCGACCAAAGAAACCCTTAACTTTCGCGGTAGGATCCACATTTCGAACGCTCAAATTTTGTTGATGATTGGTACCTTCAACGTCCATGCCTCAACACCGTACAAGAGAACGGACCAAACCGAACAATTACAATCATTTAAGTGAATTCGAAAGGGGGCGCATTGCGGAAAGCAGGTTTTTCCATCAGACAAATTTCCGACCGCATACGACTCATTCCGTAAACAGTATTACAGTGTTGGTCCAGGTGGTATGAATCAGGAATCCATAACCGTCGTCATGAATCTGGACGACCTCGAGCAACTTAAGCACGGAAAGATCGTCATTTGAGGATTGCGGCTTTACAAGACAGAGTTTCTACAACACTGTCGATTGGAAATGCTTAATTGGGAGTTTTAAAACATAGTCTCTATGGCAACGATATATAGCGAAATGCGCGATTTTGGGCTTCGTCGGCAAAGACCATTTTTATGTCTGCCACTGACATCTCGACATCGTGCTGCTCGGCTAAAGTGGTGTAACGCCAGACTAGATTAGGATGGTGAGTGGAATCGTGTTGTGTTCTCTGACGAAGGCTCGATTCTGTTTTTGGGTCCACGATGGTAGAGTAAGACGATTACATTGAGAACGCAGAAATTAAAAATTTAATGTGGAACGGCTTACGGCTCTTACATGGGGATGATAGTATGGAGTGCGATAACATACGGTAGAAGGTCATCTCTAGTTTTTACTCAAAGAAATTTAAATGCAAATTATTACATATGAAACGCACTACAGGCTGTTGCATTGCCATACGTAAGAGTGTTGATTCAACCCATTTTTCACCAAGATAACACACGTCCTCATACAGCAGGGGCTACTACAAGGTTCTTACAAGAAAATAACGTGACCCTGCTGGCATGGATTTGACGAGCCACAGACTTGTCACCAAGTGAACATGTGTGGGAATATTTGGCAATTGAACAGAATAATCTAGATGATCTTGGTCATGGAATTGAAGAAGTCGGGGACGAAATTGTCCAGGATACCATAAATCATTTATTTAATTTAAGTATGTCTCGAAGAGTTATTAAATGCACAAGAAACCAGGCCGGACCCATTTAGTATTAAATAACTACTATTGTTAGTATTGTAGTTTGAAAATGTAATTATTTTAAAGTTTAATTAAACACACATTATCTATATTGATGAGTTTTTAAAATTTATCAACTCTTACTGGGTGTTCGGATATTTTTTTGAACGTCAGTATATTAATATAAAATACATTTATTTTATTTTTATAATTATGTTTACCATTATTATTCCTACTATTTATTATGTCATTTCATTTCTTATGATATGCTTGGTCCTTCTCGTAACAAAAATGTAGACCATGTCCATCTTCTTTTAATTGAGGACCTTGACTATGAACATAACCTTTTGGTTTTGCATCGTCACAAGAATTAGACGTTTCTGACAATGTGCGATGTCCTACGAATCGCTTCTTCCTGCAGAGTCCTTAGTTACTGGAAGAACCGTGATAAGTTTCTGGCAGTCTGGCGTTACAAGCCCATTTATTGATACGACTACTGGGGTAATCTGAACTTCTGCCAGCTTGTAAAAGACTGTAAATTATGGTTGCGACTGGTTTCTCTTTATCGCTTCTCCCCTAGGGTCATTAAGCAGCACCACAATGACCACAATGAGAGCACTCCGGTTTTTTCCGCCAATAAGCATGATGTCAGGCTTGTGCCATTCTACTGTCCTGTCGGTAACAACCCGCAGATCCAACAGAAACCCCACCTTGCTCTTCTGAACAACACATTTAGATTTGCATTTGTAGTAGGGATATTCTAAACGGATAAAACCATAATGATTTGCTATGGCCTGGCGGACGACCTCGCTACGTTGTCATGCTGAATCGTTTTAGTTTTTTTTTTTTGACAAAGTCTACGCACATCCTGCCTCATATTGTGCCACTGGTTCACGCGTGTTCTTACGGCCTGATCTTGTATCTCGCATGCTAATCCTTCTTTTTAAACGATTAAGCCTGCGGACAGGTACCAGATGTCAACGTGTCAGACATGCGGTGAAGTATCCTAACAGCTCTATCTTCGCCCAAGTTCTCCCGTGTTCATCCACACTCGAAACCACAATTTTCGCGCGTTATCGGGTTGCTTATGTCGAAGGAATGCAACCGCTTTTCTGTCTCTGCACATACTGCACTAGTAGTTGTCTTTTCTCCCAGAAGTATTTTTCGAGCCGACGAATTATTCTTACCAGCAATATCACAACCACACTTGCTCGGTCTAGGCTGGTAAAAGATATCCTGCAGTTCGACTGCTAAAAACCAGTAGACGGTGGGCTCTGTTTTTTGTTCGATCCACGGTCTCAAGGCCGTAGTAACTGCACTTAATTGTTTCATTTATATCCGCATTCTATTTCATGCGCCGTCTTAACAATATCAGCTGGGTGAGCGCTGGTTGAGTTTCCTGTGCAGCATCCTCAATGCAAGGAGCTCCTTGTCTCAAGTGATTCTCCTATTGGTGATGTCAGCCTGTAGTTTTTTATTATTATTATTACTATTGTTCAACTAAGGTTAGATCAAAATGTAGGTAGCTTTATTAATGGCAACACTTCATACGTACAACTGGATAGAATTTACAGATAAGGCAGGAATACTTATTTTAGCAGAAGGTAGTTTTTGACAAGAAGATAAACCAAAGAAATAATAACAAAAAACAGGAACTCCGGCTGTCATCCTACACTAACTTAAAAGTTGTCCCTCTGTTCAAATACAAATCTAGTCTATTTTTAAAAAAGTTCACCGACGGTCCAATATCAGCTTTTTTGAACATTCTGCTCACCGTTGAAAATATTTTATTCAGTGAGAAGTGTCGACGGGCCGTAGTGCCGAAGTTGTCTCTTATAGGTTTAAGTGTTTGATTTCTTAGTCTCGTATCGCCGTTGGGAATGTCTGGTACAGGTCTAAAAGTAATTTACGGAACACAATTCTGCATGTATCTATTATCAAGTCGCCTATTCTCAGCCTGACCAGCAGAAGAAAAAAGTAAACGATTTAAATAATGGAGATAGCAAATATTTCCAAATCCATATACCAATATAATAACACTGCACTGAGTGTTCTCCAAACGATGCAAATTTTATCAAGTGGCAAGACCATACAAAGACCTTGTACTTCGGTCGTGGTGTTATAAGGAAATTATATATTTTTTAATGCATGTGCTGGGATATACGAAAATATTTCTCAGCAGGGAAATCATTGGGAGATATATTAGTTACTGCCACCTGAGATCAGCCTGTTTGCCGACCACGTAACCTCCTAGTTTGTAGGCAAGTATAAGGCTACTAGTCTTAAGGTGTAAAATGAAATATTAGTCACATTATGGAAGGTAAGCCTTTAATTACTGAGTGATCTCTAGGAACTGCAAATTTGTGTCAACTGGCAAGACCATACAATGTCCTTGTACTTTAGTCTTGGTGTTATAAGCAAATTAAAGAGGTTTTTTTTTCAATACAAATGGGCTAGGATGTTTCAGTATATTTCTCAGCAGGTTCATGAAAAAATTTGATTTCTTAATTATTCTGGTAACATGTGTTCACCTGTTGGGAATCGGTTAGTTACTGTCACCTGAGTTCAGCCTCTTTGATAACGATGTAACTTTTTGGTTCGTGATGAAGTATGACGCTACTAGTTTCAAGGTGTAAAATAAAATACTTAGTCAGATTAAGCCTTTAGTTACATAATTTTATTACCATTTTGATGTTATTTTGGAGTGTTTGCCTTTCTCGTCCATTTTTCAGCATCAAAGCAATGTTATGAGCTTGAGTAAATGTAAAGGTCGGCGACGTAAAAGTTGAAAATTATTGGTCTTGATAAGGATTTCTGTAGTACAGCTTTTGGGTCGCATCTAGCGTCACTCACTTTTGCTACCTGATAGATAAGAGAGACCAACCAGAGGAATGAACTCTTATGGCAATGTGGTCGTTGAAAGTTATTAACCAATATCCTGTTTTATGGTACCCTGTAACAAAGTCTATGTACGATGTCCACTTGACAGCGTTCATCCAAAATTGATGTTACGTCATTCAAGTAGGTAGGCAGTTGGTTACGGTTGATCTTTCTGCTGGACATCCTTATTGGATCAGTGGCATGATTGCTAAACAGCGAAGTTAGTTACCTTCTGACTTTCTTTAAATATATCTCGCAATATTTGTGAGGGAAAAAAATTGCCTGGACATAGAGATTACTACAAAACCCCCTTACCAATCGACCAATCGTGATAGATGGTGTAAGAACAGGGGCAACCTGATTTTCATTGAATAGACAAAATGTCTGTTTTGCTTTTTTTAAAAAGGAGATCGACAGATACAATTTACTTTTAACAGGCAATGCCTCCAAGTGGCTCCACAAAAAAGGAAGCTGTGAGAAAGACACAGCGGTAAAGTATTCTAAAGTGGGCAGAAAACTAGAAAAGATCCAGAAAACCTTTGCATCACAACACTGCAAATGAGTTAGGTGGTGTTACATAAAAAATACTTAACTTTGCTAAGTGCCCTCGTAAAGTAAGTTGCTAGACGTGAGTCTGGTAAGCGAGAGATTCCGTTAGATTTATGGGAACTGCAACGAAAAGCCGAACTGAGCTGGAAAGATAACAGCTTAATGAATATCAATGTAGTACGGTAAAGATTGCGCATATGCATGTACTTTGAATATATTATGCTGTTAGTACTTACAAGTTAATTCTAAAAGTCTATTAAAAGCTCCGTCATATAAATTTATAAGTACATGTAGTCAATGGTATGCAATAAATGATAATGCGTCTAATATGTGTGTGATCATGGTGAAGATAATCATAAGTCATTAACTGTTTGCAGTCGACCCATAGACAATAATATGCGTCTGACAAGCGTGGCACAATAGCGATAGGTGCAACCGAAGAAATAAAATTAGCCTCGATAAATGGGTCAAAGCAGTATGGTTTCCTGAAGACTTCTGGAGGTGAATAAACCTCTATGGGATCTACGCTATGCATGACGACAACAGTCGGGATATGAGATCATGAAATCATGAAGTTTTATTACAATTATGAAATATTTCAGTGTTCGGTATTCACATACGATAATAAATACATGCAGGTTTTGCCTTTGCAGGAATGCCCGTTATAATACGTGAACACGATCAATTTTACAGCGTTGTCGATACTCTATACTTGATAGAAGTAAAATTATTAAAAATGTTAATGTACTGTCTTACTTTTATGCATAAAAAATAAAATTTTGGGCAATTTTTTCAATTTGTAGAACTCTTCATCTGTTGAGTATTATCTATCCACTTATTTTTTTATCAAATAATTATACATCATATCCCACAAGCTAGGGTTGTGCTTGTAATATGACATAACTTTACTAATATCCATATCTTAACAATTAACGTCAAACTGTAGTTCTCAATGTCACTTTTTCAATTCATTTGAATTTTCATTTCCACCGCAGTTGTAACACTGACCATTTCTAATTTGACCAGCATCATTGATTATAAAAGATGGATATTAATAATTAGATATTTTGCCCATACCAGGTAATGGCGACGGTCGACTTAACCGCAACCGGAAATTACCAAAACGGCGCACACTACAAGAAAGCGTATGTAACGTAGAGTAATAATCTAAAAAAATTACGGAAAATCCATAAACAACAGATTAATTGAGAAATTACCTTCTCAAAAACACACGATTTGCACGTTTTGAACTGTCAATTTTCAGCAGCGTTGTCACATTTAATATTTAATCCCAAGAGTGTTTTGCCGACCTGACCTTCTGGACCTGACAACACCGCATATCTGCAATTTAATCCCAAGAGTGTTTTGCCGCTTTAACGAAATAAAAGATCTAAAATGATTTTTACACACAATCCTGCCGACTTGACCTTCTAGACCTGACAACACCGCCTATCTGCATCAAATATGTCAACGAAACAACAGTCATAACCTCAGGTGCAAAAATATACGTTTTTGCTGCAAATCTAAACGTTTTAATTGCGTTTATCATTGAAAGATTATTAAAAACGAAATATACCACATTGTTTAACTTTAAGGTATATAGAACTGTTGTTGGGCCATATTCTATTATAATCACTTTAATATGTAGTTGCGGTTAAGTCGACCGTTCCCCAGATAATATTTCGTTAGCCCGCCAAGGAATTAAATCCGGAATCTCTTACTTGGTTAATACCTCAGTAACTTGAGCCACGATAGCCTCAAAACGATTTTATTTATATTTATAAGAAAAATAACAATGAAAAGAAATATTATCCTATATTATTAGAAGAGAGTAAAGAGTTTATATATATATATATATATATATATATATATATATATATATATATATATATATATATATATATATATAACATAACGAAATAGGGGCTACATTGAAGCAATGTGCTACCGATGTGGACATAATATAGAGAAGATTCAAAATTCTCGCAGAAAAAAATTCAAGATCAATTTAGTGTCTTCTTTAAAAACAAAATGAAAATTTCTTGTAGACATGGTTAAGAAAATGTGGAAGTGTCATTTACTAGAGGGAGTGTATGGGTAAGGGGGTGTAAATTAAATTAAAAGATCCTGTCAAAATTCCTAACCTGTTAATCTGTATATAACGCTTTAGATGGAGTTATTTTAAATGTAATGCTCAGAATTGTAGAGCTTTCTAGTAACTCTTCCCGCATGAAGACGTGTGTTGTCTTGTTGGAAACGTGATTGAACTAACCTTTGTAGGTATGGCAGTGCAACAGGGTGCAGTACGTTTCGTATGTAATTATTTACATTTAAATTTTTATCAATAAAACTAGAGGGACCTGCTACCGTATGTTATCGTACCGCATGCCAACACAACGCGCCTAAAGGTCCCATGCTATTCCGCAGCAAATTCTAAACTTCTGCATTCTCCATGTAATCATCTTACTCTTCTGCGACCATCGTGGACCCAAAGACAGAATCGGGACTTGGCAGAGAACACAACACGATTTCATTCCCCATCCCAGTTTGACCCGACGTTACACGATTTAAGCCATGCAGCACGATGTCGAGGTGTCAGTGGGAGACGTAAAAATAGTCTATACGAATGAAGCCCAAAATCGCGTATTCGCGATGTATCGTTGTCATAGAGACTCTTGGTTGTAAAACTCCCAAGCAAGCATTTTCAATTGACCGTAATGTGGAAACTTTGTCTTGTAAAGCCGTAATCCACAAATTACGACCTTCCCGTGCTGAAGTTGCTCGATGTTGTCTGGATCTGTGACAGGATCCGGTTATGGATTCCTTCTTCAGATCACATGGACCAACACTGTAACACTGTTGACACACTGCGTCCTATGCGGTCGGAAATGTTTCTGATTGAAACACCGACTTCCAGCATACCAACAATGCAATTTCGAATAAACTTAAATGATTGTAATTGTTACGTAAACGGCGCGGAGGCATAATAACAAAATGACTTAATAAATTGAGTACAAATCTCAACGAAATATTGCCTTAAACTGCAGGAAACGCAAATTTAAATTTTTTGAGATAACTTTTTTATAAAACCAAATTTAAAAAGTAAACATTCTTTAAAATGTCTTGTCTATATTGTTATCATGTCTTGTCAGAGACAAAGAACAGAGTAGAATAGAAAATTTCATTTCAATTGGCCGACTCTTACTGGCTGTTCGAATTTTTTGGAAAGTCAATGTTTTTCTTGGTAGTGAAGTTAAAATGCCAAAGTTAAACTGCTTTATTTTTCAAATATGTCAGGCAGGCGCCGCATAGCCAAGATAACCGGGGCAGCATCTTCTAGAGATCAGAGCATGAGTTCGAAGATTCGGGTCTCGTATTCGGGCAGTCGGTTTTTTTCACTCGGATGTAAAATGGCCGACTTCTGATGATTTATAGGCGGTGTCTTTCGTAAATATCAGGAAATGGTAGCAGAGTCGCCACTGGTAAAGCCATACAAAAACACATTCCAGATTTGGAAACAATATCTAAAATGTCTTTCGAGATATTTAAAAAATAACGACTTTTACAAACAATTTTAGCAGCCCATATCTCACAATTTGAACCATGATGGACATATGTTCATATAAACTTTTATTCATAAGGTAACGCTGAAATATGAGCACGCCATTAAGAAAAACCCTGTAGGTTTGTAAGCTCCATCCACATAACTCTAACAGCTTATCTACTGTAGTGTTTTTATTGTGTCTTATCTTTACTTCAAGAATTTGAACCAATAAAAAAATTGCAGGAGGGATTAGTACATCCAAATGATCATGCTCTTCATTAAGAATTGTTGTTGCCCTTACTAGGTGAAACCATTCCATACTAAATACAGATGTAGACACTCATTTTCTTGCTTCAAAATTGTGATGGTTTCTTATCAGAAAACCAAATCTGTGTCACATTTCTCGTTTTATTAGTAATATTTTTTTTTGTTATCACTTAAAATTTTAAAAAGTCTGGACGCTGCAAGTGCGTTATGGAACTGAATTTTCATAAAAATGTTTTTAATAGCAAATATGTCACTCTAATGCAAGAAGCAGGCATCAATATGGTTACCGGTATAACCCATATAGTAGAAACAATGTACCATATTTTATCAAAATTACTTATTGTTTGAACATGCACAACAATTTTCCGAAAATTAGCTTAACATTTTTCTGAGAAAACTGGTTTCCTAGCCAACAAACCTTAGGTTAATAGCATATTGAGTTATTGAGATTTGAAGGATTTAATGACAATTCGCTACCAAAACGCACTTACTGCGTCTCGATTTTTTTCTTACAAACGTGCATCATATTTCGTTAAAAAATGAAAAATGCAATAATGTAAGCGTGTTTGAAAAAATTTAGGGATCACCAACGACTTATGGACCTTCCTGTGGTGGTCAAAATATTTTTAGAAGATGGCGCTTAAGATACCCTATAATTAACGTATACAATTTTTTCTCGTATCGTATAACCATTATATTGAGCTTTACCGTAGAAATGCGTCACCTTGTATATATGCAAACAGATAAAAACTGAAAGTAAATCTGCATGTGGATTCTAGGGGGCTAGTTAGAGCTCATTTGAAGAAATATTTATAAAATTGAGTCGCGCTCTCCTCATTAACGAATTTTGTTCACGAAAATTAGCTAAACCATAAACTTAATTAAACCTACAACCAAAGCATCAACTTAACTAAACCTACAGCCAAAGCATCAGAGAATGGGTCTATTTGAAATGAATTTTAAATATTTTAACAAAATGAAGGACAGTGGCGGTTGAAGCTGGAATTTAAGGATTTGCAGAACACTTTTCTTGCGAAATTTTCTTTACATAATCCGTATTTGTTTCATGTTCTTTGCCTAAATGTTGCGAATTTTGACGTTTCATATCGCACTTTGGCGTTTTGAGTTAGTTAAAATTGATTAGATGGCCTCGGAAGTTTGACGTTTTGAGGAAAACCCCAAATTTTGTTTCTTTAAATGACTATAACTTTTTTTGTGTTTCAACCTACAGACCTACATTTTGGTACGTGGGTTACCACAAATACGCGCACGAAATTTGAATGCCCTTACTTTGTTATCTCCGAAAGAAAACAAAATTTTCTGAGAAAACCTGCGCCAATTTTCCTGGCTAACGAACTTAACGAAGCCACTTACAAAAGGAAGGCACTGACCAAATTGGATCAAAATCAGCCCATTATTTTTTGAGACACACACACACATATATATATATATATATATATATATATATATATATATATATATATATATATATATATATATATATATATATATATAACATATAAAAACTGATACTGATCCCGGATATGGGCTTTGAGGGTCCTACGCTCATTTGAAGAAATCTTTTTAAAATTCAAAAGTCGGGATCTTCTCATTAGTGAATCTTTTTAAAGAAAATTCACTAAAAAGGATATAAATACACTTTGCTAGGTGAATTTTTAGTACTAAACACAAAAAAGGCTATCCAAATCTTACGCAGGTGGCTAACAATGTACAGGGTATCTTATTTTCGTTGTAAATGTGGAGTATCTCAGTTATTATTGAAGATAGAGACAAACGGTTTTGGCTGCTCGATTTTTATGAAACGAAAAATGTCAGTGACAGAAAATTCGCCGCCTTCTTAGTTTCGTAGATACAGGGCGCTTTTGAAAAATTAGGAATTTGGGACCCCACTTGTATTTTCTTTATTCAACAAGATATTAAACAGGTGAAAGCGGGTTCTGGTAGAACTTTTTCCGTAGAATAAAGTTGTGTATTCAGATAGTTTTGAAAAAACAATTTTTTTGAGATAAATGTCAAAGTTGTGTTTTTTTAAATGGAATTCCCTATATGTTGTTAGCTATTCTAATAGCTCTTATTAAGGCGATTCCAAAAATATGAGGTTTGATACATTTATCCTTACTACTTTCCGAAAATTAATTAGAAACTTATTTTCCATAAAGTGCAATGTTAGAAAGTCACAAACTAACTGATAATGCAATACAAAATTGCTCCTTATGAAAAGAAACGGATTAATTATTGTTTCAAACGGAACACCGCGTATATTTTTACTTCTTTTGATAGCCAGTTTCTTGCGCTTTTCTAAATTAGTTAATTTTCATAACAAAGTAACAATTTGAATAAGAGTATTTCTACAATAGTATGTTTTGTGTCACCATGAAAACAAGGAAAAAAGTTATTAGCACCTGTCAAAACCACGATAAAGATATGCCGGTTGTTCTTACGCACCTCGTTATTGTTTGTAATGACCGCAAATCAAATATTTGAAAATGTTGAATACTCTGATATGCTTGTATGTTTTATCGAGTGCCACTAAAATGCCAATGAAGCATTATAACCTTGTTTTAACAGGTATTGAGTATTTTTAATTTCATTAACATTTTCTCTATTAAGTAAATTCTTTGTTGTCGTAGGTATTCTGAGAGGAGACAGCCAAATAAAGTAATATTCCAAAGGCTTAAATCAAATTTAATAAACTTCGGCTCTTTTAAGAAACCTAGGCGGAAAGTATACAATAAATGGGATCGCGAGGCTGGCGTAATTAACGTGTCGAGTAGTGAAGCTGTTGCACCTGATACGTCTTGCAGAAGAATTGAGTCCCAAGTTGTCAGCAGATCACACGTTTCTTCTATTTTAAAACGTCACAAATTTAAACCATATAAGTTTAGAGTAGTGCAAAATTTACAACCTGGAGATGCTGAACGACGGATTTATGTCAGTGGTATCTGCAAAAAGTTGATCAGGACCCAAATTTTGCAAGTAAAGTTGGTCAGATGAAACATATATAAGTAGTGCTGGATTATTTAATCGTAATAATGCAAAACATTGGGCAAGTGAAAACCAATAGATCACTGTTTCAGTTGAGCAACAAGGGAGATTTGGTTTCAGTTCAGCCTGCTTCATATTACGAACTAAAATTAAATATCACATTTAGGTATCAGGAGAACCTTAACTCAGACCGGTATCTAAACAAACTGTAAAATATATTACCGGATTTATTAGAAGATGTCCCTTTAGCCCAGCGGAACCATATCTTCTTTCAACAGAATGGTGCTCCGGCACATAATTTCCAAATGGTGGGGCGTTACTTAGCTGACCTGGCCTGACCTGACCTGACCGGACCCGACCTGATCTAACCTGACCTGACCATTTTCCCGAATGCTGCATTATGACGCACGGGCATATACGTTGGCCAGCTAGGTCGCTGTTGGACTTCTTTATGTGGGGACAATTAAAAATTTAATTTATCGTACTCGGAATAACATAGTTGCAGATCTGCTAGATACTACGAACCGGGCATTTGCAGAATTACAAGGAAGCCAAATAGTAATCGTAAATGCATTACACAAAATTAGGAAAGTATGTCATAAATGTATGACAGAAAAAGGCAATCAGTTTGAACACCTCCTTTAGTATTTGTATGTGCTGATCGTTGTTTACACTTTAACAATAAAGGTGGTATTTTTGGAAATGGTATATTCGTATTTTTGTTTTTGAATTAGGCTTTTCTTGGGTTTTAGAATATTACATAAAACTACATTTTTTAAAAGCCCAATAAAAGTCAATTTAAAATAGGTAGAAAACTACGGTGTTTGAGTTAAATTAATAATGACAAAAACCCGTTTCTTTCTATAAGGAGCAATGTTGTATTGCATTATCAGTTAGTTTGTCACTTTGTAACATTGCACTTTGTGGAAAATAACAGTCTTTAATTAATTTTTCGGAAAGTAGTAAAGATAAATCTATCAAACCTCATATTGTTGGAGTCGCCTTAATTAGAGCTATTAAAATAGCTACCTAATAATATATAGGGTGTCCCATTAAAAAAAAAAACCAACTTTGACACTTTTCTCGAAGAACTAATTTTTTTGTAAAACATCTACCACTTTATTATTATTATACCTTTTCGATATCTTGTTGAATAAAGAAAAAAGCCTGGACGCAGCAAGTGCGTTATGGTAGTGAATTTTCATAGAAATTATCTGGCACAACATATTTTATTATAACTTTTTTTTTTCTTGTAACATAGAAATCTAAATTTTGGTGTATAGTTTACTTTTTATATCGTAAACCCACCTACCAAATTTGGTTATCATAGCTTTTTTATTTTTTAAGAAAAAATTTTTTTTCATATAAAAACTGAATTTTTTCCCGGAAAACCTCGTCCGATTTTTCTGATTAACGAACTTATCAAAGCCATTTATAAAAGGAAGGCGTATGCCAAATTTTATTAAAATCGGCCTATTATTATCTGAGATAAAAATTTTTTTAGAATGAAAACTCAAAATTTTCCCTGAAAACTTCGTCCGATTTTCCTGACTAACAAACTTGTTAAAGCCATTTACAAAAGGAAGGTATATGCCAAATTTTATCAAAATCGGCCTATAATTCTCTGAGATAAAAATTTTTTTAGAATGAAAACTCAAATTTTTTCCCGAAAACCTCGTCCGATTTTCCTGACTAACAAACTTGTTAAAGCCATTTACAAAAGGATGGTATATGCAAAATTTTATCAAAATCGGCCTATTATTCTCTGAGAAAATTTTTTTTAGAATGAAAACTCAAAATTTTCCCGGAAAACCTCGTCCGATTTTTTTGACTAACAAACTTGTCAAAGCCATTTACAAAAGGAAGGTACATGCCAAATTTTATTTAAATCGGCCCATTATTTTTAGAGATAAGAATTTTTTTCGAATGAAAACTCAAAATTTTCCCGGAAAACCTCGTCCGATTTTCCTGACTAACGAACTTATCCAAGCTATTTACAAAAGAAAGGTACATGCGAAATTTTTTTAAAATCGGCCCATTATTTTTTGAGTTATCGGTGTGATACATACATATATATATATATATATATATATATATATATATATATATATATATATATATATATATATATATATATATATATATATATATATATATATATATATATATATATATAAACATATAAAAATTGAAACTGACCCCGGATATGGGTTCTAGGGGTCTTAGTTCGCGCTCATTTGCAAAAATTTTTTCAAAATTCAAAAGTCGGGATCTCCCCATTAGTGAATTTTTTCTACGAAAATTCACTAATACAAGTGGGGTCCCAAATTGTAAACTTTTCAAAAGCGTCCTGTATCTACAAAACTAAGAAGGCGGCGACTTTTTTGTCACTCACATTTTTCGTTTCATCAAAATCGAGCACGGTATTGCGAAAACCGTTTGTCCTCAATAATAACTGAGATACTGCACATTTACAATGAAAATAAGACAGCCTGTACACATCAGCGTTCAACACAGCTTCAAAGCTTGACATTGAGAAATGTAATACAATGTGGCAACACTGAAAAAATATCAGTGTATACGTTATCTGTAAGAGTAGTCGATCGCTAGGGGTTATTTCTAGATCGTTTATTTACTTAATCTAAGAATAATTCCAAGCACAAGTAGCTGTTAACATAGCTTATAGTAGGTGCACACATATTTTGTTTCAAGATCATAGGAATTTTAATATTTATGAAGAAGCTTAAAACGGAAAACTGGAATAAATCACACATTCACAAACCTATATTGATTACTAGCTAGCCTGGATAGTTTTCAGTAAGTAAAATTGAATTTAGTTACTATGGCAACAACGTGATAATTAGCAAATAAACTGTTAACTGAGAAAAATACAGATTTTGATTCTAAATCGTTTTTGTTAGTTACTAAGTATTTATTTTGGAAATGGTTTTCGGGCCACGAAAATTTTTCTGATATGGTAGAAACCTTAGGCAATTCATGTTCTTCGCGTGCTACTATTATAAACTGAGTTGCAGAATTTAAAAGAGAGAGATAAAATGTCAAATATAAGCATCATTCTAAAAGCTTAATTTCTGGTATCACTCAAGAAAACCTGTTCATGAAATGATCTTAGAAGATCGATGAATTGGGCTGAAACTATGGCAGAAACATAAAACAATCATATCAACGTTGCTTATTAGGACTGGAAATCCGAAAGCTTGCGTCAAAACGGATTCGAAGATGCTTGAACGCTGATCAAAAGCGCGCTCGATTAACAATATCGAAGGAACTTTCATCGTTCTAAAAAATATTCCTCAAAGTTTTTGAGTAGCCTTGTCACAATGGACGAAACGTGGACCTATAAGTGTCATCCAAAGCAATTGGGGGAGAAAAAGTGAAAGCATTCTGTTTCTCCACAATTCAAAAAAAATGTGGTATCCAAAAATCGGCTGCAAAGGTTCTTGCTTCAATTTTGTAGGATAGAGACCAGATAATTTTACTAGATTTTGAGAAAGAACGTAGAAGTGCCACGAGAGCATACAACGGTGGGCTAATAACCAAACTACGCGAGAAAAATATAGTTAAACGCCACAGAAAACTGACGAAGGGTGTACCTTTCTTGTAATACAGTACCCTTGGTCGCAAGTTGCACTACAAAGAATTGACAAAATTGGTTTTGAGTTGGTTGACCACTGCCATATTCTCCAGATTTAGGACCATCACATTAATATTTATTCCCAAAGCACAAAAAAAAAACCATTTAAAAGGTAAACAATTTTCGACAACCAGTGAAGTCATATGTTCTGTCGAAAAATGGTTTGAGGATCCGGGAAAATAATTTTAGACGTTTCAGAATTGCTTTATGCATTCTAATACATTTGTAAGTCTTGGAGGAGAAACGTAAATGAATAAAATTTTGTTCCCCATATCAACGGTGCCTCCAGTATATATTTGGCTATCTGGCGGACAAGATTGCAGATTTTGTAGTGAGCCGTATAGGCCTCTGGTCTCCAGTACTGAGGCCCCAATGGGTCTTTTGTGCATGACTATTTTTTTCTAATAGTTGCCCAAAGTGTTCAGACTTTTCATATGGTCTACTATCTTTTGGGGGGATATTTCCTGGGGTGTCAAGGCTATTCCACCTAGGTATTTGAGCCTTTTGCAGAACTAAGCCATGCAGTCGCATAGCAAGTGTTCTGTTGTTTTTGCTGCTTAAGTGCAGTATCTGCAAATTTCACCATCTGCCTTACCCATCTCTATAAGCTGATACCTTACTGGGCAGTGTGCTTTGAAAAGCTGTGGCTATTCTCAAATCGTTTTTGTTCAATTCAAAGAATATTTCACCCTTCTTTGTTATAATGGTGATAAACCGTTTTGCTTGCCTTAAGCCTGGCGTTTTTCTCCAGTATGACAGCATTTGGCTCCCCAAATATCAAGTTCATTTCTTGGCATCAGCTGATGGCTTTTTGTTGGTCCACAATAGGGCTCTAGACCATATAATGGTGTTGTTGCTGCCCTTTTTGCAAGGCTTTATGCTTCCTCCTTTGCTTCAATGCCTTAATGCCCTGGTACCCACATCAAAGTTACTTTGTTCTTCGTAGCCAGTTGCAAGTATTTTTCCAGGATACTTTAGAGTCGCTTGCGCTCATCTGAAAAAATCCGAAATTTCTAAGTGGTTACTTCTCTATAAGCGCATGAAAATTCGCTTAATAGCAAAATCAACAAAAAATCAAAGCGTCTTCATAAACATTGGACTCTATTTCCGTTTTTATCTATTTTTAAGTATGGGATGTAGGCAGTAACTCAAGGCTACGGCCTAATTTGTGGTCCACGTCACGCCTCTTATATGCTTACTCTCTTTTATTCGGCCGGTAAGAAAGCACGGGCTGAAATTTATGAATCCAGGTCCAGTACATGTAAAAGCACAAGAACGACATATTTTTGATATTTGTATATTTGCGAAATTGCTTACAGAAGTTTAACTTTTTTATACATAACTGTAAATATCAAGTAGACTTTTAGCATAATTGATTGCTACAGTAGCAGGTGGATGAAATAAACGGCTATGGCGACATGTCACAGACTTTGAAATAGATTACAATAAATTACCTGAACTATTGTCGCTTCACTATAATGAAAATTGGAAACACTTCACGTACTTATTTTAAGTCACTCATCCATAAAGTAATGTTATGTTAAAGAAATACGCTTTGCTGCATACAACTATGGTTCTGTCGAGATATATTATAAACATGTACTGTCTAGAGACTCATTTTATACGTTCCACGTAGTTTCTATACTGCAATAATCAATATTTTATTAAAAGCAAAATCATTGTGATAGGTTCCTATCGAAATTTAAAACGCAGCAGATTTATAAGATTTGTATATTAGAAATAAACCCAACTTAAAAGAAAATCAGCAATTATTGCTTAAATCTAATAACGTACTACAAACAATTGTTGTAGTATTCCCCGCTAATCTGCAGGGAAAACAATCTTATAGTGGAAATCCCCGACCGCGAGGCATGGCGGGAGGAGACGCCGGGTTTACCACGGGACGCGCTCGTCTGGTTCACGGACGGATCCGGCGAGGAGCATGGGACGGGGACAGGTGTTTATTCGGAAGGACCGAGGGTAAATCATAGTATTTTCCTCGGAGCCCATGCAACGGCCTAAATGTACGCCATCCTGCACTGTGTGCGGGAAAACAAGAGAAGGGGCTACACCAACAAGCGGATCCTCATAGCTACAGCCAGCACTTAAGGCCCATAGTAGCCCACGAGTAAATTCCAGGCTGGTAGATGAATGCCGAGACGAGACGAGCAACCTGGCTGGGCAGAATGAGGTCACCCTCATCTGGGTTCCGGGTCACTCGGGGGTCCAAGGCAATGAAGAAGCTGACAGTCTAGCGAACAGAGGGCCAGCAGAACCATTTATGCGACCAGAACATGTCCTGGGCGTATTGCAACGCACGGCCAGGGGAACCATCAAGTCCTGGGTCAGGGAACAGCACAAGGCATACTAATTGTCCAGGGCTCAAACACGGTAAGTCACTAATTGGGCAACCCAGTCTAAAGAGAGCTGTGAAGGTGCTAAATTTTAACAGAAGGCAGCTCAGAAACATAGCAGGACTCTTGACGGGACACCTGGCCGTCAAAAAACAGCTGCATAAAATGGAACAGTTCGAGGGGGACCTGGCATGCAGACTGTGGCGAGGGGGTGGAATCAGCCCAGCACATCTTGTGCGAGTGTAAAGCTCTGGACCGCAAAAGCAACTGATCTACGGTCAGCTTAGACCGGAGACAGAGCAATATAAACTTCACCCTACCAATTGCTGTGCAGACTTGTTCAACGCACAGTGATTTTGGGATGGGTGGAGTAGATACAAAGGGCATGCACAATAAGCCAGAGGCTGCGGAGCTATCGGAGCGGCAAAGATGCGGACGATCCCTGAGGGAGAAAAAATAAAGTAGTATGTTTTTAGTGAACTTTCATTATGAAAATGTTTCACCAGTAATTATAAGGTCTTCCAGAATTCTTTGTCGACAACATTCTCAAGTGACTCCAAAGAAGAAAAAAAATCACATGGCGTCAAATCAGAAGAGCGAGTAGGCATAATCGCGCTGAATCCATTTTCTGTGAAACTTCATCCAAATATTGCCGCACGGCGTCTCCCAAAATGACTGGGAGCTCCATATTGCTGAAACCAAACTTTTTTTAACCAGGCGGACTTCAACCGCAGCGGGAACAATTTCTTCCTTTAATAAATTTAAATGTTTCCCAGATGTTAGATTCCCCTCAATAAAGAACGGTCCAATAATACTGCTGTCTAGTATAGCGGCCCATACATTAATGTTTTGTGGTCGCTGGGTTTGAGCCTCCAGCATCCAATGTGGATTTTGATAAGACCAATAACGATAATTTTGTTTATCAACAAATCCATGCAGTGTAAACGTAGCATCACCTGAGAAACGATTGTTTCTACCAAACCGAATTCCCATTAAATTTCCTTTTCATTAAATTACAAAATTTAACACGCCTCTAGAAATCGTTATCTACAAGCTCTTTACCATCTGTATTTATGGGTGAAATTTTTCTTTTTTTCAGCAAATGTACCACATTTTTTTGTGAAACATTGTGTAATGTACCAACTCCATTTGTAGATATAAGGGGTTTCATGAAAAGACAACAATACATCAAATGCCTTATTACCAACTACGGCCCTTTTTGGTCTTCATAATCTTGGTTTATCTTTGACAGTACCAGTTTCGTTAAATTTTTTCAACAATTTGAAACATACCCTTCATTAATTTGTGGCCGATTATAATACACGTCATGAAAAAGCATGCACACTGCTTTATAACTAGGTTTCCTGGCACCGTAGCCCACCATCATTAATATTTCAAATTCTAGCTTTTCGCTCATTCTTCCATAATAATTATCATTATTAAATTGCATAAGTTCTCAATTTTCTGATGTGAGTAGTTAATGGCACACTTGGGCCAGACAGTTCTAGTGACTTTTCTAGTGTCTTTTGTTGCAGTTGGTAACATTGGTTGTCATGTGGTTAAGTATGGGCTCTACATTACCGACATGACAGCTGACAGTTACCGCCATCTAGTGACTTTTGTTGTAGTTGGCAACATTGGTTGTCATGTGGTTAAGTACGGGGCTCTACATTACCGACATCACAGCTGACAGTTACCGACATGGCAGTCGACAGTTTACAGCTGACCGTTACCGGTTACTCATGCCTAAACAGACCAGATGTTCTGATCTGGTCTCTTTAGGCAAGAGCTGCTGCAAACCTTGCAGTTGCATTGACGATAACAGTCTATATGTAAACTAAAGTGTTCTGAGCTTGCGCGTGTGCAGTTTACAGCTGGGAACAACTTTTTGCAAAATGAACCTCCATAAGAAATAACATGAGGTCCTTATGTCATCTGTAAACTGACATGTCAACTGTCATGTCGGTAACTGTCAGCTGTCGACAGCCATGTCGGTAACTAACAGCTGTAATCTGTCGACTGCCGTGTCGGTAACTGTCAGGTGTCATGTCGGTAATGTAGAGCCCATACTTAACCACATGACAACCAATGTTACCAACTGCAACAAAAGTCACTAAAAAAGTCACTAGAACTGTCTGGCCCAAGTGTCCCATTAACTACTGATGTGAAGTACTCTAAAGTATTACAAACTGCACATAACTGACAAGAAACAATGCTCAAAATTGACAGCTACAAATACTATCACATTTTTTCAATGCGTAATTTGATGATAAATTGATTCATAAAGTACAACTGACCACTTTAAAGACACTTAATTTTTGAATAATTTTTTATTAACCTGATTAAATTTTTATAGTGCCGTATCAAGAACAACACGCTTTTTCCAAAAAATGCAAAAAGGTCCTATCTTGCCGATTAAAAAAAGATTTAGTTGCTATAGCAAACAACATATTTACGCTGGGAAAAAATTGAATATCACTACTTTGTAGAAAAAACATGCTTAATAATTCCTAATTTTTCTTTAAATTAACGAATATCTAGTGACATATAAGTGCCTTTCCATTATTTTATTAACCCTGTATGTATCTAGGTATGTCGGTATCCGAGCGAAACTTAAAAAACAACTAACCGATTCAGATCAAACTTGGCTGGCAGATATATTCTGTAAATTTCTTGGAAGAGTTCGTTAACTAGCTCAATCAAACCAAGGTTTTCCCAAACAAATCAAGTTATTCTCTAAAAAAAAAATTATATCTCTGAAAATAATAAAGTTATTTTGAGCAAAATTGGTAAACAGGTGGCCTTAAGAGAAGAATAATATGCACATACTAAAAAAGAAGTTTCTATAATAATAGAAAATTAACTTATTAGAGTTTACCATAATGCACTTACTGCGTATTGGACTTTTTATAAATAATATTTTACAAAACGATAATGAATTAAATTCTCGAAAATAGTCGGCAAAATGGAATTACATGGCCGGTCACAAGGCAAGAAGCATATGTTTATTTTGGTAGAATAAAATGTCAAAATTGACTATTTTAAAACCAAGATTTTGGAGCAGATTCAGTTGCATGAATTGTGTTTCACAAACTCTTGAGTGTATGTTCCAATAGCTATATTTGGTCATTTGATTAAAATCTTTGCAGAAATTTTATTTGAAATATATCCTTTTTGCAAGTTTGAATATGTACATATACTAAGCGACGAGGCAGTCGATTATACCTTGAGGGGTGGCCTGTTGTAAAAAGTGAACATCACATGAACTCAGATTGAAACCAAGTCTCTGAAACAAATACGTCTCCTGGAAAACAAAATATTGCGGGACATGTGTTTGATGTTATAATTAAAGTTATATTAAAATTGTTCACTCATTTCATTTGTCTAAAATATTTTCTAAAATGAATTTGAGGTAGACCTGTATTACCGGGACAACTAAACTATTTTATTAGTTTCCAAATTATGTATACAGCAAGTGCGTTATTGTAATGAAATTTCAATTATAATTATTGTTTAAAATAATAGTTAATACTTAATTAATAGTTAAATAGTTAAAGAGCAAACAAGAGTTTAAAATAGTCTGGTTGCAGTAAGTGCGTTATAGCAGCGAATTTTCATTAAAATATTTCAACGGTTGATAACTTAATTTCCCGTTAACATAATATCTTCAATTTTGATGCATAGTTAAAACCTATATAAAAACAGCATGGTATTTAATTCTTTTAAAATAACCGAATGAGCTTTGCGGATACTCGTATCTACAAAGTTGTTTTTAAGAAGCTTTTTTTGTTTTGTTTGGAAAACGGGTTCGATTGGGTTGACTAAAGCGAAATCGTCCGAGCGGCCAATCAGAAAAAAATACCTGCTTACGTTTATAATCCGGCAGTTACATTCACTAAGTGAAAATTGTTATATTCCTTTTGTCAATAAAAAAATTAAGTTACTTCTTAAGCAACTTTGCTCCAAATAGATGTTTGGGCATTTTAGAAGAATCGTTTTTATCGGTTATGTAATAATGTTTGACATAAAAACAAAATTGTGCTTCAGCAGGTCGGCGCATCATGGAACACCTCAAAAAGAGCCTTAACAATAATTGCAGATTCTAGTATACCACTTCTGGGATACGTTTAACGAAATCTTGATCTATCACCGATGAAAACTTTGTGACACGAGATGCAACTAAACTGAAGTAAAATCTTCAGGAAATTTGGCATTTAGATCCAAACTACGCCAAGGCTTAGCTAATACTATGCCTTAACGAATTTCGAATATAATAAAAAATAAGAGTGATGTTACACAGTGGTAAACTTTAAAATTGCTGTTTTGCTGGATTTATGTATTTGTTTACATTTTTTCTCTTCGCTATCTGTTGTTTTTAGCAACAGTCTGCTTCTCTTATCCTGACTCCTCTGATATCTCACAAAACGTCACCGAAATTATCCAAGCTGACAGGGAATTATTTATTCCACGTACACAGAAAACCTCTTCAGCCACTCAAAAGCCCTGGTTCTCTAAATCCTGTGACAAGGCCAGACTTGAAAAGGTCAAAGCTCACAAAACGCTTCTACACAATCCCAGTCAAGAAAACCGTCAAGCATTTAACGACGCAAGAAACTGCTATGTCCGCATTCTTTCTGAGGCAAAAAACTCGTTTAATAACCACATCAAAAACAAAGTCCTCTCAAGCGCCAACGGCTGCAAACCCTTCTGGACTCTTGCTAAATCTATTGGGAATAATTTCTGCAAGAGCACGTTCCCACCTCTTGTTTCAGGGCATGAAATTGATTGTACCGCCCTGGGCAAGGCTGAACTTTTTGCCTCGTTGTTCGCCGGAAATTCTACTATCAACCCACTTCCAAATGTTCAACCACCAACAGTCCCCAATGTCGCGCATAAAATGACGGATATCATTTTCAAAACTAAAAAGGCACGAAAGATGCTCTCTTCTCGTAATACCAGGAAAGCCTCTGGCCTTGTCGAGATTCCAGCAATTTTTCTCAAAAAATGCGCACCAGAACTTGCCCCTGTCCTGACTAGTCTGTTTTAGACATCTTACAATGAGGCATGTTCCCTAGTAACTAGAAAACTGCTCGAGTACAACCCGTCCTCAAGAAGGGATCTAAAGTGCTTTCTAGCAACTACAGGCCTATTTCTCTCCTTTTAGTCATCTCTAAAGTGACGGAAAAGTATCTAAACACCGCATTACTAAAATTTCTTAAAAAACACAGTCTAATCCACGAGAGGTAGTATGGATTCCATCAGCGCAGATCAACTGCCGACCTCCTTTCCTTTATCATCCATTCTTTGAACAAGTCTATGGAACTACACGGTGAATCCCAGGTTGTCGCTCTAGACATATCTAAAGCATTCGACCAGGTTTGGCACGCAGCGCTGCTTAATAAACTTCTGGCCTATGGCCTATCACCAAAACTCTGTACCTTAACAGCAAATTTCCTCTCCAACCGGAGCATTTTTGTTGTCGTGGATGGTCATTCCTCTAAACTGTATCCAATTAATGCAAGAGTCCCTCAAGGTTCAGCTTTCTCCACATCAATGACCTCCTCTCTAGCACATCCAACCCAATTCACAGTTACGCGGACGATAGCACCCGCCACTCAAATATACAATATTATAAGCCTGTCTCTTTAGCCCAATTAGATGAGGATCGTAGAGTCATTGAGGGTTCTGTCTCTGTGGATCTCCAAAAAATATTGAACTGGGGAAGTATAAATCTTGTACAATTCAACTCCACCAAATCTCAGACTGGCATTCTATCTCATAAGATATACACCAGCGCTAGACCCATCACAATAAACAACCAAGTTATTTAAAGGGTCCTTTTCACTTGTTGGCATTTCTGTGGATCGAAATCTCAATTGGAACCAACATGTCACATCAATTGCAGAAGCGGCTGCTAAGAAATTAGGTTTCCTCTTCCGGGCTCGCAAATAGTTTTCACCAGCTAATCTCTATACTTTATATACTTCACAAATAAGGCCAAATCTCGAATACTGCTCCCAACATCTGGGGTGCCGCTGCCGCTTCTAGGTTCGCTATCCTGGACTCCATTTAGAAGAGAGCTATAGGTCTCATCGGTGACCCGACCCTCACCCAAAGGCTGCTATCCCTTGCTCACGGACGTGCCGTTGGTGACCTCTCGCTCTCTTTCTCTCTCTCTCTCTCTCTCTCTCTCTCTCTCTCTCTCTCTCTCTCTCTCTCTTTTACAGATATCTGCACGGGCACTGCTCGGAGGAGCTTTCTTCCATAGTTACTACACCTGCTGCCCCCAACAGATCTACCAGGGTAACAGAGCGAATGCACCCTTTTACTGTCCAGGTCACCAGACATGGAACATCTTGTTATGTCCGCTTTTGTGTCCCGAGGACTTCCAAGTTGTAGAATTCCTTGCCGGTACATGTTTTTCCTTCTCCTCCGAACCTCCAAACCTTCAAGTCCAGAATTAACCACGGTACGATCTTATTTAGAATGTGAGCCCTCGTGGGGTGTTGTTTAAATAAAATAAATAAAAAAACTTCTGCCACACATTTTGCTTTTTACAAGCTTGTGATGCTTAAATAGTTTTTAACTCCAAATTAAATACGCTAAATAGAGGGGTCTTAAAAAAAAGCTAATAAAACAAGCAGTTCTTGATTCACGTATACGTTTCTTCACTGCAAAACCTTTATTATTAAAAGAAGCCACTAAATTTCGAACTTTTTTTGTGTATGAAATCTTGTATGCATCTGTAATTTAATTTACAAAATTGTTTACATTAATTCAAATTCATAAAAAGTACTATGCTGCAAAATGAAAACTATTGATTTTCACTAACATTTATTATAATTATAGGCTAATTCAAAAGTCATTTACTTCTTGCTACACTAGAAAAATAAAGAGTGTCCTAAATATACGAGTGAGTTTAGAGAAAAACGTATTTTGTATGTAATACACATGCAAATTTTATATACACGTATTTCGGGCATGTTTATTTTCATTTTACCTGATCGTTGAACTCAACTATAACACATAAAAACTTTATGACCTAGTAAAATCGTTGTAGGTGTATTTTATATCAGTCGTATTGTTTGTAGATTACCGGTGTAAAGATCAAGAAAAATTTTGTGTTTTTATTAACATACGATTAAAAGAGCAATGAAAATATTTGGCTTAAGTAATACCCATTAAAGTATATACCTACAGTGTGTACAAATTAAAACTTCCCACCAGGAAAATGTCGGAAATAAAAAAAAGCCGAGGCAAGTCGACCTTGTTTTCAAGGGGACACTTGATGGCGTATGTTTTGGTGTCTTGGATCTGCCCCTTAGGCAGGGGCGTAAAGTACCCTTAAATTTTAAATGACACCCTGTGTTGAGTGACACGTCATTTGAAAGCTTTCTCAATTCCATTTTTTAAGTTATGGCTTGAATACATACAGGCACACACAGATATATATATATATATATATATATATATATATATATATATATATATATATATATATATATATATATATATATATATATATATATATAGGGTTTTACAGAATGTTAGGTACAATCCAAATATGTCAAAATATATAGGGTGTTCCATTTAAAACAACAAAGTTAATCGATACTTCCGGTTAAACCGAAAGTGAAATTATTTTACATTATGTCTTATATATAAATGCAAAATTTCAGAATTGTAATACGCTAATAACTAGAAAAACGTCTAACCAACGTATAACTTTTTTTTCTTTTAACATAGAAATATAGATTTTGGTATATAGTTTTCTATTAATGTCGTAAACTTACGTACCAAATTTGGTTACCATAGATTTCCTATTTTTTGAGATAAATTTTTTTTCGAAAGAAAACCCAAAATTTTTCTGGAAACTCCTGGTCCGATTTTCCTGGATAACGAACTTATCCAAGCCACTTACAAAAGGAACGCACATGCTAAATTTTATCAACATCGGTTCATGATTTTTTGAGTTCTCGGTGTGATACATATATATATATATATATATATATATATATATATATATATATATATATATATATATATATATATATATATATAGGGCGGCGCATTGAAAACGAAACAGACCGATTTGCATCCAGATAATTTTTTTTAGGAAACGCTGAAACACGTCAATTTTAATATTGAGGGGGACATGTTTTGACAGAAATCTAAACTTTGTCACATCAACCCCTTAAGGGTGGTGATAACAACCCTTATATTTTAAATAGGGAACATGGGTCGAGTGTTACATCATTTGAAAGATCTTTCTTTTCTGAATTCAGCACACTAATTTTTTTTGGAAGTTTTTTCATTCATTGTAATAAGAAATGCACTAATTAGTCAATTTTTCGTTTAAAAAAACTAAAAAACAAAACCAAACGTTCAAAAATGTTTATTCAGTTAAGTAAGTGTTCAAATTGTTGACCACCAGCTTCCATACAAAAGTTCAAATTCAGTTCAAAACGAGCTCTGACATTCTGGAGCATTTGTGGATTTATTAGACGGCGTTTATTAACAATGCGTCGTCGTAATTCTTCCAGAGACTCCGGTTCTGTTGCGAAAATTCTACTCTTTAAATGGCCTCATAGAAAAAAGTCTAAAGGGGTTAAATCCGGTGATCTAGGGGGCCAGCCAATAGCACCTGTACGCCCAATCCATTGCACTGGAAACTCTCTGTTCAAAAACTCCCTAACATGTTGTAAAAAAGCGTCTTGTTGAAACACTAATTGATTTTCATGATAGCGATCATCATTTTTAACAATCTCAATTAGTAGAGGGTAAACGATATCTTCTAGTAACTCCAAATACGTTTCGCCACTCAAATTGCCATGAAGAAAAATTGGTCCGTTTAAACGGTCTCCAAAAATGCCAATCCAGACATACAATTTCTGTGGAGTTTGAGTGAGGACTTCGTGAAAATTTCTTGGATTATTATCTGCCCAATAACGACAATTATGACGATTGTATAGTTTAATAAAAAAGTTTGGACGCAGCAAGTGCGTTATGGCAGTGAATTTTCATAGAAATGATCTGACACGAAATATTTTTTATAACTTTTTTTTCTTTTAACATAGAAATATAGATTTTGGTATATAGTTTTCTATTAATGTCGTAAACTTACGTACCAAATTTGGTTACCATAGATTTCCTATTTTTTGAGATAAATTTTTTTTCGAAAGAAAACCCAAAATTTTTCTGGAAACTCCTGGTCCGATTTTCCTGGATAACGAACTTATCCAAGCCACTTACAAAAGGAACGCACATGCTAAATTTTATCAAAATCGGTTAATGATTTTTTGAGTTCTCGGTGTGATACATACATATATATATATATATATATATATATATATATATATATATATATATATATATATATATATATATATATATATATATATATATATATATATATATATATATATATATATATATATATATATATATATATATATATATATATATACATATAAAAATTGAAACTGACCCCGGATATGGGTTCTAGGGGTCCTAGATCACGCTCATTTGAAGAAATTTTTTCAAAATTCAAAAGTCGACCTCTCCTCATTAGTGAATTTTTTCTAAGAAAATTCACTAAAAATGTACACTCGTCTGAAAAACAGATATTGGACAGAAAGTTCCCGTTATCAGCTAATCGTGCAGTAATAACTTCACAGAATTCCAGCCGCCGATCAAAATCATCTTCATTCAGTTGTTCTAAAAGATGAATTTTATACGGGTTAAATTTATGATGCTTCAATATTCGCTGAATAGTTCTTCTTTTGATGTTTGAAAGAGTGGCCAATTTTCTCGTGCTCAAAGTTAGGTCTGCAGCAATTTGTCCTAAAACTTCAACCTCAGTAGTCTCATTTCTAACCGGAAATTCACGTTCAGGATACCGTTTTGCGTTGACTACTGAACCGCTTTGTCGAAACTTAGCAACTAACTCCAAAATGTATTTTGTGTTAACATGTCTGTTCGGATGTCGTTCATTAAACAAATTTGCAGTACGGTTGGCATAGTCATCGTTTTTGAAAAAAAGAGTTATTATTTCAATTCTTTCTTCATACAGAATACACCATTGTGAAATTAATTTTCGGTAGTACCATCAAGTATCAAACCGACCGATAAACTGACATAATAAACCGCATTTCTCTCATTCCGATAAGAAATGTTCTAATAGTCAATTTTTTGTTTACAAACCAACAAAACATTGACTATCAGCACATTTCTTATCGGAATGAGGAAATGCGTTTTTGCATCTTCAACTGTGAATAATTTTTAAACGAGTTGATAAAACTTCCACTCGACCCATGTTCCCTATTTAAAATATAAGGGTTGTGATCACCACCCTTAAGGGGTTGATGTGACAAAGTTAAGTTTTATGTCAAAACATGTCATATATATATATATATATATATATATATATATATATATATATATATATATATATATATATATATACATTTTAAATGTCTATTGCTTCTAAGTATGGGTTTTAGGGGCTCTAATTCATACTCGCTTGAAAAACTTTTTCGCAAATCCCACCATTGTGGCCCCCAGGAATTGGGAATATTATTGTTGCAATTTCACTAAAAAATGCATTTTATGTTGTACCTGTGTTGTTTGTCCTCCAAACACGAATTTTAAAAAAATTCTAGGCTGAACAAACAAACGGAGCTCTCCAACTTTTTTTTCAAATGCGAATGTATATTCTAAACATTCCTAAAAGTATCCTCTTGACATGCACAGAATTTTCACCCCTAAACCGGAATAAACAATGAAACAAAACAAACATAACAAAATGGTGATACAGTTTGTATCACAACTGAGTATATCGTATGCCATCTAGCATGCGGGCGAGATCACACATTGCGTGTTAATACTTATTACAAAACAAACATTCTGGTTTTAAATTGATTTTAATAAGGCTGGTGATATCTTTTCATTAAACTGTTATATCTTTCGTCGAAGCAATTCTTAAAATCAAGAAGGCAACTAAGGTTAACTGCAAAATGTTTGTGTATCAATTGTTTAGATGCAGTTTGATGCAGTCGTAATTTCTAATAATTTAGTAGCGTGATATCCGCATACACAACGGTTAATTACACGAACATATTTATGACACACTGTTGGATTTTGGTTCATCATGTTTGTTGTTGTTATTCTAGAAAATTCTGCTTTGGCTAGTTAACGACTAACTATTTTTTAATACTATAAGACCAGCTAATGCGTTTTTATCAAAAGAAATTATTAACGAAGTATGGTTAAATTTCTTTAAGGATCCTAAATCCAAAGCTTGCTTAAACAACTAAAAAAAATTAGACAAATAAATTCAGTAAAGAAACTTATTCAGAGAACGGATTTAATCATCTACCAGTCCAGATGAAGGCTTCCTAAAAATGTTATTTGGTAGATTGTTTTTACTGGAAATTCACTGAAACGAAAATTAAGGCCTAAATTAGAATTTTTTTTTTTTTTAATTATTTTTATTATTTTTATGAATTTTGGATCGTTGCCATATAATTTTGCATCATGCTTTGCACTGTGAGATGGAAAATGATTTTTCTTAGCTAGGCCCTGACCTTTACTATTTGCGACAAATTTTGTTTAAATTATATTAAAAAAAACCCAAAAGAAATGTGCTGGTAAACTCTTAATTGGGACTCACCGTACACACCTACTCTAAGAAATATTTATTTATTGACATAATCTATACATTGCATTATGCGACAAATAAGTTACAAAGTTCTGGTGGTTTATTAAATGCAATTTGGACAGGATATTTCCAAAATTATTACTACCAAAACATCGAAAGTGACATTTAAGACTTCCATTTGGCAATCTTATATTATAAAATGTTCTTCACTAGTTATTCACTCCACATATATTTTAAACACTTCATTTTAGTGAATTTTCGTAGAAAAAATTCACTAATGGGAAGATTCCGACTTTTGAATTTTGAAAATTTTTTTGCAAATGAGCGCAAACTAGGACCTCTAGAACCCATATCCGGGATCAGTTTCAGTTTATATATATATATATATATATATATATATATATATATATATATATATATATATATATATATATATATATATATATATATATATATATATATATATATATATATATGTATGTATGTATCACACCGATAACTCAAAAAGTAATGGACCTATTTTGATAAAATTTGGTACGTACCTTCCTTTTGTAAATGGCTTGGATAAGTTCGTTAGTCAGGAAAATCGGACAAGGTTTTCGGAGAAATTTTTGCGTTTTCATTAAAAAAAAAATTATCTCAAAAAATAAAAAAGTTTTGATAACCAAATTTGGCAGGTAGGTTTACGATATAAAAAGTAAACCATACACCAAAATTTATATAAATATGTTACAAGAAAAAAAGTTATAATAAAATATTTTTTGCCAGATCATTTCTATGAAAATTCACTACCATAACGCATTTGCTGCGTCCAGGCTTTTTATTCCATGTATAGATTCTTCACTGATATTAATAATTTTGTCTTTGTTATTTTTATTTTCCCGCCATTTCTTTAACTAAATCTGACTATAAATGTTAAAAGGCTTAGATCATTTTTACTGCCAAATGTAGTAATAATCAATTGTTACTTTTTTTTGTCTAAAATAATCTTCAATATTAACTCTCACAAAGATAACCACAAAAAGTGGTGACAGTTGATTATGAGTTTAAATTTGAAACGACTGATACACATATCAGCAGTTTAAAATCAGTGCGTTATGGTAGTGAATGTTCATAAAAGTGTATTTAATAGCAAATATGTGTCTTTTTTTAAGAAAGCAGGCATCAGATTTGGTTACCAGTATACCTATATAGTAAAAAAATGTGCCATGTTTCATCAAAATAACTTTATTTCTTGAAAATCAAGAAAAAATTCCGAAAGTAAACTTACAATGTTCCCGAAAAACTCGTTTCTTGGTCAACCTTAAAGCTTAATATCAAATTGAGCTAATCAAATATGAAGCATTTAATCAAAATTCGCTACCATAACACACTTGCTGCGTCCCGAATTTATTTTCCTACAAACATGCATTACAGTTCGATGGAAAATGCAAAAATGCAATAACATAAGGCATGTTCGACACCAACGACTTATGGGCCAGCCAGCCTGTGATCGTAGAAATAATTTTTTAAGATGTAGCTTAAGACATCCCATAATTCATGTACACAATTTTTTTTCATATCTTGTATAACAACGGATATATTGAACTTTATTAATTTTTTACGAAAGTTCGACAAAAATTATATACCATTAAACCATAAACTCTATAGCTAAGCCTACTGCCAAAGCACCAGAGAAAGGGTCTATTTGAAATTAATTTTTTGGAAACATTTTAGTAAAATGAAGGACAATGACGGTTGAAGCTAAGACTTCTGGGTTTGTAAAACATTCTTCTTGACACATTTGCTTTTCGCAGCCGGTATTAGTTTCAGGTTCTTTGCCTAAATGTTGCCAATTTTGACGTTTTAAATCGCGATTTTGACGTTTTGAGGAAAACCCCAATTTATGTTTTTTTTTAAATACCTATAACTTTTTTGTCTTTTAACCTACAGAGCTGAATTTTGGTACGTAATGGACGTATAAAGATAGTAATCAGCACACCAAATTTGGTGGCCCTCCCTTTGTTATTTCCGGAGATATAAATTTTTTTTAAAAGAAAACACAACATTTTCCAAGAAAATCTCGGCCTATTTTCCTGGCTAACGAACCAAGCCACCTGCAAATAGAAGGTATTTACCAAATTTAATCAAAATCGTCCTATTATTTTTTGAGTTATCGTTGTGATATATATATATATATATATATATATATATATATATATATATATATATATATATATATATATATATATATATATATATATATATATATATACATATAAAAATTTAAACCGATCCAGGATATGTGTTCTAGGGGGCCTAATTAGCGCTCATTTGAAAAAATTTTTCAAAATTCAAAAGTCGGGATCTCCTCATTAGTGATTGTTTTTTAAGAAAATTCACTAAAAAGGAGTTATGAAAATCGGTCAACAAAAAATTATTTATGACTTGCTCAGACAGTAAGTAGGACAACTAACTATGCAGTGTGGAAGAGCCAAATAAAATAAATTTAGTATTTCAATTCTTGTGCATATTTATAAAAAATCCCTCCAACAATTAACGGGTTGCAACTTACACTCGAAGGTGGTTAAATGCAGAGGTGACGTTTTAACGTTGCGGAATGCCAATTTTAGTAAGTTTGACATCCTGCAAACTTACTGTTTGAGCAAAACTAACATTGCCAACAATGAAGAAACATTCTTCTATTTAATTCACACTGTCCAAAAAGGACACTAAAACTGATTTTTCTTGCTTTCTCTCTATCAAGAATGAAACACGATTAGGTACCAATTTTTGTGTGTGTTGTAGTTCGTTAATCAGATGATTTTTTTACGCTTAATTTTTGTAGTTAATTTTAAAACCAGAGCAGTTTGGAATAGAGGATTACTCATTGTTTTATATGAGGTATCACAGCCCTACTTCGTATATAAAAATTTACGGGCCACAACTATCACTCGAAGGAGGTTGAATGTAGGGGTGAAGTTTTTACGTTGCAGGATATCATTTTTTAATCTAAAATTAACATGTTTCGGGACTTTTTATCAATATGCACAATAATTAAGATACTGCAATAAATAAATAATATATATATATATATATATATATATATATATATATATATATATATATATATATATATATATATATATGTGTCCAACTGATAACTCAAAAAATAATTAACCGATTTCGATGAAACTCGGCAAGTGCCGTTATTTTATTAATAGCTTGGATGAGTTCGTTATCCATGAAAATCGGATAAGGTTTTCCAGGCATATTTTGAGTTTTCTTTCAAAAAGAATTTTTCTCCGAAAATTACAAATATATTTTAGTGAGATTTGGTCGATATGTTGCCTTGAAAAAGACCTTACTAGATACCAAAATCAAACTTTCTAAGTTTATAGAAAATTGAGTTTTTCAAATTTTGAATTTTCTTTATAAAAAAAAAAATTTTCTCAGAAATTTACAAAGCCATTTTAATGACATTTGGTGCATATATTGCCTCGAAAAAGGCCTTACTGCGTACCAAAATTCAACTTTCTAGGTTTTTAGAAAATTGAGTTATCCAAGTTTGAAGCATTTAATAAAAATTCACTACCATAACGCACTTGCTGCGCCCCGAACTTTTTCAAATTATTATAGTGAGTGGAATGAAGTTTTACACATACATATAGCATTCAAAGGAATTTCTGTGTATTAATTTTGAAGCATGGCTCTTAACACAAACTCGATTTATCCTGAATTAAAGAAGCCGAATGCCGATGTCAAAATGTTATTACACAAACTTAGAGATTCTTTTCTTTTTAAGAAATATAACAGTAATATTTAAGTCTAGAATTTTCTTAAATAGTCACACTATTTAAATGTACTTTTACAAAGCCTTAAAACACGATACCAAGATAATGACAGATTACCGTCAAACAGTGTCCTCTGATAATGGTAGGTTGTTTAATTGATTACGTAATTGAGTGTTTATCTACTGTGTGCACGCCTAAGTAATGAGCATCAGATACACAGGTACAGTTACCGTACAAATGAAACAAAATTGAATTAAACTTTCATCTGATTTATGAAAATTACCGTAATTACAGCGGACGTTACTGCTCTTATCTAGCACGAACATCTCTTTCGCCAAGCTCCTTTTGGTCCAACGATCGGGGAACTGTCAATGTTGTAGCATCGACGGTACATGGGAGATTGTATTCAGAAAATAAATAAATAAAAAAATACACAATAAAAGTGCATTGTAATGTGTGGATACCTAATTTGTAGTTGTACCATTGAATATCGGACATGTGTCAGTAATATCGGGAGTATCGATAGAGTGTAATTGATCGATCATCATATGAGATTCGTGAGAGTGGTGGATTATTAAGTATGCCTTAAGTTTTTGCCGCTCTGTAATTACTGCGGTTATAATTTATAAACAGAAATCATAATAAAACATAAAAGTATCGCCCACGAAATCTTTGTGATGCTTGGCCTTAAAGGATTCGTGTTATATAACACAACTCTTTTTGACAACCTTTAGTGAATGTTCGTAAAAAAATCTTCATAAATTGGTTTTTTCAAATAGAACACCCTATACGTTTTTCCATAATATATTCGGAAACTCTTTTTCCTTTCGAACGATATAAGATTCCTTATACCTATCTCTTTAACTTTTTAAGTTTTATATACTGTTTTTGTGTAATGAACTAAAATCATATGTTGCGAGGATGGCTGTGAAATTCTTAGTAAAACTTCAAAACAAGCAACCAGTTATTTGTTGTCAATTTGTCTGCAGTTTCGGATTAGTTTAGTGTTTATAAGAAACGGAACATAGGTAATGCATATTTAAATGCTGATATTTTAAATTTATTACTTATCTACGGACGTTGCAATGCGATTATATATATATATATATATATATATATATATATATATATATATATATATATATATATATATATATATATATATATATATATATATATATATATATATAGGTAACTTTTGCATAGGACCCAGTTTGGGGACTTAGGAATTGAGTTTAACATTTGCGAAGCACGTGAACAAAACTGCTGCCTCAGGGTTGAAAACTTTGGGCTTTATTATACGAAACTCGAGAGGGTTCCGTAGAGTTGAAACGGCTAAAATTCTCTTTAATGCATATATACGTTTAAAAATGGAGTACCTGTCGGTGGTGTGGAATCCTTTTTACAGGGTTCACTCTGATGTGGTGGAGAAAGTTCAGCGGAGGTTTGTTCGTATTCTGCATTTTAAGGTTTTACACCCTATGGAGTTTGCTTGCTGTGTTTAATATGACCAGTCTTAGGAGCAGGCGCATAGTTGCTGAGCTGGTGTTTCTGTTTAGAATCGTGAGGAACTTGGTAAATTTTTCTGAATTTTTAGGCAGAATTCAGTTCAGAGTTCCTCAAAGGGATGGTAGACTAGAGCAACTGTTGTGTATACCAAGTTACAGAACGAATAGTCTGTTCAATTCTCCGATTTATAGAATGTGCTCAAGTTATAACAAACTATGTTAGCATGAACTTAAGAGCATTTAAGAACATATAAACTGAACATATACATGTCTAACCACGTTCTCCTGTTAACTTTGTTGAGTCTCCAAATTACTTTTACTGATTAAGATATGGGTTTGGAGTAGATAAAGTAAATTTAAATTTGATTTAGTTTTAAACAATTGATGGACTGCCTGTGAAACCTGAAGTGGAATTTAAGCTAGCCGAAATGTTGTTTTGTTCTGTTATTGATTTAATGTGGGTAATAAGTGAGATTGTTGGCTTATAGGTGTATACCGTAGTTGTAGTTTATCCTGTTATGCAATACGTAAATGATTTTATAAGCTGTGTATTTGCGTATTATATATATATATATATATATATATATATATATATATATATATATATATATATATATATATATATATATATATATATATAGAACATGTACAGTTTTTAATGAAAACATAGATTAAGAGTATCATCCTCGAGGCTGTTGGTTGGTTTATTTAATCCTATTGCAGAAGTGAGCCATGCAATTGCATAGAAACTGCTATGTGGTTTCTGCCGCTTGAGTTCAGTATTCCGCAATTTTTACTGTCCACCTTACCCACTTTCATAAGATGATACCTCACTGGCACTCTTGAAAAGTCCTGTGATTATTCTCAAGTCGTTCCTATTCGAATCAAGAAGCAGTTCAGACATCTCTGTTGATATGATGATGACCTTTTGTCTGCTTTAAGCCTTTTTTTTCTGCATGACATCACTTGGTTCTTCTCCCAAGTTTTAAGTTCATTTCTTACATGGGTTTGTGTTAAGCAACGGTAAGGCTCTGGACCATAAAATTGTGCTGTTAAGACCCTTTTACTCCCTGTTTCCTTATTTCCTTCAATGATTTAAGGCCCTGATCCACATATCCAAGTTCCTTTGTTGTTTCCAGCCAGTTGCGTCAATGATTTTTTGCAGCCCGCGTTCAGTTTAGACTCAGTTTCAAATTACTTGAGAGTCTTAAGTAGTGGCCGACTGTCTGAAACGATATTAGTCTCTGTATTTTATGCAATCTTGCACACAGAGATTTATAGCAAGCATTTATACTTGCAAGATGGTAAAAGCTTTTCCACTAGCTTACTGTATGTTTGAAAAGGAAAACCAAATTTTACTGGAAACTTGCTTTGATATCGCACTTTTGTCAAAGATTTTATCCATTGACTAAGACAAAACATTGGTATTACAAAAGTTTTGAGAATATTTTTTGGGTATAATTTACTTTTCAGGAAAACAATTTTCGTTTCGACTATTATTATTTCTAACTATTCAGAGTCATCTTCGACCAAAAGATCAGATTTTGAAAGTCTGTCAAAAGACAACAATTGTACGAACGTATGGTAGAAACTGGGGGATGCACCCCAATATGATATGCTGTAGATATGCGCGACAATTGTAAGGCCCATGATAACAAATATATAAGTGGTGTAGTGAACAAAACGCAGCAGTTGGTGGCTTTGGAGCTGTTAAATGGAGTGTAAGTGCTTGCATACATATGCACTACAGGGGCTATGAAGACCACATCAGCGGTAACGTTGGTCCTTTGGACCTACCTCTACTGCACGTATAGAAAGAGAAGCTCGCTTAGCGGCGCCAAGAACCGATTAGCCAGAAGCATGGAGCAAGGTGTCAGAATCTGTAGAAGGGATTAAAGGCTGCATTGATTATGCTTATGCCAGCAGACAATATGGTCCCTCCGTATAGATTCGAAAAAAACTCTAGCATCGAAATACCATATAGGGAGGGTAAATGGTCCTCGAGTGATAGCAAAAACAGCATGGACCGATCCGAAACGAATTCAGGTGTTGGAACAGGGCCTTATAAAAGAAAACAAACAGCAATAATTTTACTAAGCCTAGAAAAACATGCCAGGCCGTGAAAACCGTCATATAACTTTGTGGAAAACATTGTAATAATCAAACAAGAAACCACTCAATTTTTATACTCGTATAGCCAAGCGGCCGACCGTTACGGAATTAGGTTTTATAGAGATCAGATAAAAGATAGCCTGTCTATACTAATATATATATATATATATATATATATATATATATATATATATATATATATATATATATATATATATATATATATATATATATGAGACATACTTCGTTCTTGGGTTGAAGCGCGTCCAGAATTTATGAAAACTCGACATTTCGGCTCCTGTTTTGGAGCCCCTTATCGGCGCTGGCCATGCATCATATCCATACAGGGCACAAAATAGACTTAGATAATGCCAAAACAATAGCAGCGGTTTACAACTTCAAAACGAGAATTATCCGCGAAGCAATCGAGATTGAAAAACGTCCCGATTGTTTAAATAAGAGAAATGATGGTCTTAGCCTTCCGACTACTTGGAAACCTATTATATCTTCTTTACAAACACACAAAAAGAAAATAAATTCCACAGATAATTTTATTGCCCCATTATCTGCCTCAGAAAATGCCGGTGACCCTCTTAATCATCCTCAGCCTCTAAGTACCGTGGCCAAAGCCCCCCACTTAATTGACGGTGACCCCACTACTTTCACGGATAACGAAGCAGGTAGAACGACATATATAAGACAAGACTTGCAACGAACTGCCAGATCTTTCTGAGGCCTAGGGTTGAACACACTGAGACCTCACAGACGATCTCCGGCGAGATTTGGGGAGTAGGCTGATTGAGGCTCCGTAATCGAGCTACAACAACCCAACCCACCTTTGTTCACCGCTCTAAGGAGTAGGCAGATGAGGCCTTAGAGTGTCATTACATATTTCCTTTACCCACCTTTGTCCACCACTCTAAGGAGTAGGCAGATTGTGGCCTTAGAGTGTCCTTACATATTTCCTTTACCCACCTTTGTCCACCACTCTAAGGAGTAGGCAGATTGAGGCCTTAGAGTGTCCTTACATATTTCCTTTACCCACCTTTGTCCACCACTCTAAGGAGTAGGCAGATTGAGGCCTCAGAGTGTCCTTACATATTTCCTTTACCTCTTGAAAATGGCTCCAAAACGGGAGCCGAAACGTCGAGTTTTCATAAATTCTGGACGCGGTTCAACTCGAGTACCAAGTATGTCTCACTTTAAAGACCGCGGAAATCTTTCTGAACACACATATATATATATATATATATATATATATATATATATATATATACAGGGTCGCTGATAAGTCTGGAAACGGTCGATTATCCGGGAAAATATACAAGGTGTCGAAAAAAGTTTTATACAAAAGTTTTTGGGTTCTTCAATGTCTACTAGGCGGTGATAATTTTATTTATACAGGGTTGGTCATACAGGCGTGGCACACCAATATTTTTTTTTTAATGGAACACCCTATATATTATTCGATATTTCAATCCTTCTCTTAATTTTGAGCAACATTTATGAGAAGCATAATGTACCTAAACTCAATCGTTTCCGGGTAAAAAATAAATAAAAATAAACGCTACTGTTTTTAAAATCTATTGGATGAAGAACAAAAATAAATGAAAAGTAGAATATCTCTTGAAAACAATCTGTGAGTGTGAAAAGAACCGGTTGCGATGTTTTTAACATTGTTTGGAATCCCAAGATAAGATAAGATGCCCATAAGAAACGCAGTATTATTCTTTTGTTTTAAAATGTATCCAGGACAACGAATGTCAAACATTCATTCAGTGTCAACAGTTTTGAAACATTAGTAATTTAGTGTCAACAGTTTTTGTGCAAAATGGCAAGTTTAAGTGAAACCGAACGTATCGAAATTTTAATGATGATAGGGTACGGTGATAGAACACGAAGTTTTGCTCAAGTGGTGATTATGTTCAATGAGTTGCATCCTGAGCGGGAATCGATCTCCAAATCCACAGTTTCGAAAACTTTGCATCGTTTTCACGAAACTGGCGGTATCAAGGATAAACCTAGAACTGGAAGGCCAGTAACTGTTACAAATGAAGAAAATTCTTTGAATGTAATATTGGATGTGGTGGAAAATCCGAAAACTTCGGCACAGCAATTGGCTTTAAATCACAATATGAGTCGATATTCAATTCAAAAGATTACGAAGCGGGAAAAGTTCCGTCCATATAAAACTCATTTATTGCAAGAACTGAGTGAAGACGATTTTGATCGCAGAATCGAGTTCTGTGAACTTATTATGGAGAAGTTACGCCAAAATTTTAACTTTGCCAACCACATTTTGTTTTCCGACGAATCTACATTTTGTTTGAATGGACAAGTCAACCGACACAACTGTAGGTACTGGTCAGACGAAAACCCACATTGGATGGAACAAATTCACACCCAAAGACCGCAAAAAGTAAATGTTTGGTGTGCTATTATTGGTGGACATATCATAGGACCTTATTTTATACACGGTAATTTGAACTCTGCTCGATATTTGACACTTTTGCAAGAATCAATTGTTCCAGACGTAAGTCGATTATTTCCGAACAATAACGACCCAAATCTACCAGCGGAAGAAATATGGTTTCAGCAGGATGGGGCACCCCCTCATTTTGGAATTGAGGTACGGGAATATCTGAATCAAACCTTTCCTGGCAGATGGATAGGGCGCAGGGGAACTATTGGATGGCCAGCTAGGTCTCCCGACATGACGCCGCTTGACTTTTTTTTGTGGGGTCATGTAAAAAATTTAATTTACCAAAATAGACCGCAGAATATTGAAGAGTTGCAAGCAAGGATTGTGCATGAAATTAATAACATTCCTCAAAACGCTCTTGTAAGTGCAGTGCAATGTTTTGTTAAACGAATTCATTATTGTCAGGAGGTCAATGGAGAACACTTTGAACATCTTATAAAATAGGATTCCAAACAATGTTAAAAACATCGCAACCGGTTCTTTTCACACTCACAGATTGTTTTCAAGAGATATTCTACTTTTCATTTATTTTTGTTCTTCATCCAATAGATTTTAATAACAATAGCGTTTATTTTTATTTATTTTTTTACCCGGAAACGATTGAGTTTATGTACATCATGCTTCTGATAAATGTTGCTCAAAATTAAGAGAAGGATTGAAATATCGAATAATATATAGGGTGTTCCATAAAAAAAAATTAATATTGGTGTGCCACGCCTGTATGACCAACCCTGTATAAATGAAATTATCACCGCCTAGTAGACATTGAAGAACCCAAAAACTTTTGTATAAAACTTTTTTCGACACCTTGTATATTTTCCCGGATAATCGACCGTTTCCAGACTTATCAGCGACCCTGTATATATATATATATATATATATATATATATATATATATATATATATATATATATATATATATATATATATATATATATATATATATATAGTGACGCTAGCATGGTCTCCAGCACACAAGAATTTTTGCGGCTTAGCCAGGCCAAGCATATTAAAATCCAGCGATGACTGAACCTGGCGCAAAAACCTGAAATGATAAAAAAAGATCTCCACGCCAGTTAACTCCCACAAAAGTCCTATCAAGGAGGAGCAGAAGGACAATTAACAGGACAGTGCCGACTCAATAAGCACATGGTCCAAATGATTATGGTAGAGGAAGTACTGCGCAGAATCTGACAAAGCTAAGACGAAACCTTACTCCATGTATGGTACTAATATAAAGGCCTAAAGATGTTAAAGCTTCAGGCACTTGGGGAGGAAACACTAAAGCTTGAAACTACACAAAACAATCCTTATCAAGGATGTGGAAGCTGAAAAATGAAATACGGCTAAAGCAGGCTCCAGAAAATTCCAAAGAATATCACAACATACATATCCAGGGTCGCGGTGGCAAAGGCCGAAATTACAGATCCCCACAATTTGTAGAATAAATAAATTAAGTGTTTGTGAAACATTAAACGTTACTGGAATGTTTCCAAACCTTTAAACATATTATCTTTAATAATATATCTCCTAGGCTTCCTTGAACTTAATGGGACCTAACTTCTACCTAATTAAACATTAAGCTCAATACAAAACATCGATTTTAAAATAACAAGTTATCTGTATCAGACAGATTGAGATATTATCTTTCTAGTAACACCGGAATGCTGTGATAATCTAATTAAAACAAACATTAGCTCTCTATTTATAATAATAAATTTGCAGCTTCATAATAAAGTAAACATTACGTTTAAACTGACCTCAAAATATTATACACACAGGTTTACAGCCAATAGATTTTATAGTGCACATGCATATAATTTATTAGACGAAAATATGTAAGCAACGTCCTCAAGTAAAGACCCTCCCACTGTCATGGATGATGAAAATTTAATTATAGTCTAGAAAACCACCTATAGCGATGCTAAAGTGGAAGTATTATTACCGTGTCTTAATTACATAGGTGGTCTTAGCGTACTGTTTGATTAGTGAGTACTTTGTTAAATATGAGATAACCAGCTTGCAACAGGTAGGTCAATAATTACTGCAAACTGATTAGTATAATGAGATAAGTGCATTCAGAGTTTATAGCAATTTTACAGACAAATCTGGGGCGTGTTTATAACATTGAGATAATACAATATTTGTAAATAATAGTGTATTATTTATATTAGCCATTATGACAATCATTGATAGGATAAGATTACTACAGTGGATGATGACAGTAATAAGGAATATTTTTGCCACTCGTGTAAACCTATCATCACAGTCTAAATGCGAGGTGGGCTTATCGTCTCCACCTTAGTCTCTGCCTCCAGTTTCCAATACCTGAGAAAATGTTCATAGCATGCTCACCTCTCAAATCATTATAACTTGCGGACCAGACATCCTAAGAAACACCAAAATATCTGAAACTTCTATCAAAACTGCTGTTTCGTTGCGGTAAACCTTTTTTTCCGTTATAACAAACTTTATTACTTTCTATAATTAATATTTTCGACTAGATAATACTTTAAAGAGACCTGTATATAATAAAAAAGCTTTATAAATCATATTCACAATCGGAAGAAGGTAGATAGAAGAAAAATCGGAATGTTATCGCTTTGAAAACGCCACGTAAAAATATGTAAATTTGCAAATTGTTGATCTAAAAATTTTAACAGGCACAATAAGATAAATAAAGAAGCCCAAGCACCAGACGAGAGAATAAAAAAAAAGTTCGGGAGGCAGCAAGTGCGTTATGGTAGTGAATTTTTATTAAATGTTTCAAATTTGAATAACTCAATTTTCTATAAACTTAGAAAGTTTAATTTTGGTATGTAGTAAGGTATTTCCTAGAGCAAGATATGTACCAAATTTCATTAAAACAGCTTTGTAATTTTCGGAGAAAAAATTTTTTTTCGAAAGCAAATTTAAAATTTGAATAACTAAATTTTCTATAAATTTAGAAAGTTTAATTTTGGTACGTAGTAAGGTCTCTCTCAACGCAACATATATAGTAAATTTAATTAAAGCAGCTTTGTTATTTTCGGAGAAAAATTTTTTTTAAAAGAAAACTCAAAATTTTCCCAGAAAACCTCGTTCGATTTTCCTGGCTAACAAACTCATCCAATCCATTAACAAAAGAAAGGCACTTGCCGAGTTTCATTGAAATCGGTTAATAATTTTTTGAGTAATGAGACGGATACATATATATATATATATATATATATATATATATATATATATATATATATATATATATATATATATATATATATATAAACATATAAAAATTGAAACTGACCCCGGATATGGGTTCTAGGGGTCCTAATTCGCATTCATTTAAAAAAAATTTTGCAAAGTCTCACCATCGATACCTTTCTATTAGTGAATTTTTTTAAATAAAAATTCACTATAAGGTCTGGACGCAGCAAGTGCGGCAGGGTAGTGCATTTTCATAAAATTGTTTTTATTAGCAAATGTGTCTTTTTTTTTAATGAAAGCTGGCATCAAATTTTGTTACCAGTATAATCTATATAGTAGAAACAATGTGCCATGTTTCAACAAAATAACTTTATTGTTTGAAAAAGTACAAACATTTACGGAAAATAAACCTAAAATGTTCCCGAAAAAACTGATTCGACTTTCCTGACCAACGAACCTCTTCAAGCTATTCACCCACCTGCCAAGATATAAGTATTTACAAAAAGCTTTTCAAAAAAATATTTAAAAAAAATGAATGAAAACGTACAAATTTTTTTCCACGACAATCCGGAATTTTTTTTGGCAATAACCTGTAACCAAAATTTCACAAAAACCTTACAAACAATAATGATTTCTACCCAAACACAACAAATTTTTACGAAACTGACTATTTTTTTAAACAAAGATTTGCTAAAGAAATACATACAATTCAAATTATATATCTATCTGTCATTTAGATTGAAAGAAATATAGGGTACAATTTTCTTTTAATTTTTCACCGAAATTTGGACCAGTGGGGTAAGAAAAGATATAAGCGGAAGAGCTCATATTTTCATGCCACAGGCTGTCAGAAATAAGAACATTACTTAAGCCTGCCACTTTAAAATTTCATTTCACATTTGTTAAAACAATTATTTATCAACGACTTATATATAATGAAAATATAAACAATCCTACCGAATTGATTATGTCTATATATAATTACTTTCTTGTACCAAAATTAATTCAAATATTGTAGTATTTTTCTTAGAAAATTCTCTAAATAATCACGTAATCTGACCAGTTGCTAGAATTATATGCGATTATGAATGTACATATTTCCCAAATTAGAATCTGTAGGTATAGGGGGGTGTTATACAAAACTTGAAACAGAGCGCATGCCATTTTCTTCTAAAACACAATATACAGGCTGTTCCGTTTGAAAAAAAAAATGAGTTACGGCAGTTTGAACTCTTTCGCCATCTATCTATTGGTGAAAACGCCAAATCATAATTTTGATATGTGCCAAAGATGTGAAACAATTGAAATAACTTGAAAACGATGAACGCTATCCAATTTTTTTTCTCACAAACATGCATTATAATTCGATGGAAAATACAAAAATGCAATAGTATAAGAGGTGTTCGATTGAAAGGGAAAAAAACGTATCACTTATGGCCCAGCCTGTGACTGTCGAAATAAATTTATTGGATTCAGCTTAAAACACCCTATAATTAACGTATACAATTTTTTCTAATATCTTGTATAATAACGGCAATATTGAGTTTTACAGTAGAAATGCGTCGCCCTGTATATGTGTAAACAGATGAAAACCAAAACTAACCCCGGATATGGGTCTTAGGGAGCCTAGTTCGCGCTCACTGAAAGATATATTTTCCAAATCCAAAGTTGGGGGTCTCATAATTAGCGAAACTCTATAACTAAAACTACTGCCAAAGATCAGAGAAACGGTCTATTTGACATGCATTTTCTAGAAATGTTTTAGAAAAATGAAGGATAATTGACGTCATCTAAAAAGATTGGTAGAGTGTCGATGTCGTCGTCGTCTCTTCTTCTTGAATTAATATTGCGACTAAACAACAATGGCCCTTGCAATTCGGGTATATGAAAGCGGTTTAATGATGCTTTTCTACAACCACACCTGCCAGTGTCACATGCTTTCGTGCATCGGCAAAAAATCATGTTCAAGATTTCGTCAGTTGCAGCATCCAACTCTGAGAATTTCGAAACTAATTGGGCATTTATCATCTCCCAACCCAGTTCGGTGTCCCACCATTAGGTTCCACCTATAACCACAGTTGTACCTGGTGGTACGTCCGGATTGCATTCTGCTCAACAGCTCCATCAGTTGGAGGGAGAGTTGATAGATCAGTATTCATTTTTGCAACTGCTTTGATAAATGTTTCGTAGCGAAACTCGTTGAGCGATTTTTCTGTGGCTGAAGCGCCTTTCCACGAGAGAGTAGGTACTCATGATCGCAGCTGTCTCAATGGAGCTGGGGGAAAAAGAACCGCTGGCAAATACCCCAGCTGCACAGTGTACTATTTTGGACTTCTGGTACACTTTGAGAAAACCCACTTTACTCTTGCGATACTCTGCGGATGTTGTGTTACAGCCTGTGAATACATGTAAGAATAACAAATGGACTTTGTCCTTCATTTTCAACTGCTGCTGCAGCTGTTGTGAGGAATATACAATCATCTTAATCATTCCTCTTCCAGGTTTTACCACCAGAATGTTGCGATGAGTTGGGGTTTTGGCAACCATGAGAACAGCTAAGTCGTCGTCCTCTCTAATAACAGCAACCGAGGAATTTTGCAATTTGTTGATAGCTGTCTTCACAATATCAACGTTAGTATCACCTGAAGCATGGAGCGCATTTATCCTATTTTTCTGCAGCTGCATCATCCACAGGTTAATTAGCTGACTCTTATTAAGAAAGCTGTAAAGAAAATCCTCTTGTTTGACTAATTTCACTTTCCAAACTAATATTGATGTCCACACATCTCCTGAGTTGATATCGTCGACTCTTGTCAGCTGTTTTTGTCCTCTCTGATGTGTCAGTGTACCCATCGAGAACCGCTGTACAACCTCTTCCATGCTAATGGGTCTGCAGAAATATCACGTAACCAACACAAACGGTTGATATAGTTGTCTCTTTTGGCCACACAACTTTGTGGATTAGGAATCCCCCATCAACAACTAATTCAAAGGTAGTGAAATCAACGTACTTATCAGTTTGCCTTAACAGTGTGTATAGTGCTCTTTCTGCACTTCCTCATTCCACTTTCTTTAAAAAAATCCCACGGGGTAGAGAGTAACTTCATATTGCACATAATTCTCCAATCCATGTCCTGTTTCTTGGTAATGGAGATTCTCTGAAAAATTCAAGAATGGATCCTCGACAACTTTTTCATTGTCAATCTATCACTTTTGAATTGTTAAAGATAAAGGGCCCGAGTATATATTAGACTGAAGAAAATTTAGTTATCTACAACTTTATTTCTGACAAGTTTTCTCAGAAACGGTCCTGCGAGGCACTAGAAGCCAATGTTTGACAGAGAGTGAGATAAAATGTTTTTTTGACAATTATCGATTTTCAATAACGTATATTTCAAAAACCATTGGGAATTCGACAAATAAGTTTAGAAACTGTTGTATAGAAAATTTTATTGGCTTTCTTTTTTATTTGAAATTTATTGTTCTACAGTGCACCATTTCCGATATATAAGACAAAATAACAAATAATGGGACTTTTTCACCCCTTTCCCGCCTTTATCTCACCTCCCAGGGGCGGGGACTTTTAGTATGTTTACCTGCATACTATTCCTAACGAAGTCCTGAAGTCCAAAATTCTCGCATATTCCATGCATTTATTGACTCGACTATTATTTCCAAAATCGGTTAGTGAAAAGGGTTGTGTCGACATGAGACATTCTGATGCAATGACAATTCCCAGACACTCGTCGTCTATATTTAAAAGATGTTCCATTGAGAGCTTTGTGAAACTAAGATTGTTTGAGCCCGCACATTTGAGGAAAATAATTCGACAAAGCCCTGACCGTGGTTAGCGAAAGAAACACTCCCAGTGTAGAACTATTTAAAGCAAAAATATAAACAAGAAAATTTTTAGATCATTGCGAAATCTTATAAACCTGTAGAGCTGCCCAGTGGGTCGAGGAAGAGTGAAGGTAGTACTATTTCAAAAACGGTCAACGCGTGGAAATGAAAACATCACAGGATGATAAGCATACAGAGTTATGTGACGAATACTCTACTAATTGAGAATTACCTTAGCGAACATCTGTTCGGATTTAGACGCGGTCAAGAAACTAAGGAAGCAGGGCTAGCACTTAACACAATAGATGAAAGGAAGCTTCAATAAATAAATAAAGGCAATAAATCTGGATTGGATTGGACAGATATGCGCATTATTCTCAGTCTACAGGAAAATAAAATCACCATAATAGACACTAAATAGTATGTAACTCAAGCTAAATTATATAAAGAACGATGTATGATATGGAATCACTGATTGTTGTTGCCCTTACTTCTGTCTGAGGATGCTGTAAAGCAGCGAAACCGGTTACAGAAACGTTGAGGAACATCCTAGAACATCTAGAATTCGGAAAGGCGACTTACTCCAGTTAGCTTACGCGCTGCAAAATGCATCTTAAAGACCTGGACAGAAAGAATGACAATCCAGTATGGGCAAAATCTTCCAGGATTAGCTCACTGTAAGCCCTTCATAAATGGCCTGTCTGAGTCAAGGGCTAAAAAACTTCTAGAGTTAAACAGACAACTGAGTACTCTAGTCGTCCTGTATACAGGACACTGCCGCTTGCACCGTATTGGAGTCGGTCAGGAGACCGAGTGCCGGCTGTGTATGGAGAGTGACGAGACAGCAGAGCACGTACTGTGTTTCTGTCCGGCAGCGGACAGGACTAGATACCTGCTCTTTGGCAAGATAAAGCTTGCTCCGGAGGATCTGGATCAACTTTCGCCCACAAAGATTATCGACCTCTGCAGGAGGCTGGCTTCGTTGGGCGAAATATAGTCCTTTAGGCGTGAGCCACAATAGACGTCATGGTCGCGGTGGAGGGACCGGTATGGTCCACTTACATAGAAACCTACAACCTAGCTTACGCGCTGGCCCCGTCCTTCATAAACGAAAACCAACAGTGAAGCCAGAGAAGTAGTCTCCAAGTCTGTATATAGTACGATAATGACGCCCACTCTCGCATATTTGTTCAGTTTATTATTAGAAAAGAGGATAAATAGGCCGAAGAGAAAGCATATATAAAAATTAATGTAGAACGGTTTCATTGCAAAGGGTATATTTATGGCATGATAGGAGAAACTGAAAAACGATTACAAAGAACTACAAAGAATTAAACTAAAAATCAATATCACACATAATGAATGTTATTAAGGTAACTAAGAATATGGGAGCGAAAACAGATTTATATCTATCATAAATATCCAATAATTTGAACATGTAGAAATGTTTCTGGACCCTGGAAGAATTATTAAATGCAGCAAATAACTGAGGAAGATTGCATAGTCAGAACAAGCATTAGATAGATAAAATACCTTTCTCACTAAAAACGTTTTAACTTGGACCTGCGAAGAGGTTAATCGAGTGATACATATGCAGTGTGATAATAGGAGTAATGGTAAGCTTAGCTTTAAATTAGCAAGGCATGAAGAAAACAGAAAGACAAATAAAATACGCTACATGAAGCAGGAGACGTAAGATGATTACTGAAAACATCGGAAGGAAGGGGCCAAAGTAACTTTCTGACTACATTATTTGAAAGACCAATACTTGGAAAACTGGAAAAGGCATACCAAAAAAGAACTTCTGGAAACCCTGTACCAATTGATGAAGTACGGTAAGCAGTAATGAGAGGAAAACTACCTGAAAGAGAGACTCATGGCTGCAAAGAGAAAGCGACGTCTCTTTTAGACTGTGATGGAGATAATGGTAAATTCGAAAATGAACTTAACAGCAGCTCTGTTTGAAACATGTTCTGTATAGTTTCTCAAACATATATATTCTCCGACCTAGTTCCATTTCGTGCGAACTATTTACATAACCATATGGTGAACAGGTACTATCTCTAGATCTTATCTCATAGTACCTTGACAATCGGCGTCATAACATATACCAACAGTGACAATATTGTCTGTAAGACCACATAAACCCCAGTGCATAACATTTACTGCATCGTGCGCTCTTACTAACAGCTAACAGATCATATCTGGCGCTGGTTGGAATAAGAAACAATGTTCCTAAGTGTAAATCAGCCTTTTATCTCTACGCCATAACGCCGATTGTTGGGTTTGCTTTATTTTTGTTATATTCTATTCTCACAGAACATAGGAGTGCGTTTATAATACAAGCCTTCTATCTTTTACCACTGTTTATAAAACGATTTCTGTATACAATCAAAGACACTCCAGTCAAGTGGATGTTTTAAGATTTGATTTGTTTAAGACAAAACAGAAGCTTTGGAGGATAACGAGGCCTAGCGACTGGATTAAATGAAAATAATTCAGCTTTTAACATTTTAAAGAGAGATCATTATAGTATACAAAATAACATAGCTTGACATATATGTAACGTTATTTTAGAAAAGACAATTTAAAAAAAGTTTGGGACGCAGCAAGTGCGTTATGGTAGCGATTTTCATTAAATGCTTCAAATTTTAATAACTCTATTTTCTACAAACCTAGAAAGTATAATTTTGGTTTGTAGTAAGGTCTTTCCCAACACAACATATCCACTAAATTTAAACAAAATAGCTTTGTAATTTTCGGAGATAAAATTGTTTTTCGAAAGAAAACCCCATATTTTTACAGAAAACTTTGTCCGATTTTCCTGGCTAACGAACTCATCCAATCTATTAACAAAATAAAGGTGCTTGTCGATTTTCATATAAATCCGTTAATTACTTATTCAGTTATCGGTTGGATACATACATACGTACATATATATATATATATATATATATATATATATATATATATATATATATATATATATATATATATATATATATATATATATATATATATATACATATAAAATTTTAAACTGATCCCGGAAATGGGTTCTAGGGCTCCCAATTCGCGCTCATTTGAAAAAGCTTTTGCAAAGTCTCGTCATCGATACCTCTCTATTATTATTACTATCTATTAATAGTGATTTTTTAAAAATAACAATTCTCTAATGTAAATATAAAACAATCTAAACAGTCTGGACGCAGTAAGTGTATTATGGTAGCGAATTTTCATAAGTTTTGTAAAACATAATCTAACTTACTTTTGACCAGTTTAAAAAGCTCGATTAAATATTTAACGGACGATTAGTTAACCATTGCTTCAGACGGCCAATCACAGACTATGATTCATGCTTTTGTCATGAGTACCACATATTTTGAAGCTGCAATTGGTTGTATTAAGCTACTATTAATATTAATTATTACTTTGAGAAACTGGACATTTATCTTCTAAGCAATCCATTGAACCTGCTTCAACTTACTTATTTTCAATTTAGTGTGTGAATGATGGATAACGTTCCAATGACACCCCATGCTCTGCACAAACACCTATACATATAATTTCAGTAGCTGATTCTTGCAGACAATTCGCTCCAAAGAATTTTAAGTTTTTCTGTCAATATATGTATTATGTCACTCAAATGATGTTAAAAGTTGATTAAAAAAAATACTGGCAATTAAAAGATGTATTATAGGTATCCATATTTGTAAATTTTATTGAAATTTATGATAAACGGTTGTTTTTTATAACAGGGAATATATTTTGCAGCATTTTTCAAATTCAGTTAAATTTAGTTCCAAAAAACATGTACATATTACAATTAATTATTCTACCAAAATGAATTTTGGATAATTGAATATGTAGTTTTGTGGCAATATATGAGTAAGAATTCGTAATAATAAATTGAGTTTCAAAGATGTAGAATTTTCGAGAAGAAAATTTGCAATTTTCCATGAAAAAACTTTATTTTCAGAACTGACCAACAAACTTAGCCCGCGGAAAGAATTTTACAGCGTAATGAAAAAAACGGGAAGCAGCCAAAGCATCAACTTAACTAAACCTACAGCCAAAGCATCAGAGAAAGCGTCTATTTGAAATGAATTTTCTATAAATATTTCATAAGTACACTCGGAGAACACAAATCACCACAACACATTTTAAAAGACCTGACGATCGTTCCACTAACCAAGTTAGCGTCATCAGAGGATGCAAAATTAAGATTTGTCATCATCTGATGACGCTACCTTGGTTAGTGAAATGATCGCCAGGTCTTTTAAAATGTGTTGTGGCGATTTTGGTTTTACAAGTGTACTTAGCAGTGCTCATCACAGGTTTCAATCTTCACTTTGTGAATATTTTAGTAAAATAAATGAGGACGATGATGGTTGAAGCGGAAACTTAAGAGTTTGCACAACACTCTTTTTGCGACATTTTCTTTCGTAATCCGTATTTATTTCAGGTTCTTTGCCTAAATGTTGCGAATTTTGACGTTTGAAATCGCGACTTTTTGAGGAAAACCGCAATTTTTTTTTTCTTTAAATACCTATAACTTTTTTGTCTTTTAACTAACAGGCCTAAATATTGGTATCACACACACACACACACACACACACACACACACACACACACACACACACACACATATATATATATATATATATATATATATATATATATATATATATATATATATATATATATATATATATATACATAAACATATAAAAATGGAAACTGGTCCCAAATATGGGTTCTGGGGGTCCTAGTTTGTGTTGATTTGAAGAAATTTTTTCAAAATTCAAAAGTCGGGGTCTCCTCAATAATGATTTTTTGTAAAGAAAAATCGCTAAAAATCGCTAAGTACCTAGTCACGTAATCTGATCTGTTATCAGATATAAACTATCGGATTTGTGCCGTGGTAGAAATTCGATATATTAAAACCCAGCTCAGAACTGGCACGGACCGCTTGACTTATTAAAACAAAGCATTCTTTAATCCATTTGAACTGATCAGATTTTTTGGCTAACCAAGCTACTTGCAAAAGGAAGATACTAACCAAATTTGATCAAAATCCGCTCATTATTTTTTTAGTTATTGGCGTAATACATACATACTCACACACACACACACATATATATATATATATATATATATATATATATATATATATATATATATATATATATATATATATATAATATATATAAAAATTGAAGCTGAACCCGGATATGTGTTCTGGGGGGCCTAATTAGCGCTCATTTGAAAAAGCGTGAGATTCGGTTATATTAGAGAAAATAAAATCAGTTCTAAGAAATTCAACAAGGACACAACAAGTGGGTCGCCTAATACAAAATATTACAAGATATTAAAACTTAATATGAATAACTGTTATTGTGCTTTATTAGAAGATGAAGTAATTAATCTAAAGTTTCCATACTACAAAACGTTTGTTTACTATTTTTAACTGCTTTTTGATTAAGTAATTCATAACACATGTTTTTAATAATAGAATAAGAATATAATGTTATATAACTTTTAATGTGTAAGAAATATATCACTAATTCTCACAAGTCGTTAATAGTAATATAATAACAATAAAATAATTAGTATTTATTTGAATTGTTGCCGCTATCACGTGGTTAAATTCATCAATGACATTAACATAGTTTGTTAACATAATATGAGGTCCAGGCGTATGCTGATCATCTTGTCATAATGGTTAGAGGCAAATCTGAGGAGGAACTTGCAAGTACTCTTCAAGAGGCACTAAATGTAGTGAATGATTGGTGTCGGAGAAAACAGATGTCTGTGAATCCCCGCAAAACGATCATAGTTCGATTAACCGGAAGAAGAAGGTTGGACAAATTAAAACCACCTATTTTTATGGGGGAAACGATTCCATTTACGGAATAAGCAAAATATCTGGGGGTTACCCTACATAAGAAGCTCAACTGGGACGTACAGTTAGAGAATGTAATCCGCAGGGCTAAACTGTCCCTGTGGACATGCGGTAGAATCTGTGGAAATAACTGGGGAACAAACCCCCAACAGACGTACTGGCTTTATGTAGTGGTTATCAGTCCAATGATAACATATGGATCCATAGTTTGGTGGCCCAAGGCACTTCATGGTAACGCGGGGGCCAAACTGGCTCATCTACAGAGACAAGCTTGTCTGATGATAACGGGAGCGATAAGCACTGCTCCATCAGCCACTCTGGAGGTCCTCCTTAATATTCCACCTCTTAACATTTGCTGAAGAGGGTGGCGAGGTGGACAACGTACAGATTAAAACAAACGGCCGACAGAATGCCGAAGGAAATCAGTCTGGGAGGGTCCGGACTCCTCGATGACATTGAGGATCATGGTATTCTGGGAATGGTTTCAGACTTGATGCCTACAAAGACCAGTAGAGATCTGTCATTCAAGACCGTCCTCCCGGAAAGGAAGGACTGGGAACGAAATCAAACGATCCTATTGAGACCGATCTCTGCTGGTAGACTGACGGCTCCAAAACCAATATGGGGGTAGGATCCGGCGCATATGGGAGCAACATCGATGCTAGACTATCAACTAGCCTCGGAATGTACGCAACCATACACCAGGCAGAAGTGTATGCCATCGAGATGTGTGCAAGGCAAAGTATAGAAAACCAGTGCACACACAAATCGATAAACATATGTTCAGATAGCCAAGCTGCAATAAAGGCTCTTGGTTCCTACCGTTGCAATTCAAAAACGGTATGGATTTGTAAATCTGCCCTCAACGAACTGGGCACTTGCAATGAGGTGTCGCTGGTCTGGATAGCGGGTCACTCGGACCATGATGGCAATGTTGTGGACGACGCGCTTGCCATGAGTGGATTCCAGGGGGACTTCATCGGACCAGAACCTGTGCTGAGGATAACATCATGCCCAGCAAAACGCACCTTAAAGACCCGGACAGAAAGAATGACAATCCAACAATGGCAAAATCTGCCAGGATCTAAGGCCTTTATAAATAGCCTGTCAGGGTCACGGGCTAAAAAGCGTATAGAGCTAAATAGACAACAACTGAGTACTGTAGTCGGCCTGTATACAGAACACTGCCGCTTGCGTCACCACATGCACCGAATTGGAGTCGGTCAGGAAACTGAATGCCGGCTGTGTATGGAGAGTGACATAACAGCAGAGCACGTACCGTGTGCCTGTCCTGCGGCGGACAGGACTAGACACCTGCTATTTGGCAAGACAAAGCTTGCTCCGGAAGATCTGAATCAACTTTCGCCCACAAAGATTATCGACCTCTGCAGGAGGCTGGCGTTGTTGGGCGAAATATAGACTATTAGGTGTGAGCCAAATAGACCTTATGGTCACAGTGGAGGGACCGGTATGGCCCACTCACAATCAAACCTAACCTAACATAATATGTATAATACGAATTAAAACATTACAATTTAATATACTGTCCAGTGTGACTGGTTGAATGCCTCCGATAGACGTTTCTTGCATATACAGGCTGAGATTCTTAAATTGTTACAAGAGGATATCTCCAAAATTGTTTAATTTTTTTTGTAAAATTTTGGTAAAGTCATAGGGACAAAACATTTTATGTGACCCTTTATCAGTAGAATTTTTTTAAATTCTAAACAAAAGGTAAAAAAATGCCTACTGGGTAAGAACTCTTCCAAATCAACATTCATAGTCAATTAATGTCTGGTGTGGTTTAACCCGGGATAAAGCTATTGGTCCACATTTCTTTGAAGGGCATTTAAATAAGAAATTTACACTATTCTCTCAAAGACCAATTACCTCAATTATAAACCAAAATTTGACCCCCTTTTTTCTTGAGGTTTTATTAAGTACCAAGTGATGGCATTTGCACGCACAACCTTAGATAATATGAAAAACAGAATCCGCTTTTCCTGCTCATTAGTTACACCTGAAACGTTGCAGTATGTATGGGATTCTTTTAGAAAAAGAGTAAAAAATGTTAGGATGCTGAAGGGGGACATCACGCATGATAGACGATAAATAAGTTAAAAGTCAATTGTATTTTTTTGTATTTTAACCTAATAAATCATAACTTCGTCACCAAAGAGCAAATATTTTTTTGCAGACATACGTAATGTAAAAAAAAGCACATCATCCCGTTTAAAAATCAAAAGTCACCTCTCGCTACTCAAAATAGAGAGGGGGAGTGGATATTAAAAATATGTACCCCGTCATCCTATTACTTTACTCAAATTTCATAAAAGAAAGTCAACCGTTTTCTAGATATCCCCTTGTAACACTTAAAAAAGCTCGCCCTGTATAGCTTATACCAGAGCCGAAAAAAGTTGTTAGACAATAATAAAATGTAGCTAACTATAATATTTTTAATTGTAAGCAAAGTACTTTTGGTTATGCCGGAAGTCGCTACCACTTTGTTATCTTACATGAGAATATCTATTTACACTTCAAAGAATCCAATACAATTACATTTTCAAATTAGAAAAATATTCCGTAAGTCACTAGATAGCATTTCTTCTTGTCTTAATGCTTAAAGAAAATTCTGAAGTAATAGATTTTATGCAGGGTCACATTTGGTCCTTGTGGTTGTGATGTCTCGGAAAATATCCAAGCTCAAAAGTTCACAAGCTACCATAGTCAACCATATTCCAGTTCTTTTTCCACCAAATTGCAGAATCGTTTTTAGTGAATTTTCTTAGATAAAATTCACCAATGGGGAGATCCCGACTTTTGAATTTTTTCCATGTTTATGTATATATATATATATATATATATATATATATATATATATATATATATATTTATTTATTTATTTATTTTATATATATATATATATATATATATATATATATATATATATATATATATATATATATATATATATATATATACACGGTCGCTGATAAGTCTGGAAACGGTCGATTATCCGGGAAAATATACAAGGTGTCGAAAAAAGTTTTATACAAAAGTTTTTGGGTTCTTCAATGTCTACTAGGCGGTGATAATTTCATTTATACAGGGTTGGTCATACAGGCGTGGCACACCAATATTAATTTTTTTTTAATGGAACACCCTATATATTATTCGATATTTCAATCCTTCTCTTAATTTTGAGCAACATTTATCAGAAGCATGATGTACATAAACTCAATCGTTTCCGGGTAAAAAAATAAATAAAAATAAACGCTATTGTTTTTAAAATCTATTGGATGAAGAACAAAAATAAATGAAAAGTAGAATATCTCTTGAAAACAATCTGTGAGTGTGAAAAGAACCGGTTGCGATGTTTTTAACATTGTTTGGAATCCTATTTTATAAGATGTTCAAAGTGTTCTCCATTGACCTCCTGACAATAATGAATTCGCTTAACAAAACATTGCACTGCATTTACAAGAGCGTTTTGAGGAATGTTATTAATTTCATGCACAATCCTTGCTTGCAACTCTTCAATATTCTGTGGTCTATTTTGGTAAATTAAATTTTTTACATGACCCCACAAAAAAAAGTCAAGCGGCGTCATGTCGGGAGACCTAGCTGGCCATTCAATAGTTCCCCTGCGCCCTATCCATCTGCCAGGAAAGGTTTGATTCAGATATTCCCGTACCTCAATTCCAAAATGAGGGGGTGCCCCATCCTGCTGAAACCATATTTCTTCCGCTGGTAGATTTGGGTCGTTATTGTTCGGAAATAATCGACTAACGTCTGGAACAATTGATTCTTGCAAAAGTGTCAAATATCGAGCAGAGTTCAAATTACCGTGTATAAAATAAGGTCCTATGATATGTCCACCAATAATAGCACACCAAACATTTACTTTTTGCGATCTTTGGGTGTGAATTTGTTCCATCCAATGTGGGTTTTCGTCTGACCAGTACCTACAGTTGTGTCGGTTGACTTGTCCATTCAAACAAAATGTAGATTCGTCGGAAAACAAAATGTGGTTGGCAAAGTTAAAATTTTGGCGTAACTTCTCCATAATAAGTTCACAGAACTCGATTCTGCGATCAAAATCGTCTTCACTCAGTTCTTGCAATAAATGAATTTTATATGGACGGAACTTTTCCCGCTTCGTAATCTTTTGAATTGAATATCGACTCATATTGTGATTTAAAGCCAATTGCTGTGCCGAAGTTTTCGGATTTTCCACCACATCCAATATTACATTCAAAGAATTTTCTTCATTTGTAACGGTTACTGGCCTTCCAGTTCTAGGTTTATCCTTGATACCGCCAGTTTCGTGAAAACGATGCAAAGTTTTCCAAACTGTGGATTTGGAGATCGATTCCCGCTCAGGATGCAACTCATTGAACATAATCACCACTTGAGCAAAACTTCGTGTTCTATCACCGTACCCTATCATCATTAAAATTTCGATACGTTCGGTTTCACTTAAACTTGCCATTTTGCACAAAAACTGTTGACACTAAATTACTAATGTTTCAAAACTGTTGACACTGAATGAATGTTTGACATTCGTTGTCCTGGAAACATTTTAAAACAAAAGAATAATACTGCGTTTCTTATGGGCATCTTATCTTATCTTGGGATTCCAAACAATGTTAAAAACATCGCAACCGGTTCTTTTCACACTCACAGATTGTTTTCAAGAGATATTCTACTTTTCATTTATTTTTGTTCTTCATCCAATAGATTTTAAAAACAGTAGCGTTTATTTTTATTTATTTTTTTACCCGGAAACGATTGAGTTTAGGTACATTATGCTTCTCATAAATGTTGCTCAAAATTAAGAGAAGGATTGAAATATCGAATAATATATAGGGTGTTCCATTAAAAAAAATTAATATTGGTGTGCCACGCCTGTATGACCAACCCTGTATAAATAAAATTATCACCGCCTAGTAGACATTGAAGAACCCAAAAACTTTTGTATAAAACTTTTTTCGACACCTTGTATATTTTCCCGGATAATCGACCGTTTCCAGACTTATCAGCGACTCTGTATATATATCACACCGATAACTCAAAAAATAATAGGCCGATTTTGATAAAATTTGGCAGGTACCTTCCTTTTAGAAGTGGCTTGAATAAGTTCGTTAGCCAGGAAAATTGACCAAGCTTTTCCAGGAAAATTTAGGGTTCTCTTTCGGAACATTTTTTTTATCTCCAAAAACAAAAGTGCTATACCCTCCGGGTATATTCGGATACGCGGATTTGTAGTGGAAAATAAGGAAGGTTTATATCACCTACTTAAAGCAAAAACCCAATGGGCTACTGTTTTTGTTTATTTATTATGATTTGACAGTTCTGTATGGAGGTTAAGTAAATGATTGTATATTGCTTTTAAAATTGAAAACTAAAGAATAATAACGTGTTTTGTTTATTTATTATGCTTTAACAGTTCTGTTTTGAGGTTAAATAGTAAATGATTGTATAATAATATGTTTATAGAATTGGAAATCAAAGAATAAAATATTCACGTTAATATTTGTTGATTAATTGTTCAAGTAGGTAAGTTATTTGAATGATGAATTGACTTCTTGTGTATGAATTAAGTTTCCTTATTATAAGCTTTTGTAACTTTAAGCAAATTTGTACAAGTTATACAAGTTTTTTTTAAAGAAACCTGCAGTATCTAGATTCACCAAATTTAAATTTTCTAGCGTCATAGCAAACTGAGTTTTGGCCATTTAAATTTTTTTCTTAAACTGATAGAACACAAGACTTAAATATTGTTTATGATAATAGAAAGAGAGAAATTTTTCAAATGAGCATGTATTAGGACCTCTAAACCTGATCATCGACGTCTGGTTAAATTAAAAGTATTACCTTTAGTAATATGCCGTACTAATAGTGTAAAATTCTTTTGAAAATTCAGTATTATAACGGACTTGTTGCGTCTCGAAATTTTTATTCAATTATAATAACCGATCAGATGCGAAATTTAAAAAAAAAAGTTAACTGTGGTACAAAACGGTAACAAATAATTCATTGGATCGGATTATCTTTGCTCACATTTTGATAATATATACGCAGTTGACAAATTGTTTTTACATGTTTTCACAACTGAAACTTCAAAGTGACAGACTTAGATAACGTTATTTATCCTGAAAGCGTATACCATCAAAGCGAGCTTCTACACTCGCTATCCTGGACTCCATTCAGAAGAGAGCTATACGTCTCATCAGTGACCCTACCCTCACCCAAAGGCTGCCATCCCTTGCCCGCCGACGTGTCGTTGGTGACCTTTCTTTCTCTCTTTTATAGATATCTGCACGGGCACTGCTCAGAGGAGCTTTCTTCCATAGTTCCTCCACCTGCTGCCCCCAACAGATCTACCAGAGGAACAGAGCGAATGCACCCTTTTACTGTCCAGGTCACCAGACATAGAACATCTTGTTATGCCCACTCTTTTGTCCCGAGGACTTCCAAGTTGTGGAATTTCTTGCCGGCACATGCTTTTCCTTCTCCACCGAACCTCCAAACCTTCCAGTCCGGAATTAACAAGTTGTCTCTTTCCTCCTTGTCGACACCCACGGTACGATAGTATTTAGGCTGTGAGCATTCGTGGTGTGTTGTTGAAATAAAAAAAATATGAATATTTTCCCTCTTACTTTACTTCCACGGGTTCAAATTTCCGTTGAATGTAAAACAAAACGTTTTGTTTTTAAATTTTACTTACAGATTAGCTATGTTAATTGAATTTTATGTATTTTTTTCCAGCAAAGTTTAGTCTAAAAATTCAGTTAGTTTTTGCCAAAATTTGTTTGTAGAAATCATTTGTTGTAAAATTTTTGTGAAATGTTGCTAATTACTGACAAAAGTTTAGTGAGTTATTGAAAACAAACATGTTTTTGAACTTTCGTGAAAAAATATTTAGCATATTCTTGTAAAAAAATATAATATACGTGTAACATTGCCTAAGCCAATTTTTGTAATATTTTTTTGGAGTTTTTGCCAAACGCTTTTTAGAAATAATCATATCTTGGCTGGTGTGTAAGTAGCTTGAAGATGTTCGTTGGCCAAGAAAATCAAACCAGTTTTCTCGGGAACACTTTTAATTTAGTTTTGGAAAATTTGTGTACTTTTTCAAACGGTAGAGATATTTTAATAAATTGTGCTACATCTTTTTTATACTGTTATTGAAATTTGATGCCTTTTATTAAATAAAGGATATTTGACGTTTAAAAAATGTTTCTTAAAATCCGCCACCATAACGCACTTCCTGCGTCCAGACTTCATTCTAAACCAAAAAAGTCTGGACGCAGTAAGTGCGTTATGATAGTTAATTTTCATTTAAATGTTTTAAATAGTAAATATGTGTTTTTTTAAGAAAGCAGGCATCAAATTTGGTTACCAGGATAACCTATATAGTAGAAACAATGTACCATATATCATCAAAATTACTTTATGTTTGAAAATGTACCAACATTTTTCAAAAATAGACTTCAAATGTTCCCGAAAAAAACTAATTTCATGGGCAACGACCCTTATTCAAATTTAAAGCATTTAATAAAAATTCACTACCATAACGCACCTGCTGGGTCACGAATTTTTTAAGCGGTCAAATGCAAAGTGAAAATAAAGGACTAGAAATTAAAGGTGCCGCACGATTCAATGAAGTTTTGTTCTTAATAGACCTTAATATAAAAATACTTTCTAATGAATCAAGCATATTTTGATGTCTAACTTTTTTGACAAGTTTCAAATTTTCTTTGTCAATGTGGTGACTATTATCCCATATATGTTGTACCACACATGATTTGTCCACCGTACCATATCGTAACTGTGCGAGATGTTCACGAAATCTGGTGGCTATGTTTCTCCTAGTTTGACCCACGTATTTAAGATAGCAATCTTTGCAACTAATCTCATAAATACCGGACATTTCAGTGACTTTGTCTTTGTATTTCTCAAGGCTACAACATGGAAAGAAAAAGTTTACAATTTACATAGGAAAAATATAAAAGTTTAAAATACTTACAAATAACGTGAGTTTTACTAAACTAATTATTCAATAACAAAAATGAAAAAACCTTTTTATAAATTTGAGTGAAGTCGAAAAGTGCCAAACTGACATATAAAGCTAACTATTGACTAATTGAATTTGTTTTTTGTTTTTGTCTAGAACATGATCTAGACACTGGCCACAATATAAATTTTAGTAATGTTTCTATTTTACACTGTGAAACCTTAAGTAATAAAAGAATGTGTTTCGAAGAATTTGAAATCACTTTTAACGACAGTTTAATAAACTTAAAGAAATATAATAATTTTAGAAATCACTACCCCTATTTATATTTCCTAGACAAAAACAAAAAACAAATTCAATTAGACAATAGTTAGCTTTATATGTCAGTTTGGCACTTTTCGACTTCACTCAAATTTATAAAAAGGTTTTTCATTTTTGTTATTGAATAATTAGTTTAGTAAAACTTACGTTATTTGTAAGTATTTTAAACTTTTATATTTTTCCTATGTAAATTGTAAACTTTTTTCTTTCCATGTTGTAGCCTTGAGAATGGAATAATTTTTTTCCGAAAGCTCGGCATATTATAAAGAGTTTTATTTTGCAACTGACGGCTTTCCCACAATTTTTTGATAAATAATAATATTGCCGTCACAAAAAATTAATACTATATATATATATATATATATATATATATATATATATATATATATATATATATATATATATATATATATATATATATATATATATATATATATATATATATATATATATATATATATATATATATATATATATATATATATTATATGTTGAAACTAACCCCATATATGTGTTCTATGGCGCCTAATTAGTGTTCATTTGAAGGATTTTTTCAAAATTCAACAATCGGGATCTCCTCATTAGTGATTTTTTTTAACGAAAATTTACTAATAACAAATTTAAGTTGGGTAAAAATCTCAAGTAAACCACTCTGTATAAACACAGTCATGTTCGTTGTGATAAAACTGGATAGGTAGGAAGAAAATATTTCAATTACCCTCGTATAGTGAACCGCCAAGTCATAACTCTTGAAATTTTCAATTAATCACATGAAATCTTTATCCAAATTGGACCACCCCATGCATGGTATGATTATGCAAATTTAATCTGCGAGTAATTTGTGCCTTTATTGTATGCTATCTTTAGCGATAACATACAGCGTGTCCTTTCTCTCCATATACGGATAGTATAGTGTTCTACAGCCCATCTGCGCTTTTCGACTGTTTAACATCTTATGATTCAATCTCTCGATACATTTCACACTTTGCGTAGCGGTGTTAAAATCTCTTATAATTAGGTCAGTTTGTTCAGAACGTTACATATGCTTTTATAGTACACATAAATCTATAAATATGTCATGTGTAAACAAAGAAGTCATTACAGGAAACAACTAGTAATTAATTTTGTACCAAAGTGAATTTGGAATCGTTACACAATTCACATTCTCAATTGGCCGTCGTATGTAAGGTCAACAACATATTGGCACTTGGCAACCATCAGATTATTGGTATTTTATTGTGTTCAAAAGCTCAGTCGTTGGCCAATTGATCTCTGTCTTCTCTAAACGACAGTTTTATATGATAAAGAAAAGCCGACAGAAGATTGCCAAATTTGATATGGATATAGCTTTATCAGGCATGTCATGCACTGATGAATATATTTACATATTAGACTGGTGACGGTAATTATAAAACAATAAGAGAAGGAATTTTTATGATATTGAGCTTTTACGTACATACAACCAAATGGTATAAATTTAGTATATCATCTACTGTGCATATTTATAAAAAAACTCTGGACGCAGCAAGTGCGTTATGGTAGTGAATTTTTATTAAATGCTTCAAATTTAAATAACTCAATTTTCTATAAACTTAGAGAGTTTAATTTTAATACGTAGTAAGGTCTTTCCTAAGGCAAGATATCCACAAAATTTCATTAAAATAACTTTGTAATTTTCGGAGAAAAAAATTTTTTTCGAAAGAAAATTTAAAATTTGAATAACTCAATTTTCTCTAAACTTAGATAGTTAAATTTTGGTACTCAGTACAAAATCTCCTAAGGCAACATATATACTAAATTTCATTTAAATAGCTTTGTTACTTTCGGAGAAAAACATTATTTTTCGAAAGAAACTCAAAATTTTCCCGGAAAACCCCGTCAGATTTTTCTAACTAACGAACTCATCCAAGCCATTAATAAAAGAAAGGCATTTGCCAAGTTTCATCGAAATCGGTTAATTATTTTTTGAGTTAGCGGTTGGATACATATATATATATATATATATATATATATATATATATATATATATATATATATATATATATATATATATATATATATATATATATATATATATATATATATATATATATATATATATATATATATATATATATTTATGTATCACACCTATAACTAGAAAAATAATGGACGATTTTGATGAAACTTGGTGAGTACCTTCCTTTTGCAAGTGGCTTGGATAAGTTCGTTATCCAGGAAAATCCGCTGAGATTTAGCGGAAAATTTTGTGTTTCCTTTCGAAAAAAAATTATATCTCCGGAATTAACAAAGTAAGGGCAACCAAATTTGGTACGCGGGTTTACATCATTATATGTAAGTCACCTACCAACATTTAGCTCTGTAAGTTAAAGGACAAATTTAAAGAAAAATATATTTGGGTTTTCCTCAAAACGTCAAAGTCGCGATTTAAAACGTCAAAATTGGTAATATTTTGGCAATGAACCTGAAACTAATATGAGCTATGGAAGGAAAATGTCTCAAGAAGAATCTTTGGGTGATGAATAAAAAGGCCTTTTCTTTCCAAACATTATTCATCACCCAAAGATGTCAACCCCAAACATTTTGACGTTTAGGAACAATATTGGTTCAGCTAGGCTGGCTAGAGAATTCTTACATAAGGTGGTCAAGGGCTTCAGTCTCGTTGTCTATCAGGATTTGGTTCGTTACGACTTGCGTCAGAAAAGAGCTGTCTCCAAAGTTCATTCAGAATATGTAGAGCAGGTCAATCCCACACTCTTTCACTTCACTCGTCAAGAGATTTAGTAGACCGGAAAACTCAGTTTTTCTGACAAGCCTTTTGTAAATTCTAGATTCCCCTGAGGATGACCTGTTAAAAAGGGTCGAAACGCGTCGGGACAAGGAATAAAATATTTGTTTGGAAAGAAAAGGCTTTTTTATTAATCACCCAAACATTTTGACGTTTAGGAACAATAGTCTCAAGAAGAATGTTTTACAAAGCCTAGAGTCTTAGTTTCAATCGTCATTGTCCTTCATTTTACTATAATATTCCCAACAAATTCATTTCAAATAGACCCTTTCTCTGGTGCTTTGGCAGTAGTGTTGGCTATAGAGTTTATCGGTTAGTGGTCATTTTTGTCGAATTTTCGTAAAAAATCTTTAAAGCTCAATATATCCATTATTACGCAAGATACGAAAAAAATTGTATACATTAATTATAGGGTGTCTTGAGCTACATCTTACAAAAATATTTCTACAATTACAGGGTGGCCCATAAGTCGTTGGTGATTCAAATTTTCTTTTTTTTTTTTAAATCGAACACGCCTTATGTTATTGCATTTTTTCCATCGAAATATAATACATCTTTGTAAGAAAATAACATTCGGGACCCAGCAAGTGCGTTATGGTAGCGAATTTTCATTAAATGCTTTAAATTTGAATAGCTCAATTGGCTATTAACCTATAAGGTTTACCAAGAAACCGGTTTTTTCGGGAACACTTTAAGTTTACTTGCGGAAATTTTTGTACATTTTCAAACAATAAAGTTATTTTGATGAAACATGGCACATTGTTTCTACTATATAGGCACCCTATACTGGCAACCAAATTTGATGCCTGCTTTCTTAAAAAAACATATTTGCTATTAAAAACATTTTAATGAAAATTCATTACCATAACGCACTTGCTGCGTCCAGAAATTTTTGAATAGGAGGTAGGGGCTCGTGATACCTCAATTGAAAGATATCTTCATTCTCTATTTAAAAAAGCTACGGTTTTGAAAATTATTACAAAAATTAACAGTAAAAAAAAAGGAAATTCATCTCATTCACAAACTATACTAGAACACACCAAAAAATTAACAACTAATCGTGTTCCATTCTTATTAATGAGAAAAAATATAAAAGAAACATATCAACCTTCTTGTAGGAGATGTTCAAAATGCATACCTTCGTCTTCGCAGCATCCTAATCGTGAATAAAAATGTTTTCTATAAGAAGTCTTATAGCGTAAGATCGGGTGCTCGTGCTGGCCATTCTAACGATCATTGCCTCTCTAACCAGCGATTTGGAAATATTAAGTCGAAGTACTGGCGGACATTGATTTGGTAATCTGCTGGTGACCCATCCCGCTGAAACAATATCACATTCGCTGTAACTTGTGGGTTTGCTCGATCACGATATAAGTTTGCCAAAGTTGGCACGGCATTATTTTAGAGCAGTGCTAAATCATTATTCCCATTTAACTTGCCATCAATGAAAAAGGGACCAATCACATGGTTTCCAACTATTTCTGCCCAAACATTAAGCCTTTCTTGGTATTGCGTATGTTCTTCTCTTATCCAGTGTGGATTTTCTTCAGAGAAGTAGCAACAGTTTTGACGACCAGCATGACCGTGAAGTGCAAAAGTTCCAACGTTGTGGCTGCTTGTCGACTCGAAGCAAGTGGGTTTCTCTCAAACTCAAGCATTACATCTACTTTGGTATCATTACTCAGTGCCTTAGAAAAACCCATATAGAGAAGTTTTGTCACGGAGACGAAATTAATCGCGAAGAAGGGAAGAAAACAGGCAAGATAATTCTAAATGATCTGGGCCCGCCTATTTCAAGATAAAAATTAGACAAAGAAAAACTCCTGATGTATACTATATAACCCCGGAACCTTAAAGAACTCTTGTGACAAAATTAAAGGAATACTTTTCAACTGTTTGATATATGTTATGGATCAAAAGAACTGCACAGTCAGCTTATGAAAAGAGTCATGTGAGTAAGATTCTGTTAATCGCATTATAAAAAATTGGAAGACGTTTCAAAAATTTAGAATTTTTTATCTCTGATGACGCTAACTTGGTTAGTGAAACGATCCTCGGCTTTTTTTAAATGTGTCGTGTTGATTTGGGTTCTCCAAGTGTACTTATACAGGGTGTGCCAATTAAAATGGGAAGTGGAGGGAAAACAATTTGAACATTTAATTGTTAATTTATTCATTGATATTTTGTCTTATTGTTTAATTGAGTATTGCCATATGCGAGACACAATTTTAAAAATCGTATGTTCTGAGGAGAATTGGGAAAGCTTTAAAATGAGGTGTCACTCAACATAGGGTGCCATTTAAAATTTAAGGGTGCATTACGCCCCTAACTACGGGTTACGTTCCAAGACACCAAAACTTATGTCATCATGTGTGCCCTTTAAAAAAAGTTGGCGTGTCTCGGGTTTTTTGTGTTTTTTTTAATTCCAATATTTTCCAGATGAGAAGTTTTAATTGGCACACCTGTATGTATAAAGACTTTTGATTTATTTTCAAGTCCTACCTTTGGAGAATATGATGCTTATAAGTTTCAAAAAACTAAATATGGATCTTCTCGACAGGTTTGATATATGACCAAGGGTGCTTAAACCACATGTCGCTATGCTTTGAAAATGTTTACCTCTGCATACAGACTTGGAGAATACTTCTCTGGCTTCACTGTTGGTTTTTGTAGGTGAAGGACGTAGCCAGCGCGTGAGCTAACTGGAGCAAGTAGCCCTTCGAATTCTGGAAGTTCTAGGCTGTTCTTCAATGCTTCTGTGACTATAGTTTCGCTGCTTGACAGCATTTTCAGACAGATTAAAAGTGAATTCAATTTTAATCTGTCTGAAAATGCTGTCAAGCAGCGAAACTATAGTCACAGAAGCATTGAAGAACATCCTAGAACTTCCAGAATTCGAAGGGCCACTTGCTCCAGTTAGCTCACGCGCTGGCTACGTCCTTCACCACTAAAAACCAACAGTGAAGCCAGAGAAGTATTCTCGAAGTCTGTATGCAGTATGGACAAGTTTCACCAAGTAACGGCAACAACAATCAATGAATGTTTACCTCTGTTATGTAAAATAAAACATAGTCATCCACAGAAGCACATTTTTACCATGATAGTCAGGGTCAAGTTATTAAGTTATTGATACGAATTATCAAACTATGCAAAATGTGTTTTTGTAACACTCTGAATCTTTAACCGCTGGTAAAAATTACAAATTTCATCGAGCCAGTGGGTATTTTTGAGTTTTGAGCCTCTAAATAAATGATTCGCACAAAAAGTTAAAACGCTTCATTTTACTACAAATATATATAAAATTGGGAATGAAATTGGCTCATTAAGTACATGAGTAGCTATAAAATTACACGTAATGTGTGGTCCCGACTAAATAAATTAAAAACGTACAGCAGCATATGGTCGGAAAACTTCTTCGGCTTTTGAGAACCTATATACGTAACTGTTTATAATTTTGTAGTATCTTTATTAACTCTACTGTCATGTAAGATATTAATTATGTTTTTCCGTGTTATTTAATTGCCCAAATTACCCGAAAAATTACTCTCCAAGTTGCATCAATAAAAGCGTTCCACTTCTGTTAATGGACTTAGTTATCAAAGATGATGTGATATTAATAATAATAATTTTACTCGGTATATTACTTATGTTATAAAGCGTTACTTTAATAAGTAAACCAGAAAACCATATAAAATGTATGCAGCAAGTGCGTTATGATAGCGAATTTTCATACACATATTTCAAGCTCAAGTAACCTAGTTTCACATTCTACTGGAAAATTAAATTTTGGAACATAGTAAAACCTTTATGAAACCAACACGTTTAATACCAAAATTTATCAGAATAATTTTCGCTTTCGCAGATTCTCTTTCAAGAAAGAGCTACTTTTTTTGGAAAACTGGTTTAAGTAATTTACAAAGGAAAGACACGACCCAAAGTTAATAAAAATCTGTTAATTACGTATTCAGTATATATATATATATATATATATATATATATATATATATATATATATATATATATATATATATATATATATATACATATATATATATATATATATATATATATATATATATATATATATATATATATATATATATATATATATACGGAGTGTTCCGTATAAGAACCGGCCCAGTGTAGGTGCTTATAGGGATTTCAAAAATGTGATTATTCAACTCAACTTATAAAAATAGTTTATATATCTGAAAACAGTTTAATCTACAAGAACCAAACTAAAAACATAAGGTAGGATCAATATAGACGTTAACTGACAGTCATTTTAAACCAATCAAAAGTTTGCAAGAGGGCAAACTTAGGTAACTAGGCTCTGAAATTAAAAATAACTTTTGTCTCCATTGGAAAATTTTAAAAGCATACCATATGTTGACATCCCTGAGACAAGTGGCTCTACAGACAGAACTTTCGAAGAGCCCGATTCATAGAATTATGTTAAATCACAACTTCCATCCTTTTTCAATATCTTTGGTTCAACACCTAAGAGAAATGGATATGCCGAATAGAGTACAGTTTTGCGAATTCATTTTAACGATAATATAAGACGACTCTCGATTTTTGGACAACATAATTTGAACTGATGAAGCGAAATTGACCAAAAATGCCCTTTTTAACAGACAAAATTCCCGTTTTTGGAGTAATTCAAATCTTGATGCAGCAATTTTCAAAATACCTCACAATTTAAAGTCTTTTGTGCTATAAGAAATGACAGAATAGTGAAACTCAATTTTTATGAAGAAGACTTGAATGGTAAGTCATTAACAGTACAATGAAAATTATTTCCCTATTTCAAATTATGTATTAACTTGTGTAGGATAAAGATACTTAAATATTCTGGAAGATTTGGATAATCAGTATTTGAGCAATTTACCTCTGGCGGAACACAGGCAAATTTTTTATCAACATGATGGCGCCTCACCTCACAGTTTCAGTTACCAACTTCTGACAAAGAACATTTGATGACGAGTTGATTGCCAACAATGGGCCTTTCCTATGGCCTCCTCGTTCCCCTGATTTGACTGTGTTAGATAACTTTATTTGGGGAACGATAAAAACATGGTTTACTTCCAACCCGTGACAATAAAGGAGTACTATATCGCCAGGGCAAGGGGCGCGTTCGAAAGCTTATCCCCAAATTAAATTAGAGCGGCCACCCATGAAGACCTAACTCGGAGATTCCAAAAACGTTTGAATGTTCGGGGTGGGAACTTTTAACATTTTCTAAAATAAGTTGTTACCCTGTGTAGGTATGGTTTTCTTTTAGTAGGATCAATGGGCCTTCTTCTATAAATTTTTGCCTTGATGGTGTCAAAAGCTTGGTAATTTTATATTATTCGCCAAACACTGTCTCGCGACGGATTCTGTTTATCTGGATATCTATTAGAAAATATCTGGCATGTTCTTGATTAAAGTTTGTTACATTCCCCATAGATAATAAACACATTAAAAATAATCCTCGTGTGTATAATTTAATTGGATCGGCAAGATTGTTAGTAATAAGTATTTGTCAAATGGCAACAAATAGTGATGTATCTGTAGTGGTCTATAGTTTTCTGTTTACAACGGCGTCATGGCTAACTAACAACAAAACTTAAAGCCGTATAACATTTTTACAATATAAAAATGTCAAGTTGTCAGTATTTCGAAAACTACAATTCTTTGGCATAGATAACCTTATACACAGTCACCCTCTTTTGTATGCTGAATAAGATAAAATTATAAAAATACGGGGCTTCCATTTGAAAAAAAACTTAATGACTTTTTCAATTCAATTTTCAATGTGAGTTTTTGATCACCTGTATTTATTTATTATCAAAATAACATCACAGAATAAAATAGCAAAAGTCTGTGGCTGATGGAATTACTGTTCCAAGGTCATAAATACCTCCACCACCACCACCAACATCACAGACCCCTAAAGTAGCTCCCCTTCTACAGGGGAAACTAATCCGAATTAAATGATAAAGGAATTTATATAGGAGTAATTGATGGTCATGTTTTTAGGCCTGCAAACGTCATTATTGACATAAAATTTGAGATATGTCAAAAACAGTTTGACTTAGATATATGACATTATGCATAAAATTGGTCTAAAATTTCGCGTAAAATCTAAAAATACAATAATATATAGGGTGTCCTATTTAAAATAAGCAAGTTGACATCAACACCCTGTATACCCGGAAGTGCCACCATCTTGAAAATATTTCAGCCAGCTTCAGTAAGCTGCCAAATGTTCAAAATTTGCCAAAGTCTAGTTTCCGAGAAATCGATCGCGGGCGTTCGTCGTGGGACACTGTATAACCTTTTATTTAATTTTAAAGTTACCTATCTCATCAGAACATATAAAAATTGAGACTCACTCCGGATATGGGTTGTAGTGGCCTGGTTCGCGCTCATTTGAAAAACTTTTTTCAAAATCCAAAAGTCGGTATGTTTTCTACGAAAAATTTATAGCCTCAATCCAAACATTCCCGGATATGGATAATTCTCAGCGTTCCTATTGTAGCAGCACGTATTTAATTTTAACGTTACCTATCCAATCAGAACATATAAAAATTGAAACTGGTATGGGTTGTATATGGCCTAGTTTGCGCTCATTTGAAAAACTTTTTTCAAAATTCAAAAGTCGGTATGTTTTCTACGAAAATTCACTAAAATATAGATGCAATTAACATTTATAGCCTTAATCCAAACATTCCCAGATATCGATCATTCTCAGCGTTCCTATTGTAGCAGCACGTTCTAAAATAAATAAGAATCCGTCACAACAGAATAAGCAATCTGTGACAGTTCATTCTCCTACATATATACTACTACATTACATGTTTTAACAAATTTAATACTTCTACTTTCCTCATCAGCTTTGAAACGTTGTAATTATAATAGGCGAAACCGTATTTATGTGGTCGTTGGTTTTTACTAGGAATATTTATCATATCTGTGCTAGAAGAACCGAAAAAAATTGAAATTTGGATCCACTCCTGATTTAAAATTTCGATCATTTTCTCAGCACGGATAATCTGCACACGAATAATCAAGAGTATAATGTAATTGCCGAAAAAAAGTTGTTTGCATAAGTAAATTACATAGGTGAATCATTCGTACTTGCACAATCATATATTTTCTACAAAGAAATTAATTATAGAAGTGAAACATATAGGTAACTGATGAATTTTTTAAATTCCTTTTTTCTGAATTTTCTTAAAAAAAATTCACTAATGGGGAGATCCCAACTTTTGAATAAAAATTTCTTCAAAGAGCGCTATTTAGGACCCCTGGAACCCAAATCCGAGGTCGGTTTCAGACTTTATATGTTTATATATATATATATATATATATATATATATATATATATATATATATATATATATATATATATATATATATATAAACATATAAAGTCTGAAACCGACCTGTGAAACCGACCTATATATATATATATATATATAAACATATAAAGTCTGAAACCGACCTGTGTCTATAACTTAAACAATAATGGACCGATTTTGATAAAACTTGGTGAGTACCTTCCTTTCGCAAGTGGCTTGGATAAGTTCGTTAGCCAGGAAAATCGTCTGAGGTTTTCCCGGAAAATTTTGCGTTTTCTTTCGAAAAAAATCGAAAAAAATTATATCTCTGGAATTAACAAAGTAGGGGCAACCAAATTTGGTACGCGGGTTTATAATCTTATAGGTAAGTTACCTAGAAAATTTAGCTATGTAGGTCAAAACACGAAAAAGTTATAGGCATTTAAAGAAAAATAAATTGGGGTTTTCCTCAAAACGTCAAAGTTGCGATTTAAAACGTCAAAATCGGCAACCAAATTTCATACGCGGGTTTATATCATTATAGGTAAGTTACCTACCAAAATTTAACTCTGTAGGTTAAAGGACAAAAATGTTACAGGCATTTAAAGAAAATTAAATTTGGGTTTTCCTCAAAACGTCAAAAGTCGCGATTTTAAACGTCAAAATTGGTAATATTTAGGCAATGAACCTAAAACTAATATGAGCTATGGAAGGAAAATATCTCAAGAATAATGTTTTACAAAGCCTGAAGTCTTAGTTTCAATCGTCATTGTCCTTCATTTTACTAAAATGTTCCCAGAAAATTCATTTCAAATAGACCATTTCTCTGATGCTTTCGCTGTAGGTTTAGTGAAGTTTATGGTTTAACGGTCTATAATTTTTAGCTAATTTTCGTAGAACAAATTCGTTAGTGCATTTTAGCATTTTTTATCGAAATATGATGCATGTTTGTAAGAAAAAATCTGGACGCAGTAAGTGCGTTTTGGTAGCAAATTTTCATTAAATCCTCCAAATTTCAATAACTCATTTGCTATTAACGTAAGTTTTGTTGGTTAGGAAACCAACATTTAACTGTATTTTCGGAAAATTTTTGTATGAACGCAGCAAGGGCGTTTTGGTTGCGAATTTTCATTAAATGTTTCAAATTTCAATAACTCAATTTGCTATTAACCTAAGGTTCCTTGGCTAGGAGACCAGTTTTCACAGAAACATTTAAAATTTATTTATTCATATTCACGCGTTCTACACCCATCCGGGTACTTAAGGAATCAATAAAAATTATTATTATTTGTATTATTATTATTATAGAAATATTCTGACCTTGCTTCGATTATGAGCGTTTTTGGCAGTGTTATTTTTTTAAAGATTTTAACATGTTATATGTATATTCCAAATGATTTCTCTTGTTTGAGTTTTACGCACGAAACCCTGTAGATATCCGTAACTAAAATGTGATATTCACTATTATTTGATAATATGACATAATTATGTTGAAAGATAGTATTTAGTTCATTCAAACCGGTGTTAATGTGACATCGGGCTAAAGGCGATAACACAGATTTGTAGCTGCCACTTGTTGCGGTCAACTGATACGGCTTATATCTCTCTAACTGCCTTTGGCGGCTTCTCATCACCAGCAAAACATTCAAAGTCAAGCTTCCTTTTCAAACGCTGTATCTAGTTTCAGTTTCTACTGAAGAATTTTGTATGAGTAATTGATTGTGATTTGTCGGTAGCCTTTCTGTTACATAATCACACAATATATTTATGACAGAAGCGTTTAAGATAGCAATAAATCTTTAATAATAGAAATGTGTTTCATTTTTTGTTTTTATAGTGTTTATAGTGGGGTGAAAATTCATGGATAGGTTTTTCCATTTTCTTAACTCAGCTTATTACTTCCACTTCGTCAACACCTATGGAAGTATGGCATCGGCGACCAAAACTTCAAAAAAAATTTTCGCTTACACGTCGTAAAAAACATGATTTGGAAACGAAATTTTCTTTGTCTGTCGGTCTGTGTATCTGTCTGTAGCCGCGATAACTTTAGAGTGAATTGAGATACGATCTTCAAATTTGGTATACAGTTAGGTAGCACCCGAAAAACGAACGGTTCGAATTGTTATTGTGTATAATCTCTCCAGAGCGTACGGGATGAATGAGGGGTGATTAGGTGAAAATTGACATGTTTTCGTTAAAACTCGAGTAACATAATGTTTTAGGGTTTGTTTATTAGAAAACTTTCAATTTAATCAAATATCTGGTATGCTGTGCTGAAATTAAATTAAGGGTGGAATATGTGAGGGTGAAATATCGGCGACAGAAATTTATAAATTTTTTAAACGTTGTAAAAAGTGTCAGACCATCTAAAAAACATGATTTGGGAACGTATTTTTTTGGTCCCTCGGTCTGGATGTATGTCTGTTTGTAGCCATGATAACTTTAGAACGAATTGAGATATCATCTTCAGATTGGGTTTCCAGTTAGCACCCGACAAGGAAACGCTACAAATTATTTTTGCCTAAGATGGTTTCAGGGGGTAGAGGATAAATGAGGGGTGATTTGATGGAAATTGACACTTTTTCGTTAAAACTCGAATAATATAACGTTTCAGAAATTTATGGGTACAAGAATACGAATATTTTCTTTGTGGCCAAATGATGAAACCTAAATTCATTTCATGAGAATGTCTTTTTGAGAAGAGTAGATTATCACAGCTATGTGGGAGTTATCATTCAATTTACAACACTATTTTTTAATGGGTTATAAATTCCAGGATGCAGAAAGAGCATTATTTTAGTATTTCATAAAAAAAATCTATAATTGAATTTTTCATTAACGTCAAATTAGCTTGATGATAGCAAGATATGCGTCCATTAATGAACATACTTTTTTTTACACTAAAAAGCCTATTTTAGAATCTTGAAAATACTAAAGTGAGTCACATAGCAAAAATATATACATGTAAATACACAATTAATTCCTATACAAATTTCCTATCATCTGCTGACTTGTCTGAATAACTATTCTCAGGCGACTGGGATGAAGGGCCGGGGACAAAGCTGAAGGCAATAACCTCTCACCTACACGTTTTGTCATGGTTCTTGAGTAATGGAGTATGAAAACCCCAACAGGCGCCATGGAGGTGTTGCTGGATCTGCCCCCCTACACTTAGTTATTATGGGGGAGGCCGGGCTAGGACTACACAGACTAGCCTGCAATGGTAGACTGAAGATCAACCCAGGCTTCAGGGGCCACTGCAAAATTCAGGAGATCGTGAAGGAGCTCATGTTCGAAATCAGGTCAGATGTCGCGAGCCCGCGTATCTGCAGAGGAAACAAGTTTACAGTGGAGATCCCCGATCGTGAGGCATGGCGGAAAGAGACGCCGGGCATACCACGGGGCGCGCTCGTCTGGTTCACGGACGGATCCGGCGGGGCAGGTGTTTATTCGGAAGGACCGAGTGTGAGTCATAGTATCTCCCTCGGAGTTCATGCAACGGTCTTTCCGGCCGAAATGTACGCCATCCTGCACTGTGTGCGAGAGAACAAGAAGAGGGGCTACACCAGTAAGCGGATCCTCATAATCACAGACATTCAGGCGGCCCTTAAGGCCCTACGTGGCCCACGGTTAAATTCCTGGCTGGTAAGTGAGTGCCGAGACGAGACGAACGACCTGGCTGGGCAGAATGAGGTCACCCTCATCTGGATGCAGGGTTACTAGGGAGTCAAAGAAAATGAAGAAGCTGACAGTCTCGCGAAGAGAGGGTCAGCAGAACCATTTATGGGACCAGAACCGGCTCTGGGTGTGACAAAGAGCACTGCCAGGGGAGCCATTAAGTCCTGGGTCAGAAAGCAACACAAGATGTACTGGGCAGACTGTCCAGGGCTCAGACATATATATCCCTATTGGTTTATTTTAAATAATATCGTAATATTATTTCAAATAGACCAATAGGAAGCAGTTTCGCAATTCGCATTCCGCAATTCGCGAGTGTATGAACCTAGCTTAAGTAATATAAATTAAAAGTTTTTTATGGAATACTAGTTCATTACTGTGTTTTTATTCCTTAGTTACCAACTACATTACGGGCATAAAGTACACTTTATGGCCCGCTCGGGCATAATGACAAATGGAATAAAAGCAATATGTAAATATTTAATTAACAGTATTTAGTCGAATTAACATAAAATTGTCAGTCCCGTGATAGTTAGGTTGCCTTCAGCAAATGGTGATTCATGTTTCACTGTTTATGTGTGAAGTTTCTGTACAGAAAAGCCAGTTCCGGAAGGTACGCCTGCCAGCATTCTTGAAAGCCCAGTTTTTGAAGGTATAGTATAGTCCCCTAAATATCCTTCAGCAACCCTCTGCCATCCACCATAGCGCTTTAACGTGGTCATACTGGCCGACGTTCGACGCATACATTGACCTGTTTACTTGTAATGATCACTGAAACCCAAATATTTCGCAATAATGAACGGGATTTTTCCAAATGTGTTTTTTCTACTGGCTGTATAGTACATCGACCTTCTCTATAGGTCAGAAAAATCCTTTTTTCTGCACAACCACATGGGGTTATGACATGTAAACTCTTATTAGCTTTAAACTGTTCATTTCATCCTCATAGATAATGGTAAGAATGCGCTTTTATCGTTTTTTTGTATCTGGTACGTTTACCACTTCTACATGAGTAACCTGCCTATTCACAAGTTCTTGCCGTCGACTTTCACCAAATATTCCATATATGATAGCAACTTTATTCATTAAAAACGTCTCATTCGGCGCCTTATAAATACATTTTAAAACATCTCCTCTAGACAGAATTTTAGACTTTTTTGGCTGGTATCCTTTTGAACCCTGCTTCAAATATTCCGTTAACATATGGTTATTAGCAATGATAATATTTTTATTTACCATTAAAGTTTTTTTTTGCCATTGAATATTTGGACCATAAGGAGCGCGGAGAAAATGTTTCACCGATATCGCCGAAGTATCCAAGCAACACAATTTCATTAAAAGTATGGAAGTAGCAAGTGCGTTATGGTAGTGAATTTTCATAGAAATGATCTGGCACAAAATATTTTATTATAACTTTTTTTTCTTGTAACAGAGAAATCTAAATTTTGGTGTGTAGTTTACTTTTTTTCGTAAACCTACCTACCAAATTTGGTTATCATAGCTTTTTTATTTTTTGAGATAAATGTTTTTTTCGAATGAAAATGCAAAATTTTCCCGGAAAACCTTGTCCGATTTTCCTAACTAACGAACTTATTCAAGCCATTTACAAAAGGAAGGTACATGCCAATTTTAACAAAAACGGCTCATTATATATATTATATATATATATAATTATATATATATATATATATATATATATATATATATATATATATATATATATATATATATATATATATATATATATATATATATATATATATATATATATATTATATATATATATATATATATAATATATATATATATATATATATATAATATATATATATATATATATATATATATATATATATAAAATATCTACGTCACGACCAATCGCAGAACGTTCTCGGTCACAGATAATAATTTGATTTTTTTTAATATTAAAAGTCTTTTCTGTCCACTATAAATGTTTTTGGGTATTTTCATGCATGTAATAATGTTCTATGTATAAAAAAACTATTAGGTAAATGTTAAATTCATGTAACGGAAAATGCATGCAAATTGTCTATTGTATAATTTTTCGATTGGATACAGTTCGGCTATGTATATGGTACATAATTTATTTAACTTACATGTAACGTCTATCTTGTTTTGCTGTACATAGAATGCGCACTCCGTTCCGTGCGTAGCCTTAGATACGTCCGTACATATCTGTGTATATTTATTGTAGGGTTGCAAGATTTCCACGCAGAATACTCTTGTTAAGATAAGAAAATTCGATGTATCTTGGTATCGTTACACTGAATTGCTTTAAAAGCATCGAATAATCCATCCGAAAGGGTAAATTTTTGTTGTAGTTCTTTGCGAATGGAAATACGCCGTTGGCAAAAAGGTGGGGTATTAGGCTATAGTTAAGGGTTTATTTCAAAATGAATGAACTACAATCAAGTGCCCACAGATAGATCGATAATCGTTATCAGGCATAAAAAAATTGGAAGCTTCGTCAATAGATTTGTAGTAAGACTGCAAGCAAAACCAAAACCAAATGAAATAAAACAAAAACACATATAATATCACCAGTTAAAAATATCGAAAATGTAAAAACAAATAAAATGAATGCGCGATAAAATAAAATAAACATAAAATGTTCTTGCCTGTAAAAAATGTAGAAGAGGAAAAATGTCAATGTGAATGCAAATATTTCGCATCTTCTAGGTATTTACTCCTAGTCAAATCAAGATTGTTAAAAAAACAATTTTCCCGTATTGAAATAGTTACATCTGAATTTCAGTTTCTATAATCGATATTTAAATAACTTTTATCATTTTAAGAATCTATCCTACAAGCAGACAAATGCTGTTTTATCTAAAATAAACTTATATCGTTTTTTATATTGAGACACGAGGCAAGGAAGCCACATCAAATCTCTGGAAACCATGCATTGTTTTTACACATGACGAAAACAAATCTGCAGGAAGACTTCGCACTGTAGATATACATGTGGTTATATTATTATTATGCGCACAGATGTTGGTTAGAAAAAATAGAACTTATGTCATCTTGCTTAAAGCACGCTGCAGACTACATGTGACGTCATATAATAAATAATGTCACTCTTTTGGTATTTCTAAAAATCATTTAGCAATTCGTGATCTAGTTTAATGCGATCTAGACAGGTCCGGACTTATGCTCAGATGTTTATAAGAGAAGTGGAAGATAAATCATACTTTGTGTGTACACGCCCAGGTTAAATAACATTTTAGACAAGCGGGGTTCGTAAAAGTTGCTTTCTTTAACAATAGTTTAAGGGGAATAAGGTAAACAATTGATATTTAAAGGAGATTCGGCATTAGCATTATAAGAAACTATCCATAATACAGTGAAACTAGGATCCAACCACGGAAAGCAAGATAATAAGCTGAAAATTTGCATAGACCTTCGCTTTGACATTCTAAAAATACTCCCCAAAAGTCACATATAATCAGTTATACAGGGTGAGCAACTAAGAATGGTCGTTGGTTAGGAACGGCTCATTGTACAGCTCCAGAAAAAACTGCCATTAGAAAAGTTGCCAACATAAATCGCTGAAAATTATTTTCAAGTTCTTAAAATAATCGCTAGAGGGCGTAAGAACCACTGCTGGTCGGAAAATTGCGATTTTTATCACATTTTCGCCAACTAAGTGGTACCTTTCACACACGCAGAGTAATGGCCGAGTAACGAATGTTATTTCTTGCCTTACATATTTTTTGATAGTTTGAAAAATAAAGTAATGGGGGGACGTTAAATGTATATTTTTTTCAATTGCCAATTACTCTGACTCAGCTCAACATAACTTTTTGAATTTGGGCTCGTTGAAAAGAGCTTTTCTTGGTCTACCATTTGCGGTCAGTACAGGTTTCCTCTATATCTTACATAGACCGAGAGAGGGCGTTGTTTGAATAGTTAGGTTATATTGCTGCTTTTCTTAAGAAAATCAAATGGAACGGTATATTAATAATAACACAGTAGGATAGGCTATAAAAGATGAAGCTACCAGTGGAAACCGCAGTTTGATATAATTGGTCGAGCGGTAGATGTTAGCAATCAAATTTTGAACTACGAATTATCACATCTTGATAACAATGTAGCAACAATAAAATAACAGATGAAGTTCCAAAAATAACATTTATTCTACTGACGTAATGGGATACATGCAAGAAAGCCAAACAGGAATAATGCACTATAAAAAAATTATAATAGAGTTCAATCAATCTAATCTGGTTGAGTGGGTTCTCTCGTGTTCAAACTGTCGTCCATCATTTTTAATACAAGACTGCAGTCTTGCAGGAATAGATGAAACGTTACAAATTCTACTAGTGAAATATTTGTAACAGCATTTTTCGAACTGAAAATCATATCGTCCCTTGTAGTAGATGGATTTCAGTATACATTACCTAGATTCACAGGGCTCGATTAAATATTTAACGTAATGTTAGTTAATCATTGACTAACACAACCAACCACAGCTTCAAAATTTTGGTTGTCATGGCAAAAACCCAACGATTAACTAACGGTCCGTTAAATATTTGATCGAGCTTTGTTGAACTTGGCATATATCTTTCAGTCGTCCCCATTAATAAAAAAATTCCCGGAAAACCTGGTTCGATTTTCCTGCCTAACAAACTTATCCAAACTACTTACAAAAGGAAGGTACATACCAAATTTTATCAAAATTCGCCTATTATCTTTTTAGTTATCTTTACAAACCCGTATTTGTTTCCAGTTCTTTGCTTAAAAGTAGCTAATTTTAAAGTTTCAAATCGCGACATTGACGTTTTAAGAGGAAAAACTATGAAATTTTCAAATTAATTTTTCTGGCACTTCTTGACGCTTTTGCGCGAAAAAACTTAATCTGTGTCTGTAATATACAATAGATTTTGTTATCCACACAAAATATTTAGTTTTTGTGCGTTTATCTGGTCATCAATGGCACCCAAAATATTTTTAATGCCCATAACGTTTTTTTTTCTTTTAACTTAGAGATATAAGTTTTGTGACATATTTGGCTTTTAATGGTGTAAAGCTGCACACCAAATTTGGTTACCCTAACTTTGTTATTTCCAGAAATATAAAAATTTTCCGAAAGAAAACACAAAATTTTCCGGGAAAAACTGGACAGATTTTCCTGGCTAACGAACTTATCCAAGCCATGCAAAAGGAAGGTACTCACTAAATTGGATCGAAATCGGTCCATTATTTGTTGAGTTATCGGTGCGACACACACACACACACACACACACACACACACAGATATATATATATATATATATATATATATATATATATATATATATATATATATATATATATATATATATATATTATTATAATTGATATATATATATATATATATATATATATATATATATATATATATATATATATATATATATATATATATATATATATATATATATTAACATATATAAATTGAAACTGACCCCGGATATGGGTTCTAGTGGTCCTAGTTTGCGCTCATTTGAAACATTTTTTTCAAAATTCAAAAGTCGTGATCTCCTCATTAGTGAACTATGTTAAAGAAAATTTAGTACTATTTCATTTCAGTATCTCAGTATTTATATGAATTTACTAAAATATTTTCTTACGGATGTCTTATTTATGAGTAAGATTTATGAAAATTATTAAGAAATAGATAAATAATTAAACTTTGTTAACAATCTTTTTCCTTTATAATTAACTTTTCAGGCGGTACGACGCATATACATATATATATATATATATATATATATATATATATATATATATATATATATATATATATATATATATATATATATATATATATATATATATATATATATATATATATATATATATATCATATAACAGTGTATTTGACATTGCATTGACATATATACGGATACGGACTCCTACTCTCCGCGCGATATTTAAAAAAAACGGTTGGTTATAAAAGAATGTTACGACCTAGATTTTAGAGAATTTTATATTCTACAAATTTTATAATAACTTCAAAAACGACTTTATGTATAGGAAACGAAATTTAAAAAAAAGATTTGCTCGAAAATGCTACTTCTAAGTGAGTGTTTAGTATGACAAAACTAAGGTATTGCAAGTTTTCAGCGTGCTGGCTTACATTCCTATATTCGGCCTTTTTTTCGCTTTTTCTGCCTGCGCTGCCATTGGGTATCACTTGAAACAGATCACCTCAAAGACCACAAAAATAATATCGGAGAGTTATGCGATAACTACTTACGAAGAAAATTTCGTTGTCTGAATACGCATCTAGCGTATAACTGTTATTATCTTTGTAGTTTTTGGGGTTATTCTGCTTTATGTTTCGGATTACATCCATAGTATTTAACATCGGTCTTCACGTATCACTCAACAAATAGTGCCAAAAGATATTGAAAAACAGCAAAAACATAATAGAATTTGTTGTTCTCCACTTCAAGATCTTTTAGTTTCTATCGGCACCCTAGCCTTTCTGTAAAGAGGGTAGGGATCTTAAACTTGCCTTAAAACGCATGGTATACTGGTCAGACGTCCGTAGTCCCTTCGTAGGGTGAACATTTAAATTGCCCGTAACAAAATGTCTCAACTTGGGCTAATGTTAAAGTATAGTTTTTTTTTTTATGTCAACAACACACCACGAGGGCTTACAGCCTAAATACTATCGTACCGTGGGTGTTGACAAGGAGGAGAGAGGCAGCTTGTTAATTCTGGACTTGAAGGTTTGGAGGTTCGGAGGAGAAGGAAAAACATGTGCCGGCAAGGAATTCCACAACTTGGAAGTCCTCGGGACAAAAGAGCGGGCATAACAAGATGTTCTATGTCTGTTGACCTGGACATTAAAAGGGTGCATTCGCTCTGTTCCCCTGGTAGATCTGCTGGGGGCAGCAGGTGGGGGAATTATGGAGGAAAGCTCCTCTGAGCAGTGCCCGTGCAGATATCTATAAAAGAGAGAGAGGTCACCAACGGCACGTCGGTGGGCAAGGGATGGAAGCCTTTGGGTGAGGGTAGGGTCACCGATGAGACGTATAGCTCTCTTTTGAATGGAGTCCAGGATAGAGAGTGTAGAAGCGGCAGCTGCACCCCAGATGTGGGAGCAGTATTCGAGGTTTGGCCTTATTTGTGAAGTGTATAAGGTATAGAGATTAGTTGGTGAAAAGTATTTGCGAGCCCGGAAGAGAAAACCCAATTTCTTAGCAGCCGCTTCTGCAATTGATGTAACATGTTGGTGCCAATTAAGATTTCGATCCACAGAAATGCCAACAAGAGAAAAGGACTCATTACTTTGAATAACTTGGTTGTTCATTGTGATGGGTGTCTAGGGCTGCTGTATCTCTTGTGAGAAAGAAAGCAAGACTTAGTTTTGGTGGGGTTGAATTGTACAAGATTTCTACTTCCCCAGTCTAATATTTTTTGGAGGTCTACGGAGACAGAACCCTCCATGAGTCTGCGATCCTCATCTAATTGGGCTAAAGAGACAGGCTTAGAATATTGTATGTTTGAGTGGAGGGTGCTGTCGTCCGCGTAACTGTGAACTGGGTTGGATGTGCTAGAGAGGAGGTCATTGATGTGGAGAAGAAACAAAGTAGGGGCTAAAGCTGAACCTTGAGGAACTCCTGCATTAATTGGATACAGTTTAGAGGAATGGCCATCCACAACAACAGATATGCTCCTGTTGGAGAGGAAATTTGCTGTCCAGGTACAAAGTTTTGGTGGTAGGCCATAGGCCGGAAGTTTATTAAGCAGCGCTGCGTGCCAGACCTGGTCGAATGCTTTGGATATGTCTAGAGCAACAATCTGGGATTCACCATGTTGTTCCATAGACTTGTTCCAAGAATGGGTGACAAAGGAAAGGAGGTCGGCAGTCGATCTGCGCTGGCGGAATCCATACTGCCTGTCGTGGATTAGACTGTGTTTTTCAAGGAATTTTAGTAGTTCGGTGTTTATATACTTTTCCATCACTTTAGAGATGACTGAAAGGAGAGAAATAGGCCTGTAGTTGCTAGGAAGCGCTTTGGATCCTTTCTTGGGGATGGGTTGTACTCGAGCAGTTTTCCAGTTACTAGTTTAAACTGAAAAGGGAAATAATCTCCATAATGGGAGTCATACCCAGGAATTTTGGGTTCAGAGGCACACGTTCTACGACTGCACTACCGAAACTGCAATAGTGACAAAACTGTTAATTTTTGATAACTGCATGACGGAGAAAGGCTTGATTTCCACAAAAAAAAGGTTTCGATCAGTGATTAAGTATTTATTTTTGAAAGGCACATATTTGCTAATATAGTATAAAACTTAGATAGTCAATGTCCTCCATATGATAGTATTCAAAACTAGCATGCAGATTTTAAAAGAGGACGATCACATGTTAAACAGGATCACCTCTCTGGAAGACCAGTTTTTGTGACCATTCAAAAAAACACCGATTCTCTCCAGGAAATTATCTTAGAAGATCGACGAATTGAGCTGAGACGTATAGTAAACACATTGCGGTTTCCTTATGAAAGTGTGTCATATTGTTTATCACGACTTGCGAATGAGAAAGTTTTTGGCCAAATGGATTCTGAAATGCTTAAATGCTGATCAGAAATTATCTTGTTTTACAATGTCAAAGAAAATTTTCCACCGTTGTGAAAGAAAATTCCCCAAATGTTTGGGTCGCCTTCTCACTTTAGACGAAATATTGGTGCATCACTGTGATCCACAGACTAAAGAGCAATAGAAAGATGGAAGCATTCGGGTTCTCTACGACACAAGAACATACGTGTTCAAAAGTTGTCTGGCAAGGTTCTTTCTTTAGTTTTTTGGGACAAAACTTGGATAATTATGCTAGATTTTGGGCAAAGTAGCATTATCACGACGCAATACTAAAATGACTTGCTGAGTAAACTACGCGTGAGAATTGTGGAAGTACGCCGCGGCAAACTGGCAAAGGTTGTGCTCTTTTTGCAAGACATCGCCCCTGTCCACAAGTCGTTGATTGCACTAGAAACAATTGAGAAAACTGGTTGTGAATTGGTTAACCACCCTCCATATTCTCGGGATTAAGCACCATCTAAGTATTATAAACTAAATTAAATTCATCTGTTGCATTTACCGGTTACACTTTGACAACAACTTTGTCCAGCTCTTTGACTACTTTTTTGAACAAAACGCGCATACGTCCGTAGCAACCTACCCTGCACCAGACCCCCCAATTTGAAGGCTGGAAGAAAAGACATACTTTGGATGAAACTCTCACAGCTACAACTAGATTCATCTGTTGCATTTACCGGTCACCTTTTGAAAACAACTATGTCCAGCTCTTCCACTACCTTTCTGAAAAAAAAAACGGACCATCTGATTTCTGTATATCCTTCCTCCGAGGTCACTATTCTTGGTGACTTCAATGTCCATAATAAGGAATGGCTAGGATCCTCATAAACCGATCCACAAGGGAGAGCAGGGGAGGCCTTTGCAGTCAGCAACTATTTAGCCAATATGGTTCAGCAACCTACTTACTTTCCTCGCATCCCAACACACAGCTTAAATCCCTTGGATCTCCTTCTTACTACAAATCTTGAATGCTATAAAATATCAGTCACCGCCCCCCTCGGTCGCTCAGACCATGGCATGGTCACCGCTTCCCGCGCAATGCAACCCGAGGTCACACAGTCATCACACCCACGTATCGTTTGGACAACAACTCCGCGAACTGGGACGAAATGCGAGATTACTTTTCCTCATTTCCATGGGCGCCTGTCTGCTTCTCTCATCCTGACCCCTCTGATATCTCACAAAACGTCACCGAAATTATCCAAGCTGGTATGGACCTATCTATTCCACGTACACAGAAAGCCTCTTCAGTCACTCAAAAGCCCTGGTTCTCTAAATCTTGTGACAAGGCCAGACTTGAAAAGGTCAAAGCTCACAAAACGCTTCTACACAATCCCAGTCAAGAAAACCGTCAAGCATTTAACGACACAAGAAAGCGCTATGTCCGCATTCTTTCTGAGGCAAAAAACTCGTTTAATAACCACATTAAAAACAAAGTCCTCTTAAGCTCCAAAGGCAGCAAACCCTTCTGGACTCTTGCTACATCTATTGGGAATAATTTCTGCAAGAGCACGTTCCCACCTCTTGTCTCAGGGGATGAAATTGTTTCTACCGCCCTGGGCAAGGCTGAACTTTTTGCCTCGTTGTTCGCCGGCAATTCTACTCTCAACCCACCTCCAAATGTTCAACCACCAACAGTCCCCAATGTTGCGCATAAAATGACGGATATCATTTGAAAACTAAAAAGGTACGAAATATGCTCTCTTCTCTTAATACCAGGAAAGCCTCCGGCCTTGACGAAATCCCAGCAATTGTTCTCAAAAAATGCGCACCAGAACTTGCTCCTGTCCTGACTCGTCTGTTTCAGACATCTTACAATAGAGGCATATTACCTAGTAACTGGAAAACTGCTCGAGTACAACCCGTCCCCAAAAAAGGATCCAAAGCGCTTCCTAGCAACTACAGGCCTATTTCTCTCCTTTCAGTCATCTCTAATGTGATGGAGAAGTATATAAACACCGAATTACTAAAATTTCTTGAAAAACACAGTCTAATCCACGACAGGCAGTATGGATTCCGTCAGTGCAGATCAATTGCCGACCTCCTTTCCTTTGTCACCCATTCTTGGAACAAGTCTATGGAACTACAAGGTGAATCCTAGATTGTCGCTCTAGACATATCCTAAGCATTCGACCAGGTCTGGCACGCAGCGCTGCTTAATAAACTTCCAGCCTATGGCCTACCACCAAAACTCTGTGCCTGGACAGCAAACTTCCTTTCCAACCGGAGCATTTATGTTGTTGTGGATGGCCATTCCTCTAAACTATATCCAATTAATGCAGGGGTTCCTCAAGGTTCAGCCCCTACTTTGTTTCTCCTCCACATCAATGACCTCCTCTCTAGCACATCCAACCCAGTTCACAGTTACGCGGACGATAGCACCCTCCACTCAAATATACAATATTCTAAGCCTATCTCTTTGGCCCAATTAGATGAAGATCGCAGACACATGGAGGGTTCTGTCTCTGTGGATCTCCAAAAAATATTAGACTGGGGAAGTAGACATCTTGTACAATTCAACCCCACCAAACTCAGTCTAGCTTTCTTTCTCATAAAAGATACACCAGCCCTAGAACCATCACAATGAACAACCAAGTTATTCAAAGTAATGAGTCCTTTTCACTTGTTGGCAACATGTCACATCAATTGCTGAAGCGGCTGCTAAGAAATTAGGTTTCCTCTTCCGGGCTCGCAAATACTTTTCGCCAGCTAATCTCTATACCTTATATGCTTCACAAATAAGGCCAAACCTCGAATACTGCTCCCACATCTGGGGTGCTGCTGCCGCTTCTACACTCGCTATCCTATATTCCATTCAGACGAGAGCTATACGTCTCATTGGTGGCCCTACCCTCACCCAAAGGCTGCCATCCCTTGGCCACCGACGTGCCGTTGGTGACCTCTCTATCTCTCTTTTATAAATATCTGCACGGGCAGTGCTCAGAGGAGCTTTCTTCCATAGTTCCTCCACCTGCTGTCCCCAACAGATCTACCAGGGGAACAGAGCGAATGTACCCTTTTACTGTACAGGTCACCAGACATTGAACATCTTTTGTCCCCAGGACTTCCAAGTTGTGCAATTTCTTGCCGGAGCATATTTTTCCTTCTTCTCCGAACCTCCAAACCTTCAAGTCCAGAATTAACAAGTTGCCTCTTTCCTCCTTGTCGACACCCACGGTACGATAGTATTTAGGCTGTAAGCCCTCGTGGTGTGTTGTTGAAATTTAAATATATATATATATATATATATATATATATATATATATATATATATATATATATATATATATATATATATATATATATATATATATATATATATATATATATATACTCAAAGCTCAAAAACATTTGAAGACCGACCGGTTCTCGAAAATCAAGTCATTGTGCCGTTGAGTGATGGTTTGAAGACTAAGATAAAAATATTTTAAAAGGTTTAAAATTGCTTTATTAAAGTTCTGCCAGAAGTGCAAGTCCTAGAGAAGTTTACATTTAGTAAACACAATCTTGTTTTAAATAGTTTTGCGTTTTATACTGCAGGGTAAATATTTTTCAATATCTCCTCTATTTCTGTATTTCTAAGTATCATAGATTTAAGCAACAACCGCATTATGAGAGTAGTTTCTCTAGTAAAATGAATCTGTTTGTTAATTTCTAACAAGTTAATATACACTTTAAACTAGAAACATTAGAATATAGTAACTTTACCAATAAAACTAAATTGCAATTCATAAGACTTGTGGCATGGTTAGAGCTGCTTCAGCTGATTTATTTTTCGCCATGTATTAATAGAAGCTGTATCATGATTACTGTTAATAGTTAGTAGGAATTCTGTTATACTAAAATTAGTTTGTCGTTAGAGTAATAATTGTGTAACTGATATGTATTTCGTTCATACAACACTAATAGATATTTATGATTAAGTGACGTAACTTCTATTCATTGTTTCGTAGTCTTTAGTAAAATGTTCTAAATGTCACAACCCATGTGATAAGCTCTGATACGGCTTGCATGCCCACGTTGGACCTTATCTTCACATTCGTTTAAAAAAAGTATTAACTGTCCATCGCAGCACTTATAATATTTAGTCTGCATTAACTCTAAAGCCTCTTTTATACATTGTTGCATTCACCGGATTTTTAGAGGTGTCCACCTAAGTAAGTTAAGACATACAAGATCTTACAAGGAGTGCATTGCGTTATACAATTAAAAACATACGTGGTAGAGAGTCACGTATTTATTTTTATTATTTTTTTGTAAAGTGGGTCATCTTACTATTTTGATTTAGTAGGTTCCATGAAGTTTACCAGATAAGAATATACTTAGAATCATATCGAACAATATTCCATTACTTAAATGCTTGAATCAGTTGTTTTATTTGTAGTGGGTTCTTATTTCCAAAACTGTCACTTTTGGTATTATGTTAACAAACCTAATATCATTATGAAAATTTGATAACTCAGATCTAATTTATTTAGAGGGGATATGTATTACCACACTACAGACACTAGAACTTTTTTACCACCTGCCTACTTCCCAAAATTCACTGCAAATCAACACCAAGGACTCAGTGTGTTTAACCCTAATCCTAAGAGATCTGATCGCACACTGAATCATCAACGAACATACTTTTATTAATATATATATATATATATATATATATATATATATATATATATATATATATATATATATATATATATATCCGAGTGATAAGTCTTGGTACACATCATTATTTTGTTAAGACCGTGGACCAATTGGTTAGCCAGCCCGGTCGGACCAGTTTGGATAAATTGATTAAAAAAAATTGCATCTTCAGAAAAGCAAAGCCATTTTGACAAAATTTAGTATGTATGATACCCTGGTAAACACTATGTACCAAAATTAATTTTTCTAGGCTTATAAGAAAATGACTTATTCAAATTTGAAGCATTTAATGAAAATTCGCTACCATAAAGCACTTGCTGCGTTCCGAAACTTAAAATTTCCTAACCACTGTGGAAAAAGGGTTTCGAAACGTTTAAATAACTTTGGGGGCGGTTTAACACGAGAACGAAGTACAAAGATTCTACAAAAACTTAAGTGCAATATTATGTAGCATATCCTATCGAAAATGTTACGGTTTAAGCGAGTTTTATTTATTAGTGAATTTTCGTAGAAAAAATTCACTAATGAAGAGATCCCGACTTTTGAATTTTGAAAATTTTTGCAAATGAGCGCGAACTAGGACCCCTAGAACCCATATCCGGTGTCAGTTTCAATTTATATATATATATATATATATATATATATATATATATATATATATATATATATATATATATATATATATATATATCACACCGATAACTCAAAAAATAATGGGCCGATTTTGATAAAATTTGGCACGTACCTTCCTTTTGTAAGTGGCTTGGATAACGTTTTTTTCCACAAAAATTGCTTAAAACATTATTTTTCACGAATCTCGTTCAGAGAAATGCCCCATCAAATCTTCACTAAACACCTTTTCACACAAAATTTCGAAAAAAATTTTTTTTCAAGAAAATATTTTTTTTAAAGATAACTCGCTAAAACTTTTCAGCAAGAAAATTCGCTATTACAAAAACATTTTGTACATAAAAAATCGCCAATTAAATATATATACAAAATTATACAATATGATAAATACACACGTAGATACTTTTTCTGTGACTTCACAAAGAAAATAAGTCTTTTGGCTGATGATGCCGTAAAAAGCGAAATCGGTTGTAGAGAAAAAACAAGCCATAGACAAACAACAACAAAGTACTTAGTTATTAACTTTGAATAAAGTTTTAAAAGTCATCATGTTCTTATTAGAGCATTATTGTTTGTATGAAAGTGTATATATATATATATATATATATATATATATATATATATATATATATATATATGTAAACATATAAAAACTGAAACTGACTCTGGATATGGGTTCTAGAGGGCCTAGTTCCCGGTCACTTGAAGAAATTTTTCTCGGATTTGTGATCTTTTTACACCAAGAAAAGGTAATTTTTGTCTATTATATTAACCTAGTCTTGCACAGTTGGTAAGTTGTGTACCCAAGGTTTAGATTGTACCAAGATTCAAATGTTGCTCTACTTTTCTTAATTCCGACCTGGCCTTTTGCCATATGTATCTGACCTCATGGCAATCCCTTTTGTGTTGGGTGTCTAACAATTGTACCAAAGGTTTAGATTGTAACAAAAATCCAGATGTTGCACTACTTTTCTTAATTCTGACCTGGCCTTTTGCCTAAAGTATCTGACCTTATGGCAATTCCTTCTGTGTTAGGTGTCTGATCTAACCTCTTTCATCTTGTTCGGTATCTAACCTGGCCTTTTGCCCTAGGTATCTGACCTCATGTCAAACTCTTCTGTGTTGGATGTCTAACACCTGTACCAAACGTTTAGATTGTAACAAAATTCAGATGTGGCTCTACTTTTCTTAATTCTTAGCTGGCCTTTTGCCTAAAGTATCTGACTTTATAGCTATTCCTTCTGTGTTAGGTGTCTGATCTAACCTCTTTCAGCTTGTTCGGTATCTAACTTGGCCTTTTGCCATATGCATCTGACCTCATGGCAATCCCTTCTATGTTTGGTGTCTAACAACTCTACCAAAAAAAGAAACAAAATTAAGACGTTGTTCTATTTTTCTTAATCCTGACCTGGCCTTTTGCATTAAATAACTGACCTAACAGCAATTCCTTCTATGTTATGTATCTGTCCTAACCCCTCTAGCTTGTCCAGTATCTAGTCTGGCATTTTCCTTTGGTACCTGACCTTATGGCAATTTCTTCTGTGTTAGGTGTTTGATCTAACAAACTCCAGCTATCTAGTACCTGACTTGGACTTTTACCTTATGTATCTGGCCTTATTGCAATGCTTTCTATGTTAGTTGTCCGACCTAACACCTTCCAACTTATCCAGTATTTCACCTGAACTTTTGCCTTAGATATCCGACCTTATGGCAATGGTTTCTGTGTTAGGTGTCTGACCTCACTGTCTCCAACTATTTCGGTATTTGACCTGGATGATTAGGTCAGACACCAAATACATAAGTCATTACCATAGGGTCAGATACCTAAGGCAATGACTTCTGTTTTGGGTGTCTGACCTAATCACCTGTGGTTTGCCAGGTAACAGACTTGATTTGTGGAATTAGGTATCTGACCTACCAAAAGCATATATTTTGTGTTGGGTATCTGACCCTACACTATCATAAATACTCTGTAAGATATCTAATCCAGTCCCCTTTTATCATTAAGGCACTTCACCGAACGAGGGGTTCGGCGGTCAGACTGGCCGAATGCAGTACCCACACTTCGTTTCTGTCGATATATGGATATTCCCCGCTTGGCCACCACCATGTAATGTATGAGACGAAGGACGAATAGTAGAGTGGGAGTAGCGGTGCCTCTGGAAAAGGGAAGATCTTCTGAAGAGTTCAAGGAGAAAAGAGTTGACTAATAGAGTTCTTATAAGTTTTTATTAGAAGTTATTATGTGTGTTGTCAAAATAAGTGAATAAATATAATTTGTGGCATCACAGTGTTGTGATTCCACACTATATTTTGATTCTTAAACTTAACTTTAAAACAGATACTGATGCGTTTGTCAGAGGATATAGCTGTTATGACGTTACACTTCAGGATCAATATCATGGCTACTAACCTCAAAAAAGCGTCTAATAGTTGTTACATCAATTTGGAATCAGGTATCTAAATATAGCTTTTGATTCAAACGTTTAAATAGCTATACTTGGACGTCTGGAAAAATCATTTGCAATTCTCAAACCATATCAATCAGGACCTATTAGTGGCTGCCATGTGTTGAAATTAATTGGTATGTAAATTAAATTTCAACACATTCTTTATCACTTGAGCAGTAAATTGAAGAGTAAATGAGCTTTTATTTAAGAGTGTCAGAGTGTATTCAAACAAACTGAGATAATAATTTATGGCCAATCCTCTTGTTTTAAGTGTTATCGTTTATTAGGCCACTGTACTATCTGTAATTAAATTTATTTGAAACGATACATTAATCTTCGGGGCACCTAATAGAGTTTTTCAAAGTACGTAGGTAGTAAGTGTTTCACAAACTAGGGACCAGCAGCAGCTCGATCGTTAATTCATTACCACTACGTTATAAATTTCATTGTGTCCTACCTAACAGCAAATTAATTTTCAAATGAGAGTATAAACTTATAAGTTCACTCAGTGTTAGCGAGGTAGTTATAAAACCAGCATTATGCGTATTATCGCTGAATTGGTCCCATCACGCATCTCTTAAAATGGATTCCCAATTACGACCGATTTATTTTTAAAAGCAGTGACAATCCATGGAAGTGTAACTAGCTGCCTCGCCGAGCTTTCAAATTGTATGATTCGTAGCTTACTATAATCTGTGGATCCTTTTGTACCTGTATATCATGGGGTAACAGAAAAAAGGAAAACTGTCACAATCAAGTTAATAGCATTTCAAGAATGGTAGAATATAAAATCAATTAAATTCTTTAAGCCTGGCAATAGCGTTATGTGGCGGCGCGCAGTCTTGTTGAAACCAGAGATTTTTCAAACGGTTGTGACAAATTGTTATCGATGTAATCAGTAGGGAAACCCCTCAGAAAATTCAAATACGCATGAGCAGATAATATTTTTTATAACTGTGTGGGCCAATGATCGTGTCACCCACCAAACCGACTCATACATTTAGCCCTAAGCATATTTGTGATCGACGCTTTAATGTTCTCAAGAATTTTCATTTTACCAAATATGTTCATTATAATAGTTTAACGTACCTGAGTGTGTACATTTGCACTCTATGTCCATAAGCATCAAATTATCAAGAAAAGTCAGGTTTTGCTCAAACTGTCTACTACTTGCCGGTCTCTATCTCTAGGATAAAGAGCTTGGCTATAGTGAATTTAAATGGATCGATTTTTATGTTTTTCAGTATTCTCTCTTATACTTCCTGCGGCGATATTGTAAGTTTTGATGCAATTTGCCGGGTTGAAACAGAATGATTCTCTTAAACCTGAAGGAAAATTCATCACCTATAATGAGGTATTAATTAAAAGCGATTTATGTGCCACTTGCTATATGTAAAAATTTTTCCTCATTTGAATATGGTATCCAGCTATGTTTTACACGAAGATTAAAAAAACGAAACGTATTCGCTTAAACTCCTGTGAAGTGACACACAATAATTTTCAGCTGGTTGCTTTTTTTATAGATATCGCGGTGGATATGCTTGCGAAGTAACTGACATTTCAAGGCGGAGTGTAATAGATCTGCGCCCGTAAGGAAAATGAAGTAGACGATGTTTCTAAAGAACTAACACTTTTTTAAGGATTTTCATTTTACAGATATATTCTCAATTCAAAAGTGTCTAAAGATGGTGAAAATCGCATTCTCAATACGACTACTGCTGAAAAAGTTATAGTGAAAATAAATTATCCTAAACATGTGACAAGTGAAAAACGTTAGGCTGGTAAAATACGTATACACCTTGTTAAGATTACATCGCCATCTACTGCCGAACATATCGTATGATAAGTTTCCTTCTTGTTTTCACTATAAACAGTTTTCTTTGATTATCGCAGAAAGATTATATGTGGGGGATCGGCAACGCGGATGATTAAAAAATACGGATAATACGAACATAATAATAATATAAATATAAATAAATAAATAAATAAATAAATATATATATATATATATATATATATATATATATATATATATATATATATATATATATATATATATATATATATATATATATATATATATATATATGGACACCCGCACACACCAAAATAATAGAGGTTCATTGAAAAAATTACAGTAGATCAATAATGATGATTTCAAGTTTTCGTTTCATTGTTAAAACGTGTCCTTTCCGTTTCAGCGACATGCTGTATGTATATCGAATTTAATAGATGATAGACCGTGACCGCACAAACTCGCTTTGCAATCGAAAGTCCACTGACAAACTAAGTAATTTCAGTAGCTGTCATAAATTAAAAAGAAAGTGTATATAGAATGTTTAGCAGCTGTGCCTTTCTCAAAAAAAAAGCTAATTTTGTTCCTTTCTGACCTGCCGCCCATGCAATCACGAATGCGTGTGAAAGTGTAAAATGGTAGGGGCAATTGAAATCTATGACCTTAACATAAATATTCCCAGATATAAATCTTTCTCGGCGTGACGTTCGGAGATATATACCAATAAAATAAGCAATCTGTGACAAGTTATTTGGCTTACACATATACATACTACTCCACTACCTAAAGATTCTAAAGAATTTTACGGTTTAATTTTCGTCATGATTTTTGTAACGTAGTAATAATAATAGGCATATCCGTACTTAGATGATCGATGGTTTTTATTAGGGTTATTTATTATGTTTGTGCGAGAGGAAACGCAAATAATAAAAATTTCGATCTATTTCTGATTTAAATTTTTGATCAACTTCTCAGATTTTCTCAGAGATTTCAAATGTCGGGTATCTATGAGATACGTTGTAAAAACTGTAATCCTAAATATGTAGGGCAGACAACAGAACCATTGAGACTAGATTTCGTGACAAGTCATGAGTGGCACAACATATTTGGGATAATAACCACCACACTGATAAAGAAAATCTGAAACTTATCAAAAATATTACACAGCCAGTGAGGCTCGATGCGTACGAAAGTATTTATATTTCTAGAGCAATAGAAAACAAAAGTTTCTTAAATCGAGCTCCGCCACTGGTTTGCAGTCCTCTGTTTGCGCTCTGTATTTGAAGCAGATAAACATTCCGAAAACTCTTAGGTAAAGTGATAAAGGTAGTTCAAAAACCTCGTCCGGCAATTAAAATACAATACACAGAAAATTTGCCTGCGATTTAATCTCCCTCTCGGTATCGTTCTTTACCTAAGACTCAGTATAAAAGGTGGCGTTTTAGTAGAAAGTAGTTAGACATTTTCATCCTCTGATGACGCAAACTTTGTTAGTGAAACGATGGTCAAGTCTTTAAAAAGATGTGCTGTGGTGATTTGCGTTCTCCAGGTGTACATCTCAGCACTGATAATCCGCAAACGGATAATCCTCACACGAATAATCGAGATTATACTGTACATACTTTTGCTTCTGGTGGCCTCAAAAATCTTTGTTGTAATTAACACAATTTTAGTTTTTCAACTTGCGTCTCAGTTCTTAATTAAAAGCTTTATTATCTGAGAAAGAATGCTTAAACAATTATTTTTATTACACAAGGTTAAAAGAGCCTTTTATGGTTAGACGGTTTCGTTATTCCATAGAAAAGTTGATCACGACTAGACAAGCATTGAACTTGACTTCATACGAACTATAAGATTTTGCGTTCAGGGTTTTCACTAAATAATCATCAATCATTGAGTAATATAACCTGAACACATTTTTACGCCAATAAATTGTAATAACAAAGTTAAACATCTCCATTCTTAATTACAAATCGTATAAAATTTGTAGTTTTCAGTTTTAGTGACTTTCAACGTCAAGTAAATGTTGAGTAACAAAGTCTCTAAACCAGATTATTGCATTAGTTATGCATACGTTTAAAATGTTGAAATATGTTATCCATTTTAATCAAGTTTGTTTTGAATGGAGGTGAATCATCGCTGTATACAAACACGGCAATAGCAGACATAGTTGTTTTCAGCACCAGATGCCTTATATTTGTTTAATTTAAATTATATATATATATATATATATATATATATATATATATATATGTATATGTATATATATATATATATATATATATATATATATATATATATATATATATATATATATATATATATATATATATATATATATAACCTTTTTTGACATATTTCACATTTTATGCCAAAAATGACGTTTACGGGCCAAAACATTTATTAGTTAACTAGGGTTGGTTTACTTGTAGAGAAAGACATGCTTTGGTAGACTCCCTATGATATTTTGCTAATTATTAGTACATGATGGTCAAAAAATAAGGTTAAAAATTAAATAAAATAAAAAACCGTCAAAAGTCATCTTTTTCAACCGGAAACCCCCTATTTTTCTGATATTATCTTAGAAATAAATATAAGGATAACCTTGTATAAGGTTTTCTGGTCTGAAAATTGGTCGTTTTAAAACTAATTGGCATTTTCACATTTTTCTATTGCAAAAATGCTACTCACTTGGCTATGACGTTGTAACGAAATTGCATTTCGCTACCTTAAATCCAGTTCATTTTTATAATTAAACTCTGCAAATATTTATTTTCAAAGAATTCTGCCGTATACTTATTTTAAATCACCTGTATATAAATAAAAAGCTGCATAAAATACCGGCCCACCCAGATTAAATCAACATTGCAATGTTATCTACTAATAAATAATACTCAAACTTCCTAAATCCACAAAATTTTCTATTTATTCCGACCATAATTGGAACAGAGACACCAAAGCTCCTAGAATTAACGAGAGATACATATATTTTCCAATATATAAGGCGCCTACATGGTAAAGTCATTTCAGTTCCGCCGTCTGAATCTCTTGTTTGAGTATAGCCTTCACCACAAAAGTTAATAATATTACGTCATAGCCCAAGTTGTCCCCAGTACACAATAGTCACCGTCAAAAACCCCCAAATTTTTACACCGCAGTAAAATCGCCAACCCGCAGTCTGGAACCTATAGTGAGAAATATTTTACTAATAATATTTTTGCTATTTTTTATTTTTGCATTTGGTTTCGCCTGCTCAGTTGTTCTACATGCTCATCTGTTCTCGAAACGTAATTGCCTGTTCCCTGATTTTCTTGCCCGGCCGTTTTCGCTATACAGGTGCTCGCCCCCGTCCTTTCCCGTTAACCAGTTTTCCTCATAAAATGAAATTTACAGGGTGCTCTTTTCATTTAATCGGTGTGCTTGTTTCCATTACTTGCCCAAACATTTATTTTGCTTTATGTATATTATATCTCGTTCCAGCTATATTTTCTTTGAATTTAGCTAAACTATTTTTTATCTAACCGAGGGACATCAAGCTTCCGCACCTCTTATGCCCGCTAGGTGGCTATTCCAGAGGATTGAATTTGGGGCTTGAAGGTCTACATATAGCTTACGATATTTCATCTCCCAACTTGATCCGATAGGTGGTCAGCAAAGGGTGGGATATCGTAAGGTAACGCCGTTTTTTTAATAAGTTAACCATAACCGCTTAGGGTACGAACCTGCTGGAACTAGAATAATTTCGTGACAAATCATCCCATACTTGGGGAAGGGCGGAAACGAGAGGGGTAAACGCTCAGTTTCTATTTACCTTGTTTTAAATCTTGCAACCCTGGCGAGAACTTCTAAAATATCCATTTAATTTTGTAATTATTATTTTTTTATTTGATTAAGAATCCTAAACATATTTCTTATTTTAATAAATTTGTATTTTTGCACATTCAGCTTTTCTCACTAGTATAAGTTTTCCCTGAACCTAAAGTAATTCCGACCTCTGGAGAGCAATCTTCTTCACCGAATCCCAGCATCCACAGTGTGGTCCGTCTCCGCAATTCCGCAGTTATTTCTTTAGGGCTTCCACTTTCTCCCTAAACCGTCTGTATCCTTATTTTTAGAAAGTGGTCGCTCGAGACTTTTGTATTGGCATTTTTCCGACCGACCACTCCACCCTTCGGACTTAGCAGGTCACAACGGCGCAAAAAGTTCTACAGAAATGTCACGAATTACTTTCCATTTGATATGTATCAATAATTATGCCGCGGCGATTGAATTATACGCCTGACTATTATTTAAATTTATTTATTATCTATGGCGAATGTAATAGTCTTATGAAGAACGTGTGACATGTTTGCTAACATATATCAAAATAATCAGAAACAATAAACAATGTGAAACGAATAATACAGAATTTGAAAAATTTTGACAGCGTCAAGATAACAATTCACAGAAGAAAACCCATTTTCAATGATGAAAGTATCGAAATGGCTATTATGGGATATAATTCTAAGCTCTAGACAACTAAAAATTGTGTTTATATAGGTGTCAAATAAAAGACCGCACCCTAGAGGTAGGATTCACAAACAAACTTTCTACGTTTGTGTTTTTACCGGAAGTACCTTTAAAAATTCCGTTTTACTTGTTTCCATGCAGATTAGGCATCTTTTTTTATCAAAGGTATAGTGCGAATAGTGAACTACTAAGAGGCGTGGGAGCTCTATTCAAACAAATTTGGTTATTTATGACCTTAGACATCTAATATTGTTTATACATACAAAAATTTCAAATCTGAATTAATAAAAGAAACAGTGTAAACTCAGTAAGCGTATTATGATAAGTTATTTTCAAAAAATTAAATTATACTACTTTCGATTTTCATTAACCTAAAAACCCCGAATTTATAATATGGTGAGCTATCTACGAAGGCAACATGTGTACCCAACTTTACCAAAATAACATCATTATTTGTGGAGATGGGAATATAATAATTCTAAGACAGAGAACAGTGTACGCAAGGCTATAGGCATTTGGCCATTATTAGCAACACATACGAGTTTTGCTCTGATTAATTATAGAAGAAAGTAACAGGGCTGATGATTTTAAAATCGTTGATTATGTTCATCTGTCTCTACGTATAACATTTTGTGTTTATTAGAGATGTACCTTGGCATAGTACCTAGTTGCGCACCCAGATGGCAACCCTGCGATACCTCTAACAATGTTATCTAAGCCCGGCTACCTTTAGCTGAGTTATTTTGAATGTGCCTTGACTGTCATTCGTATATCACACTGATGAGCTCAAGACAGAGCAAAACCGGCATGATTTTATAATGTGAGCAAAATTCATCCAGCCTTGTATACATTGTTCACTATATTAGGGAGAAAGTATTAGGGCTGCAAATCGTTGTTTGTACACTGTTTATATGCAAAGAATTTTGCGTTTATTAGAGCTGCTGACTAGTGCCTAGGGAACCCTTAGGCCACGAGGGGGTGAAGGCAGCTGTGACGAGTAGAAAGCTCAAATGAAGTGCCAAGGAGAACACTAACGCATAGTGGTGTCAGCGGCACTGGGAGCAGGAGAAAAAGGATAGGATCACTTATCGGTACATAGAAGGCGTGGGTACGGGCATCAAGTGCTGGAGTACAGGGCATTGAGACTGTTTTCTGGCCACTGGCCTTTCAATGGCTACATTAGCAAGTTTATCCTAATGCCCGGAACGGGAGAATGTGTATGCAGACACGACGAGCATGCGACAGTAAAAGATTGGCTGGAAGACTGCCAGATGGAAAATCGCAGGACGCCAAAAGAAAATTTCGCGAAAACGCCGAACAAGGTTGGAGGTTTCTACCCGTTCAAGGTAACTAGGTGTACCACAAACAGATAAATCAGGAATTTCAATTAATGGGCCGCGGAAACGAAGCTGGAAGAGGAAACGCGTAGTGCAATTGGGGCAAACCGCGATTGGGCGCCGAATGGAGAAATAGATGAGATTTCTGGAAAAGCGCGAGTGGAGTGAACGTAAGAAAGCTTCTATGGGGAGAATCAAGGTCTTAATTTACCTGCTGATTTTTGAGAGTGTGTTGGTCTTGAATTACCTGCTCATTTTTGAGTTTCTGGGGTTGTAGGAGTTCCTTTGAGAGTGGCTTCGACCTGACAGTATAGGATAATACTATGACCTGAAGTCTTCGGTGGGGAAGGCATAGGCTTTGGCGTCAAGATAGTAAACATATTACCTAGGTACGCACCGAGATGACGACTCTGCAGTATATATCATAATGCTCTTTGCGGATGGATACCGTTAGCCGAGTTACTTTAGATGTATTTTGATTGTGATTGGTATAGCACACCGACGAGATTTAATTAGTATATGTTTCTAATGATGGTCAAATGCATGAACCCTTACATATTTGGTTTCCTGTATTAGGAAAGAAAGGAGCAGGGCTGATTATTTAAAAATCGTAGGTTAATTGTATGTAGCCTCTATGTATGAAATTTTGACTTTATTAAGGCTCCTGAGACAGTATAGTACCTAGTTATGCACCGAGATGGCGACTTAGCAATACGTCTCAGGATGTTCACTAACCTGTACCTCTAAACGTGCCAAATTAGATTTTTATCCTCCAAATATTTGATACAAATATAATTACATAGCACCTTACGTAACCATTTAAATAAATCATAGAGCGTTTTAGTTTAAGCAATTAAGTAGTAATTTAAACTATGAAATATGTATGTATAATTCATCCCATATAAGTCAGCCACCTCTGCGAAACCTGGTCCATATATGTAGTTCTGAATTAGGTAATAATATCTACCGGCAGACAGTGAAGAGGTGAAATAAGAAACCGGCGAGACTGGTTGTGATAAATCAGAGTCCGGCTGGCTTCACTGTTACACACTATTGTAACAGAATGTTACTATCACCAATCGGGACTATTGACCATTTTACTAACTCTTCTGCTCCATAGATTATTCAATGATTCCAGTTTAATAAGAAGTGTTAAACGTGCTATAGAGAAGGGCGTCGACAGTTGTAGTTCGGAATAATTATTATGATACATGACAGTAGACAACAGGTGCGACAGTCTTGACCCGTGGTTATTTCTTGACCTTCACAGAAAAGAGGTCCAGAGCGCTCTTAGGCAGACAAGAAATTCGTATAGGTAGCGCATTTTATGGCATGTGTATACAAGGGGTTTAAAAATGGCGGCAGACGGCTTTTGAAAAAGTGAAAGGTAAAATTATGTTACCAATGGATAAGATTTGAAATTTACAAGTGGAAAAATTCTATCATAGCCGTGCTATAGGTTGTAACTAGAGAAAAGAAATAAAGGGAAAAACCATTAAAAAAAATAATGTCTATTAAACACACCTCATCATTAATATTAACTTTTCGACTGCGCCACTAAAGTCAGTGTTAGTGAATTTTTGTAGAAAAAATTCCCTAATCAGGAGACTGCGACCTTTCAATTTTGAATAAATATTTTCAAATGAGCGCGAACTAGGCCCCCTAAAACTCACATCCGGGATCAATTTCACTTTTTATATGTTTATATACATATATATATATATATATATATACATATATATATATATATATATATATATATATATATATATATATATACATATATATATATATACATATATATATATATATATATATATATATATATATATATATATATATATATATATATATATATATATATATATATATATATATATATACATATATATATATATACATATATATATATATATATATATATATATATATATATATATATATATATATATATTATAATGTATCACACCGACAACTTAAAAGATAATGGGCCTATTGTGATAAAATTTTCTGTGTACCTTACTTTTGTAAGTGACTTGGATAAGTTCGTAAGCTCAGAAAATTGGCCCAGTTTTTTCCGGAAAATTTTGGGTTTTCTTTCAAGAAAAATTTATATCGTCGGAAATAACAAAATAAGGGCAATCAGATTTGGCAAACGTGTTTGCATTATAAATGGTAAACCACTTATCAAAATTTGGCTCTGTAAGTTTAAAGACGATAAAGTTATAGGCATTTGAACAAAAAAAATGTGGTTTCCCTCAAAACCCCAAAGTCGCGATTTGAAACGTCAAAATGGGCAATATTTTGGCAAATAGACGGAAAGAAAGACGGTATGTAAAGAGTGTTCTGCAAACCCTTAAGGTTCAGCTTCAACCATCATTGCCTTCCAATTTACTAAAATATTTCCAGAAAATTCATTTGAAATAGACCCTTTCTATGATGCTTTGGTAGTAGGTTTAGTTAAGTTTGTGGTTTAACGGCCTATAATTTTTAGATAATTTTCGTAGAAAAAATTTGTTAATGAGTAGACCACGACTTTAGAATCCAAAAAAAATTTCTTCAAATGAGCGGAAACTAGGCCTCCTAGAATCCATGACCGGGTTTACTTTCTGCTTACATATATACAGGGTGACGCATTTCTACGGTAAAGCTCAATATAATTCTTATTATGCAAGATACGAGAAAAATTGTATACGTTACTTATAGGATGTCTTGAGCTGCATCTTATGAAATTATTTTGACAATCATAGGGTGACCCATAAGTCGTTGGTGTTACATACATTTTTTTTTACATTTCTTATTTCATTTTTGCATTTTTCATAGAAATATGATGCATGTTTGTAAAAAAAATATAGAAGCAGTAAGTGCGTTCTGGTAGCGAATTTTAATTAAATGCTTCAAAATTCAATAACTCAATTTGTTATTAACCTAACGTTCATCGGCTAGGAAACCAGTTTTCTCGGATACATTTTAAGTTTACTTTCGGAAAATTTTTGTACATTTTCAAACAATAACTTAGTTTGATAAAATATGGTACACTGTTTCTACTATATAGGTTATACCGGTGACCAAATTGATTGCATTAAAGAGACAGATTTTCAGTTAAAAAATTTTTAACGAAAATTCACTTCCATATTTCAGACTTTTTTCTTATCACAATACCTCAAAATTTTTGATTTATAATATAACATATCAATGTTTACTTATGTTCTTTCGAAACTAATTCAGATAATATATTGTGTTTGCTATATTTACTATTTAGATTATGCTGCTTGTCTTCTTCTTTGTTACCATTTCTACTTTTTCTCTTTAATCTGCGCATCTCATGGTCATGTTGGGTTTGGATATACTTTAGTTACTAATCATATTTTTTCTTATAGATAATAGGAAATAAAAGCATTAGTTCTGTTTAAATAGCTTAACAGTTTACTAAATGGGGCATTAAATGAGGAAACGCTTAAATATACAGATTTAAATATATATTTCTAATTAGCTTGAATTCTGGATTCATGGTATCCATTTTAAAGAGGGGAAAGATAAAAATTAAAATTATTGAAGAATAACGTACAACTAGCTACCACATCACCAGATAGTGGAGTCAACGTTACACCATAAGAAATGTGTCTCTAACAAGAATATTTAAATGAAGAGCTTAAAGATCTTTACATAGAAATAACAATGGAAAAGCTGTTTTGAGAAGTTTACGGAAGCAAAATCACGTAATTAATGTCTAAACGGTCGTCTATTAGCGTTAGTGTGAGTGAGCTTCCGCCCACAGAACATTTCAAACACCGAGTGATGCATACATATGCCTTATACACCTATAAATAAATATCTGGAGTGCATGTCGTGTATACAACGGCGTAGAAATGGGGAAGATATTGTAAAATATGTACCGTATGGGGACGGCTTTACTAGGAGAGTTTAGGTCTGAAACGTCAAAAAGTCTTAGACTTAAATAAAAAAGCTTTTTTACAAACCAAATTTATTTAGCTTCACTCGTGTCGGCCATTAAACAGTCATCTTCAGGGGAAATAAAAATACATTGTCAGAATTATTCGGTAGGCATCATGCAAAGCACAACACTAAGATGTAAATTCTAACAAATACAAAGATATCAAAATCTACAAACAAAACAAAATATAAACATAAAAAAACTCATTTTAAAGCTGCAAAATTGAAACAGAAGAAAACAAAGCCAAATGCAAAAATGTAATTAAATATAAAAAGAATGACACCTTAAAACAATATTTGCCGCAAAGCAGACGAAAACTGTCATATAAAATCTTAAAATTGAGGAAAAAATCAAAGTCAAAATAGGTGGTCCTTTTTATTTTTGTGTAATTTTTAATAAATCTAGAAAATAAAAATTGGGTATATGTAAGTACTGTACTCTGGAAAATTGTGTAACTAATTTCATTAAAGTTGCAACAAAAAAATTTCCCGGAAAAACTGATCCCATTGGGCTGCCTAATGAGCTTGTCCAAGCTAGTTACAAGACGAAGGTATTTGCCAAATAATTGTGGCAGGTATTTTTCTGTGTTACTTGGTTGGATAATGTTGTTTTAGCCAAACCCAATCGAATCTGGTTCTCAAAAGAAATGTTTTTTAAGCAAATTTGCTTATTAGAACACCTACACACACACACACAAATATATATATATATATATATATATATATATATATATATATATATATATATATATATATATATATATATATATATATATATATATATATACAGTATGTGTCAAACTGGATGAGAATGTATTGCTATCTCCGTTATTATTAGAGATAGGGAGATGGTTATTTAGCAATATTTTGTAGAATTTCATGCTCGTTCCAAATATAACTTGTATTTTGATTTTTGAACACTTTTTTGTCATTTGTTTTCTGGTATTGGATTTCATATCCTACTATCTTCAAAACGGGTTTTCTCAAAATTTTCAGTGCAATTACAAGATTTCTTAAGCATGTTGTACATCATTGGAAAGGTCTTTTCACAGGCTATCACATTAGCAAAAAATCCAATATGGCTGCCATAATAATAACAAATCGACAAATGTCGGTTTTCTAAAAATAACTCGAAATCAAAAAGAGACAGTGCAAAATACAAGTCATATTTGGAACAAGCATGAAATTCTACAAAACATTGCTACTTTAACCGTCTCCCTATCTTTAATAATAACGGAGATAGCAATACATTTCCATCCAGTTTGGGACACACTATATATATATATATATATATATATATATATATATATATATATATATATATATATATATATATATATATATATATATATATATATATATATATATACAACATGGTTTGCGACGCTTCTACGTCAACTAGACACTTCCAATTTTTTCCATAATACTGGAAAATTATTTCCGAAGTTTTACGAGTCAAGTTTTTCCATGAAATATTGCAAATCTTCTTTTTGAAAATGCTGCATCTTTGGAATTCGTTGATTTATTTTTACGAAATCTTACTCATATATTGCGATCAAACTACAGATGCCATCTTCCAAAACTCAGTGGTATTGAATAACTCTAATTCAACTTTTTTTCCAACTAAATTTAAGAAATTTAGAAAATAACGCCAACTATATTATATGTTGTTAAATAGGAAAGACACCTTAGAGTTTACCTTTCATGAACTAACTCAAAAAAAAACTATAATAACTTAATTTTCTATTAACCTAGAAGCCTTAACTTTGGTGTGTACATAAACTTTCAGTAAGGCTTTATGTATCAAATTTCATCAAAATAGCTGTATTAGTTACAGAGATACATTTTTTGGTGGAAAAAACTTGATATCTGTTGCGCAAAACTGGTCTGAGTGGGCTGGTGAACATGAGTCATGGTTGCATCTAGGCGGAATCGCCTTCAGACTGTCATTGTGATTTTCTTAAGTAAATTATGGATAGAAATTTCAGGTTTAAAGCGTAAATTTTGAGAAACATAAAAACAAACAAAATAGAAAATATTACTTGAAATCTAAAAAAGGTTCGGGGCGCAGTAAGTGCGTTATAGTAGTGAATTTTCATAAGAATTGTACACTGTTAGTAAGATATATTATTACAATTAAATCTTTAAATTTAAATGGACCTTGGAGATTGGTTTTAGAGTCCCAGTTAGCGATTATTTGAAAAAATTTATATTTTATATGGAGCAAAAAAATTAAAATTTGACCTTAGATATAATATCTAAGTACTGCAAGTGCTTTAAAAAATATATATATATATATATATATATATATATATATATATATATATATATATATATAAACATTTTAGCTGACCATGAAAATGGGTTCCACGGGCCCTAATTCGCGATCATTTGAAGAAATTAGAAATTTTACGAAATTATCACCATCGATACCTCACTAAAAAAGCTTATTTCTGGCAAACTTTTGAGTTCAGTTTATTTTTCTACGATTTTTTTTGCCTGGGTTTTTTTGGTTTCGAGAAGTTACCATCTACGACACTGAGGAAGTGTGCATGCGAGTATTTTTAATCGGTATGTTTAGACGAGAATGTTTGACTGGTGGTAAAGAACTGACTTGATGCCGATGTTTTGTCCAGACCTATCAATGACTAGAACACCGCTGAGATCAGAGTATTTAATGTTAGTTTTATAACCATTATACGCTTCGTCAGTCTCCCCATGTTGGCGGACCCTGAAATCGTATCAGTAATTTAAATCGTTTATTGTATCGATTTAACAAGAATCTTATTATACCTTAAATGAGGAATACTATGTTGTTTTGGTGGTCTTCCTTTATTTTGTAATCTCACCGCCCCCTGATTCAATGTAAGAAAATAAAGACAATAAGAATGCTGGGAGTCTTTTATAAGTTAACAGTAGGTACCTGTATAAACATTATTAACGTATATTTAACAATAAGGAAGTAATCTATTACGTATAAAATATGGATCCTAAAGTAAAAAATGCATTTACATTTTCAAATAGCTTAGCTGCGTACATTTGATAACAAATAATGTTTTTTTTTCTTTAACGTTAATCTATTTTCGCGACTATGGCCAATCGCCGTCGCTAGAGAGCAGTTTTAATCACTATCTTGGAAATGTTGTCGAACCCCTGCCTTTCTGTGAGGACACGAGACCGACCGCTTTACGCCCCCTGCGAAAATCGGAACGTGCAGACATTCAACTTGTTCAAATACAATGCCAGAACCTTGGTTGATGTCCAAAGGTTTTGTTGAATGATACTTTTCACGAGGTTTTAAATGCAACGTAATGATAAGTCAGACAATAGGGATGCCAGATGTCAATTTTTCGAAATGACGCAATGATGTTTAGCATCAAAATCAAAATGAAACGATATGTTGTTACTCATATTAAACCAATTCAGCTTTCCATACTGAACCGATTGAATTTATGATACTTATTTCAGGAGATGTCCAAGCGGGGCAAATATGGACTGTGGGACAGAAAATTACATGGCTAGGGCTATCAGAGCATACCTACAAAGAAGGAGAAGTAGGTGTAAACGAATGTGCTCAAAGGTACAATACCAATAAATTTTCAAAATAATCCTAGGTCCAATTCTCCGTAAACGTCTAACTTACCATCGACCGTGAGTCACCCTGTATATTTAGCGACTAGGATGGATACAATGCGTTGACTGGTGAGTCGTCAAACCAAATTTCAGAGTTTGAAGAACGGCAGGAGCACATCATCTGGATGCACATCAGACTGGTTAATATCAGAACGAATATGGGATCAATTGGAATGAAGTAAATCGTAGAATTTGAGAAATTTTATTATAAAAATTTTAAGAGAATGAGAAGGGATGTTTAACCAGGAAGAATAATTTGCGAATCGGTAAATAAATGAATACTTTTAATTGATACATCAGAAACGGGGGTCTGAAAAATTATTCAGAATTTAGCTGAAGTAAAAGATTACAGGCTCCTTTATGATAAGAACGCCTATGATATATTTTTGTTACCATGATACACAGTATACAGGGTGGAGGGTGGCGCATTGAAAACAAAACAGACCTATTTGCGTTCAGATATTTTTTTTAAGAAACGCTGAAACACGTCAATTTTAATATTGAGGGGGACATGTTTTGACATAAAACTCAACTTTGTCACATCAACCCCTTAAGGGTGGTGATAACAACCCTTATATTTTAAATAGCGAACATGGGTCGAGAGTGTTACATCATTTGAAAGCTCTTTCTTTTCTGAATTCAGCATACTATTTTTTTTTTAAGTTTTATCAACTCATCTAAAAATTATTCACAGGTAGAGTTGCAAGAACGTATTTCATTCATGAACTGCACTCATTAGTCAATTTTTTGTAAAAAAAAACTAAAAAACAAAACGAAACGTTCAAAAATGTTTATTCAGTTAAGTGTTCAAATTGAAGTCTAAATGAGTTAAATCCGGTCATCTAGGGGGGCACTTAATAGCACCTCTACGCCCAATCCATTATCCTGGAAACTCTCTGTTCAAAAACTCCCTAGCACGTTGTGAAAAATGCGGAGGAGCTCCATCTTGTTGAAAGACTAATTGATTTTCTTGATAGCGATCATCATTTTCAACAATGTCAATTAGTAGAGGGTAAACGATATCTTCTAGTAACTTCAAATACGTTTCGCCACTCAAATTGCCATCAATAAAAATTGGTTCGATTAAACGGTCTCCAAAAATGCCAGTCCAGACATTCAATTTCTGTGGAGTTTGAGTGTGGACTTCGTGAAAATTTCTTGGATTATTATCTGCCTAACAACGACAACTATAACGATTGACTGTAGAGTTTAATAAAAACGTACACTCGTCTGAAAAACAGATATTGAACAGAAAGTTCCCGTTATCAGCGATTCGTGCAGTCATAACTTAACAAAACTCCAGCCGCCGATCAAATTCATCTTCATTCAGTTGTTGTACAAGATGAATTATATACGGGTGAAATTTATGATGCTTCAATATTCGTTGAATACTTCTTCTTTTGCTGTTTGAAACAGTGGCCAATTTTCTCGTGCTAAAAGTTGGGTTTGCAGCAATTTGTCCTAAAACTTCAATCTCAGTAGTCTCATTTCTAACCGGAAATTCACGTTCAGGATCCCGTTTTTTGTTGGCTACTGAACCACTTTGTCGAAACTTTGCAACTAACTCCAAAATGTATTTTCTGTTAACATGTCTGTTAGGATGTCGTTCATTAAACAAATTTGCGGTACGGTTGGCACAGTTATCGTTTTTGAAAAAAAGAGTAATTATTTCAACTCTTTCTTCTACAGAATACACCATTGTGAAATTAATTTTCGGTAGTACTATCAAGTATCAAACCTACAGATAAACTGAAATAATAAACCGCATTTCTCTCATTCCGATAAGAAATGTTCTGATAGTCAATTTTTTGTGAAATGCGTTTTTGTATCTTCAACTGTGAATAATTTTTAAACAAGTTGATAAAACTTCCAAAAAAATTAGTGTGCTGAATTCAGAAAAGAAAGAGCTTTCAAATGATGTACCACTAAACCCATGTTCCCTATTTAAAATATAAGGGTTGTTATCACCACCCTTAAGGGGTTGATGTGACAAAGTTGAGTTTTATATCAAACCATGTCCCCCTCAATATTAAAATTGACGTGTTTAAGCGTTTCTTAAAAAAAAATCTCTGGATGCAAATCGGTCTGTTTTGTTTTCAATGCGGCACCCTATATTAACAGAAACCCTTGCAGACCTTACATGATATTTGTGGCAATAAAATATGGCTGATTTGGTACATCGAACAGTTAATTTGTGGATTTGTTACACTTTTAACTGCATGAAAGACATACATCTTGTACAATGTGTTCCATTCCCCACTTAATTTATAAACTTCGACAAAAATAACTGTGATATAAGGATAAATACCGCCGTCGCCGATAAATGCATAATTTAGTTGCAAAAACTAATTAAAAATGTGACAATTAAAACATGGTGTCTGATACGAACAATAAAGCAGAAGTTAAACAAGTTAAAGTTTAAAATTAGACAAGATGCAATAGCTTATTAAACAAAATATTCTCACAGTCTGTTAAATTCATAACAAGATTGTATGATAACATATAAAGTCGAACATGTGCATTTTATGTACATTATGATGTAATCGAGATGATTAAATTTCACAGTTTCCATTCAGAAAACGTGATGTGTTAACTGACAATAAAATGTATACATACTTTAGTGACATTTTACACCCAAAATAAACAAACTCTAACTTAACTGAGAAATTTTAAGCGTGCAGTAAAATGAATGAATTTAATATAACACATATTCGCACATTTCTTGTAAAAATTCATAGATAGGCTAAGTGAAGATTGGAACCTGTGATGATCACTGATAAGTACACTTGGAGAACCCAAATCACCACAACACATGTTTTTAAAGACCTGACAATCGTTTCACTAACAAGGTTAGCGTCGTCAGAGGATGAAAAATTTTAAACTGCTTACTACTAAACATCACCTTATATAATGAGTTTTAGGTAGAAACCGATGCCAAGAGGAAGACTAAATCGCAGGCAAATTTTCTGTGTATTGTATTGCTGAACGAATTTTGAACTTCCTTTATAACTTTACCTGGCAAGTTTCGGACTATTGTATCTGTATCAGAGACAGAGGTCACACCAAGGACTATAAATCAGTGGTGGCGCTCGGTTTAAGGAACTTTTGTTTTTTATTGCCTTGCTAAATGCTTTCGTACGAATCTAGCGTCGCTGGCTGTCTAAGATTTTTGATATGTTTCAGATTTTCTTTATCAAGGTGGTGGTTATTATCCAAAATATGTTGTGCCACGCATGACTGTCTACACCACTGTATCTCAGCTGTGCCAGATGTTTAAGAAATCTAGTCTCAATGGGTCTCTTAGTCTGGCCAACTTATTTAAGATTCCAATCTTTACAACCTATCTCATAGATACCCGAAATTTCAGTCGCTTTATCTTTATCTTTCATATTACCTCGCACACTTTTGTCGAAAATGTTAGCTGTAAATCGGCTTTCTTGAAAATGGTCTCGACACCCCTTGTGATACTCGGTTTAAATGGTAGACAAAAAATGTTAGCGGATTGTACGACATTCAGGAAAGATAAAATAGAGAAAAAAATGTTTTTACCTACCAACTTTGGTAGCCATAGCTTTGTTATTTCCGGATATATAAAGAATTTCCCGGAAAAACTTGTCTCGATTTTCCTGACTAATGAGCTTATCCTAGCCACTTGCAAAGGTAAGGTACTCACCAAATTGTAACAAAATTAGCCTATTATTTCTTAAATTATCAGTGTGATACATTAATTATATATATATATATATATATATATATATATATATATATATATATATATATATATATATATATATATATATATATATATAGGGTGGCGCATTGAAAACGAAACAGGTCGATTTGCGTCCAGATAATTTTTTTTTAAGAAACGCTGAAACACGTCAATTAATATTGAGGGAGACACGTTTTGACATAAAACTCAACTTTGTCATATCAACCCCTTAAGTGTGGTGATAACAACCCTTATATTTTAAATAGGGAACATGGGTTGAGTGTTATATCATTTGAAAGCTCTTTCTTTTCTGAATTCAGCACACTAATTTTTTTGGAAGTTTTATCAACTCGTTTAAAAATTATTTACAGTTGAAGATGCAAAAATGCATTTCACTCATTCCGATAAGAAATGTGATGATAGTCAATGTTTTGTTGGTTTGTAAACAAAAAATTGACTATCAGAACATTTCTTATCGGAATGAGAGGAATGCGGTTTATTATTTCAGTTTATTGGTCGGTTTGATACTTGATAGTACTATCGAAAATTAATTTGACAATGGTGTATTCTGTAGAAGAAAGAGTTGAAAAACGATGACTGTGCCAACCGTACCGCAAATTTGTTTAATGAACGACATCCGAACAGACATGTTAACAAAAAATATATTTTGGAGTTAGTTGCAAAGTTTCGACAAAGTGGTTCAGTAGCCAACAAAAAACGGGATCCTGAACGTGAATTTCCGTTTAGAAATGAGACTACTGAGATTGAAGTTTTAGGACAAATTGCTGCAGACCCAACTTTGAGCACGAGAAAATTGGCCCCTGTTTCAAACATCAAAAGAAGAACTATTCAGCGAATATTGAAGCATCATAAATTGCACCCGTATAAAATTCATCTTGTACAACAAATGAATGCAGATGATTTTGATCGGCGGCTGGAGTTTTGTGAAGTTATGACTGCACAAATAGCTGATAACGGGAACTTTCTGTTCAATATCTGTTTTTCAGACGAGTGTGCATTTTTATTAAACTCTACAGTCCATCGTCATAATTGTCGTTATGGGGCAGATAATATTCCAAGAAATTTTCACGAAGTCCACACTCAAACTCCACAGAAATTGAATATCTAGACTGGCATTTTTGGAGACCGTTTAATCGGACCAATTTTTTTTTGATGGAAACTTGAGTGGCGAAACGTATTTGGAGTTACTAGAAGGTATCGTTTACCCTCTACTAATTGTCATTGTTGAAAATGATGATCGCTATCAAGAAAAGCAATTAGTGTTTCAACAAGATGCAGCTCCTGCGCATTTTTCGCAACGTGTTAGGGAGTTTTTGAATAGAGAGTTTCCAGAGCAATAGATTGGGCGTAGAGGTGCTATTGAGTGACCCCCTAGATTACCGGATTTAACTCCTTTAGACTTCTTTCTATGGGACCATTTAAAGAGTAGGATTTTCGCAACAGAACCGGAGTCTCTAAAATAATTACGACGAGGCGTTGTTAAATAATGCTGTCTAATAACTCCACAAATGCTCCAGAATGTCAGAGCTCGTTTTGAACAAAATTTATACTTTTGTATGGAAGCTGGTGGTCAACAATTTAAACACTTACGTAACTGAATAAACATTTTTGAACGTTTGGTTTTGTTTTTTAGCTTTTTTTAACGAAAAATTGACTAATTAGTGGATTTCTTATCACAATGAATGAAATACGTTCTTGCAACTCCAACTGTGAATAATTTTTAAACGAGTTGATAAAACTTCCAAAAAAATTTGTGTGCTGAATTAAGAAAAGAAAAAGCTTTCAAATGATGTTACACTCGACTTATGTTCCCTGTTTAAAATATAAGGGTTATTATCACCACCCTTGAGGGGTTGATGTGACAAAGTTGAGTTTTATGTTGAAACATGTCAATATTAAAATTGACGTGTTTCAGCGTCTCTGGACGCAAATCGGTGTTTCGTTTTCAATGCGCCACCACAAATTGAAACTCACCCCGAATATGTGTTCTTGGGACCTAGTTCGCGCTCATTTGAATAAATTTTTTCAAAATTCAGAAGTCGCGATCTCTACGAAAATTCACTACAACAAGGGTCCGGGCAAAATATTTCAAATATCACAGTAGCATTAATGTACTAAATACAGATGTAGAGAATACATTTCTGACTTCAAAAGCGCTTGGTTTGTTCACTGCCACCGGTTTCGTTTTTTTAGGCTTTTAAAGCATCCTCAGACAGAAAAATTTTTATATGTAGGTACACATTATGTTCTTTGTAAATGTTTTTGTAAGTTAACATCAGCAAAACTTTATGTTCTGTGTGTGTGCCCCACTTTAACTTGAAGTTGAGTTGAACATTTTTTTAAATGTAGGTTCGAATCTCTGTGAAAGGTTATCTTTTTTTAATTCGTTCGAATTTTCTTTGCTGTTTTTATTGTATGAAGAATTAGCAAAAAATTTGTTTTCTTAGAAACGTTCTTTCAGCAAATTTTTGTGACAAATCTTTTAGTTGATTTTTCCAACCAAATTACCTGCTTTTTTAATGAATTCTCGTTGGAAAACTTTCTTGCGAAGCTTAGTAAAAAATGTGCAAAAATTTTCTTAAAATATTTATTTAAAGAATTTTTTAAAAATTTTGTGACCATTTTTTAAAATTAATATTTGTGTAAAATTTTTTTAGTTAATTTTTATACAAAAAAAGTTTTTTTCTGCAAATAATAAGTATTTTAATGACATTTAGTACATAGTATGTTTCTACTATAAAGATTACATAATCTACTAAATTGAATGTCTTTTAGTTAAAGAAAAATTAACCTATTTACATTAAAAAATGCCTACAAAAATTCGCCACGATAACGCACTTCCTGCATTCAGACTTTTTTAAACATACTAAATAGTCTGGAGCTAACAGAAAGTTCCATATATCCTTGAAAGTTTTACTTGGCTTTTGGATTATATAGGAAAAGAAATTAGTTTACGTTCATGATTGTAACGAAACTAATAATTTTTATAACGACTTATTTTATTCCCTTAATAAAATTCGGGAATGGGTTTTTTTTGCTTATTCAGAATACTTTCAATATCGAAACATAAAAGAGTAAACAATATTCATGGAAACGCAATAAAGGCGTTTTTGTGTGGCACTTGGTGTTTTATTTATAATATGAATCTAGGAAGTGGTCATCTTTTGTGTAAACTATGAGGATTTTATTTACAAACAATGATCTAAACGTTCAGAATTCACTTATATTGTATTTAAATTTTATTATCAAAATGTACGAATGGTAATCACACCGCAGTCAATGCAATCTGACGACATACGCACCCAACGTTTATTATTTATTGTTTAATTAAGACTGCGGTCAAACCATTTATACTATACATAGCCAGAATTGTGATACTTTATCAGTTATTTCAAAAGCAAGGTAGCTTCATAGTTTATTTTTGAACCATACGGGAATAACTGTATTTGATTATAACTAAGATTCAAAATTTTTTAATATATATATATATATATATATATATATATATATATATATATATATATATATATATATATATATATATATACACGTGGCGCATTGAAAACGATACAGACCGATTTGCGTCCAGAGATTTTTTTTTAAATAAACGCTGAAACACGTCCATTTTAATATTGAGGGGGACATGTTTTGACATAAAACTTAACTTTGTCACATCAACCCCTTAAGGGTGGTAATAACAACCCTTATATTTTAAATATGGAACATGGGTCGAGTGTTACATCATTTGAAAGCACTTTCTTTTCTGAATTCAGCACACTAATTTTTTTGGAAGTTTTATCAACTCGTTTAAAAATTATTCACAGTTGGAGTTGCAAGAACGTGTTTCATTCATTGTGATAAGAAATGCACTAATCAGTCAATTTTTCGTTAAAAAACTAAAAAACAAAACCAAACGTTCAAAAATGTTTATTCAGTTAAGTAAGAGTTCAAATTGTTGACCACCAGCTTCCATACAAAAGTACAAATTTTGTTCAAAACGAGTTCTGACATTCTGGAGCATTTGGGGAGTTATTAGACGGCATTCTTCAAACATGCGTCGTCGAAATTCTTCTAGAGACTCTGGTGCTGTGAAGTCTAAAGGAGTTAAATACGGTGATCTAGGGGGCCACTCAATAGCACCTCTAGTCCCAATCCATTGTCCTGGAAACTCTCTGTTCAAAAACACGTTGTGAAAAATGAGGAGGCGCTCCATCTTGTTAAAACACGAATTGATTTTCTTGATAGCGATAATCATTTTCAACAATGTCAATTAGTAGAGGGTAAACGATATCTTCTAGTAACTCCAAATACGTTTCGCCACTCAAATTTCCATCAAGAAAAATTAGTCCGATTAAACGGTCTCCAAAAATGCCAGTCCAGACATTCAATTTCTGTGGAGTTTGAGTGTGGACTTCGTGAAAATTTCTTGGATTATTATCTGCCTAATAACGAAAATTATGACGATTGACAGTAGAGTTTAATAAAAACGTACATTCGTCTGAAAAACATATATTGAACAGAAACTTCCCCTTATCAGCTATTCGTGCAGTCATAACTTCACAAAACTCCAGCCGCCGGTCAAAATGATCTTCATTCAGTTGTTGTACAATATTAATTTTATATGGGTGAAATTTATGATGCTTCAATATTCGCTGAATAGTTCTTCTTTTGATGTTTAAAACAGTGGCTAATTTTCTCGTGCTCAAAGTTGGGTCTGCAGCAATTTGTTCTAAAACTTCAATCTCAGTAGTCTCATTTCTAACCGAAAATTCACGTTCAGGATCCCGTTTTTTGTTGGCTACTGAACGACTTTGTCGAAACTTTGCAACTAACTACAAAATGTATTTTCTGTTAACCTGTCTGTTCGGATGTCGTTCATTAAACAAATTTGCGGTACGGTTGGCACAGTCATCGTTTTTGAAAAAAGAGTAATTATTTCAACTATTTTTTCTACAGAATACACCATTGTGAAATTATATATATATATATATATATATATATATATATATATATATATATATATATATATATATATATATATATATATATATACATATATATAAATAGAGAAAAATTGAACCTGACCTGGGATATGGGTTCTAGCGCTCGTTTGAAAAAACTTTTGAAGTCTCACTATCGATACCTCTCAATTATTTTTCTTTAAAAAAAATCACTAAAATGAGAAAAAAGATGTATCGGTAAAAATATTTCTATGAAAATTCACTACCATAACGCATTTGCTGCATCCTGACGATTTAACATTTCAAACTCATAATAATTGGTAATTCGCTAGTGAGCTGGTTACTTCTTTTTTTATATTTTTGTTAGTTACTCATGCTTTGAATGCAAGAAACACTTCCAGTAGCCTAAGGAATTCATAAATATAAAATACCAGACAGTTAAATTATAACCATTAAAATTAGCATTCTTTGAAATCAAAATCCTTTTGAAATTGGAGCAATTCACAATGACAATACTTCCATAATATTAGAACATATCTATTTGCGGATGTCTGATGATGATTTATATTGCAAAGTAGTTGTGGTATCTAGCAGGGCATATGTCAAGGTCGCTAAAAATAGCCACATTTGTAAGATCTATCGCTTTATCAGATGGCGGCAAAAAGCTGACAGTATCAATTATTAATTATACAGCACACAGATTAAGTAGTTTCGAATTATGGGGTCTCAAAGCAACTGCATAATTGTATCACATAATAATACAAAAAAAAAAATCAAAACAGTTAAGACCTTATATCTACATAAAACGAATTGTAGGAGACCCACTTTGTAAATAAATACTAAAATGGTGACCTCTCTGTAGGCGCAAAACAGGAATACCAAAAATAAGTAAAAAAAAAAATGTGCTGGCGGGTACATGAAAGATGGCTTTCGAAAAAGTTCTATATCGGCTAAAAATCTTGAAGGTTAGGAATCAGAAAACACTATATAATGTGATATAAACAGTAAGTAACGGAATTGACAAACTTAGTATTTTATAGTATTATATTTTTATAGTGAGTACTTATCTGTTAGTGAATTTTTATTTTTAAAAAATCAAAATGTATCCAACCGATAAAATAATTAACTGATTTTGATGAAACTCCTTTCTTTTATTAATAGCTTGGATGAGTTCGTTAGCCAGGAAAATCGGATAAGGTTTTCCGGGAAAATTTTGAGTTTTCTTTCAAAAAAAATTTTTTTTCTTCGAAAATTACAAACATATTTCGATGAAATTTGGTGTACATATTGCTTTGGGAAAGACCTAACTATGCGCCAAAATTTAGCTTTCTAGGTTTACAAAAAATGGAGCTATTCAAATTTGAAACATTTATTTTTAATATGACCGCGTTTTACTGTTAATCGTAAACCTGGCTTATGTGAGATCTAGTATGTCGTTGCTAGGCGACGGAACATTTGATATTATTGCTTTAGACGCTGTAACTGACGTTTGGTATGAGATTGTTTTATATGTTTATCTGTTTGAGTCGACAAATTATTTGTTATTTCGGAAATTTTTATATACAAGTGCAAATTATTCCTTTATTATTGTTAGTGGGTGGACTAAACAGTGTTTGTTATATTTTATCAACACATATAAAGGATCGAAGTTTTACAAAAGGAACTCATATGCAACAGGTTAGTTATTTTCTCTGATGCTTTGGCGGTAGTTTTAGTTAAGTTTATGGTTTAACGGTCTATAATTTTTAGCTAAGTAAATACTTTAGTATTTTAAGAAGATTTCTTCAAATGAGCGCAAACTAGGCCCCCTGGAATCCATATCCGGGTTTACGTTCAGTTTTGATCTGCTTACATATATACAGGGTGACGCGTTTCTACGATAAAGCTCAATATAATTATTAATATACAAGAGACGAGAAAAAATTGTATAAGTTAATGATAGGGTGTCTTGAGCTGCATCTTATAAAATTATTTTGACAATCACCGGCTGGCCCATAATTCGTTGGTGATCCCTACAATTTTTTTTTGAACAGCCTTATTTTGTTGCATTTTTTATCGAAATATGTTTGTAAAAAAAAAATCAAGACGCAGTAGGTGCGTTTCTGTATCAAATTTTTATTAAATGCTTCAAATTTCAATAACTCAATTTGCTATTAACCTAAGGTTTGTTGGCTAGGAAACCAACGTTTAAAGTTTATTGTCGGAAAATTTTTGTACATTTTCAAACAATAAGTTATTTTGATAAAATATGGCACATTGTTTCTACTGTATAGATTATACCGGTAACAAAATTGATGACTGCTTGCATTAAAAAGACATATTTTATATTCAAAGCATTTTTATAAAAATTCACTGCCATAACGCACTTGCTGCGTCCAAAGTTTTTTTGCTAACTTTGGCTTACGCTTAAGTGTGAAAAAGGCAAATTTGTAAATCAAAGAAGTCCCTCCATTTGAAAGGTGTTGCTTCAAGTATTTTGGATTGCAAACAGAAAAGTTTGGTATCTTCTTAAAATAAAAAATAAAAACTTGTAAGCATTGGCTGTAAATACTTATAAGTACTTCTTTATTAAGTGAAGCTTGGATCCTGAGATGAGTACTGATAAGTAGACTTGAAGTACCCAAATCACCACAGCACATCGTTTAAAGACCTTACCATCATTTCACTAACAAAGTGAGCCTCATCAGTGGATCAAAAATTCAGAATTCTTCATCCTCAGGTCTTTAAAAGATATGTTGTGGTGATTTGGGTTCTTAAAGTGTACTTATAAGCACTTGTTTCTTACGTATGGTATCTGTCGTATTTAATACAATTATTTTTTGTTTTTTGGTATGTTCTGCCCTCGCGATGCACTCATTCAGCCACGTAATACAATTATTATTTGCGTGCTCATAACAAAAGAGGTATATAATAAAAATGTTTTCTATCATATTGCCATTACCTATCTGCTCCTTTTTTTCCCTCAGGGCTCGTCCACGGCCTCGCTGCCCCGATTGCACTGCAACCTTTATTGTGCATTATCTGCTGCTTAGTAGTATATTCGACTGCGGCATCATTAGGTGCGAGAAAATGATTAGGAGAAGTTAAGGGCCGCTTAGAACAAAGCAATGTCATTAAGCTACAGAGAAAGAACCAATACATGTAAAATTTTGTGGTCATTCTTTAAAGGCTGCTAAAAAATAGTTAGAGCTTGACATATAATATTTTTTTAGAATTAGTAAAATTTGTCTTGATTTAGCACTTCTCCTCTGTTGATTACAGATTTTTTTGATTGTTGTGATCGCTTTTTAGTGAATTTTCGTAGGAAAAATTCATATATATATATATATATATATATATATATATATATATATATATATATATATATATATATATATATATATATATATATATATACTCTCGAACGCGTTTAGCTGTCCTGGTTGTCTAATATTTTTTATTAATTTTCAATTATCTTCATTAACGTGATGATTATTATCACAAATATGTCGGGCCACAGATGATCTATATATATTATTGTATTGTAATTGGGCAAAGTGTCCAATCGATCTTTTTGTTTGTCCGACATACCTAAGATTACAATCTTTACAACTTATTTCATAAATTACCGACATATTGGCCGTGCTATCCTTGTCTTTTGGGTTACCTAGCAAGCTTTTTAAGCTATATTTTGTCAAAAATGTTAGCTACAAATTGAGTCTTTTAAAAATGCTATCTAGGCTCCTCGTGATTCGAGGTACAAATGGTAAGCAAACAAAGTTTTTTTCGGATTTATCTCTTCTAAACGTCGTTGACTCCATCAACATTTTCCTTGTTTTCTGTTTGTTGATTAATTTTTACATTAGGCAAACTGTGTATCTGTTATATTCGGCCACGTTCTTAATATAATTTTATTATTTGGTATATCTACTTTTGTTTAAAGGAAAATTAATTAACTGATTTACAATTTTTTTTAGTAAATCGGTTAATTAATTTTCCTTGAAACAAAAGTAGATATACCAAAGAATTAAATTATATTAGGAACGTGGCTGAATATAACGGATACACTGCTTGCCTAGTCGAAAAATTCATCAACATACAGAAAACAAAGAAAATTTTGACGGAATTAACGACGATTAGAAGAGAGAAATCTGCAAAAACTTTGTTTGCTTACCCTTTGAACCTCGAATCACGAGGGGTCTAGATAGTATTTAAAAAAAAGTAAACTTGCAGCTAACATTTTCGACAAAAAAAATACCCTAAAAAACTTGCTAGGTAACCCAAAAGCCAAGGATAGCACGCACAAAATGTCGTGAATCTATGAAATAAGTTGTAAGGATTGTAATCTTAATTACGTCGGACAAACAGAAAGATCGAGTTGAATTAGATTTAAAGAACACTTAGCCCAATTACGATACGGTAATCTAGATAGATCTTCCGTCGCGCGACATATTTGGGATAATTGTCACCACGTTAATGAAGATAATCCAAAATTAATAAAAAAATTTAGACAACCAGAACAACTAAACGCGTTTGAGAGTATATATATATATATATATATATATATATATATATATATATATATATATATATATATATATATATATATATATATATATATATAGGGAAATATAGATACAACCAAAAATTTATGAACGTTTCACCACCGCCGATTACGAGTCACCTGATCGATTGCTTTGTAAAATAAATTCTTACGTTTCAACACGTCCTAGAGATAACATACAGAATTTGCCTGCGACTAGTTCTTCTCTCGGTTCCGTCTCATTACCTCAGATCGGGTATATAAGGTGTTGTTAGTTTTTAAAGTAGTTAGAATTTTTCATCCTCTGATAATGGTAACTTGGTTAGTTAAACGATCATCAGGTCTTTTAAAATGTGTTGTGGTAATTTGAGTTCTCCAAGTGTACCTATCAGTGCTCATCACAGGTTCCAATCTTTACTAAGTGACGTCACTTGTATGCTATAATGACAAATTAATACCACATCTTGTGTAGCTTTTGTGTTATGCATTAAATGGGTACTAAAAGGCAAATGACAAGTTGCTATGAAACAACACTTTATTTCAAAACTTAAATTTGACTGCTCAGCTATTTAATCCGTTTGTTTCGATATAGCTTAAAAATTAGAAATTAGAAAAAGTATATATAATTAATTTGAATGAGTCACCAAAGCCGAAATAATAGGCAATTTTTAAAATTAAAATCTATCCCGTAGAACCATTTATTGAACAATTGCTAAATACGAGCATATTATATCTTATATACATCCTTCTGCAAGTAGAATATCTAGAATTTTTATCAGAGCAAACACTCGCAAGAAGAGCAGAAACATAATTCCCAAATATAACTGGTGGGTACTTCAGTAAGAAAATGACAACATCCAAGTATATATATATATATATATATATATATATATATATATATATATATATATATATATATATATATATATATATATATACCGTGTTCTTTTTCAACGTAGCAGTCCAATATATCTAAACTGGTGCGTTAAAAAAGAAACAGTTGCGGGAAAACATTTTTGTATTTCTCAAGCTTCATAACCTAAAATTATTTTTGACGGCATTCATCATGGTTTTTTCAAAGGAAGCGTCCTGTATATTACTTAATATTTGAACACTACATAAGATTTTGATTACAATTTGTCAAAAAATCAATAGTTTTTTAAATATTCGATATTTTCCGAAAATTTCACTCCGAGCAACCACACTCTAAAAAATAAATATCTAATTTGCTGATTAAAAAGATGTCTTGAGGTTTGGCAGGTTTCATCCTTAAACGGCACACTGAGATCTGATGGCGACTTAATTCGAATATATACAGGCAATTCATAATAATGGTTTCATTTTAAAGAAGTTCAGAGTAAAAAATCTCAATATTTTCAAATACAACACCCTATATATTATTACACGATCCAATGCAGAAATAGATTCTCTTTCAAAAAGTATAGGGGCACCATACATCTAAAGTGTGCTATATTTGAGTTATTCAACTTTATACTGAATTTGTTACAACTATGTTGGTGGCTGCTTTAAATGAATGTATATTATGAACCTGAATTTGTCAATCCTGCCATCTTAAAGGAATTAATTTTATTTTTATTGACTTTAACCGGAAAGAAAGACGAGAAATACTAGATTTCTTTTAAATGTCTTGACATAATATGTTTGGGGCGCAATTTAAAACAAATTCATATGCCTTTTCGGTAAAATGTAAACTTTTAAAGAACATTACAAAACTATTTTAGCCTAAAAAGATGTTAATTGTTTCTTGTGGACACTTAGGTCTAAAATCTAATTAGAACTATAATTTTCGTTACATTATGGTAACGCTTGAAGGTCTCATATTAAAAAAAAGGAGAAGCAGACCATGGGGAAAGTCTCTCGAAAACATGAGCAAATCAGTGATGGCGAGCTAAAAATTTTATGTTTATTTATAAAATGCAGTAAGTATTTAGTAATAAAATATCAAATCTTTTTAGAAAATTGAAAAAAACAAGATTGCTTCATGTAGTGCCGAGAAATTGTAATCGGATAGGCAAGAGTCAATGAAATTTCATACAAGGTTAAGATTATTCTGCAATACCTACTAGACGTATATAATCTGAAACTTCACTTTATATATGTGTGTTACTATTTTCTGAACAAACTATTAAAGTTCGATTTATAAATGCAGAATAAAATATCTTATTTATCCCAACTTTCCTACCCGACATGCTATGTTTATGATTCCAGATTAACGCAAAAAGAGTTTCTAGACTTTAGTCTAGAAGTGAGTCTACACTTTTAAAATATTGTGGTAAATATATAAATTATATATTAACCTATTAACTTTTGCATACAAGTAGAAACGCACTAAGTTGATAGAAAATAATCGTTTCTTATATCTTAATTCGTGTGGGGGGTTGGCTTTCAATTTTGAGCACGTTAGTTCTGAAGATTAAAATCTCACGATTTTGGCGATATAAAAAAGATCCCGACAGTGAAATTTGAACCTAAAATCATCACCTCCAATATCATCACTAATGCAGCCAATAACATGAGCTGTTAGCACGGTTTCATCGCCAAAAATATTCCAAAATTTTGCAATGCATCTTACTGGAAGTTTCAAACTTAGGACTGCAATTGGTGCAATTTTGGCTTGAATGTAAATCAGAATAGACACATGTCGCAATATTCTTGACATTGGTAGTACTTCATATTTCTGATATTCCAAAGTTTTCCTATGTAAGTGTCCATAATTTTTTGTTATAACCAATGTATACAATATATACGGCATATCCCTGGAGTTCGTATATCACGTTATTTTTTTTTGGCTTGACCTGAATTTCAGAACATTTAAAATGTTGTCTCATTTACGTAGTTATAAAATATTTATACACAGGCCTATATATATATATATATATATATATATATATATATATATATATATATATATATATATATATATATATACTATGATTTAATTACATGATTTATTTAATTTCTGATAGAAAATTAGGCTTTTATTGTCAAAAGTTATTTTAACTCTTCGACCATCCCATCTAATATGATACAGTCTCCTAAAAATAGCAAAACATGTAGAAGTTATAATAGATATAATAGATAAGTCAAAATAATTGCGTACGAAGTAAATTAAAGGACATAATGGTTTGCTAGCTCACTAATTCGCTGTTTTTAGTGCTGGAGGGTTGGGTGGTGACTTTTGCACCGGAAACCATGTTTAATCCAGGTCTATACCACCTTGCTTCGCCTGAAAATCGAACCCGTGACCTCTTGTATCCCTTGCTGTTATCCAACATCTTAGGCCGCAAAATAGTCAGATTAAATGACACCGAATTTAATTACTGATTGTTTTAAAAAGGTATATCTTCTGTCTGTTAATGTTAAAGTTTGAGTTTACAATTTAGTTGCCCAATAATAAAAAGTGATGCATTTTTTATACGTCCCTTTAATAAGGTAAACAAATAAATTAATCAGCTTCTTACTTGAAAAAATTGTTGTTAATTTTAGATAAAAAGTACAAGTATGTACATAGTTTATTATGTAGTTCAATATATAGGTACAGTTTTTTGTTTATTGCTCAGTGATACCGAAGTTGACAATGGCTGACTATGATGACATATATTCTGGATCACTTGTTATAAACATTACGGAAAAGAAATACTCTTTTTATAGTACCCCATTCATTGTGTAATTTTTTTCCTGAAAAATCACATTGATGCAACACAATTTTTTAAATCTTTTCTGTTTTAAATTTTTAAACACAAAGAAGGTCAAGATGTTATAACAGGATTAAGTTCAAAATTGAATCTAAACAAAAACATTTTGCGACACATTTAGCACAGTGTAATTTTAAATATATATTTTACAGAGATTTTAAAAAGTAACCGTTTTAGCTGTAAATATAAACAACGATAAAACGTTAGATAATTTTAATTCGATAGAATAATATTTCACCAGTACATTATATTTGTAATAAAAATTATATTAGCGTGAGAATAGTATTGAAAATGTCATAATACATGTAACCAAGACCTTCTCATTAACAAACAACCGAACCTTTCGTCAAGCCGGCACCTATTTCAGCGATTTCTTCTAATATATCTATTTTTTTGCATGCACATGAATGAAACCACCCCCAAAAATAACCAAAAAATTACTTACCGCTTCGGTTCGATGCACTAAAATCGTAAAAACGAGTAGAACTCCGAGGGCTAACGCCCGGCATAGGCCCGAGCGCAGCGACATGGCCTACTGCTACCATATTCTCGCTGTACCATCGGATTCTGTAAGACTATCCCCTCTCCAACATCTTAAGCACAAGAAAGCTCCGCTCTTCAGGGTATATCGTCGAAAATCAACCCCTGAAACGAAAAAATGCACATCCGTGATCATACTGAGATGCAACAAGGTGTATATAGGGTAAACAGTGAAAATTCCAGGAGAATCGGTGGGATAATTGCCCCTGGAAAGTGACTTAAGTCGGTTCTAGTTTCTTCAGCGCATGGAGGTCCAGATGCGATGGTGGGACCAGTGGCAGGTCTCAGATGTGAATTCTTGAAGAGGTTTTCAGTGACGCGCGGACTCGCGTGTGTAGCATCACATAAGGAGTGTGTAGTGTTGACTTCCCCACATGGGGAAGAAAGCCGAGATGCTCGGCTTTGAGATTGGGTAAGTTATATCATTTTTATTTTGACACTTGTTATGAGATACAAATTTTTTTGTGTTTGTTAAAAGAAAAGAGTTTGTAAACTGGTGATTTTGTAAATTTTAGGAATATTTTTAATTTGCAAATTTAACGTGCTTCAAATGCTATCACTATTAAGTTATGGTTATTTTTTTTAGAATAACACGACTTTATTGCGTCTTTTGATTTATTAAAAAAATATCTAAAAGCTGCAAATGGAATAATGGTAGCAAACCTAAAAACCCAAGATATTTGGCATATTCTGCAAGTTTCCTGATATAGGTATTTCTGTGTAAAATTTTAAAATGTATAAAGTGGTGGTAAGCCAACTAATTAATACAATTATTGACAAATTAGTTGTTTAGGCAACCAAGAATAATTTGAATCCATTTTTGTCCACAAAACGTACTTTAATAATACGATGTATGACATTCAACTATTCTAAATTGATTTTTAAACGTCTAAAATTACCAAAAAATAAATTGGTTTATATTATCACTAAAAATAAATTGAATATATGACGCAATTGTGCTAAAATATATTATAAAGAATATATAAATGCTTTCTTTAAAAACTTAAACTATTGCCTTCCAATAGTTTGGCTGCACAAAAAGAAAATAGTGAAGAAGTGCGTTATGATAGTGAATTTTCATAAAAATGTTTTAAATAGCAAATATTTGTTTTTTTAAAATAAAGCAGGCATCAAATTTGGTTACCAGTATAACCTATATAGTAAAAACAATGTACCATATATCATCAAAATAACTTTATTGTTTGAGAATGTACAACAATAAACTTAAAATGTTCCCGAAAAAACTAGTTTCCTTGTCAACGAACCTTATAAGTTAATAACAAATTGAGCTATTCAAATTTAAAGCATTTAATAAAAATTCACTACCATAACGCACTTTCTGAGTCCCGAATTTATTTTCTTACAAACATGCTTTATAATTTCGTGGTCGAAATTCCATACATCCGTCTGTATAATTAAAACAAAGTCTATTTAATATACAGACTTGGAGAATACTTATCTGGCTTCACTGTTGGTTTTTAGTGGTGACGGACGTAGCCAGCGCGTGAGCTAACTGGAGCAAGTGGCCCTTCGAATTCTGGAAGTTCTAGGATGTTCTTCAATGCTTCTGTGACTATAGTTTCGCTGCTTGACAGCATTTTCAGACAGATTAAAATTGAATTAGTACGAAATCATGACAACTACAAATAAATATCTGTTGCTATGTTATGATATGATGTTTTGATCAAAAAATTTTATCAAATTGAAAATAAAATGAAACACAGATGACAGATGAGGTTTTCAAAATGTCTATGTGATGTATGTCAATATTTAACATAAAAACTAGAACTAGTCTATAATAACTATGATAACAGTTACAACAATAAAATAACTAAACAATAACAGTATAAAAGTAGTCTCTATACAACGAAAATATCGACATACATCAACTCATTATTATATTACAACTTTTTTTGAAATAATAGTTAAATTTATTTTCTTTGACATATTTAATTAGAAAGAAGAATATCCAAGAAAGGGGAATTCATTAAATCAGTTTGCTCGTTTAAAACAAGGTAGTTATTGTCGTGTGTGTGCCTTTTGACTTCTAAAGCTTCAAAAAAGTCTAGTTTACGTTTGTCATTATAAAAATGTAGTGGTTGTATGCGGTTATTTATTGTAGGTCTATGTTCGGTATCAATAATATGTTTTGCAAATGTAGATTTGTCAGCGTGGTTATTTCTAAATGCAGAAATATGTTCTTTGTATCTGGTGTTAAAATTTCTAGAAGTTTGACCTACGTAGATTGCGTTACAATGTGTACAAGCTAATTTATAAACTCCAGCTTTTGTCAAGAAACAAAATTTTTCTTTCGCGTTAAATAACAAATCACGCGTCGTGTTGTAAGATTTAAAAGCTACCTTTGTATTTGTACAAGTGTTTAAAATTTTTGAAATGTTTTCTGAAATGATTCCAAAATAAGTTATCGAAACGTATCTGTTGTCTTCTTTTTCAAAAATTTTAAACACTTGTACAAATACAAAGGTAGCTTTTAAATCTTACAACACGACGCGTGATTTGTTATTTAACGCGAAAGAAAAATCTTGTTTCTTGACAAAAGCTGGAGTTTATAAATTAGCTTGTACACATTGTAACGCAATCTACATAGGTCAAACTTCTAGAAAATTTAACACCCGATACAAAGAACATATTTCTGCATTTATAAATAACCACGCTGACAAATCTACATTTGCAAAACATATTATTGATACCGAACATAGACCTACAATAAATAACCGCATACAACCACAACATTTTTATAATGACAAACGTAAACTAGACTTTTTTTAAGCTTTAGAAGTCAAAAGGCACACACACGACAATAACTACCTTGTTTTAAACGAGCAAACTGATTTAATGAATTCCCCTTTCTTGGATATTCTTCTTTCTAATTAAATATGTCAAAGAAAATCAATTTAACTATTATTTCAAAAAAGTTGTAATATAATAATGAGTTGATGTATGTCGATATTTTCGTTGTATAGAGACTACTTTTATACTGTTATTGTTTAGTTATTTTATTGTTGTAACTGTTATCATAGTTATTATAGACTAGTTCTAGTTTTTATGTTAAATATTGACATACATCACATAGACATTTTGAAAACCTCATCTGTCATCTGTGTTTCATTTTATTTTCAATTTGATAAAATTTTTTGATCAAAACATCATATCATAACATAGCAACAGATATTTATTTGTAGTTGTCATGATTTCGTACTAATTCAATTTTAATCTGTCTGAAAATGCTGTCAAGCAGCGAAACTATAGTCACAGAAGCATTGAAGAACATCCTAGAACTTCCAGAATTCGAAGGGCCACTTGCTCCAGTTAGCTCACGCGCTGGCTACGTCCTTCACCACTAAAAACCAACAGTGAAGCCAGACAAGTATTCTCCAAGTCTGTATGCAGTATGGACAAGTTTCACCAAGTAAGGGCAACAACAATCAATGAATTGGAAAGTCTATTTAAACTGAGCAGATTTTCCTGGCTAACGAACTTTTCCAAGCCACTTGCAAAAGGAAGGCACTGACCAAATTTGATCAAGATCGGCGTGATATATATATATATATATATATATATATATATATATATATATATATATATATATATATATATATATATATATATATATATATATAAACATATAAAAATTAGAACTGAACCCGAATATGTGTTCTCGGGGGCCTAATTAGTGCACATTTGAACGAATTTTTTCATAATTCTAAAGTCGGGATATCCTCGTCAGTGATGATTTTTTTAAAGAAAATTCACTAAAAACTACTTAAAATAAACATAAATGTCTTTCGTACAATAATAAAACACTTTCAGGGAAATTGCTTTTTATGGACGGCGATTTTTCGTTGCGCTGTGCTTTTGAATAATTCCTGGGTAGAGGGAGCAAACACATACTAAAGTGTGTTATTAATATGAACATATCTTTTTAATATCAGTCGTTAAAATTGGTGGGCTGAAGCCTTTTATTAGAGACTAAGTTGAGTTACTCGTATATATATATATATATATATATATATATATATATATATATATATATATATATATATATATATATATATATATATATATATATACTTCATATATATATATACTTCATATTATTTAACTGATTTACAATTTCGACTTTTTTGAGTCATCTTAAGGATTTTAATAAAGAAAACTTTCTTATTGCTTTATTAATAACCTACTAGTTGCTTATCAGTATACAAAGAAAGTCTGGACGCAGTAAGTGCGTTATGGCGGTGAATTTTCATAAACATGTTTTTAATAGCAAATATGTGTTTTTTAAAGAAAGTAGGCATCAAATTTGGTTACCAGTATAACCTATATAGTAGAAACAATGTGCCATGTTCCATCACAATAACACTGCTGTTTGAAAATGTACACAAATTTCCGAAAGTAACCTTAAAATATTCCCGAAAAAACTGGTTTCTTGGCCAACAAACCTTATAGGTTAATAGCAAATTAAGCTATGCAAATTTGAAGCACTTAATGAAATTTCGCTACCATAACGCACTTGATGCGTCTCGAATTTCTTTTCTTACAAACATGCATTATATTTCGATGAAAAATGCAAAAATTCAGTAACAGAAGGCGTGTTTGGTTAAAAAAAAAAAATTTGTATCACCAACAACTTATGGACTATTCCGTGATTGCGGAATTTTTTTAAGATGTAGCTCAAGACACTATCATTAATGTATACATATTTTTTTTCGTTATTTGTATAATAATGGATATATTGAGCTTTATTCATTTTTTACAAAAATTACGATATCTATTAAAGGGTAAACTCTATAGCTAATCTATTGCCATAGCATCAGAGAAAGGGTCTATTTGAAATGAATTTTTTGGAAACATTTTAGTAAAATAAAGGACAATGACGGTTGAAGCTAAGACTTCAGAGTTTGTAACGCATTCTCCTTGCGACATTTTCTTTACATAGCCAATATTATTTTCAGGTTCTTTGCCTAAATGTTGCCAATTTTGACGTTTTAAATCGAGACTTTGACGTTCAGAGGAAAACCTCAAATTTTTTTCTTTAAATGCCGATCACTTTTTTGTCTTTAAACTTTAAACTCTACTTATATCAGAAATACGCTTAGGAAATTTGGTTTTTCCCCTACTTTGTTATTTCCGGAGATATGAATACTTTCCCAAAGAAAACACAAAATTTTCCGGGAAAAACCGGCAGATTTTCCTCGCTAATGAACTTGTCCAAGCCACTTGCTAAAGGAAGGTACTCACCAAATTTGATCAAAATCTTATAATCATAGTTAAAAAAAATCTCGGGACGCAGCAAGTGCGTTATGGTAGTGAATTTTCATTAAAATGTTTTAATTGCAAATATGTGTGTTTTCTTTTTAAGAAAGCAGACATCAATTTTGGTTACCAGTATAACCTATATAGAAAAAGCAGGCATCAAATTTGATTACCAGTATAACATATATAGTAAAAACAATGTGCCATGTTTCATCAAAATAACTTGATTGTTTGAAAACGTACAGAAATTTCCAAAAGTAAACCAAAAGTGTTACCGAAAAAATCCGTTTCTTGGTCAACCTTATAGGTTAATAGCAAATTGAGCTTTTCAAATATGAAACATTTAATCAAAATTCGCAACCACAACGCACTTGCTGCCTCCAGAATTTCTTAACTTACAAACATGCATTATATTTCGATGGAAAATGCAAAAACATAAAGCGTTTTCGACAAAAAAAAATTATTTGTATCACCAACGACTTATGAGCCAGCCTGTGATTGTCGCAATAAGTTTTTAAGATGTAGCTCAAAACACCGTATAATTAATGTATACAATATTTTTTCATATCTTGTATAATAACGAATATATTGAGCTTTATTGATTTTTTACGAAAATTCGACAAAAATTATATACCATTAAACAATAAACTCTATAGCTAAGGCTACTTACTGCCACGCATCAGAGAAAGGGTCTATTAGAAATGAATTTTCTGGAAATATTTTAGTAAAATGAAGGACAATGACGGTTGAAACTAAGAGTTCGGTGTATGTAAAACATTCTTCTTGTGACATTTTCTTTCCATAGATCGTATTAGATTCAAGTTATTTGCCTAAATGTTGCGAATTTTGACGTTTTCAATTGTCACTTTGACGTTTTGAGGAAACCCCCAATTTATTTTTCTTTAAATACCCATAACTTTTTCGTCTTTTGACCTACAGAGCTAAATTTTGGTAGGTAGCACACCTATAAAGATATAAACCAGCTTATCAAATTTGGTTGCCCTTACTTTGTTAATTTTGGAGATATAAATTTTTTTTGAAAGAAAACACAAATTTTTCCGGGAAAACCTCGGCGGATTTTCCTGGCTAACAAAATTATCCAAGCGACTTGCGAAAGGAATGTACTCACCAATTTTGACGTTTAAAATCGCAATTTTGACGTTTTGAGGAAAATCAAAATTTATTTTTCTTTGAATGCCTGTAACTTTTTTATCCTTTAACCTACGGAGCTAAATTTTAATATGTGACTTGCCTATAATGATATAAATCCGCATATGAAATTTGGTTGCTCTTACTTTGTTAATTCCGGAGATATAAATTTTTTTCGAAAGAAAACACAAAATTTTCCAGGAAAACCTGGACCGATTTTCCTGGCTAACGAACTTATCCAAGCCATTTACAAAAGGAATTTATTCACTAAATTTAATCAAAATCGGCCCGTTATTTTTTGAGTTATCGGTGTGATACCTATATATATAAATATATATATATATATATATATATATATATATATATATATATATATATATATATATATATATATATATATATATATATATATATATATATATAACATATAAAAATTTAAACTGACCCCGGATATGTGTTCTGGGGGGCCTAATTAGCGCTCATTTGAAGAAATTTTTTCAAAATTCAAAAGTCGGGATCTCCTCATTAGTGAATTTTTTTTAAGAAAATTCACTAAAATGAAACTCCCACCATTTTACCCCCACCACTTTATCAATATTTTTTTTAAATAGCAACCCTAAATTTTTTTATCACAATTCGATGGATCACAGTTTTCTCAATGCTGAGATACCCCATATGTATGGTGTAATATAACAGTTTTCAATACAGGGTAGAAATTTAATACCGGAATATTAACACTAAACAGTTTACCCTGAAATTCAAATTTCTAAAATAAACTTAATTAAAACGTCCCTTTCTTATAATAAATATTCAAAATGTTCTCCATTCTCTTGCACACAACTGCTCTGCTCTGGAATTCTTCACTGACTCTTATCTTAAATTTCTTTCCTTGTCTTTTATCTAAAACGTACTTGGTATCATTAATCGTTTCTTATCGACTACCATGGTTCAGTTTAAGTGGTGCAGGTATAAATTCAATTAAATCAAGTTCTAAAAAGCTTTCTCCAGAAAGAAAAATTATTATCATTCGCACTTTTAGTTTGTTGAACTGCATTCTACTAAAACCACAACACATAAATCAATTTAAACAAATTCATATTATATAATACCAATTATAATACTCATAATGTTATCTGTAATTAATTGACCATTTAAAATGACCTCTATTTTAATGATAACCAATTCAAAATTATCATTATCTTTTCTTGTTGTAATCAAACACACGTTAACCAATATTTTTAAAGCATGATATAACGTTTATGTAAAATTTGTCAAAAATCTTCAGTTGAATTTTGAGTTAAGACTATTTTATTTTCTGTTATGCAATGTCGTCTCTATGTTCAGGTCTTCAGGCTCCCCTTTCTTAGTTTAGAAATGTCAATCCAGAAGACGCCAAAATATTGAGAAATAAAATGATCTATTTCTTTTTTTTTTAATAACCCGCACCTATAACTGTTTCTTTTTAGTGAATTTTCTTAAAAAAAATTCACTAATGAGGAGATCTCGACTTTTGAATTTTGAAAAAATTTCTTCAAATGAGCGCTATTTAGGACCCCTGGAACCCAAATCCGAGGTCGGTTTCAGACTTTATATGTTTATATATATATATATATATATATATATATATATATATATATATATATATATATATATATATATATATATATATATATATATATATATATATATATATATATATGTTTATATATTTATGTGTCACACCTATAACTAAAAAAATAATGGACCGATTTTAATAAAATTTGGTAAATACCTTCCTTTCGCGAGTGGCTTGGATAAGTTCGTTAGCCAGGAAAATCCGCCGAGGTTTTCCCGGAAAATTTTGTGTTTTTCTTCGAAAAAAATCGAAAAAAAATTATATCTCCGGAACTAACAAAGTAAGGGCAACCAAATTTCATGCGCGGATTTATATCATTATATGCAAGTTACCTACCATAATTCAGCTGCGTAGGGTAAAGCACAAAAAAGTTACAGGCATTCAAAGAAAAATAAATTTAGGTTCTCCTCAAAACGTCAAAATCGCGATTTTAAATGTCAAAATTGGTGAGTCCCTTCCTTTTGCAAGTGGCTTGGATAAGTTCGTTAGCCAGGAAAATCCGCCGAGGTTTTCCTAGAAAATTTTGTGTTTTCTTTCGAAAAAAATTTATATCTCCAAAATTAACAAAGTAAGGGCAACCAAATTTTATACGCGGGTTTATATCATTATAGGCAAGTTACCTACCAAAATTTAGCTCTGTAGATCAAAAGACAAAAAGTTACAGGCATTTAAAGAAAAATAAATTTGGGTTTTCCTCAAAACGTCAAAGTCGCGATTTTAAACGTCAAAATTGTTAATATTTAGGCAGTGAACCTGAAATTAATATGATCTATGGAAGGAAAATGTCACAAGAATAATGTTTTACAAAGCCTGAACTCTTAGTTTCAATCGTCATGGTCCTTCATTTTACTAAAATATTCCCAGAAAATTCATTTCAAATAGACCCTTTTTCTGATACTTTAGCAGTAGTGTTTGCTATAGAGTTTATCGTTTAATGGTATATCATTTTTGTCGAATTATCATAAAAAATCATTAAAGCACAATATATCCGTTATTATGCAAGTTACGAAAAAAAGTTGTATACATTAATTGTAGGGTGTCTTAAGCTACATCTTAAAAAATATTTCCACAATTACAGGCTGGCCCATAAGTCGTTGGTGATTCAAATTTTCTTTTTTTAGTGAATTTTTTTAATCTAACACGCCCTATGTTATTGCATTTTTGTATTTTCCATCGAAATATAATACATCTTCGTAAGAAAAGAAATTCTGGACGCAGCAAGTGCGTTATGGTAGCGAATTTTCATTAAATGCTTCAAATTTTGAATCAATTTGCTATTAACCTATAAGGTTGACCAGAAAACCAGTTTTTTCGGGAACAATTTAAGTTTACTTTCGGAAATGTTTGTACATTTTCAAACAATAAAGTTATTTGGTTGAAACATGGCACATTGTTTCTAATATATAGATTATACTGGTAACCAAATTTGGTGCCTGCTTTCTTAAAAAAACATATTTGCTATTAGAAACATTTTTATGAAAATTCACTACCATAACGCACTTGATGCGTCCAGAGTTTTATAATATTTTAATAATTTATACGTTCATGCTTATTTTGGGCTTTACTTTAGTGAACTACAGGTTTTTTAACGATATTTTGCGCTATGTGAATCTAGGATAAAATAAATAGTGGTGCAAATTCAATCACAACTTCCACATAGCTGTGATAATTTATTTTCTGCAGAAAGATATTCTTAATGGAATGAATTTCCGCTCCATGACGACCACAAAGAAAATATTTGTATTTCTGTACCCATAAACATTTAAAACGTTATGTTACTCGGGTTTTATTGAAAAAATGTCAGTTTTCAATAAATCGAGCGATCTTACCCAAAAACAACTCGAAGCGCCTCTCTGTCGAGTGCTAACTGGATACTAAATTTGAAGATGATATCTCAAATCATTCAACAGTTATTGCGCGTATTAACAGACAGACGTACATGGCGACAGACCGATTGACCGACAAACCGACAGACAAAAAAAATTTTCGTTTCAGAATCTAGTTTTCCATATGTTTTGCGACTTTTTACGCCATTTTAGCAAAAAAGATTTCGAAATTTTTGTCAACAATATTCCACCCCCACAAATTCCAGTGTAATTTCAGCACAGAATACCAAATGTTTGATGAAATAAAAAGTTTTCTAATAAATAAGCCCTAAAACGTTATTTTACTCGAATTTAACGAAAAAATTTCAATTTTCACCAAATCATCCCCATTTATTCTCTACCCCCTAAAGCGATTGTACCCAAAAACAATCCGAACCTTTCGTTTGTCGAGGGCTAACAGTATACCAAATTTGAAGACGATATCTCAATTCGTTCTAACGTTATCGTGGCTACAGACAGACATACAGACCGACAGACAAAAAAACATTCGTTCCCAAATCATGTTTTCTATATGTTTTCTATATGTTTTGGCCCTTTTTACAACGTTTAAGAAAAAAAAAATTCTTAATTTTTTGTCGCCGATGCGAATCTTCACACGTTGTGACGATGTGGAAGTAAAAATGATATAAAAATTATTTTGGTTTAGCATAATATGGTATTATTCTCTCTTAAGATTTCCTGAAGGAAAAACGTCTGGACGCAGCAAGTGCGTTATGGAAGTGAATTTGTATAAAAATGTTTTTATTAGCAAATACGTCTCTTTAATGCAAGCAATCATCAACTTGGTTACCGGTATAACCTATATAGTAGAAACAATGGGCCATATTTTATCAAAATAACTTATTGTTTGAAAATGTACAAAAATTTTCCGAATATAAACTTAAAATGTTGGTTTCCTAGCCAACAAACCTTAGGTTAATACCAAATTGGATTATTGGAATTTGAAGCATTTAATGAAAATTTGATACCAAAACACACTTACTGCGTCTCGATTTTTTTTCTTACAAACACATTTCGATAAAAAATGCTATAAAATGAGGATGTTCTAACAAAATTGTAGGGATCACCAACGACTTATGGGCCACCTCTGATTGTCAAAACAATTTTATAAGATGCAGCTTGGGACACCCTATATCTAACTTATACAATTTTTTCTTGTCCCTTGTATTATAATAATTATATTGAGCTTTACCGTAGAAATGCGTCACCCTCTATATATATATATATATATATATATATATATATATATATATATATATATATATATATATATATAGGTGTGTGTGTTTGTGTGTTTGTGTGTGTGTGTGTGTGTGTGTGTGTGTATGTGAAAACAGATAAAAATATAATGTTAACCCGGATATGGATTCTAGGGGGCCTAGTTTGCGCTCATTTGAAGAAATCTTTTTAAAATTCTAAAGTCGCGATCTTCTCATTTACGATTTTTTTCTACGAAAAATAGCTAAAAATTATAGACCGTTACACCAAAAACTTAACTAAAACTACCTCCAAAGCATCCGAGAAAGAAAATAACTAACCTGTTGCATATCAACCCTTTTTGTAAAACTTCGATTCTTTTTAGCTGTTGACAAAACATCACAAACACTATTCAGTTCACCACTTACAATGATAAAGCCGTAAAGAATAATTTGCACTTGTATATTAAAATTCCCAAACAACACACATAATATGTAAAATGAATTTGAAAACAGATAAACGCTCTAATAATGCACGTCAACTAATAAAACTGTTACAGCGTGTAACTGACCTGCGCAATGATATCAAATGTTCCGTTTCCAGGGTAACAACGACTAAGATATACTAGATCTAATATATAAGCCAGTTCTTATCATTGTTAATAAAAACTGTCTGATATTAAAAATAAATGCTTCAGATTTGAATAGCTTAATTTTCTGTGAACTTACAAGGCTTATTTTGTATTGACAGTTAGGCCTTTGACAAGGAAACAAATTTTTTTTGGAAGAAAACTTAAAATTTTCCCGGAAAAGGTTGTCCGATTTTCTTGGATAACGAACTCATTCAAGCTATTAATATAAGAAAGGCCGAGTTTCATCAAAATCGGTTAATTACTTTTTGAGTTATCGTTTGGATACATATATATATATATATATATATATATATATATATATATATATATATATATATATATATATATATATATATATATATATATATATAATATACAACCCTTATATTTTAAATAGGGAACATGGGTCGAGTGTTACATCATTTGAAAGCACTTTCTTTTCTGAATTCAGCACACTAATTTTTTTGGAAGTTTTATCAACTCGTTTAAAAATTATTCACAGTTGGAGTTGCAAGAACGTATTTCATTCATTGTGATGAGAAATGCACTAATTAGTCATTTTTTCGTTAAAAAAACTAAAAAACAAAACCAAACGTTCAAAAATGTTTATTCAGTTAAGTAAGTGTTCAAATTGTTGACCACCAGCTTCCATACAAAAGTACTAATTTTTTTCAAAACGAGCATTTGTGGAGTTATTAGACGGCATTCTTCAACAATGCGTTGTCGTAATTCTTCCAACGACTCCAGTTCTGTTGCGAAAATTCTACTCTTTAAATGGCCCTATAGAAAGAAGTCTAAACGAGTTAAATCCGGTGATCTAGGGGGCCACTCAATAGCACCTCTACGCACAATCCATTGCTCTGGAAAGTCTCTGTTCAAAAACTCCCTAACACGTTGTGAAAAATGCGGAGGAGCTCCATCTTGTTGAAGCGCTAATTGATTTTCTTGATAGCGATAATCATTATCAACAATGTCAATTAGTAGAGGGTAAACGATATCTTCTAGTAACTCCAAATACGTTTCGCTACTCAAATTCCCATCAAGAAAAATTAATCCGATTAAACGGTCTCCAAAAATTCCAGTCCAGACATTCAATTTCTGTAGAGTTTGAGTGTGGACTTCGTGAAAATTTCTTGGATTATTTTCTGCCCAATAACGACAATTATGACGATTGACTGTAGAGTTTAATAAAAACGTACACTCGTCTGAAAAACAGATATTGAACAGAAAGTTCCCGTTATCAGCTATTCGTACAGTCATAACTTCACAAAACTCCAGCCGACGATCAAAATCATCTTTATTCAGTTGTTGTACAAGATGAATTTTATACGGGTGAAATTTATGATGCTTCAATATTCGCTGAATAGTTCTTCTTTTGATGTTTGAAACAGTGGCCAGTTTTCTCGTGCTCAAAGTTGGGTCTGCAGCAATTTGTCCTAAAACCCCAGTAGTCTCATTTCTAACCGGAAATTCACGTTCAGGATGCCATTTTTTGTTGGCTACTGAACCACTTTGTCGAAACTTTGCAACTAACTCCAAAATCTGTTTTCTGTTAACATGTCTGTTCGGATCTCTTTCATTAGACAAATTTGCGGTACGGTTGACACAGTTATCGTTTTTGTAAAAAAGAGTAATTACTTCAACTCTTTCTCCTACAGAATACACCATTGTGAAATTAACTTTCGGTAGTACTATCAAGTATCAAACCGACCGATAACCAGAAATAATAAACCGCATTTCTCTCATTCTGATAACAAATTTTCTGACCAACAACAAACCAACAAAACATTGACTATCAGCACATTTCTTATCGGAATGAGTGAAATGCGTGTTTGCATCTTCAACTGTGAATAATTTTTAAACGAGTTGATACAACTTCCAAAAAAATTTGTGCGCTGGATTCATAAAAGAAAGAGCTTTCGAATGATGTAACACTCGGCCCATGTTCCCTATTTAAAATATAAGGGTTGTTATCACCACCCTTAAGGGGTTGATGTGACAAAGTTGAGAATTATGTCAAAACATGCCCCCCTCAATATTAAAATTGACGTTTCTTAAAAAAAATTCTCTGGACGCAAATCGGTCTGTTTCGTTTTCAATGCGCCACCCTATATATATATATATATATATATATATATATATATATATATATATATATATATATATATATATATATATATATGTATATATATATATATATATATATATATATATATGTATATATATATATATATATATATATATATATATATATATATATATATATATATATATATATATATATATATATATATATATATATATATACATAAACATGTAAAAATTGAAACTGACCCCGGATATGGGTTCTAGAGGCCCAAATTCACGCTCCTTAAAAAACAATTTTGCAAAGTCTCACCATTGATACCTCTCTATTAGTGAATTTTTTAAAATCAAAATTCACTAAAATTGCTATAACTCAAGTTTCTATTCTATTTCTAGTTAGAAACTTAAAACATAATGTTTACTAGAATAACTTTGTGATTTTTAAAGATAAAAAAAAATTCCGGAAGAAAATGTGAAGTTTTTCCAGAAAAACTGGTTGGATCGGACTGGCTAACAAACTTATCCAAGCTGTTCACGAAAGGAAGGTACATACCTGCCAAGATGCCAAGATAATTTTCCCTTCGATAATTGCTTGGAGGAGTTCGTTAGCCAATGATATCAAATCGTTTTTTTTTATTGTTTTTTTTATTTCAACAACACACCACGAGGGTTTACAGCCTAAATACTATCGTACCGTGGGTGTCGACAAGGAGGAAAGAGGCAACTTGTTAATTCTGGACTTGAAAATTTGGAGGTTCGGGGGAGAAGGAAAAACATGTGCCGGCAAGGAATTCCACAACTTGGAAGTCCTCGGGACAAAAGAGCGGGCATAACAAGATGTTCTATGTCTGGTGACCTGGACAGTGAAAGGGTGCACTCGCTCTGTTCCCCTGGTAGATCTGTTGGGAGCAGCAGGTGGATAAACTATGGAAGAAAGCTCCTATGAGCAGTGCCCGTGCAGATATCTATAAAAGAGAGAGATAGGTCACCAACGGCACGTCGGTGGGCTCAAAAAACATATTTGTATTACCGAAACTGGTTATGTTTTTTTGTCATCTGCATTATTTTAATGACAATTCGATACCATAACGCACTAGCTGCACCCAGACTTTTCTATTTTCTGCAAGTTCATTTTAAATTATGATTAGTCACATCCTGTACAAAATGATAAACTCTATGAAATTTTATCTCATTTAACGCCAACTAACATATTCATCATTCCTTTATTATACTGTGATGTACATTTTAATAACTTTTACTTATTTATTAGCGCAGCGAACTAGAAACGTGTGGACGCAGCAAGTGCCCCATGGTAGAAAATTTTAATAAAAATATCTCACATCGCAAAAAGAAGTACCTAAATTATGTTTTGAGGAAAAACCTTTTCATTAATTACTATTGCCCTTACTTGATGAAAAAAAAAATCCAAATTTCTTGCACCCAAATTTCACCCACACATTCAACCCCTAATTAAATTTCAGCGCAGAATATCAGATGTTAATGAAATTGAAAGTTTTTTTAATAAACAAACTCTAAAACGTTATATTACACGTGTTTTAATGAAAAAATGACAATTTTTACCAAATCACTCCCTGGAGAGATTTGATCCAAAAACAACCCGAACCGTTCGTTTGTTGGGTGCTACCTGTATACCAAATTCGAAGACGATACCTCAATTCGTTCTAAAGTTATCGTGGCTACAGACAGACATACATACAAAAAAAATTGTTCTCAGGTCATGTTTTCTATATGTTTGACACTTTTTACGAAATTTAATCGAAAAACACGTTGTGACGATGGAAGTAAAATTAATAACTAATCGGGTTTTATTCTTGATAATTATAAATAATAAAAAATATAATAATCTTAATGCAGGATATGTACAAAATGCATGCCTTGAACGTATTGGCAGCATCATAGTCGTAAATAAAAATGTCGTTTAACGTTAATCAACATCCGACGCGTGACCGACCTAATCGCAATCGTTATTTTTCTTCCTAAGTCAGTTAAATTGCGTGGTTTAGTTTGTATACCATACTTGTCACATATTCCTATAGAAAGAAATCTAATAGCGTGAGATCGGGTAATCACGCTGGTCATTCTAACGATCCTCGCCTCCCTATCCACCGATTTGGAGATATTGAGTCGATGTACTGCCGAAAATTGATTTGGTAATATGCTCCATCATGCTGGAACCATATCAGATATTCTTGAATTTTTGGGTTCGCTTGATCAGGATATAAAAATCCTGGACGCAGCAAGTGCGTTATGAAACTTCACTAGTTTCATAAAAAAGTTTTAAATAGCAAATATGTGTTTTAGTGAATTCTTGTACAAAAATTCACTAATGGGGGTTCCCGACTTTGGAATTTTGAATTTTTTTTTGCAAATGAGCGCGAACTAGGACCCCTAGAATCCATATCCGGGGTCAGTTTCAATTTTTATATGTATATATATGTATATATATATATATATATATATATATATATATATATACAATAAGTCATTGTAAAAAAAAGTTTTTTGTGAAAAATATAATTTTGTGTAGCATTACTGAAGGCAATTTCTGTAAAAAAAAATGGTGAATTTTTTTTCAATTTTGGTCCTAAAGCTGTTTGTGAATAATTATATCTTGATAGGTGTGATAGTGGCTTGAAGAGGTTCGTTGGCCAGTAGAATCGGACCAGTTCTTTATTGAACCTTTCAAGTTTATTTTCGGAAAATGTTTGCACTTTTTGAAACAACAAAGCTATTTTTATAACATGCGTGCGTATGTGTGTGTGTGTGTGTGTGTGTGTGTGATGATTACTGTATGGCTTTGGAATCCAGGTCTATTAGCCACAAACTGTTGCATTAGACAGACGAGATGTAAACGATGTGGAAGTAAAATGTATATCTAGTCGCGTTTTATTTTTGATAATGAGAAAGCAAACAAAAACAATTCTAGTGTGTTTTTTGAGCGATAACAATTAAAAAGAAGACACAAAACAAATTGTTGTTTTGTTTAAAACGCCTTAGCAACTTGCTGTGTGATTGTAAACGCATGACAGTAGCTGTGAGTTGTTAACTGTGATTCAGAAAGATGGTTTGTGGAACAGAAATGCATAAAGTAACAATTCCTCACGTAGTTGGTTACAGAGATATAACACGATAACAGATCGAAGTTGCTCGCCCATTTAAAGAAAAATTTTCCCATTTTCCGCCTATACCCCAAAGTACAATTATTAAAATTTGAAATCAATTTCACGAGCTTGGATATGTAAGCCAAATCTAAAAAGAAACCTTCTAATGCACTGAGTAATGATACAAAATTGGAAGTAAAATCCACATACTTCGAGTCGACAAGCAGCCACAACATTGGATGTTAACCATTCATCGATTATTTCAATACTAAAAGAAAATAAAATGCATGCCTATAAATTTATACAAACTCGGCAGCTCTTGGAAGACCAAAATTCCTTCAAATTAGCACTAATTAGGCCCCTGAGAACACATATCCGGGGTCGGTTTCAATTTTTATATGTTTATATATATATATATATATATATATATATATATATATATATATATATATATATATATATATATATATATATATATATATATATATATATATATATATATATATATATATATATATATATATATATATATATATATATATATATATATATATATATATATATATATATATATATATATGTATGTATCACACCGATAACTCAAACAATAATGGGCCGATTTTGATCAAATTTAGTGAGTACCTTCCTTTTGCAAGTGGCTTGGATAAGTTAGTTAAGCAGGAAAATCTGCTCAGTTGAAATAGATTAAATAATGATTTCTTTTAGACAGACGGATTCCCCCTATCAGTGTCAGTTCTGAGCAGCCACAACATTGGATGTTAACCATTCATCGATTATTTCAATACTAAAAGAAAATAAAATGCATGCCTATAAATTTATACAAACTTGGCAGCTCTTGGAAGACCAAAATTCCTTCAAATTAGCACTAATTAGGCCCCTGAGAACACATATCCGGGGTCGGTTTCAATTTTTATATGTTTATATATATATATATATATATATATATATATATATATATATATATATATATATATATATATATATATATATATATATATATATATATATATATATATATGTATGTATCACACCGATAACTCAAACAATAATGGGCCGATTTTGATCAAATTTAGTGAGTACCTTCCTTTTGCAAGTGGCTTGGATAAGTTAGTTAAGCAGGAAAATCAGCTCAGTTGAAATAGATTAAATAATGATTTCTTTTAGACAGACGGATTCCCCCTATCAGTGTCAGTTCTGAGCTGACCTTAAATGTATGGAATTTCGACCACGAAATTATAATGCATGTTTGTAAGAAAATAAATTCGGGACTCAGCAAGTGCGTTATGGTAGCGAGTTTTTATTGAATGCCTCAAATTTGAATAGCTCAATTTGACATTAACCTATAAGGTTCGTTGGCCAGGAAACTAATTTCTTCGGGAACATTTTAAGTTTAATTTCGAAAAATTGTTGTACATTTTCAAACAATAAAGTTATTTTGATGAAATATGGTACATTATTTCTACTATATATGTTATACTGGTAACCAAATTTGATGTCTGTTTTTTAAAAAAAACGCCTGGACGCAGCAAGTGCGTTATGGTAGTAAATTTTCATAGAAATGATCTGGCACAAAATATTTTATTATAACTTTTTTTTCTTGTAACATAGAAATCTAAATTTTGGTGTGTAATTTACTTTTTATATCGTAAACCTACCTACCATATTTGGTCATTATAGCTTTTTTATTTTTTAGATAACTTTTTTTTGAATGAAAACTCAAAATGTTCCCGGAAAACCACGTCCGATTTTCCTAACTAACGAACTTACCCAAGCCATTTACAAAAGGAAGTTATATGCCAAATTGTATCAAAATCGGTCCATTATTTTTTGAGTTATCGGTGTGACATATATATATGTATATATATATATATATATATATATATATATATATATATATATATATATATATATATATACATATATACATATATACATATATATATATATATATATATATATATATATATATATATATATATATATATATATATATATATATATATATGTATATATGTATATATATATATATATATATATATATATATATATATATATATATATATATATATATATATACATATATATATGTCACACCGATAACTCAAAAAATAATGGACCGATTTTGATACAATTTGGCATATAACTTCCTTTTGTAAATGGCTTGGGTAAGTTCGTTAGTTAGGAAAATCGGACGTGGTTTTCCGGGAACATTTTGAGTTTTCATTCAAAAAAAAGTTATCTAAAAAATAAAAAAGCTATAATGACCAAATATGGTAGGTAGGTTTACGATATAAAAAGTCACCAAAATTTAGATTTCTATGTTACAAGAAAAAAAAGTTATAATAAAATATTTTGTGCCAGATCATTTCTATGAAAATTTACTACCATAACGCACTTGCTGCGTCCAGGCGTTTTTTTTAAAAAACAGACATCAAATTTGGTTACCAGTATAACATATATAGTAGAAATAATGTACCATATTTCATCAAAATAACTTTATTGTTTGAAAATGTACAACAATTTTTCGAAATTAAACTTAAAATGTTCCCGAAGAAATTAGTTTCCTGGCCAACGAACCTTATAGGTTAATGTCAAATTGAGCTATTCAAATTTGAGGCATTCAATAAAAACTCGCTACCATAACGCACTTGCTGAGTCCCGAATTTATTTTCTTACAAACATGCATTATAATTTCGTGGTCGAAATTCCATACATTTAAGGTCAGCTCAGAACTGACACTGATAGGGGGAATCCGTCTGTCTAAAAGAAATCATTATTTAATCTATTTCAACTGAGCAGATTTTCCTGCTTAACTAACTTATCCAAGCCACTTGCAAAAGGAAGGTACTCACTAAATTTGATCAAAATCGGCCCATTATTGTTTGAGTTATCGGTGTGATACATACATATATATATATATATATATATATATATATATATATATATATATATATATATATATATATATATATATATATATATATATATATATATAACATATAAAAATTGAAACCGACCCCGGATATGTGTTCTCAGGGGCCTAATTAGTGCTAATTTGAAGGAATTTTGGTCTTCCAAGAGCTGCCAAGTTTGTATAAATTTATAGGCATGCATTTTATTTTCTTTTAGTATTGAAATAATCGATGAATGGTTAACATCCAATGTTGTGGCTGCTCAGAACTGACACTGATAGGGGGAATCCGTCTGTCTAAAAGAAATCATTATTTAATCTATTTCAACTGAGCAGATTTTCCTGCTTAACTAACTTATCCAAGCCACTTGCAAAAGGAAGGTACTCACTAAATTTGATCAAAATCGGCCCATTATTGTTTGAGTTATCGGTGTGATACATACATATATATATATATATATATATATATATATATATATATATATATATATATATATATATATATATATATATATATATATATATATATATATATATATATATATATATATATATATATATATATATATATATATATATATATATATATATATATATATATATATATATATATATATATATATATAAACATATAAAAATTGAAACCGACCCCGGATATGTGTTCTCAGGGGCCTAATTAGTGCTAATTTGAAGGAATTTTGGTCTTCCAAGAGCTGCCGAGTTTGTATAAATTTATAGGCATGCATTTTATTTTCTTTTAGTATTGAAATAATCGATGAATGGTTAACATCCAATGTTGTGGCTGCTTGTCGACTCGAAGTATGTGGATTTTACTTCCAATTTTGTATCATTACTCAGTGCATTAGAAGGTTTCTTTTTAGATTTGGCTTACATATCCAAGCTCGTGAAATTGATTTCAAATTTTAATAATTGTACTTTGGGGTATAGGCGGAAAATGGGAAAATTTTTCTTTAAATGGGCGAGCAACTTCGATCTGTTATCGTGTTATATCTCTGTAACCAACTACGTGAGGAATTGTTACTTTATGCATTTCTGTTCCACAAACCATCTTTCTGAATCACAGTTAACAACTCACAGCTACTGTCATGCGTTTACAATCACACAGCAAGTTGCTAAGGCGTTTTAAACAAAACAACAATTTGTTTTGTGTCTTCTTTTTAATTGTTATCGCTCAAAAAACACACTAGAATTGTTTTTGTTTGCTTTCTCATTATCAAAAATAAAACGCGACTAGATATACATTTTACTTCCACATCGTTTACATCTCGTCTGTCTAATGCAACAGTTTGTGGCTAATAGACCTGGATTCCAAAGCCATACAGTAATCATCACACACACACACACACACACACACACACACACATACGCACGCATGTTATAAAAATAGCTTTGTTGTTTCAAAAAGTGCAAACATTTTCCGAAAATAAACTTGAAAGGTTCAATAAAGAACTGGTCCGATTCTACTGGCCAACGAACCTCTTCAAGCCACTATCACACCTATCAAGATATAATTATTCACAAACAGCTTTAGGACCAAAATTGAAAAAAAATTCACCATTTTTTTTTACAGAAATTGCCTTCAGTAATGCTACACAAAATTATATTTTTCACAAAAAACTTTTTTTTACAATGACTTTTTATTATTAATTACCAAAATATCACACAAATCTTACAAAAAATGATTTAGACGTAAACAGAAACATTTATGTGAAAACTTTTCAAATTCAGCCACTAATGAAGAGTACCTGTCGATTTTTTCGACGAGTAATATAAACAAAAGGCTCTCTAAACGCGTCATTTCCATGGGACTCCGCTATCTATATTGGTAAAAACGCCGTATCACAATCTGTGATATGTGCCAAAAACATGAAAAGTTCCAAAACAATTGAAATAACTCAAAAATGATTAACGATATCAATTTTTTCCCTTACAAACATGCATTATAATTCGATGGAAAATTCAAAAATGAAATAACATAATGGATTTCTTTAAAAAAAAACGTGTATCACCAACGACTTATGGGCCACCCTGTGATTGTCAAAATACCCTATAATTAACGTATAATATTTTTTCTCGTATCTTGTATAATAACGGATATATTGAGCTTTACCGTAGAAATGCGCCACCCTGTATAAACAGACAAAAACTGAAACTGATCCTGTATATGGGTTTTAGGACTTCTAGTGCGCGTTCATTTGAAGAAACCTTTTTAAAATCCATAAGTTGCGTTCTTCTCAATAACAAATTTTTTCTACAAAAATTTGCTAAAATATAGACTTTTAAACCATAAATTATATAGCTTGAACTACTGCCAAATCATCAGAAAGAGGGTCTATTTGAAAAGGATTTTTCGAAATTGTTCTAGTAAAATGAAGGACAATGATGGTTGAAGCTGAAACTTAAGGCTTTGTAAAATACACTTATGACATTTCTTCTACAGAATCAGTATTTGTTTCAGATTCGTTGTCTAAAAATTGCAAATTTTGACGTTTTAAGAAGGAAAATTATAAAATTTTTAAAATATATTTTCTGCTATTTCTTGACCTTTTTGCGTCAAGAAAACTTAACCGTTGTGTGTAATATTCAATTGGTTTTGTTAATCACACAAAATATTTTGGTCTTGTGCTTTCCTCTGATCACCAGTGGCACCCAACACTTTTTCCTTTAAATGCCTATTAATTTTTTCTCTTTAACTTAGAAATTTTAATTTCTGTATGTAGGCCATGTTTGACAGTAGAAACGTATGTGCCAAACTTGGTTGTCATATCTTTGTTATTTTTGGAGATACAAAAATTTCTAGAAAGAAAACTCAAAATTTTCCAGGAAAAACTGGTCCGATTTTGCTAGCTACGAACTCATCCAAGCCACTTACTAAATAAAGGTACGTACTAATTTTCATCAAAATCGGCACGTTATTTTTTGAGTTATCGGTGCGACATATATATATATATATATATATATATATATATATATATATATATATATATATATATATATATATATATATATATATATATATATATATATATATATATATATATATAATTAGGGAATTTTACGAAAAATTCGCTAAAACATGATTTGGGAACGAAAAATCTTTTTGTCTGCCGATCTGTCGGTTTGTATGTCTGTATCTGCTTGTAGCCACGATAATTTTAGAACGAATTGAGATATCGACTTCAAATTTGGTATAGAGTTAGCACTCGACAAACGAACGGTTCGGATTGTTTTTGGGTAACACGTTTTAGGGGTTGGGGGATGATGGGGGGTGATTTGGTGAAAATTGACATTTTTTCGTTAAAACTCGAGTAACATAACATGTTAAGGTTTATTTATTAGAAAACTTTTTATTTCATCACACATCTGATATTCTGTGCTGAAATTAATTGTCGAATGTGTGGGAGTGGAATATTGTTGACAAAAATTTCGAATTTCTTTTTGCTAAAACGGCGTGCAAGCTCTCAAAACATATAGAAAATTTGATTCTGAAACAAACATTTTTGTATTTGTCGGTTTGTCGGTCGGTGGGTCTGTCGGCACGTACGTCTGTCTGTTAATAGGCGCAATAACTTTCGAACGAATTGAGATATCATCTTCAAATTTGGTATCCAGTTAGCACCCGACAAAGAATGCCTATAATTGTTTTTAGGTAAGATCGCTTCAGGGGGTAGGGAATAAATGAGGGGTGATTTGGTGAAAATTGTCATTTTTTTCAGTAACATTCGAATAATATAATGTTTTGAAAGTTTGCGGGTACAGGAATCATGGGCCCTAAATTTATTCCATGAGAATCAGAAAGGCTTTCTAAGAGAATAAATTATCACAGCTATGTGGAAGTTATAAATTCAATTTTCAGCACTATTTTAGTGTCTTGTTGCAAAGGTCGTCAGTCAGATGAATCTCTTTTTTTAATGTTAATTTTTTGAATAAACTTCAAAAGCATAACATTTTTGAATAAAGAATGTGGAGATAGTTCAAGTGAGTTATCACCATACCTTACTTTCTACTTAATAATTTCGTGGTTGCAACTGTTACTCGAAGGGGGGTAGAATTTAGCGGTGAAGTTTTCACGTTGCCGGATGTCATTTTTTACTCTAGAATTGACCTGTTTCGGAATTTTATATAAATATGCATAATTGAGATCCTGAATTTACTCCACTTGGGTGTTCTACGCCGTATAGCAATCTGCAGGTTAAGAACATACAGTTTTACCTTACTCCACTGAAAATATGTATACTTTATTTTAAAACACAAACAAACTGCATTTGTAAAAATTTGCTTAACATCACATGAGGGTGTCAAGTTTCAATTCGCGTTTCTTATATCATGGAATAGTGTAGTTTTAATGTCATTGCACTCTCCTTATCTTTGACGTTTATATGTTGCTATCATATTACTGCGTTTTCCGATCTTGAGTCGACTTTTCATATACAACACCATTCTTTTTGCAACTTAACAAACTTTCAATAATATTTCCAATTCCCTGCTTATTTACCGTTAGACTATTATTGCTGCATCGCAAAATCTAAGTCATATTTATTGTTTAGTATTATGTCATGTTATACAATATGGTGCTAGACAGCACAGTTAATTTGAGATAATATAACCATTGTTGTAGGTTAGAAACAATCACTAAACAATGAACTTTATACTTATGCAATGTCAAATTCTTTAACAAATGCCAATTGGATAAATTGATTTCTTAAGGAACTTCAACTCAAACATATTATGGGGTTAGTTGACCAAAGACAAGCTGTCTATCAAAATTATTATTAATGTTAATCTTAAAACATTGAACGATTCTAATTACAGTGCCTCTGAAGCCAAAGGTCGTCGGTTCTAAACTCAAAAGCAGCTTATTTTGCCTTTTCAGTACATACTGTAAAATTAACATCCATGTCTCTAGGTGGCGCACAATGTATATATATATATATATATATATATATATATATATATATATATATATATATATATATATATATATATATATATATAGGATTACAACTAATTACTTGCTCACTATTGGCATCTCATTAACGGTGAAATATACAGAGTTGCTTAAATTACCAAAAAGTTGCGTAACTTTGATCTGACCCAACATCTGAAAACAAATTTCGAATATGTCGATTCGTTCCTGAAATATCCTGTAAAAACTGAAAAATTTACAAAATTTTAAAATAAATCCTTTATTATCAAAAATGGGCTCCTAATTTTTGCTATGTGGGCATAATTTGATATGAGCAATCAACTGACGGCATCAAAATTGACGTATCTGCTCTAATTTTTTCGCAGCGATAGTCAACTTTTTTTTCTCTTATGACCACTATATTGGATTTTAAAATTTTCAGATGGCAAAAAAATTGACCTTTCAAATTGTATAACATCCTTTATATTTTTCTTCATAAACACTGTACAAATAAATAAAAAACTAATAATGGTCGCAAATATCAAATAGGTATGTCTCAAAGAGGTTGTTAGGGACACTTACAACCTCTTTGGTATGTGTTATTTTATTATCAACATTCGATATTTGTCAAAATGTCAGCACAGAAGATTTTACTTAACAGAATAAAATCATATTAACCATAGATACTAACGAAACTTACAACTAGTGAATAAACAAACTAACAATACATAACAAATACTTCCTACTAAATAATAAATATGTGTAATGTTAATGTAGATGTTCAAAATATCTTCCATTGTTATTTATGCATTGAGGAACCCTCTCGCGCATACCTTGTGTTGCTGATCTTATCATAGCATGAGATATGGAGGAAATTTTATCTATTATAATATTCTCTAACTCTTCCTCGTTGTCAAAACGCTCAAGGTAAACTAAATTTTTGACATATCCCCAGAAGAAATAGTCCATTGGGGTTAGATCTGGGGGTCTTTGCGCGCGGGTCCATTATTGCTTATCCATCTATCTCCAAACGTCTGGTCTAGATAAGCTTTTACGGCTCGGCATTTGTGTGCAAGTGCACCGTATTGCTGAAACCACATATTGGTTCTTTGTTGCAAAGGGAGGTTATAAAAAATTACATAAGGCCATTAGTTAACAGATGAAGGTACCCGTCGCCATTCAACCTATTGCCTATAAAAATGGTCCTATGACTGTATCGTCTAAAAGGCCACACCAAACGTTTCTCACCCTATTTTGATGTCGCGACTCATATAAAAGATGAGGATCCGCTGTACTCCAGTCACGACGATTCTGTCTATTAAACAAACCGTTATTTGTAAATGTACTTTCATCCGACCACAATGTTAGCTGTGAAAGCATTGTGTATTTGCAACTTCCTAGCAAACCATTGGCAAAACTGCAACCGCAGTGATCTGGCTCATAAAGTGCTTGCACTATGGTGTATTTATAAGGATGGTATTTGAGTTCTCTCAGACTAGTTGACACTAGCTGCTGGATTATTCCACATTCTCTCGCAATATTTGTTGTGGATAATTTGGAATTTATATTGACTTGAGCAAGAGCATTGATTTCGTTAGCACTGGGTTCCACATTGTTGGGAACAGGCTTTCACATCAAAGTACCAGTTTCATCCATCACTCTTGATATTCTGGCGAAGATATGCCGACTTGGCTGCACACGTTCTGGATATTTGTCTTGGTATAACTGGGAAGCACCGATCGAATTTCTAAAACTTCGGATGTATGCTTCATACATATCTCTTCGCTCGTCCACAGTAAAGCGAACCATTTTGGAAATACAATTTTAGAACAAATTTAACACAAGTCTTGAAATAAAATGTTTTTAGTGCAAAATCAAGTAGAAGACTTCAAACTGACAGTTCAAATAAAACGTAACAACAAATTACAAAACAATGACACATACCTACTTGATATTTTCGACCATAATTAAAGTTTTTTATTTATTTGTACAATGTTTATTATGAAAAGTATGAAGTGTGTTAGACCATTCCAAAGGTGAATTTTTTTGCCATCTGAAAAACCAAAAATCCAATATGGCGGCCATATTAGAAAAAAAGTTGACTATCGCTGCGCAAAAATTGGAGCAGAAACGTCAATTCTGATGCCGTCAGTTGATTGCTCATATCAAATTATGCTCACCTGGCAAAAATTTGGAGCCGATTTTTGATAATAAGGGATTTATTATAAAATTTTGAAAACTGAGTTTTTCAGTTTTTTTTCAGGATATTTTAGGGACGAGTCAACATATTCAAAATTTGTTTTCAGATATTAAATCAGCTAAAATTTACGCAACTTTTTGGTAGTTTAACTAACTTTCTATCTCTTACCGTTACTGAGATGCCAATAGTGAGCAATTAATTAGTTGTAACCCTGTATATATATATATATATATATATATATATATATATATATATATATATATATATATATATATATATATATATATATATATATATATATATATATATATATAAACATATACAGTTTAAAACTGACCTCGGATATGGGTTCTAGAGGCTCTAATTCGCGCCCAATTGAAAAATTTCTTCGAAAATTCAAAAGTTGTTACCTTTTTGTAGGAGACAGTTTTTTTAAATAAAATATCACTTAAACATACACAATAATTTACATTAAAATTTAAAAAAATGCTTCAGCATCAGTAAAAAATGACGACATAATCACAGAAAATACGGCCTATGACTGAGATGGGAATTATTTGCAAATCAAACACAAAGTAAACCACGTTATACTGAATTCCAATTGAACATAATTCTACAACCTCGGTGGATGTTAATTTGCATACTGAAAAAGTGAAATGACCCCAAGATTCAAATGGAAATTGAATTCACAAGCGTTGATTCATTCAGAGACAATTAGTCTTACCACTGAACCATCGAAGCTGCAATAATCAAGGAGTGTACTGTATTTTAATCTTGTTTCTTTAACCTCGATCTCGTTTACCTAAAATTGAATATGAATAATCTACAATACATAGAATTAAACATGTAGGTATTTCAGCTTTCTCCTAAATCCAACCTCTAAGGGGTTGTGAGTTGTATTCACTTGAATGAAACTTCACACAAATAATACTAACAAGACAAACAATATTTTCGGAAATGGAACACTTAAGTGTGCAAAGTAGGTTAATTAGGCTTTGTAAAAAAATATAGTAGTTTTGATTTCGTCAACAAAAAAATGTTTACGCGGACGAAGTCGCGGGCACAAGGTAGTACCATATATGAGTTAAAATATTTGTCAATTTTCAATGTCACTCAGTATATTCAGCTTGTGAGTAATGTTAGCGCCAATGGAACAGATGTTGTATATTAATTGTATTCTGTTATGTAACATCAACATGTGATGTTACAAATCTTTTTATTGGTTGTTTCGAAGCCAAATACAGACTAGGCTATTGGTGACTTCTAAGCTTTTAAAAAAGTTTGTTAACCGAGCCTAAATTAGAGCTCCTAGTATCCATGTGTAAGGTCCGCTAACGTTTCTGCATTATCCGAGCAATAACTAAGAAAATAATTAATCGATTTTGGTCGCACTTAGCACGCGTCTGTTTTCTTTTTGTAAATTTCATAGATAATTTCAATAGCCAGTCCAATCAGACTAGTTTTCCCCAACATAAGATTAGTTAAAAAATGTGTCCGAAAAGTTTTTTTTTTTGTGAAATTTGTTACACATATTCCCTTTATAGAATTTATTATGTACCGAAATTGAATTTTCAAAGATATATATATATATATATATATATATATATATATATATATATATATATATATATATATATATATATATATATATATATATGATTAAGTTATTAAGTTATTAGAATTTAAATAATTTTCCTACAAATTAGCTACTATAACGCACTTTCATCCTTCGAATTTTGTATTACTATTATTATTATCGTCTTTAACCTGAAGAGTTTTTACACTCCCTCAAAGGGTAACATTAACTCATCCCAGGTATCTCAGATACCAAAAGAACTGAGCTCAGATGGGGCCCTTTCCAAGTTATCGGACCCTGAACGACAACGCGAGACATCCTCATTTTCGAGGAATCTCCGCACGGTGTGGGCAGTTGGAAGTATTACCGTCTTCTGCATAACCTTATAAAGATGGTCTCCAAGAACCAGTCTCTTAATGTTATCTCGAAGATTCTTAGGAACCACACCGTTTGACGACATGACTGTTGGAATTATTCGTACACTATCTGCCCTCCACTGTCTCTTTACTTGTATCTCGAAGTCTCTGTACTTAATGATCTTTTCGTTGTACTTTATCTCTAGATTATTAGTATTCGGAATGGCCACATCAATCAACGACACTTGGTTGCAAGATATATCCATTATCATCATCATCTTCTGTCTGTAGCTTGAAGTAGACTGCCTGTAAGCTATAGGGAAACAGTTCAGTTTATCCTTCGTGGTCAGAGAATTTTAACTATGTAGCAAGTCTGAATTTTCATGTAGCAAGTTTCTGCGAGTATCAGTATGTGATAGGGAAGCTGAAGTTTTTCCAAATTCGTCGAGACCGTCTTATTGATGATTCCCTGTGATAAAATTATGAAAGCTACTGTAATGGCATTAGTTAGTTGCCACATATGTTTTATTTCAATAGTAAAGTTTACATATTTCGTAATCTTCTTGGTTTCTGTTCTCTTCACATTGCGTGAGAGAGGTACAACGATATCTATGACCTGACCTTACTTACGGTTTCTGTCGACCAGAATTATGTCTGGTCTTTGTAGTCGACCGTGCGATCAGTTATTATACGAAGGTCCCAGTACAACAGGAAGTTTTTGATTCTAGCACGGAAGTTGGTACTTACTTGTAATAGGGTGGGGCAGTATTGTTTAGCAAAATATAAGGAAGCCTCCTTTTCTCGTATATAGATAGGTACCTGTATCTTAGGCACATGAATGATGCCTATCTATCAACGCTTTGCGACTCCAAATGCCTTGGGTATCTGCCTTGAAGCTCCTTTGGTTGCCAGGACGCCATCGATTCTCCCTCGGTGCTGAGTTGACAGAAGTATTCAGGCTTAGTTAGTCGTAGGGGTGTAAAGGAGCTTTCTCCTTTTTTTATTAGGTGGAGTAGGGGATTTATTGAGAGCAGGAAGTATTCCTTCTTTTTTTCAATCCTGACACACAGTGATTGGATTCTGACTCTGTTCGTGTAGTAAGTAAACGCGCTCAATGGAGATATATAGTGGTGATAGTAAAACTTGGTAAGCCTGACTGTCATTACCCAATCTAGTTCGTGCAAATCCATGTCACGCCACTTCAATGTGCTAAAGGAGTAAATAAGTGATGGTATAGCCCAACTGTGGATAGCTGTGTGCATATTGAGAGCTGACAGTTTTTGCGAAGGAGCTTTTTCAACTATTTCAGGTATTCGCACTTGAATCTTCTTTTAGTTTAGTATAATTTAGTGCGCGGTTTTGCGCCATGCCCAAGTACCTTTAGGTTTGGTCTGTTTTCAATAGCTAGATTCCAGACACGTCCTCAGGAGTGTTTCTGCTCTTCTGTGGCACATTTGTCTAAACCGAAGGATATCTTGACGTCGCCACGGGACTTCTTAATAACATGGATCAGTCGTTGGAGACGAGGCTTACTGTGTGCGTTACATGAAGTTAATATCCGACTTCGGCCTGCTCGAGGAGCCTAGACATCGGATTCATGGCCAAGCAGAACCAGAGAGGTGGCAGGATATCGACCTGAAAGATACCACTGCAAATCTTAACCCGCCCCAGATTGTTATTTCCAATGTATACATTGGTCCTCCAATTTTTCATGGCGTATTACTCAGGATTGCCGTAAACAATTTATATATGACAGAGAGACAGGTGATAGGCCTATAGTTCTCTGGTTTCCTCGCATCTCCTTTCTTGTACAAGAGAAAGGTAATTCCTTCCTCCATCATCAGCGACAGATATGACGGATCACGTAACTCCCTGGTCGGCTCAACAGCGAGCACTCCATGGCAACTTGTCAGACCATTCAGTCAAAAGTTGTGGATTTGGTCTAGTCTAGGTGCCTTCCAATTAGGGCAGTTTTTTTAATGCTTTCTCGATGTCGCCTAGTGCTATACCGCAGTTGTTCATGTTCGTGATGTGGCTTGTGTCTTGTGCGATTTGTTTTATCGACTCTGCATCACAATCATAATGAGTTTACCTGGACAAAATTTCTCTCCAGTATTCAAGGACATCCTTACCCGTGGGCTCGTCTGTAGTTTGTATGTTTTTAAGTTCAAGCGTACGAAGAAATTTTCTTTGGTTATATTTAAAAACGTGATCCTGTTGTTTTCGCTTGGAGAGCTCATTGTATGTACGAAGACGTGCCCCTTTTCTTTAGGGTTTTGCGTTAAAGTGTCACCGAGCAGAACTATGTATTCTTCAGTCCTTGAACTCCACATGTCTGCTCTTTGAGCAATGCGATGACCTTTTCTGCGAACACTATTCAAGGTTGTTAATATTTTGCAAGCATATTCTGAGTGCATAATCTATTTCTCATATGAGCTGAATCGACTTGTGGTTGACGTTGGGTCAGTATTTTCGAAGAAAACCCTGACACTCTTAAATTCCTCCACGAAGTTATATTCTTCTCGTGTGTTCCCTGCCCGTGTTCTATAATTTCTTGCTCATCTACCGTTTTGTCTGCGTCGTGTTGGGTCAACGCGAGGTGATGGATTTCTATACCGATCTCCCTCCGTATGGCATCTAGATCGATGTCCGATAGACGCTTCTTAACAACGACGTTCTTCCTGTCGACGACGTTTTGTTCTGTCAGTTTGAGATTCGGGTACATTTTGACGAACTTATCATAGAGAGCAGTTCTCCAACCTGGCACCGCGTCATCACGACACTAATTTGCTCTGTATAAGACTCGAATTATTGCAATGTTCATTTCGCGAGAGCATTTCCTACGTCAGCTTATCTCCTCCCTCTCGCAGCCATTCTGTTTTGGGATAACAAGCAGGAGGGATAAGTGGGACATTGTTCGGCTGTCCCTATGTCAGTTTGGTCGGCTGTACCTTCTTCGAGTAACTCGGTGCCAACCCGCTCTTTCAGTGTAGCACCACCGACGGCTCGGAAAATGCCACATCCAGCGTCGGCTTCAGACGTGCCCTGGTGATCCTCAGGTGGTGGCCTAATAATTCTACTTCTCAATATTCTCTCCATTTGGCTGACAGGTTGGGTTTTTCCAGTTTGCCTTTGTACTGGAAGGTAGATAAATCAATTCCGTGGGGAGGCCGCACACTGTGTAATCAGTCACCTTCCTGCCCCCAACCTTTCATTCGCCAGCAGACGCTGAACATTAAAAACCCGCTTTTAGGGTCTATTCAAGATTTCGATTTCCTGTACCTGGCAGAGCTGCCACCACGACTATGAGGCAACACCCCACACACACACACCCCCCTCCCGCAGTTTGTCGTCATGCCCGGGGCAATTATTATTATTATTGTTATTATTATTATATAATACCAACTGCTCAAGTTATGCTAGTATTTATTATACTCTCTTAAGCTGAATAATACATACCTAGACTGGAGAAACATTACTTATAAATGAAAAACTATTAGGCAGTTAGTTGCCTATTCTCGTCTTAACCTTTTTTCGCGTAAGGACTGATTTGTTGTTGTGACGTGATTCCAAACTAAAGTAAATATACACAAAGTACAAAAAAATAAGCTAATATATTTTATATTAACCTTATGTTTAATTTAGATTAATGTGTCCATTTTTTTCAGGATTGTGGTCACGCTATTCGGACTAGGTGCGCATGGGGTAAGTAAAACTTGAATAACACTCAAAAGTTTCTTTGAAGTCACCTGTCGCACATGTAAATATAAATTTTACGAACGCTTCCCTCACCGCGGGGGCACCCATTCATTATCACCGAAACCACACCGACTCAAGGGGATCCCTTTCATCTTAATCGTCTTTGTAACAGCCTAATTTACATGACAAATTCCGAGCTTCTTTTAAAAACCTATCTTAATTGTCACTATTGTAAGTTAATTTACTGGATAAGATTATTAAAAGTTACATAAATAGCCGCAATTTGATATCGGGTGTGAAAAGTTACAATGGACTTGTTAAGTTTAGACCAAACTATGCAGAAAGGAACCAACCTACCTGAAGTAAGGTGAAGAAATTTTGATTGCTGTTCTCCATTCATTACCTGATTGTTTATCGTTATTTTCGGGTAATATATGTTGATATAAACAGGTTTCTCAAACATTAGATTGCGCCCAATGCCATTTCTTTTTAATTTGACAGCCAGTGCATTAGAAGAGCGAATTTTCATAAAAAATATTCAAATATGGATAATCCTCTAAATGTAAAAAAAAAACTATTTTCGCAGGAATTGTTGTATAAAGTTTGTCCATTTATCGATTTATTGAATCAAGAGAGAAACTGTTTCAAATTTATTTTCTAAAATAAAAAATTATAACACATTCAAATCACAAACCCTATAATTTAAATTGCTCAAATAAAATTACATAAAGGATATATTTCAAATTAACTTTTTGTAAATAGTTTAATCAGATACTTCTTGCAAGGTTTATCCTCCAAAAACCTCCCTTTGTTTTAGAATGTTGATTTAAAGATCTCATAATTTACCCGGAAAACTCTGTTCGATTTTCCCGGCTAAAGAAATCATCCAAACCAATAAAAAAAAGTCACTTGCCGAGTTTCATCGAAATCGGTTAATTATTTTTTGAGTTATCCGATGGATATATATATATATATATATATATATATATATATATATATATATATATATATATATATATATATATATATATATTGAAACTGACCCCGGATATGGGTTCTAGGGGTCCTAATTCGCGCTCATTTAAAAATTGTTTTGAAAAGTCTCACCATCTCTCTATCAGTGAATTTTTAAAATAAAAATTCACTAAAAATTTAGTTGATGATGGTTTCTCGGAGACTAAACGTTGTATTAAAAATTCGTGAACGTTATCTAATTCAACTTATAAAGTGGCAATGGAAGAGTATTTTTCATTTTTTGAGATCTATTAAAATAACGGCAGAAAAAACGTCTTTCTGGAAAATTACATATTTCCAAAAAAAAAAACCGAAACCGGTAAAAGATAGCTCATTTTTGAAAATATAATGTAAAGGGCACTTAAATTGCGCAACTTTTTGATAATTTAAATAAAACTGTAACTCATACCATTTCCAATATTCCAATGCTACCTGATCCTTATCTTGGACACACTGCATATAAAGCTCCGTTTTTCAGAAAGTGTTAAATTAGCAAATATGTATATCGACAATGAATGAAATCAAGAACAATTCCACGGTAACTGATATAAGCACTTAATAGTTTTGTGTCAAATAACAATAAACACCTATAATCTATTTATAACACACACACACAGCTTTATGGTAGAAAATTGAAGTGAAGAGATTAGGATTACCTATCAGTGTAAGAGTGTAGGAACAAATTGATCACGACGAGTGATTTACTCCAATGTTTCATGTCACCTACGCTTAATAATAGTATAAGAAGTCTGTTTAGTGCAAGGACCACCCATCAAGGTACATGTGTGGATTTGTACTTGCTGTCTTAACAGTATAACAGTATAACTGAATTATGCCACCGTATGTACGTTGGGTTCTAGGCCTTAGATATTGATATATTATTTACAGAAATACTCTGATTATAAAAATATTGCATTCTACTATTTTGGCTGTCGTACCCCAGCTCTGTGTCTTCAGCAGATCTCTTGATTTGATTGTAGCCTCCGTACCTCTTCAAATGAGCGATATCTAAGACCCCTGGAACCCAAATCCGAGGTCGGTTTCAGACTTTATATATATATATATATATATATATATATATATATATATATATATATATATATATATATATATATATATATATATATATATATATATATATATATATATATATATATATATATATATATATATATATATATGTATATATATATATATATATATATATATATATATATATATATATATATATATATATATATATATATATGTGTGTGTGTGTCATACCAATTACTAAAAAAATAATGGACCGATTTTGATAAAACTTGGTGAGTACCTTCCTTTCGCAAGTGGCTTGGAAAGTTCGTTAGCCAGGAAAATCCGCCAAGGTTTTCCCGGAAAATTTTGTGTTTTCTTTCGAAAAAAAAATTTATATCTCCGGAAGTAACAAAGTAAGGGTAACCAAATTTGGTTTATATCATTATAGGTAAGCTACCTACCAAAATTTACCTCTGTAGGTTAAAGGACAAAAAAGTTAGAGGCATTTAAAGAAAAATAAATTTGGGCTTTGCTCAAAACGCCAAAGTCGCGATTTAAAACGTCAAAATTGGTAATATTTAGGCAATGAAAAATAAGTAATATTTAGGCAATGAACCTGAAACTAATATGACCTATGGAAGGAAAATGACCCAAGAAGATCGTTTTACAAAGCCTGAAGTCTTAGTTTCAATAGTCATTGTCCTTCATTTTACTAAATTTTCCCAGAAAATTCATTTCAAATAGACCCTTTCTCTGATACTTTGGCGGTAGTGTTGGCTATCGAGTTTATCGGTTAATGGTATATCATTTTTGTCGAATTTTCGAAAAAGAATTTAAAGCCCAATATATCCGTTATTATGCAAGATTCGAAAAAAAATTGTATACATTAATTATAGGGTGTCTTAAAAAAATATTTCTACAATTACGGGTTGGCACATAAGTCGTTGGTGATTCAAATTTTCTTTTTTAGGGAATTTTCTTTAAAAAAATTCACTAATGGGGAGATCCGTGTTTATATATATATATATATATATATATATATATATATATATATATATATATATATATATATATATATATATATATATATATATATATATATATCGTACCGATAACTCAAAAAATAATAGACCGATCTTGATAAAATTTGGCGTATTTTTATTATAAAGAGTGAACAAAATCTGGACGCAATAAGTGCGCTTTGGTAGCAAATTTTCATTAAATCATTCAAAATTCGATAACTTAATTTGCTATTAATGTTGTAAAGTTTTGTTGGTTAGGAAACCAACATTTAACTTTATATTCGGAAAATTATTGTATTAACGCAGCAAGGGCGTTTTGGTTGAGAATTTTCATTAAATGTTTCAAATTTCAATAACTCAATTTGCTTTTAACCTAAGGTTCGTTGGCCAGGAGACCAATTTTCTCGGAAACATTTAAAGTTTATTTTCGGAAAATTTTTGTACATTTTCAAATAATTATTTTGATAAAATATGGTACATTGTTCCTACTATATAGGCTATACCGGTAACCAAATTGATGCCTGCTCGCATTAGAGCGATATATTTGTAATTAAAAACATTTATATGAAAATTCACTTCCATAACGCACTTGCTGCGTCCAGAGTTTTTTTTAAAGATTATCCAGTATGCCCCTAATTTCAAATATCACACCATCGATAATTCTTTTAAGTGGAAACTCTAGGTCTTTGTTGACAATCTTTAAAGCACATGTCAAGTTTCATAAAACCACTTGCTGGACGCAGCAAGTGCGTTACGATAGAGAATTTTCAAAGGAATGATCTACACTTTTTTACGAAATTATATATATATATATATATATATATATATATATATATATATATATATATATATATATATATATATATATATATATATATATAAACTTTTTTTACTCTCCTTACCGGTTATTCTTTTGCATACGATTTCCTGTGTCCGAGTTCACGCGGCGTGTTTCCACTTCATGTCTCTTTATCGACCCAATAAGATATTATAATACGTATTTTGATGAAAGTGAAATATACCGGGTGTCTCGAACTGAATTGACGAGGCTGCAGCTCCTAAACCGTTTGAGGTATCAAACAAAATAAAACAAAAACCAGAGTTTTCAACCGTGAAGATGATTCGAAATGGCAGCAAAAAAGACTTTGAAAAAAAAAACTCATTCGCAAGGAATGCGAAAAAATGTAACCCCAATCGTAAAATTTTGAATGACTCCCTGTATATACTTTTATAAATTTTTTTGGGATTTCAATCCCCTATTCAATGCTCTTTTTCCGAATAAAGATCAGTTAATAAATAGCTTAGAAAATCAATCAATTCTTCATATCAAGATTTGCCATTACTTGATTAAATAAAAGCAAATAATTTTTGACACTGTATGAGACAATTCAAGGCGGTTTTTCTCAATCAGCTTTATTAGTTTTGTGTTAAAATAGCTGCTTTGTTTACTGCAGAAGAGTATGTTGATATGATTCTAATGTTCGGCGAGTGCTTTAAAAATAAGACACGATCTAGAGATTTATATCGCATTCGTTTCCCTGACCGTCCAGCGCCTAGTGAAAATGCATTTTGAGACCTAGAACGCATCTTGAGGCAAGGACATCTCCCAACTGTAAATCACAGTAGTTATAGAAGATTAGTCCGCAATTAATCAAATATTAGAAATATTTTGGAGTAAGTAGATTTTAATCATCATGTGTCAATTCAAAAATTTCTGAAGAACTTGGTATAAGAAAAAGTTCCAGTGAACACACTTTACAAGATTTTACTTACCATTCTTATAAAGTTCATCTAGTGCAGGGACTCTATCTAGGTGATGCTGACAGACGCTTGCACTTTATTTCAAAAACACTAGATAAAGTTTGGACACGATCCAGCCTTTTTTGGCAAAATAATGTGTGGTGATGAAGCCAAGTTCCTCAATAATGGTGTCATTAACACGTATAATTCCAATTATTGGTCTCCTGGGAATCCACCTTGGATAATTGAGAAAAGATTCCAACGCATTTGAAGTATTGATGTTTGGTGTAGGTTATTTAATGGGAGGATAATTGGACACCATTTTTACGAAGAAAGCTTGACAGGAGAAAGATATCTGCACTTTCTACCAAACATTTCTAGAAGAAATACTGTTGACCGAAGGACAGGAAATGTGGTGGCAGCAAGTTAGAGCACCTGCTCGTAATGCTTAGATCGTTACTGAATTCCTCAAAAACAGGTTTCGAGGCTAATTTCATCGCCAATGCGTCACCCGTAACAAAGTGACCTGCACGTTCATCTGATCTTTCTCCCTTGAATTTTGTTTTGTGGGGGAACCTTAAAAGATATTACGTATTTCAGTAAACCCAATGACATAGAGGACCCGAATAAAATCTGTCGCAGAATAACGCCACAAATGATAATAGCTTCATGCACGCGCACTCTGCTGACAAGACATGAAGCTTGCGTTGCTGCTGGAGGTTTACAACTTAAATTTACTAAAACACACAAAAGACACTGGATGTATTGCTTGCTGTACAAGAAACTCCCAAAACATTTGCATTGGGACGTGCTAGAACGAACGAGACCTCCAGATCTTATGTACAGTGGATTTTGCACTGGGGAAGATATTTCCCCTATAAGTGTCAGAACCTGCAAGAATTTTTTGCATGTAATTTCGATAGAAAGGTCGAATTTTGTGAACAAGTAGTTCAGATTATTCAACAAAATAGAGATTATTTAAAATACTCTGATGAATTTGCCTTGTCCCTTAATGGTAGTGTAAACAGACACAATTGCCAATAATTGTCTGACAGTAACCAGTATTGGATGGAATAAATTCATACCCAATACCCTCAAAAACTAAACGGATGGCCGGAAATACTGCTGGACCCTTTTACGTTGAAGGGATTTTACAGGTCCACGCTATCTAAAATAATTACAAGAAGATATTGTGCCTCGTACCAATGAATTGTTTCAAACTGATTTTTCAAATGTCTACTTTCAACTAGATATCAATCGGGAGGTAAGGGAACACCTCAATGTGACATTTGTTAGTCTGCATTTATTTATGTAGATAATCTTTAATTTTGTTCTGTTCTAAACGTATTTCTTATTCACCCAATTTTTTAGGGTTAAATTGATATGGGGAATACATGTTGATTTTCTTAGCTATTTACTAACCGATTTTTATTTGGGAAAAAGCATTGAACAGGAATCTGAAAATCCACAAAAAATTATATAAAAGAATATACACGATGTCATTCAAAAGTTTACGGTTGGTGTCACATTTTTTCGAGTGAGTTTTTTTTTCAAAGTTCTTTTGCTGTCATTGCGAAGCATCTTCGCTTTTAAGAACTCTGGTTTTTGTTTCAATTTGATATATTAAACGGTTTAGGAACTACAAACTCGTCAAATAAGTTTTGAATACCCGATATATTTCACTATTTTATGGTTACTTCATTGGTCTCCTTCATAAGAAAACATTGAGACAGCAAGTGTGTTATAGTGACACATAAGGTATATAGAATAAGTTAGCACTTGAAATACAGTTAGTTTTCGTGTAAATGTAAATGTTATGGTAAAAATGTAGACATGTTAGGTATCTTCGGTTATCAAAATATAAAGATTGTCCAGGAGGTACGGTAAGAATTGTATCTGTGCTTTGTAGAGACTGAATAAAATCATATATATATATATATATATATATATATATATATATATATATATATATATATATATGCATTTATGTATTATGGTACCTTATTCGTTACTCTAACGCTCTTTCTCTGTTAGTATTCTTTCATAGTACGTATTGATACCCTATTCGTTACCACAACACACTTGCGGCGAGAGGATTTCTTTCAATGTATTGCTCATTCGTTAACGTAACACATTTGGTGCGATAGTTTTTCTTTCACCGTACATATTGAAATCTTATGTGTTCCCATAAAACCCTTACTGCGTCCGTATTTTTTAATTTAGTTTTTAATTAAGTCCTTACGTTATTCGTAACGCACTTGCTGAGTCAGTATTTCTTTCATAGAACGTAGTGAAATCTAATTTCTCATCGTAAAACATTTGCTGCGTTAGTATTTGTTTCATAATATTAGTATCTAGTTTGTTACCGTAATACACTTGCTGCGTTAGTATTTCTTTCATAATCCATCTTCATATCTCATTTGTTACCATAACACACTAGCATCCGTATTTTTTTATTAACTGGTTACTTAAGTCGCTTCCATAACGCACTTGCTGCGTCAGTACTTTTTTGATAATACATACTGATACTTTATTCATTAGCATAACACACTTCTTGCTCCATTATGTTTTAAGTTCCATACTTTCATAGAAATTAAAAAATTTAAAGTCCCAATCTACTCATTCGGAATTTTTTCTACGAAAATTCGCTAAAAATAATAGACTACTAAATCACGAACCCTCTAACTAAACAATTGCCAAAGCAGAAGAGAAATGAGCTATTTGAAATACATTTTTTGCGAATCTTTTAGCAAAATGAAGAACAATAGCGGTTGCAGCAGAAACTGAAAAACACAATACTTACCACATTTCTTCTACATAACCCGCATTAGTTTCAGCGTATATGTTCAAATATTGCCAATTTGCCGCTGCGAGTTGCGACGTTTTAATAGCAAAAATTACACAATATTTAAAGTAATTTTTCTGGAACTTCCTGACTTTTTTGCGCCAAGAAAACCCAATCATTGTCCGTAGTTTTCAACAGATTTTCTTAACCACACAAAATATTTTGGTTTTGTGCATTTCTCTAATCACCGGTGGCACTTACTTGTTTTTCTTTCAACTTGGAGATCTAAATATTGGTATGTAAGTTACGTTTTACAGTAGAAACTTGCGTGCCAAATTTAGTTTCCATAGCTTTGTTATTATCTTAGATACAAAAATTTCCTGAAAGAAAACCCAAAATAGTCTCAGAAAAGCTGGTCGAATTCTCCTGACTAACAAACTTACCCAAGCCACTTACAAAGAGAAGGCACCTACCAAATTTCATCAAAATCAGCCAACACCACAGTAGATAAACTCGGCACCCGGATGTCTTTGACTTGTGCGGGGGCACTTACACGATACGATACCACATGATGTATATATATATACATGATGTATATATATATATATATATATATATATATATATATATATATATATATATATATATATATATATATATATATATATAATTGTTCACCTTTCTATAGGTAATTTTAAGTTAATTATGGATTGTCTATTATAACTGTAACTCTTTATAGGCTCCTGATGAAGTGCCAAGAAACGTGCGCAATATAAAGCATGTTTAGCAAAGACTTGCGTTTTTTAAATGTGCATAAATTTCTGAGGTCGATAGCTTTTAATGAGACTTGTGGAAGACTTAATAGAAATTTTGAAAACTAACATTAACGACCGTTATTCCCTATCAGTCTGCTTATATATATATATATATATATATATATATATATATATATATATATATATATATATATATATATATATATATATATATAAAGTCAAATGGAATAAATTCAGTATATCAATTAATTATTGTGTATATTTATAAGAAAAATCAGGAAACACGTCAATTTTAGAAAATGACAGTGAAAACTTCACCCCTACATTTAACTGCTTTCGAGTGACAGTTGCAACCACAAAATTTTTAAAATGGAAGTAGAGGCTCGCAGTACCTAATTTGTAAGATGTCTTAATTGAATAGTTGAAAATGCGATAACCTTAAAATTGATTGCAGCAGTTAACAGTAAAAAAAACATTCATCTAATTGAGGAAGTTCGCTACAATACAGTAAAAAATTTATAACTAATCACGTTTCATTCTTGATGATGAGAAAGCAAGTGCAAACAATTAGAGTGTGCTTTTTGGACGGTATTAATTAAAAAGAAGACATAAAACGTTATTAGTACTCTTCAAAGTTGACAATGATAATTATAATTAAAACGCTTTAGCAACTTACTGTGTGATATCAAAGGGGCTGCACAACAACTTACAAACTCTAGAACTACGCCCAAATGTATACATCAAAATACAGAAAGCTGTTATACTAAACACATGTCGCATTGTCAGGAAATTTTGACAATAATTGCTTGGTCTAAGACTTCAAAGTACTTTCAAGTAATGTACTAAGGGAAATATAATAATAAATAATGGTATAAATTTGTGAAAATTAGCTATTCATTTTGACAGTACTATAAGAAACTCATTTTCCTTATGAAAGCTGTCGCAATGTATTCATTGCTTTATCTAAACGGAATACAAAAATTTTAACTTACCATGAAAATGGGTTCCAGGGTCATCTACTTACACCTGAACTTGGTTTTTACTGGATTCTTTCTGAAAAAAGAATCAATAGTTATGATCATAAAAAATGTGGATTGCATTTATAGTGTATAAACATATTTGATACATTATAATAATTGTATCTAATAAAATTAATAATAGATTAAGTATCCCATTCATTATACTAAAAATGTGTGTGTTCTGTGTCTGACTTCAAGGAGATATCTTTTGCACCACATTTCATCCATAACGTTATCTTTCAAAGTTGATATCAGCTGTTTCCTTCCTTCCTGAACAGCCAATGCATCAGTTTTAGTCTTGAATGTGGGACGAGTATTGTCGTATCTATTCATTAATGACCCTCATTCAAACTAACATTATCAATTGGTTATCGCATTTTGTATTACGTAACTAAGTAGTTTAAACCATTGATAGAAGATAACCTTGTTTTATAACTGAACATCCCTTTAAGCGAATTTTTGTTGAAAAAATTCGCCTATGAAAAGATAAAGACTGTGAGATTTTTGAAAATGAGCGCAATCTGGTACCGCTAGAACTCACTTCTAACCCTGTTTCTATTTTTTCAAATATATTTCTATACGGCGTGGTTCAGAAGTACAGGTACCCAAAGCAATTATAGATTCTTGACATGAAAATAGTACGATTTGGGTAAATTACTTTAGATCATAAATTCAGAGAGATACAGGGTGTTAAAGTGAATATAGTCATGTAATTAGTCAACCTCGACCCACCTGGCGATTTGAAAACTTGTTGTTTAAAAATCGCCCACGTTAGTGAAAATGGGAAGGTGCCCCACCTGTATTAACAACATGTTAATTTAAGAAATGTTAAAAGCTTTAAGTGGTGTCTTTTTTTTTCAATTTGTTAATATTACTGAAGTTTAAGCAACACTTAGCACAGAAGATTACTTTTGTAACCTAAACTGTGGTCGCTAAATAACGGGACTTCTTGATAAATTTAATGAGCAAGGTTCAAAACGACTAATGACCAAATTTTGTGTCTATAAGGAAAATAAAATCGTTACGTTTATATATTAAAAATGATTTTTAAACGACTCTTAATAAATTAACATAGATAAAAAGAATAATCGGAATTTGTATGTGCTAAAATAGATTTAGACGAGATTGCAAAAGTGACAATTAAGCAGAATGGTTTGGCAGTTTTAATTGGAGAAAGAAACAGTTTAAATTGTGCTTTTGTTACAAGAACAAGCTTGATCTCTTATCTGCAAAAGAGATTATGAAATTGTAACAAACTTACTATATTAATATACCATATATGCATTATTTTCTAAGTTACCTGAGAAGAGCGATAACATTTTAGAAGACACCCATGGTTCTTTTAGTGAATATTCGTAAAAAAATTACAAATAGGGAGATCCCGACTTCATTATCAGCCAAGGAGTGATAGCTGCCACAAAACTAAATCGATTAGGCTCAACATGACTTGGTAAAATGTTAGTTGTTTCCGTTTTACAGGACGTTTAAATATATTTTCTGAATACTATGTTTTTCAAATATCTTGAAAGTGGTTCAACGTTAATACGTTGTAATTCATAATAATTTATGAAATGTGGCATGGTATTATTAGGCATTATGCGTAATACAATGACCGTATCAATTTCCCACTGCCGCTTGGTGGCGCCACCGACAGCAACACTGGTTCATTAACATGGTCATAATTTTTTGTCCACCCTGTATGCACATTTTAGAACAAAAATAAAGAAAGCCCATTTAGTTTCGCACAAAAAAAGATATACTTATTTGAAGTCGAAAAGGTTGACCGTTTTCAAAATTAGCGTACTTTTTCCATGAAATTAAATTGACGATTATGAGCAAACATTATGTATTCTAGAAGACTTCAATCTGAGTGCAAATTATGTGTATCTGTTGTAGCACAACAAAATGTACGTTGCCGAAAGAACATTTTTATTAAGAATTTAACAAAGCCATTAAATAAAATACCATCTGTAAAACTATTAATTAAAAAGAAATAGTTAACAAAATGGATATCGGAAATATTGTTACAAATCTACCTAATTAAATGAATCTAAAATTAAATTGCAACTTTAGAAGCAAAACAACAAATCAGAGTAAGTGTTCAAAGTGTTCAGCATTTGCGGCAATCCATTTTCTCACTCGTTTATTAAAATTTTCTTTTACTCTAAAAAATGACTTTTGTTGAGCTCTGATATCATTAACGCACTGCACAATCTTTTCCCATAATTGCTGGCGGTTATTTATTTCATCTTTGTAGACCCGTGACTTTAAATAACCCCAACAGTAAAAATCGAGCGGATTTAAGTCGGGACTACGCGCTGGCCATGGGTACCCACTACCTCTACCAATCCACCTTTGAGGGTAAATTTCATCTAAATAATTTCGCACATCTCGGATGTAATGTGCTGGAGCGCCATCATGCACGAACCAAGAGTCACTCCTTAAAGTTAATATTTCTTCTAAAATGATCGGTAAATTATCTCTCAAAAACGAGAAATACTTTGCTTCGTTAAGTCTGGATGGCAGTTGAACTGGTATCACGATACAATTTCCAAGAATTCCACAACAAATGTTTATTAAAAATTCATGTTGAAAATTATGTTCGCGGATAGCATAAGGATTTTCGATCGCATAGGTATGGATACTCCGCGAATTGAACATACTGGTGAATCAGGCTTCATCAGTAAATAAAATTTTGTTGTAGAACATTCGATCCTCTAAATAGCGTTCTCTCATAAACTGGCAAAATTGAAGTCTTCCTGGTAAGTCCTGCGGTAAAAGCTGCTGAACTCGAGTGAAATGATACGGATGCTGCTTTTATTTGGGTATGATTCTGGACACCGAAGATTTGCTTATACCCGTTGCTGCACTAACACGTCTCGTGTTGGCTTCCTCGTCTTCTACAATACGAATTATGATTTCGTCTTCCATGTCAGCATCAATTACGCTCGGTCTTCCCGCATTTCTGTTTTGAGGATGAGATGAGCCAGTTTTACGTAATCTACCGTACAGTGCGTTAAAAGTTTTATCATTTGGTTGCCTTCTATCAGGACAAAGCTCAAAATAGCGCTGGGCTGCTCTGCACGAACAAAAATTTTCCGGGGCATAAAGACACACCATATCTCGCATTTATGAGTTTGAAAAATTATTATGACGCGGCATTTAACGCAAATAAGAAGGATAAAGTGACAATTAAAGATACTTGTTTATGACAGTCGATTTCCACAAGTTATAGTAAACAAGTTCTTAGTTGCTACCATAACATACTTAGCAACAAAGTAAATACAGATTTTCGGTTTTCATTGAAAAAGTACGTTTATTTTGAAAACGGTCAACCTTTTCGACTTCAAAGAAGTATACAGATTTTGTGTGAAACTTAATGAGCCTTCTTTATTTTTCTTCGAAAATGTGCATACAGGGTAGACAAAAAATTATGACCAGTGTTGCTGTCGGTGGAGCCACCAAGCGGCAGGGGTGAAATTGATACCCTCATCGTATTAAGCATGACGCCTAATAATACCATGAGACAATTTCATAATAATATGTTGCACCACTTTCAAGATAATTGAAAAAATAGTTCTAAGAAAAATTATTTAAATACCCTGTCAACCGAAAACGAGTAACAGTTTACTAAAGCATGTTGAGCCCAATCGTATTATTGTTGTGCCAAATATCATATATATATATATATATATATATATATATATATATATATATATATATATATATATATATATATATATATATATATATATATATATATATATACGTTTTATTCGTGAAGAGTTATGTTATAGTTTATTGGGTTAGGTTTCGTGGAAACTTCTTCATCCATAACAAAAAATTTAAAACGCATTTATTTGTGTGCTTAAGTAAACGACGTTTTGACGCCCCATGTACGGCTTCCTCAGGTTTCTTATTTTTTCTTAAAAACAGTACACTCTACATTCATCCTGAGTGCTGTGTGCGTCACACCAACACTTAACTATATTCGTTAGAAAATATACTCTAAAACTTGTTGGAAATCTAACATTTAATTGTATTGTTTTTATTAGAGAGGACGTTTTCTGTCATAGTTAATACATAATGTCTTCTCTAATGGAAACAACACAATTAAATGTTGAATTTCCAACAAGTTGTAGATAAGCAGACTATATTTCCTGAGGAATATAGTTGGGTGACGCACACAGCTTCAAGTATAAATGTATAATGTAGTATTTGATACTTTGTTTTCAATAAAAAATATAAAAAACCTGAGCATGCCGCGCATTGGGCGGCGAAACGTCGTTTACTTAAACCCACAAATGTTATTTTAATTTTTTGTTATGGGTGAAGAAGTTTCCACGAAACCAAACACAATTATATATATATATATATATATATATATATATATATATATATATATATATATATATATAATACATTTTGGTAAAGTAAACTATACAGCAAAATTTAGATCTCTATGTTACAAGAACAAAAAGCTATAACCCAAGCCACATTTAAAGTCAAATTGACGTAAAATCTCCCTAACAACAGGTCGGCGACCATCACCACAGGTCATTTTCAAGTAAAATTGAAGTGTATTTTACCTATGTGGGGAATAAACTAAAAGTAATAGGGAAGTCAATAATAGGTCCAGCAAGGCATTTTGACCAACGCGTTTTAGCCATATTTAGGGCATTTTCATTCTATATTGGGCCAATGGACATAATTTATTGGTAAATACGTCCAACTTTTTACTTGAGTCCGACATCTAGGCGCAAGTGCCGTGAAATTCTTAACAACGAACTGCGCATGTGACATTATTCTGTAGGATCTGTGGTTATGTATGTATTAACAAACAGTAGATATCAGCAGCTAGGTATGACCATCTTTGTTTAAAAATGACAACATGTTTAATGATCAAAGAAGATACTTTAAATATTTAGCTCAATGATAAAGGTAATTCACACTGTATAAAGGAAAAACCACTGTGGTTATGTTTTTTTCTGTTAACATCATTATGATACTTTGATATAATTCAAGCGCCCCTGTAAAAAGTAAAATTAGTTAAAATTAAAAACTATTCAAAATTCTTGAAATTCTGATTTTGAAGATTAGTGATGTAAACAAGACAAAGCTGTCCTACACATATTGTATACAAGCATTAATTTATGTTTTTTTTTCAAGTTAAAATTTAATTACACCAGGTTGAACAAAAAATGGTTTTTAGTTTTTCAGTACAATCAAGATGGATACCGCAAGCCTAGTTTAATATGGCTACCGTTGTAACATTATTGACCTGAAAGTTAATTCTGCTCTATTTTTTTTACCTATAAGTCACAATTCCCAATGATAAGACAAACTAACCAAACTTTGAAGGCATTTTGTTTTCTTATGGCAATTTCAACTACACGATAAAGGAATTTATTTTAAACTTATTAGCAATCATAAATTTTCATGTATCGAAAATAAACATAAACATATAACAGCTGACCGTGTTGCGAATGCTTCACTCCATTGGCATAAAAAAGGACGTATTGAATATAGTAGTAGACAATGAAGTTGTCATACGTTTTTAGGATTTACACAGACTGTTACTGAATAATTTTTATTTATTAATTAATTAGGCTCATCAACTAAAACACCTTCAACATTCACAAATTGATTTCACTGCTGTACTCTTTGAACTTTGAGGACATTTTTGTTTGAAGTCAGATTTTATGGGTATTTTTGACTTTGGTGTAGGCAAGTTGACTTGGAAGACCACTTCTGCAGTAACTATGACTATACGGTCAATCAGAGAACCATTGTAGGTTATGTTAGGGCCCAAAATATTTCCTGTGTTGTATTGAAGTTAGATTGGTAATATATATGTAGTCTGGACTTCATAAGAAGGCCTCCAATTTATTATACCACAGAGTCGTATTGCAAGTTAATATTAAGTAATAAATTACCTTAAAAGGGTATTTTAGGTATCTGGACTCAGTAGTCAGTTTTCAGTCAAATTTAGGACACACTTCGACCTAAAAATTACCAATTGTGGAATTGAAACTCAAAATTATATTTAAGTATATTTATAGGTAATATTGAACCAAATTTCCCCCAATTTAGTTACTTGTAAGTTACTGACTTTGGAGTAATTTTAATAGTCAAAAACAAGCTGATTGGGAGCTGCATTCTCAAATTTGTAGTGATTATGACAATCAAGCCAACATTTTGGTTAATTATAACTAAATTACAACTTGGTTGGGTTATTTGGACTCAAGTGCTGGGTAATATGCCTTAATTTGTTGCTTTGGTAAGCATTTAATTAAAAAAATAGTTTGGTGACAGATAATTTCTATGAAAATTCACTACCTTTAGGTACTTGCTGCGTCAAGACTTTTTTAAGTAGTGCTGTTAATTGAATCATGCCTTCCTTGTTGCTGTGACAGTCTACTCTCCGCAAAGATACTTTTTTATGGAATGTATTAGGGGTCGATGGCTTGATTAAATATGAAGTTTACTTGATTGGCCCTTGAAGGTCACCATCAAGACTAAATCCAAGGTCACCACCAGGAAAAAATCCTGGAGCTCTTTTCTGGAACTGTTTTCTTCGCGACTTGAACCTACCTAGCTATTCCACTATTCCGTTACTTTTGGGACACCACACTGTGCTAAATTCATACTATCAACCTCTGTCCCCTTATAATTTCATGGTGAAATGTAAATGTCACGATGAAAAGAATGAGAGGAAGAACTAAACTCTAGGTACTCCTAATAATCTAATTTCATACTCTTTGAAAACTAAATTTATATTTCACCCCTCACCATCAACCACTATTTTAATCGCATTACAAAAGACCAGATGAGTAACTAAATCGAAAGTTTTCTAATAAACAAACCCTGAAACGTAGTAGTCCTCGAGCTATAACTAGAAAAATGTCAATTTTCACCAAATCACTCCCTATTTCTCTTCCCTACCATAATATGGAGGGACTTCATCCAAAAACAATCGAAAACAAATTTGAAGACGATATATCAATTCGTTCAAAAGTGATAGTGCCTACTAACAGACAGACGTACAGACCGACCGGCCGACAAACCGAAAAAAAAGTTTGTTCCAAAATCATGTTTTAAGACTTTTGCGCCATTTTCGCCAAACAAAAATTTCGAAATTTTTGTCACCGATACCATATTTGACCACACATGACGATGTGGAAAAAACTCTGGACGCAGCAAGTGCGTTATGGTAGTGAATTTTCATTAAAATGTTTTTATTGCAAATATGTGTGTTTTCTTTTTAAGAAAGCAGGCATCAATTTTGGTTACCAGTATAACCTATATAGTAAAAACAATATGCCGTGTTTCATAAAAATAACTTTATTGTGTGAAAATGTACAAAAGAAAATGTACAAAAATTTCCAAAACTAAACTTTAAGTGTTCCCGCAAAAACTCGTTTCTTGGTCAACCTTATAGGTTAATAGCAAATTGGGCTATTCAAATAGAAAGCATTTGATCAAAACTCGCTACCATAACGCACTTGCTGCATCCAGAATTTCTTTTCTTACAAACATGCATTATATTTCGATGGAAATTGCACAAATGCAATAACATAAGGCGTGTTTGATTACAAAAAAAGGAAATTTGTATCACCAACGACTTATGGGCCATGTGTTCTGGGGGGCCTAATTAGCGCTCATTTGAAGAAGTTTTTTCAAAATTCAAAAGTCGGGATCTCCTCATTAGTGAATTTTTTAAAGAAAATTCACTAATAAAAAGTTTTTTATTAAATTATGGATGGCTCTTATTTTAGGTACATTTTCTTAAGTCAATAAATATAATTAAAAAAAAAGAATTAACAAAACAAACATCAAACATTAAACGCCACTTAATATTATATCGTGTCGTATATTAAAAATAAATAATATAGTCAATCAAGTAGGTGTAAAAAATTGTCTTGCAACCTTAAACCTGACAACCGCTCTTTAAACCGAGTCGTGGGCTTAACACGGCAAGTCACAAACATAATTAGGTATAAATATGCACATACATAATGAATGATATAAATTTATATTTAAGAAACGAAATAATATCAAACATCTGACACTAAAAATTAGAGTAGCTCAATTCTCGTCCAATATTAAATACTAGACAATAGAAATGTTGATAGAAAATAAATTACATACTCATATGCTGAAGTAATTTTAACAGAACCGGCGGGTATACTGAAACGTGACTGCAGATTACTATGTTATGACTCTATTTGTTTAAGTTACGTGCCACGATTTAACCTACTAGATTACCTGGTTTCCATATTTGTAAGACAGCGCCTACTGTGTGTGTGTGATTTCAGTTTATTTTCAGCTATGATATTATAGATTTTAAATATTAATGCACTTTATTTCTCTTCAGTGTTATTACTGGTACATCCAAAGATTACAAAATAGCAATAAATGAAGTACATAACAAATTATACTACGTAATAATATAAAACTATTTTAGACGCTTTTATTTAAAAAGCAGCCTTAATAACCGTAATGAGTTATGAATTAAAATATAATGCGTTCCGAGTATCCCGAATTCTAAACTCATGTAGAGTAGCTTAATATCTAGCGACAAGGGTAGGTTTTCTTTTATCCGATCTAATAGGTAGGCAAATGTTAAAATCCCTCTTCTCGTAGGCTGTCACATATCCAAATTAATATAAATAAAAAGTCTGGACGCAGCAAGTGCGTTATGGTAGTGAATTTTCATAGAAATAATCTGGCACAAAATATTTTATTATAACTTTTTTTTCTTGTAACAGAAATCTAAATTTTGGTGTATAGTTTAATTTTTATATCGTTAACCTACCTACCAAATTTGGTTATCATAGATTTTATATTTTTTAAGATAAAAAAATTTTTCAAATGAAAACTCAAAATTTTCCCGGAAAACCTCGTCCGATTTTCCTGACTAACAAACATGTCAAAGCCATTTACAAAAGGAAGGTATGTGCCAAATTTTGTTAAAATCGGCTTATTACTTTTTGAGATATGAATTTTTTTCGAATGAAAACTCAAAATTTTCCCGGAAAACCTCGTCCGATTTTCCTGACTAACGAACTTATCCAAGCTATTAACAAAAGAAAGGTACATGCCAAATTTTATCAAAATCGGCCCATTATTTTTTGAGTTATCGGTGTGATACATATATATATATATATATATATATATATATATATATATATATATATATATATATATATATATATATATATATATATATATATATATATATATATATATATATAAACATATAAAAATTGAAACTGACCCCGGATATGGGTTCTAGGGGTCCTAGTTCGCGCTCATTTGCAAAAATTTTTTCAAAATTCAAAAGTCGGGATCTCCCCATTAGTGAATTTTTTCTACGAAAATTCACTAATAAATTGTACAGTACTTCTAGTGAATTTTTGTAGTAAAAATTCTTGTTGGATGCAGTGATAAAACCACAACACAGCGAGAAGAATTTGTTTAATGCGAAATATCCAGATAGAAGTAGCAGCCAAGCCACTGTGAGTAAAATTTAGAAGAAATTCAGAGAAACTGGACATGTTAAACACATGCAAAGTGTGCAGGGCATCCTAAGAAAATTTATGTGGTCGTAAAACTTGATATTCTATTAAGTGTGGGTGAGAATCCTTATCTTGCAACTCGATCACTTGCAGCAGACTATGAAATTTCTCAACGATCAGTATTAAGTGCGTTACAATTAGAAAATTACCATCCTTACAAAATACAGCTGCTGCACGAAATTAGTGAAGATGATACTGCAGAAGAATGCATTTTTGTGAAATAATGCAAGATTTATGTAACGGTATTCCAAACTTTATTCGCCAAATTATGGTTAAATGGAACAGTCAATAAACACAATTACAGGTATTGGAGTAGAGAGAATCCGCACTGGACGGCTGAAGCACATATACAACACCCTCGTAAAGTTAGCGTGTCGGCAGAAATAGTCAACTATAGAATCATAGGTCCTTTCTTCTTAGACGAAACTCCCACTGGGCAGCGTTATCATAATTTTCTAAGGAATAAGCTTATTCCTGCCCTGGCTGCAAGTTTTCCAAATGAACATGATCCTGATTTACCAAGTGGTGATATTTGGTTTCAGCAAGACGGTATGCCTCCGCACTTTGCACGTCGTGTTCGCGAGTTCTTAAATGACTGCTTTCCTGGCAAGTGTATTGGCAGGCGAAAACCAATAGAGTGGCTCCCCAGATCTTACGCACCTAGATTTTTTATGGGAGTATTTAAAATAAAAAATATATATTAACAAACCAAAAAACCTAGAAGATTTGAAAAATCGAATTAGGTATGAAATGAGTCGTACTAGCCCTGACGTCATTTGAAATATAGAAGAGTAATGTGTCAACAGATTTGTTTATTGTCAAGAAGTCGGTGGATTGCATTTCGAATTGAAAGGAAACAATATTTTAATTTGTTGAATAAAAGCCTTTATATTTTGATTGTTGTTATGTATATGGTTTATTATAAGTACAATTTGGAGCACCCAATTTATGACCTGACGATCGTTTCGCTAACAAAGTTAGCGTCATCACAGGGTTGAATAATTTTTTTTATCGAGCCTGAGATCATATAATAAATACCTACCTCTATTACACTCGTTTACTAAAAAACTAGCTGCTTGAAAATATTTAGAGCCTCGGTGGTTCAGTGGTAAGAAGTGTGCCTCTGAACGGAACGGTACCGGGTTCGATCCCAGCGTTCTCCTTTCACTTTTTTAATACATACTGTAGAATAACATCAACCGTGGTTCTGGGATGTTGGGCACGTTAAAGATCTCTACCCTCCCTACATAAAGGCAGCGCTTATGCAAAATTTCCAAGATAGTGAGGTGAAACTTCTCCCTGTCGTCGGTGATTGGCCATCGTCGCGGAAATAGACCGAAGTTAAAGAAAAAAAATATTTCATGATAAAATACAATATATTTATATTATTTTTATTTTGTGAATTGACTCTAAATTTATTATATATGCAATTAGGAGTTTCAAATATTTTAATATCTAATTGGAAAATAACGCTTCATTACAATATGTAAAAAAATTTAAGGTAATAAGCAACCGGAACAATAATTGAAAAACGGAATCTTTAAAATACGGGAATAAAACTTAGCCAACAAAAACCACTTACTATCGAGTGAAACCAGATGCCACCATACTCATAAAATTTGCATTTTTGGAGTTACGTAATAATATATAAATTAAAATTTATAGTCGTAAAGATCGTGTTTCATTCAATAGTTATACACCTATCCTTTCAGGTTGATTTACTGATACAATCAACTTAACAATAGCACATAATTTTGTAACAGTTTCTTTTTGGGATGCTGTGTATCACCAGTGCTAAATTTGGGTGGTACATGTAAATGATTCTGGGTCTAGTAACCATTATATCAATATAAAAATCTTCACCAGGAGTGCGAGTGGGTTTTTATTTTCATATGATGATTATTTATATGAATACTATTTTCTATAAGAGAATTTCTTCTCACTTGAATCACGGTAAAATGCTGATCAATTGTAAAACTAACTAAAAGACTGTTACTTTCATTTATATTAGTGTGATTTCCCAATCATGGCTGGTGATAATTATTCATTATTATTTAAAAACTAGAACAACGCCCTTGTGGGTCAGCTTGATCGGCATCAAACTTTACTTGTAATGTTGTTGCCCTTACTTGGTAAAACCGTTTTAAATAGAAATGTAAAGACTCTGGCTTTTGCCCTACGATGCAGTAAAAGGCGAAACCGATTGCAAAGTCAGAGACGAAGTATTTACATCTGTATTTAGGCAAACTTCGCAGCAATAGGTCTAGGGCTCGACTCCCGTGCCGACCACGGGAACTAAATTCCCGCGCCACAGCAATAAAAAACTAGGATTCGCTTAAAGTGTTTAATAGTTTTATATAATTGAGAAATGGTTAAAAAATATCGTTTAAGGAAACACGGAGGATTCGAGAGAGCGCATTAGTCTCAACCAATACCAAAATCAAAGGACAATAATAAATAATAACGGATATGGAATTGAAACTGAGATGAAAGTGTCTGTACGCAGCAAGTGTGTTGTGGTATCGAATTTTAATTTTACAAATGTCATGTCAGTAAATAAATCTTTCGTTGAAAAAATGCATTAGATTTGGTAAATATTATAACCTTTAGAGTAAAAACTTATGTACCAAATATCAATAAATTAACTTTCTTTTTTGCTTAGATCCAAACATTTGCCGAAAAAAACACTTAAAATTTTCCAGGAAAAACTGCTGCAATCTATAATATATATATATATATATATATATATATATATATATATATATATATATATATATATATATATATATATATATATTTGTGTGTGTGTATAATAGGAGACATAGACCACTTTCGCCCTATTTTCGACTATTTAATATGCCATACCTATTTTCCAACAAGTCGGTCTTCATGTAAGCACTGCCATATAATGTAGTAAAGAATAGCGCAAATAGATGACATAGGCCGCTTTCGTCCTATTTACGACTTTTTAATGTGCCATATCTATTCCCTAACAAATCAGGCTTGAAGCCGACACTGCCGTTTAATGCAATGGAGAATAGCTCGCAGTGCCATATCTTTGGAAGTATTGTAGATTGTTTAATGAGTCGTATAGCCCTTTGCCACTCAGCTTTGCGACCCCAATGGGTCTTTTTTGCATGACTCTTTTTTTTTCTAATAGTTTCCCAAAAAGTTTAGACTTTTGTGTAATCTACTATCTTTTTGGGACTTATTTTACCTATTTCCTGGGGCGTTAAGGTCACGTCTCCAAGGGATTTGAGCCCTTTGCGGAATTAAGCCATGCCAATCTTGTACAATTCAACCCCATCAAATCACAGGTTTGCTTTCTTTCTCATAAGAGATACACCGGCCCTAGACCCATCACAATGAACAACCAAGTTATTCAAAGTAATGAGTCATTTTCACTTGTGGGCATTTCTATGGATCGAAATCTCAATTGGCACCAATATGTCACATCAACTGCAGAAGCGGCTGCCAAGAAATTAGGTTTCCTCTTCCGAGCTCGCAAATACTTTTCACCAGCTAATCTCTATACCAAGCCTCGAATACTGTTCCTACATCTGGGATGCTGCTGCCGCTTCTACACTCGACATCCTGGACTCCATTCAGAAGAGAGGTATACGTCTCATCGGTGATCCTACCCTCACCCAAAGGCTGCCATCCCTTTCCCACCAACGTGCCGTTGGTGACCTCTCTCTCTCTCTCTTTTATAGATATCTGCACGGGCACTGCTCAGCGGAGCTTTCTTCCACAATTCCTCCACCTGCTGCCCCCAACAGATCTACCAGGGGAACAGAGCGAATGCACCCTTTTACTATCCAGGTCACCAGACAGAGAGAATCTTGTTATGTCCGCTCTTTTGTTCCGAGCACTTCCAAGTTGTGGAATTCCTTGCCGGCACATGTTTTTCCTTCTCCCCCGAACCTCCAAACCTTCAAGTCCAGAATTAACAAGTTGCATCTTTCCTTCTTGTCGACACCCACGGTACGATAGTATTTAGGCGGTAAGCCCTCGTGGTGTGTTGTTGAAATTAAAAAAAAAAATGCCATCGCATAGCAAACTTTCTGTTGTTTCTGATAAGTGAGTGCAGAATCTGCAGTTTTCGCTGTACGCGTTACCCTTCTCTATAAAGTACCGCATTACTGGAGAGTGTGCTTTGAAAAGTTCTGTGATTCTTCTCAAGTCGCTCTTGTTCCATTCAAGAACGAGTTCAGACTTCACTGTTCATATGGTGGTGTACCGTTTTGCCTGCGTTAAGCCAGGCGTTCTCTTCCAGTATGACAGCATTTGGTTACTCTCCCAAGTATCAAGTTTTTTTTCCTACATGGCTTTTTGTTAATCTTCAATACGGATCCCGACCATAGAACAGTGTTTTTACTGTCCATCTTGCAAGGCTATTTGCATCCAAGATTCTATCAATGCCTTGATATCCTGATACCAATACCAAATTAATTTTTTTGTCCGTAGCCAGTTGCTTCAAGATTTTTTGGCAGTCCTATGCCAGTTTGGATACGGTTATGAAAGATTTCACAGTCTTTGGTACTATTTTCGAAGATGTAGATCTCTCTATATCTGAGACCTCTTTGTATGCATTCCTGTACATAGAGATTTATAGCAAGCATTCCTGCTTGAAAGAGGGTGGAAGTTTTTCCTGGGATCTTAGCGAGTCTGAAGTTAGGTCCTCTTATTCCCGATCATGCTCTCTCCATTTGTTAAAAGTCTGGACGCAGCAAGTACGTTATGGTGGTGAATTTTCATAAAAATGCTTTTAATACGTGTGTTATCTTTTAAGAAAGCAGGCATCCAATTGGTTACCAGTATAACCTATGTAGTAAAAACAATGTGCCATGTTTCATCAGATAACTTTATTGTTTGAAAATGTAGAAAAATATCCGAAAGTAAACTTAAAGTGTTCCCGAAAATACTCGTTTCTTGGTCAACCTTATACGTTAATAGCAAATTGAGCTATTAAAATTTAAAGCATTTAATCAAAATTCGCTACCATAACGCACTTGCTGCGTCCTGAATTTATTTTCTTACAAACACGTATTTCGATCGAAAATGCAAAAATGCAATAACATAAGGTGTGTTCGACTAAAAAATAATTTGTATTACCAACGACTTGTGGGCCACCCTGTGATTGTAGAATTATTTCTTTAAGATGTAGCTCAAGATACCCTATAATTATTGTATACAATTTTTTTCACATCTTTTCACATAACGGCTATATTGAGCTTTATTGATTTTTAAGAAAATTCCACAAAAATTATATACCATTAAACGATAAACTCTATAGCTAAGATTACTGCCAAAGCATCAGAGAAAGGATCTATTTGAAATGAATTTTCTGGAAATATTTTAGTAAGATGAAGGACAATGACGGTTGAAGCTAAAACTTCAGGGTTTGCAAAACATTCTTCTTGAGACATTTTCTTTCCATAGCCCGTATTAGTTTCAGTTTCTTTGCCTAAATGACTTTGACGTTTTGAGGAAAACCCCAATTTACTTTTCTTTAAACGCCTTTAACTTTTTTGTCTTTAAACTTACAGAGCTAATTTTTGCCCTTACTTTGTTATTTCCGGAGATACATTTTTTTTCGAAAGAAAACACAAAATTTTTCGGGAAAACCTGGGCCGATTTTTCTGGTTAACGAACTTAACCGAGCCATTTGCAGAAGAAAGGCACCTACCAAATTTCATCAAAATCGGTCCATACTTTTTTAAGTTATCGGTCGGATATATATATATAGATATATATATATATATATATATATATATATATATATATATATATATATATATATATATATATATATATATATATATATATATATATATATATATATATATATATATATATATATATATATATATATATATATATATATAAACACGGATCTCGCCATTAGTGCATTTTTTTAAAGAAAATTCACTAAAACTCGTGTGTATACCATACGGAGGAGTTCTTTTTCAGAATTTTACTGTATTTGTCCGATGCCCGTGGGTCATTTATGACCACGCCAAACGGGACTATAAGGTCCAGCTTAGCTGGCTTTTGATATGTTGCTTCGGCGAATGGCTTCAATGAAATAATTTGCAGGATCTTCAAGTTGGCAACCAAGTATCCTGGTTTAGCTTTGTCTACTTGAAATAGTCTTAAAGCATTGACTGCTGCTTCCCCCTTGACGCATATCTGCAGTGGAGTAAGATTCAGCATTGTCTCTATTGCAGCTGTGGGGCATGATGCTATAGTTCCCGTTATTCCAAGACATCAGCTTCTGCAATTTTTGCAATATGCTTTGTGTTGCGGCTCTTTCCGTTTTTAGCCACCATACTATAGATGCATATGTGACCACGCGTTTAACCACGGTTTGGTATATCCAATAAACCATCCTGGGCATCAGGCCCCATGTCTTTCCTACGAGTCTACGCCAAGTCCAGATTGCCATTGTGACCCCGAAACGGTTTTTTTCCAAGTGTGTGTTCCAGTTCAGTTTTTGATCTTAGGCGATCCATCCAAAAAACACTTAACTTCATTAGAAAAATGCATATGTATTTCATTCAGAGTGGGAGATATTAAATTTAGTTTCCTTTTGTTCGTGAATGGCACAAAAACTGTCTTAAAAGGATTGACATTAAGTACATCTGCCAGTTCCTTACTATATTAAGGGCTGTTTGTACGCTGAACATTACAGCATCATGCTTGCCCTTAATTGTTATGATTATATCATCTGCGAATCCTTGGACTATGCGTCCTGCTACACTCAGAGGCTAGTCAGAAGCTTCTTAACAACCAGTGACCGCAGCAGATGGTCCCTGTAGACAACCTTTTGCAGTAGTTACGGTTGCGTTAATTTTATTTGTAGTGGCTGTCATAACACGGCTTTTTAGTATTGACTCAATTCATCTTACAATGAACAATTCCCCTTTCCTTTCTTGTAGGGTCCGTTTGATGGATTGATATAAGGTGTTGTCAAAGGCACCCACTATGTCAGTAAATGCACTGAGGGTTACTATTACTTAAGTGCGAGGAAAAAGTAATTCTTGCTAAAAGAAATGAAGAGGAAGGAGACACATGCTTTTAAAAAATGGAAGAAGTAGATCAACTGGAAAACGTCTGGAATACATAGGGAAATTAGATCAGTGGGGAAGCTACAATAAATTTGCAAGAGCTGCTGAAGACAGAGCGTTAGAGTTGCAACGTCGCCTTCAGACTCTGATTATGATACATAATAATCAGAAAACTTTGATTGAACCCACACACAAGTTTTAGACTCAAACATCCTAAAAAATATATAATAGCATCTAATATATTTGTACTTCCACATTGTCAATACGTGGCATCGGCGACAAAAACTTGAAAAAAATTTTTTTCGGTTAAAAGTCGTCAAAAGTGTAAAAACATATAGAAAAAATGATTTGGGCACGAACATTTTTTATGTCTCTCGGTATGTTGGTATGTCGGTCTGTCTGTCTGTTAATCAAACGTCTGGTATTCTTTGCTGAAATTAAATTAGGTGTTGAATTTTTTTGTTTACCTAAACGGCGTAAAAAGTATATATATATATATATATATATATATATATATATATATATATATATATATATATATATATATATCGCTTGAAAGTCGTCAAAAGTGTGAAAACATATAGAAAAGATGATTTGGGTAAGAACATTTTTTGTGTCTCTTGGTCTGTCGGTATGTTGGTATGTCGGTCTGTCGGTCTGTCGGTCTGTTAATCAAACATCTGGTATTCTGTGCTGAAATTAAATTAGGGATTGAATGTGTGGGTTGAAGTATCGGTGACAGATATCTCGAATGTTTTTGTTTGCCAAAACGGCGTAAAAAGTCTGAAAATATATAGAAAACTTGATTCCGGAACGAAAATTTTTTTGTCTGTTGGTCTGTCTGCCTGAACGTCTGTTTGTTATTAGGCGCAATAACTTTCGAACGAATTGAGATATAACCTTCAAAGGGGTATGGTCATTTTGGCATCACCGTTTTTTTAGCGGCCACGAATAAAACTAGCATATTTTGATAGTACCTCATACAACACATGTAATAGTGGTAAAAAAAGATTTCAAAATTACATCGGAGCTGAGATATACAGGGTGATTCATTAGGTGAGAGACGTGCATATCTCGGTAACTATGGCAACAAGAGCTTCGGGAAAAACATTCGAAAGGTTTTTGTCTGAATTTTTCATTTTAGTAACAACCTCTTCATTTCTCAAATATGCAAATTTGGACTTCACTTTATAAAAGCACTTTTGACAGTAGTATATGAAAATTGTATCAAAACCGAATTCTGGCGTTTCATTTTTCGAGAATCATCATCAACTTTGATTTTTCAAATGGGAGCCATAATTAATTTAAATGTCATTATGTTGGACTTGTCGACACAATTTTACTGATGTATCATATGTTGGATCTAAACTAAGAGATTACCAACTTACATTAACTTTTGACTACATTCAACCCTTTTATCATCCTTAATCTAAGGGGGGTCGAAACTGAGACAAAAATATAGAACAAGATTAGGGATTTCAGAGAAAGTTAAAAAGATAACATTGTAATATAAAAATTTTGAGAAAAAATTTGGTGACAAGAATAAGAAAAAAATTTTACCTGAGTTGCACTGGAAAAACCTTTCGAATGTTTTTTCCTGAAGTTCTTGGTGCCATAGTTACCGAGATATGAATGTTGCTCACCTAATGAATCACTTTGTATATCACGGCTCCGATGCACGTTCCAAATATTTTTTACCGCTATTACATATGTTGTGTGAGGCACTATCAAGGCATACTAGTTTTATTTGTTATTTGCCACTAAAAAAGTGATCATCCCAAAACTAAAGGTAAAATGACCATATCCATTCGAGATTTCTCTGCGCAAATGATTTTTTGATGTCAGAATCTAGATACACGTGAAAAGTTAAACAACTTTCCCCAATTGAACCACATTGTAGGTCCAATAGTAATGGAGATGACTACTGCAAACGATTACCGCGAACAAGCATATCCAGATCTAGATATCTCTGGAAGTATGCAGAATCGACTAGCACGTGTTAGCATCATAAAATGGACAATCGAATTTGCAGCTGAACTAGCCGGGAAAATACCTAGCGTTCCACTTAGAAAAATAAACTTAATATGTCAATCTCAGCAATTCCATCCGCAATTGTTTTTTTTTCTTGGCGTCAGAATCGAGATACTCGTGAAAATCTGAACAATTTTCCATATTTGAATTACACTGTACCTCCAATAATGACGGAGATAGCTATTCTAGACGGTTCCCGTGAACACCCTGTATAAGAGGTTCGTAACTAATATAGAACAAGACTCGGGGTTTCAGGAAAAGTAAAAGAAGATAACTTTGTAATAGGAATATTTTGAGATAACAGCCTTCAAAAAGTTTCGTACAAAAAGCGCCATCTGGTGGCAAAAATGAAAAATAAAAAAATATTATCTAAATTGTACTTGAAAAAACCTTTCAAACAGTTTTTTCTTCGAAGCTCTAGTTGCCATAGTTACTGAGATATGAATGTCGCTCACCTAATGAATCACCCTGTATATTTCGGCTCTGATGCACTTTTGAAATCTCTATTTACCACTGTGACATATGTTGTATGAGGTACTATCAAAGTATGCTAGTTTTATTCGTGGCCGCTAAAAAAGTGGTGATCCCAAAACCCAAGGTAAAATGACCATACCGCTTTTCTCCGTCAGGGCTCGTCCGCGGCCTTGCCGCCCCGATAGCACTGCAACCTTTGGTTGATTGTGCACACCCTTAGTCTTACTCCACCCATTCAAAAATCACTGTGCCTTGAACTAGTCTGCACAGCGATTGGTAGGGTGAAGTTTTATATTGCTTTGTCTCCGGTCTAGAATGACCGCAGATCAGTTGTCTTTTGCGGTCCAGAGCATTACACTCGCACAAGATGTGCTGGCTCCCCCTCGCCGGAGAGTCTGTATGCGAGGTCCCCTTCGAACCGCCCCATTTTATGCAGGTGTTTCTTGACGGCTATGTGTCCCGTCAAGAGACCTGTTGTGTTTCTGAGCTGTCCTCTGCTAAGATTTAGCAGCTACACAGCTGGGTTTGTCAATTATTAACTTCCCATGTCTGAGCCCTAGACAATTTGCCCAGCACACCTTGTGTTGGTTTCTGACCCATGACTTCATGGCTCTCCTGGCAGTGCTCTTTGTCACGCCCAGAGCCGGTTCTGGTCTCATAAATGGTTCTGCTGACCCTCTCTTCACGAGGCTGTCAGCTTCTTCATTGCCTTTGGCCCCCGAGTCACCCGGCATCCAGATGAGGGTCACCTCATTCTGCGCAGCCAGGTCGCTCGTCTCGTCTCGGCACTCACCCACCAGCCAGGAATTTACCCGTGGGCTACTTAGTGACTTAAGGGCTGCCTGGCTGTCTGTGGCTATGAGGATCCGCTTGTTGGTGTAGCCCCTCCTCTTTTTCTCGCGCACACAGTGCAGGATGGCGTACATTTCGGCCTAAAACACCGTTGCATGGGCTCCAAGGGAAATACTATGACCATACCCCTTTGGTATCCAGGTAGCACCTAACAAATAAACGCTTCCAATTATTTTTGGGTGAGATCGCTTCAGGGGGTAGGTGATAAATTAGGGGTGTTTTGGTGAAAATTCAAATTTTTTTATTAAAACACGAGTAATATAACGTTTCAGAAGTTTATGGGTACAAGAATGCAAATATTTTTCTGTGGTCAAGTCATGGACCCTAAATTCATTTCATGAGGATGTCTTTCTGTCTTTCTGCAGAGACTGGATTATCACATTCTTGTGGTAGTTATGATACAACTTGCAGCACTATTTTAAAGGGCTCCTTAAAAGGGAATATTTTTAAACGATGTGGCTTAGATACTCAAAAGGCTGTAATAGCACTAAAGAAACGATGGGTAATGCGAATTGTGAAAAATGAGCTACAAATAGAAACTAGTAAAACATGTGTAATATCGCAAATACCATGTGTCAGGACTCCTTACTGAATTTGATTAATTACTAAAATATATAAAAATATGTCAATGTTCTGGCAGGATGCCAAACTCTAAATGCAGCTTGTTCATTACACTACCGGCAATCGTACCATGACTATTTTTAAAATGTAAACACTGAATCAAAAAGGAAATTCCTCATTCAAAGTTCATTGCTGCCTCTACTAGAACCTAAGAAATTGATACTAATTAATTTTATACAAACCTAAAGAAACGGTTATATCGGGATTCATATACTTGCGTTAAATTTACTATGGTTACAATAAGAGCAAAATCTTAAAACAAATGATGAAGTAACACGTGCAACTGAGGCTTAATAATTGTAAAGCGGATCTCCAAACTATTTAGTAAAACAATACGTGTAAATCTGGATGTCGTCAATTCCTGTCCACAGTGTTTTAAAGCCACGTGTGCCGTGAAATTAGAAGAGACTTATTTTTGATATCTTTGAATAGTTTTTGTATAGAAACTTTATATCGTGAAATCTTGAAGTTAATACGTTTTACAGATATTGTTGTTATTATTTCATTAATTGTGGCTGTCGCCTTTTGTTATTAACTCATTTATAATTTAGGAGGTATATGCCCGGTTTCACAAAGTACGATTAAATATTTAACGGAGGGTTAGTTAATCAACGCTTCACACGACCCATCACAGTCTATGATTTAGGTTTTAACCATGAAAACCAAATATTTTGAAGCTGTGATTGGTGGTATTAGGCCTTGATTAACTAACCGTCCGTTAAATATTTAATCAAGCTTTCTGAAACTCGGCAATAGTCTGCGATTGGTCGTCTGAAGCCTTGATTAACTAACCGTCCATTAAATATTTAATCGAGCTTTGTGAAACTGGGCAATAGTCAAATAATTTCAGCTAAAACCTGCTATCTATTAAATTGATAATTTAAAATTTAAGTTAATATTGTGTAATTTTAAATAAAGATTTTGTAGCGGCCTTTCCTAATATGTTTCAGTATACTTAACTACTTAGAACAATGATGTTGCAATGATGTTGTTCAATTGAGAATATAAAAAGTTAATTAAAGTGGATACTTACGTTTTCTGGGTTGATTTAGACAAAAAGCTTAAATTTTTCAGACCTTTAGTACAAAATTCTGACACGTTAGATCGATAACTGTTTGTTCGGTATCTCGATATCACGGTAACAATATATGGTTGATGTTGCTGATGAGCTTAGGAAAAAAGTCGAAAGGGAGTTTATCTCGATAAGAAACGGACGTAAAACACAACAATGGTTTTTATAGCTTAAAATACAAACAGTGGGCTAAATGTTAGTTATATTGACAATACATCAGTTATTATGTACTGAACTTGAAAATGAGTCTTATATGGAAAGCTTCTTAAATATATTAATATTTATGTATCTGGCCAGATAGGTTAATTTGTTTGTCGTAGTTGCATGCCCTGCTTCAAAAATAAATCGGAGCCTAATGCACCTGATTTTATATTTACTATTTATCAGTTAAATTTGAAAGAACAAAAAGATAAAAATATTATAGATATAACCCAGACAAAAAGAATATATATATATATATATATATATATATATATATATATATATATATATATATATATATATATATATATATATATATATATATATATATATATATGTAAGTACGTGTCACACCGACACTCAAAAAAATAATGGACCCATTTTGATAAAATTTTCTGAGTACCTTCCTTTTTCAAGTGACGTAAAAAAGCTCGTTAGCCAAGAAAATCCGCCCAGGTTTTCCCGGGTAAGGGCAACCAAATTTGGTACGCCTGTTCCTATTATCAAGAGTGAGCCATGTACCAACATTTAGGTCTGTAAGTTTAAAGACAAAAAGTTATAGACATTTAAAGAACAAACATTTGGGGTTTCCCTCAAAACGTCAAAGTCGCTATTTGAAACGTCAAAATTGGCAACATTTAGGCAATGAACCTGAAACAAATACGGATTATGTAAAAGAAAATGTCACAAGAAGAATGTTCTGCAAACCCTTAAGTTTCAGCTTCAGCCGTCATTGTCCTTCATTTTACTAATATGTTTCCGGAAATTTCATTTCAGATAGACCCTTTCTCTGATGCTTTGGCGGTAGTTTTATTTAAGTTTATGGTTTAACGGTCTATAATGTTTAGCTAATTTTCGTAGAAAAAACTCCTTAATGAGGAGACCACGACTTTTGAATTTTAGAAAGGTTTCTTCAAATGACCGCAAACTAGGCCCCCTAGAATTCATATCCGGGTTTAGTTTCAGTTTTTATCTGTTTACATATATACAGGGTGACGCATTTCTACGGTAAAGCTCAATATAATTGTTATTATACAAGATGCGAGAAAAAGTTGTATACGTTAATTATTTGATGTATTGAGCTGCATCTTATAAAATTATTTTGACAATCACAGGATCGTCCATTGGTGATAGCTACAAATTGTTTCGAACACCCTTATATTATTGCATTTTTGCATTTCAATCAAATTAAGATGCATAGGCATCAGGACACTTTTTACAGAGTAATCTTTTTGTGCTATTCACAACTTTGGATTGTCATTTGTTTTTGAGCTACAGCTATCAACGTTTGTTTTTATTATGGCAGCCATATTGGATTTTTTTGCTCATGTGAAAAGAACTTTCCAATGGTGTACAACATGCTTGAGAAATATTGTAATTGCACTGACAATTTTGAGAAAACCCGTTTTGAGGATAGTAGGCTATGAAATTCAATACCAACAACTGACAAAAGAAGTGTTCAAAAAGCAGTAGGCTATGAAGTCTAACAATAGACTTCTACTTTTAACATAATATTCCGTAATGATTCACGATAAAAAAAAGGAACTTTGAGCACAACAATAAATCGGCCCATTATAACAAATGATATTTTACGTTACAAAATTATCCCAAAAAATTGTTATAATTTAATTAAATAGGTAAACCTAGTAAATAACTAAATTTACTAACAGAACTCAATAAAATGCAGATTAATGATAGACGAAGACGCCTTTGAAAATTGTTTAATTTTTAAACGTAAGTCAACTGAAAAACAACCGAAGAAATGTTCCTATGGATACAACACTATCGCGATAATTAAGAATACTGTCATTCTTAATTATCTGAACAATTTGAGGTGTATTTAACACGTTGTTAAAAATTTTGTACTAAATAGTTTGTTTTCTGTTTATTTTAAATATTGTTCAACAATATGTTCAGTAATGAAGAATATTTTGATATGTTGGAAGGTTATATGCGTTCTAACCGAAGTACTGAGACAGCTGCAAATTCATATCAAAACAACTACCCAAAAACCGATAAACACACACCAAAATATTTCGCAGGATAGTGCCCAATCTATTAAACGACGGTAGTTTCCACGCAAAGAAACTACCAATGCCTAGGAATGAAGAAAGAAATAATGCCGTCTTACAGGTTTCAAACGAAAACCCTCCGCAATCTGTTCGGTTTTATGGTGAACCAATTGACGTTCAAAAAAGTACGGTAAAACGTGTATTACCATTCATACAAACCTGCAATCGTACAAGGCTTAAATGTTGACGATTACCCTAAGCGACTTTAATTCTGCAGATGGTATCAACGACAATGTCAGCAAGATGAAAATTTTCATTTGAAAATAATATGGACTGATGAATCCAGATTAAAAATTGTGGTGTGTATAATCGACATAATAGGCATTATTGGGCAAATGAAAATCCCCATCTAAAGGAAGAAAGACGATTGCAACACAGATTTGGTATTAATGTTTGGTGCGGCTTATTAGGTAAAAAACTATTATATATAGGTATCTTAATCTATTCAGAAATGCTATCTTACCAACAATTAGAAGAGTTCATGATAATTTAGACGAGATTTGGTACCAATAAGACGGTTGTCCAGCTCACAATGCTAGGATAGTCAAAGAATTTTAATAATCGTGTCATTTGTAACAACGAGCCGGTTCATTGGTGTGCTCGAAGTCCTGATGTAACACCCATGGATTTTTATATTTGGGTACTCTGAAGAATGATGTGTATAAATTCGATCCACCACAAAATATCAATGAATTACGAAACAGAATCACGGAAGCTATAAATCATATTAACCGAAACACCCTCACCAGAGTTTGCAGGCATGTTTCAAAAAGATGTATAAAGGGCATTGAACAAAACGGTGGCCATATTTAACATTATTCTATTTAGTGTATTTTTAAGTTTCTATTTTATTATTTGTGGAGTTCCGTTTCTATTGTGTTGTTTTGTGGAGTTTAAGTTTCTATTTGTTATTGCCGGGTTTCGTTATTAAACTGTTTCACATAATATTACCTAGCATTATTACCTAATTAAGTATTGTAAATAAAATCACAATATTTTTTATCCTGAATCATTATGGAAAATTATGTTAAAAGTAGAAGTCTATTGTTAGACTCCAAGGGCTACTGCTTTTTAAACAATTTTTTTGTCATTTGTTTTCTGGTATTGGATTTCATAGCCTACTATCCTCAAAACAGCGTTTCTCAAAATTGTTAGTGCAATTACAAGATTTCTCAAGCATGTTGTACATCATTGGAAAGCTCTTTTCACAGGTTATCACATGAGAAAAAAATCCAATGTGGCTGCCATAATAAAAACAAACGTTGATACCTGTAGCTCAAAAACAAATGACAACCCAAGGTTGAGAATAGCACCAAAAGATTACTCTGTAAAAAGTGTCCTGATAATGTGAAGCCTTAGACTTGTCAGATCAATGCCTACTTAGATATTGAAGAAAAAAGATATCGACAAATTTTAGTTTTTTCAAAATAACTCGAAAACGACATATTTGCTATTAAAAACATTTTTATGAGATTCACTTCCATAACTCATTTGCTGTGTCCAGACTTTTTCTCAAATTGGAAGTATTTCTAAAATGGTTGATTTTAGGGTTTTTAACTCGTAAGCATTTTTTGTTGACAAAGTACAAGACATTCCTGTTTCCTAATCGGTAGTTTCCTAGCGAAATAGTATGAGAATTTTTGAGATCTGAAGGGTACCTTAAGGACCGCGGTCTATACACTAGAGCCAAATGAGGAGCAAATTGTTTTTACCAGTATGTCACTCATCTGTACCAATTTTAAAGACAATACGTCAAATACTTTTATCGCTTTCAAGAAAAATGAACATTCAACGTCTCACTTTAACAGCCTGTTTCCCTTATAATTTTTACTTTTGGACTTAAATAAGGGAAGGTAAGGTAAGTTCGGCTGAATCGTAATATTTTCGTGGCTCAAATCAACTGCTCTTCTCTGTACCATTACTTTCGAACCAGTCTGTGTAATAATTATATTTCTCTATAGCTACTCTGCACGCATAAAAACCAGGTGTTGTAATATATAACAATTACGTAGCAATATATTAATATGCAAGTGTTTTATTTAAAGATTTAAATTATACTGCCTTTCAAAAAAATCCGAACGAAGTAAGAGTTGATCAATTTTAATAATATTTATACATAATGTGTGTTTAGTCAAACTTAAGAAGTCTGAGGCAGCAAGGGCGTTAAGTGGTAAATTTTCATAAAAATATTTTTAATAGCAAATATGTTTTTTTAATGAAAGCATGCATTAAATTCTCTTACCAGTATAACCTATATAGTAAAATGTTTAAAAGTTTTTAATCATGGTATGCGATTCTAAAAGTAAACTTTGCTTCTGAACCGCAAAATACAGGCTTTTCCATTTGTAAAAATTGATTTCGGCAATTTAATTTTTTGCAAATTCAGTAACCATTTGAGAGCGCCCTGTATACGGCACCCAATTTTTTCGATAAATAATATAAACGAACACCTTTTTAATGCGTCACTTTCTGGACCTCTGCCATCTATTGGTAAAAACACCGTATCATAATTTTTGATATGTGCCAAAAATGTGAAAAGTTGCAAAGCATTTGAAATAACTCGAAAACGATGAACGTTATAAAAAAATTTTCCTACAAACTTGCATTATAATTTGATGAAAAATGCAAAAATACAATAGTATAAAGGCTGTTAGAGAAAAAAGAAAGTTTGTATCACCAACGACTTATAAGCCACCCTGTGATTGTCAAAATAATTTTATAAGATGCAGCTCAAGACATCCTATAATTAACGTATAAACGTTTTTTCTCGAATCTTGTATAATAAGGGAGATATTGAGCTTTACTGTAGAAATACGTCACCGTGTATATATGAGAACAGACAAAACTAAAACTAACTCCGAATATGGCTTCTAGCAGGCCTACTTATCGCTCATTTGAAGAAATCTTTTCAAAATTCAAAAGTAACGGTCTCCTCATTAGGGATTTCTTTTACGAAAATTCGCTAAAAGACTATTATTAAATCATAAACTCTATAACTAAAGCTTTTGCCAAAGAATCAGAGAAAGGATATATTAAAAATAAAATTTTTGTAAACATTTTAGTAAAATGAAGGACAAGGACGTGTGAAGCTGAAACATAACGGTTTGCAAAATACTCTCCTTGCAACATTTTCTCTACACAATTCGTATTCGTTTCAGGTTCTTTGCTTAAACGTTACCAATTTTGACGTTTTAAATCGAAACTTTGACGTTTGAAGAGAAAAATCGCAAAATTGTTTCCTATAAATGCTTAAAGCGTTTTGTCTTTTAACTTACAGCTCTAAATTTTGGTAGGTACGTAGTTTAGTTTCTTGAAAAAAATACACTAATGAGGAGACCCCGACTTTTGAATTTTGAAAACATTTCTTTAATTGAGTGCTAATTAGGCCCCCTAGAACACATATCCCGGGTCAGTTTCAATTTGTATATGTTTATATATATATATATATATATATATATATATATATATATATATATATATATATATATATATATATATATGTCTCACACCGATAACTCAAAAAATAATGGGCCTGTTTTAATTAAATTTGGCAAATACCTTCCTTTTGCAAGTGGCTTGGATAAATTCGTTAGCCAGGAAAATCAGCCCAGGTTTTTCCAGAAAATTTTGTGTTTTCCTTCGAAAAAAATGTATATCTCAGGAAATAACAAAGCAAGGACAACCAAATTTGGTACGGGGGTTTATATCATTATAGGTAAATTACGTATATATATATATAATATAATTTAGCTCTGTAGGTCAAAAGACAAAAAAGTTATGGGCATTTAAAGAAAAATAAATTGGAGTTTTCCTCAAAACGTCAAATTCGCGATTTCAAACGTCAAAATTGGTAACTTTTAGGCAAAGAACCTGAATCTAATAGGGGCTATGGAAAGAAAATGTTTCAAGAAGAACGTTTTACAGACCCTGAAGTCTTAGTTTCAATCGTCACTGTCCTTCATTTTACTAAAATATTTCCAAAAAATTTATTTCAAATAGACCCTTTCTCTGATCCTTGGCAGTAGTCTTAGCTATGGAGTTTATCGTTTAGTGGTATAAAAATTTTGTCGAATTTTCGTGAAAAATCAATAATGCTCAATATATCCCTTATTATGCAAGATAAGATAAAAAAAATGTATACATTAATTATAGGGTGTCTTGAGCTACATCTTAAAAACATATTTCTAAAATGACAGGATGGCCCATAAGTCGTTGGTGATAAAAAAAATCTTTTTTTTTTAGTCGAACACGCCTTATGTTATTGCATCTTTGTATTTTTCATCGAAATATAATGTATGTTTGTAAGAAAAGAAATTCGGGACGCAGCAAGTGCGTTATGGTAGCGGATTTTGATTAAATGCTTCACATTTGAATAGCTCAATTTGCTATTAATCTATAAGGTGGACCAAGAAACAAGTTTTTTCGGGAACACTTCACTTTCGGAAATTTTTGTACATTTTCAAACATAAAAGTTATTTTGATGAAACATGGTACATTACTTTTACTATATACGTTATACTGGTAACCAAATTTAATGCCTGCTTTCGTAAAAAAATACATATTTGCTGTTAAAAACATTTCAATGAAAATTCACTACCATAACGCACTAGCTGCGCCCAGACTTTTTTTTTGACATAAACCCGCGTACCAAATTTGGTTGCCATAAGTTTGTTATTTCTGGAGATATGATTATTTTCAGAAAGAAAATACAAAATTATCCCGGAAAAACTGAACCGATTTTCCTGGCTAACGAACTCGTCCAAGCCAATTGCAAAAGGAAAGTACTCATCAAATTTGATTAAAATCAGCCCATTATTTTTTGGAGTTATCGGTGTCATACTTATACACACACACAGATATATATATATATATATATATATATATATATATATATATATATATATATATATATATATATATATATATATATATATATATATATATATATATACATAAAAATTGAAACCGACCCCGGATATGTGTTCAAGGGGTCCTAGTTCGAGCTGATTTGAAAAAAAAATTCAAAATTGAAAAGTCGCGATCTTTTCATTTGTGAATTGTTTTAAGAAAATTCACTAAGTATGATTACATTTTCAAACTGAAATATTAAAAATAACAAATTTATTTAATAAGGGGCTCCACCGCGGTTTATTATGTATTTCATAACTCTTCGAGGAATGCTTAAGATTAAATAATTTGTGGTATTGTGAGGAATGTAATCGGAGGCTTCTTGAATTTGATGATGAAGGTAAACTAGGTTTTTTGGTAGTTGGGGTAAATTACCCAATCGTTTGCCAATCATATCCCACAAATGTTCGATTGGTGACAAGTCTGGGGAACCAGAAGGCAACGAAAGCAGGGTCACGTTATTTTAGTGATATTTTTAAAGAAAATTCACTAGAAGTGTACACCTGCTAAAATGTTTTATCCATATTGTTATAAGTTCTTATCAAAGACAATACATAGTAGCATATAACATTTCCTTGCAGTTGGTCGGCTCTTACTTGGTGTTCGGATTTTTAGGAAAATCAGTATATATTAATCCAATATTTAGTTTTGAGTCTGTATGCTATTAGTCATATGCCCATAAACCGTATGACAAATTAGGTATCAGAAGAACAACCAGTTATGGCAACAAGTGCAAGTAAACTGTCCATTGCGTTCTGTTTATATTTATCCTACGTATTTGCAAAGTTAACATATTACAGGTAATTGTCGTGCATGCTGTCCAAGAAACAATATGTAATAATTCTCTAGAGTTACCCAGACATTGAAATAACCTAATGATGCCAATAGCAAAGTGTTCATTGTGATTTATTAAACATTTAAATAAATAGAGAGACCGTGTCAGACAACGAAAGTAGCGTGTTGTATTTTTAACAGTTTAACTAACTTGGAAACTAAACACATGCTCAACTGACATTGCTGTAATTGTGCAGTAAGCTTGATTTTAAAAAACTCGGGACGCAGCAAGTGCGTTATGGTAGTGAATTTTTATTAAATGCTTCAAATTTGAATAACACAATTTTCTATAAACTTAGAAAGTTTAATTTTGGTGTGTAGTAAGGTCTTCCTAGGGCAAAATATCCACCAAATTTTATTAAAATAACTTTGTAATTTTCAGAGAAAAAAATTTTTTTCGAAAGAAAATTTAAAATTTGAATAACTCAATTTTCTATAAACTAAGATCTCCTGAGGCAACATATATAGTAAATTTCATTAAAACAGCTTTGTTACTTTCGGAGAAAAAAATTTTTCGAAAGAAAACTCAAAATTTTTCCGGAAAACCCCGTCAGATTTTTCTGTATAACGAACTCATCCAAGCCATTAATAAAAGAAAGGCACTTGCCAAGTTTAATCGAAATCGGTTAATTATTTTTTGAGTTATCAGACGGATACATATAATATATATATATATATATATATATATATATATATATATATATATATATATATATATATATATATATATATATATATAAACATATAAAAATTAAACCTATTTACAAATGAACTTTAATAAGATATTATGCTGTGACAATACCTCTATACCTCTCTCAAGGAGTGGCGATTTCTCCTAGTGAGCTAGGTGTGCGCCGCACACCCTAAAATATAATCAAAATGTGCACAGTTATATGTTTTATTTCTTTTTCCCTTAGTCTTAATACACTACATATTTTATGACAATCGATTTAATTTACTTATTTGATTTCATAAATAGTCGGTTAATAGTGACTTGGAATAAAGTAGATACCACATCTTCTAACATATTTAGAGAATCTGAGTAGATCAACTGGGAATGAATTCGGTCAGTCCCCCACCCACGTGTTTAAATAGTGAGGAAAATACCATTGATTTTAACACTGCAGTGAGCTATAAAAATTTGATTAACTCAGTTTTCTATAATCTTAGAAAGTTTAATTTTGGTAGCTAGTAAGGTATTTCCTAGGACAAGATATCCACAAAATTTCATTGAAATAACTTTGTAATTTTCGAAGAAAAAAATTTTTTTCGAAAGAAAATTTAAAATTTAAATAACTCAATTTTCTCTAAACGTAGACAGTTGATTTTTGGTATGCAGTACAATCTCTCCTGAGGCAACATATATACTCAATTTCATTAAAACAGCTTTGTTACTTTCGGAGAAAAAAAATTTTTTCGAAAGAAAACTCAAAATTTTCCCGGAAAACCCCGTTCGATTTTTCTGACTAAAGAACTCATCCAAGCCATTAATAAAAGAAAGGCACTTGCCAAGTTTCATCGAAATCGGTTAATTATTTTTTGAGTTAGCGGTTGGATACACACACACACGTACATATATATATATATATATATATATATATATATATATATATATATATATATATATATATATATATATATATATATATATAACATATAAAAATTGAAACTGACCCCGGATATGGGTCCTAGTTCGCACTCATTTGAAAGAATTTTTGCAAAGTCTCACCATCGATACCTCTCTATTAGTGAATTTTTTTAAATAAAAATTCACTAATATTCTATCTTATCGATATCGAAGAATCACATTCTGAGGGCTATGTTTTCAGGCTTAAACTAAAACTAAAAGTTAATTTGCGCCTCTAAATGTATGTCTGTATGTATCGAGTAAAAATATTTTGACAAATAAGACGTGTTGAATTTTTTTGAACTTCTGACATTTTAAAAAGGCGACGCTGTATTATGGAAACTCATGTTTCTGTAAAAAAAATCGACCCTCGTCCCCTGGGCTCAAATTTTATGAGAAACTAACTGGCGCAAACAAAATTTTGCTATTTCATATCGTTTTGCCCCTAGAGGGCGTTTCTCGAATTTAGTCGATTTCTTTGATGTCCTATAACTTTTTTGTTTTTAAAGAAATTGATTTCTGAAAAACTTTCTCACAGCAGTCTTTAATGTAGAACAAGCTGGCGTAGTTTGTTTTAATACTGTGTGATTAAAATATTAGCTATAGCAAAAAATTTCTCGCTTATGGGAGATCCGTTATATTTTTACATTTTACTGTAGTTCGTAAAATTATCTATACTATCCCTAATACAGTAAGTCTATTACGACTTGTGTTTTATAAAATGACATAATTTACAAATGATTTCTTCCAAAAAAACTTGATATTGAATTTTCTATATTAGAGAGACTTTAAATTTTGACGTACGAAACGAGATTTACATTTTTGCCAGTTCTACTGCCGTCTAAAGTTTCCAATCATTGTAAAATCAAGTAGCCATTACGAGCTCATAGCAGGAAATCATTAGTTCAGGTTCAGAGAACGGAGGAGACGTAAAGATCCAAGGACGACAGATTTTTTACATCTTGCAGGAGAGTAAATATGCAGCGGCATGGCATGCAGTAATTTGCTCTAGTTCTTGCAGCAGCGAATTGGATACACCCCCTAAACAGCCAATAATTAGAACGTCGTCATATGTTAGGTCCTGGATAAAGCTGTCTAAGCTTAAACATACGGTCTCTTTGCTTGGCCAGTTTTTCCTCTTCCTTTATCCCCAACGTTCGTCTAAGCTAACACTGAGAATTGTATGACAAACAGGATTTTATTTTGTTTGTCGTGGAGGATAGGGTCTGGCCTATTAGTGGCCACTGGCTTGACAGTGGAGATCAAGATTTTCCAAGAATTGCAGTATATACGGCATTTCTCGTTCTCCACCACCGACTCAATATACCCTGCTTGGTAAGCACTGGTGTCTGGTCTATTCCATAAGTGCCGAATATGGCAATAAAACACTTAGAGGGCCGTATTATGTTGATACACGTAATTGGTAAACGCTATCACCGGACATGCACTCAAGAGATTCATAAGTATCTCCGGCGATTGGTGACATATTCTACAGCTGTTATCTGCTACGTCCACCTGCATTATGCACTTGCGATAAACCAAGAAGTTTATAACGCCATATTGACAGGCTACGATGAACCCTTCAGTCTCCGACCTGAGCCCCGCCGATGTACAACAATGTCAGCCTAGTTGACAAACAGTGTTCTTGGTAGCTCTTAATTGTTAATCTTTTAATTATTATTATTATCTAATTTTATAACTTTTATTTTCCCTCGGTGATCCAGGGATAAGACCACGTGCCTCTAAACCTAAGGCTTTTGGGCTCGACAACCAGTACGGGAACATTTATTTTTTTCAGTATAAAATAATAATAGTAATAGTAATATTTATCGAAATAATTGTACATTGTAGCATTTGGCAAATAAGTAAACAACCAGTGCTTATAGAAGTCGCAATTTTGACAGGTTTATTCAACGTAGTATATTTAAAACTTGTAATGCTGACACTGGCTGCCGAAACGTTGACATACCAAATTAGTCACTGTCGTTGCCTTAATAAATCTGTCCATCCGCAACCCCGTTGCGTGCATTTATTTTCCAAACTTCGTGAACCATCTACTAACACTTTCTACTTTGAATCATTCCTTTTATCTTATCTATTTACGAAAATATACCCTAAATTAACATCAACCGAGGTTGTGACATTGTGTTTGGACAAGCTCAATGCCTACACGTTCCGAGCTTTAGAGGGGGCGTGAAGCCGTCGATTCAGTGTACCATGCGATATTGGTCACGTAAAGGATCCTTACCCTCCTTTCAAGAAAGCATGGTAAGGCGAGAGGTATTCTCACCACAATTAGAACCGCATACCGATTCCTCTCTAATAAGAGCTCGTCAGTACGGTATACTAATTGCAGTGACAACACATCTATAAAGTAATCCGGCTATGGTAGCCAGCCTCACAGCACAAAGTGATATTTAAGACAGAAGTCGCCATCTCGTTGCGTTGTCGTGACAACATACTACTTGGTTCCGCAACGAGATGGCGACTCCTGTCTTACATCTCACTTTGTGCTGTGAAGGCCAAGTAGTATGTTGTCGTGACAACCTACTACTTGATTCCAATTCTCCAGAGGTGGCGGCACGGCAGTGTATGTCAAGACAAATATTGGCCACCACCCTCTCAGTACGCCAGCCCTGCAAAACATCGAGGCTACGCAAATCGCAGTCAACACTTCCTCTGCAGGCCCAATAAAGCTCATTTCTACATATAACCCTCCACAAAAGAGAATTCTAGACGTCGACCTAGACCTCTTATGCAATACCAACCAGCCCATAATAATTACTGGCGATTTAAATTCCAAACACCCCAATTGGCCAACACAAATGGGAAAATCCTCCAAGCCTATGTCGAAAATCATGCAAACTGCACGGTTGACGCTCCCCAAATACCCACATACTTCTGCAGTGCGGGTAGACCCGACGTGCTCGACATAGTAATCATGTCGAACAACACCCTTCTCCATGAAATATCAACCCAAAACGACCTCTCGTCGGACCATAACCTAGTCATATTGTAGCTCGGCGACGTCAGCGACGAACCCGCCCTCCCAAGGAAAAAGGTACTGTGGCCAGTTTTTACAGATCACCCTAAAAACACCCTTGGCAATATTCCGGTTATCCGCAGCATACACGAACACGAGGGTGCAGTGGATAATCTACAGTCCAAAATTCAATGTTCTATCGAGCATGCATTAAGGGCGTACCCCGCCCCGAGCAATCTGCCACCATTTCCGTCCAGTATCAGAGAAATGATACTCGAAAAGAACCGCTTGCGTAGGTTAGCTCAACGCACCGGAAACCCCATCGACAAACGAGACGCAAACAGACTCATCAAACAAGTACGATCCGCCCTACAAGAACTCAGCAACAAACGTTGGGAGGAGCGCCTGCAAACCCTGTCTACCCAAGACAATTCCATCTGGCAAATGGCAAAAGCCGTTCTCTCCCAAAAACTTCCGATTTCCCCACTTCACGGACGTAACGGTGTCGTATACACGGATGCGGAGAAAGCAAGTGCATTCGCAGATCATCTGGAGTTGCAATTCAGCCCAAATTATAACAACGTTGATCTGTCGCACGTAGCGAGAACGCACCGCTATGTCAGGAGTGCGCTTCGCGCCACCCCAGACACAACTATCGAGCCCACAACTTTCGAAGAAGTTTCCCAAATAATTAAATCATTAAAAAATAGAAAAGCTCCGGGATAAGATGGAATCTCCAACGTAGCCCTGAAAACCCTCCCCCGCAAAGCCGTGGTATTCCTAGTTACGATTATGAATGTCATGCTGCGACTTCAACACTTTCCTTCCACGTGGAAATTTGCCGATATTATCAACATCCCGAAACCCAGCAAAGATCTGCTGTTCCCTCAGAACTATAGGCCCATTAGTCTACTACCAGTCATCGACAAAATCGCCGAAAAACGGCTTCAGAAAAGGCTAGCTTCATTCACCTCAGAAAATCATATCCTCCCGGATGAGCAATTCGGTTTCAGACACCAGCACTCCACCACAGACCAAGTCCTTCGTGTGGTGGAAAACATCACCGAAGGATTTAATAAAAACAAGTCAACTGGTGCAATATTTCTTGACATTGCTCAAGCCTTCGATAGGTTTTGGCATGCGGACCTCCTAAACAAACTTCTATCATTTAATTATCCTCTCCCTCTGATTCTGCTAATCAGGTCATACCTGCAGCAGAGGACGTACCAGATCAAACATCTGGGAGTCAGATCTAGAACGTACCCAGCCACGGTTGGTCTCCCGCAGGGTTCTGCTATCTCCCCTCTGCTGTACAATATATTTGTCGCAGACATTCCGACAGTCCCCCTAAACGCGACATACGCACTGTACGCAGACGACACTACCATCCTCAGCAGCTCCACTCAGCCGAGGATAATAACCGAACGACTTCCGCCGTAGTCGAGCTGCAAGCATGGTATAGGAAATCCCTTCTACCCATAAACCCCGATAAATGTTCAGCTGTCCTATTTTCCAAGAGGAGACACACACCTCACGAACACGTATCATTAGAGAACCGTCTAATTCCCTGGCAAGATTCCGCCAAATACCTCGGGGTTTTCCTCGACAAACACTTAACATGGCGCCACCATGTCGATCACGCCCTAAAAAAAGCCTCGATATTCATCTAGAAGCTGTTCCCACTTCTAAATAGATATTCCAAACTGTCCATGAACAAGTTGCTCATGTACAAAGTCATCATCCGGTCAGCCTTGACCTATGCATCACCTGCATGGGCCACCCCGGCCGTAACACACATCAAGGCCCTTCAAATCATCCAGAACAAAATTCTGAGAACGGTTACCGGAGCGCCATGGTTTGTCCGAAACAGTCAGCATCACTCTGATCTGGAAATGCCTTCGATACTTGAGTTCGTAACTCAACTATCCACAACCCAAATGCCCTTCTCCGTAGTGCCGCCGACTACGATGAGCAACTTCCACATAAGCATAAGCGTCCGAAGCTTATACTTACCCGCTAACGCCCCCGCGGCAAAAACAGAATGGAAACATTCAAACCCAAAAAGTCATTGTGTGAAATATTTCTGACGGAGGTATGGACTAAGGTCCGGTACTCCTAGGGAGGGGGTTTTAGTGAGTACAGTTTCACAGTACCTCGATATCCCACAGCACTACGGTGTCGTGAATGGGGTCTGCATGAGCATTTCCCCCTCCTGTATCAAAAAAAAACTTGGTTCCGCAACGAGATGCCGACTCCTGTCTTACATCTTACTTTGTGCTGTGAGTCTGGCTACCATAGCCGGATTACTTTATAGGTGTGATCTCACTGCAATTATTGTACCGTACTGACGAGCTCTAAATAGAGCGAAACCGGTCTGCGGTTATAATTGTGGTGAGAGTACATCTAGCCTTACATACACTGTCCCTATATTAGGGTAAAATGGGCCAGGGCTGACAATTTACAAAATTGTTAGTTGGTTGTACATAGTCTCTATTTTATAACATTTTGTATTATTTGGAGCTGTCGTGACAACATACTATTTGATTCCGCAACGAGATGGCGACTCCTGCCTTACATCCCACTTTGTGCAATAAAGCAGGGGTTCGCCGAACTATCCAGTGTAGTGGAGCAAAACTGCTTCCTAGCGTCGGTGATAGACCGATGTTAAATAAAAATAATAATAAAAGCTTTTGATTTTGAATTTTATCAGCAGGAATTTGAAGGATTTTCAAAAACTGATACACGACTGAACAACGAATTGAGAAACCTTTTCAACATTATGTTACCCGACCCCACTTGCTATTTAAAATATAGATCAGGGTAGTTACCCTGTTTATAGGAATGAAGTAGCAGCTTTTGTATTCGCGCGGCAACGGATCCCACTCAAAAACTAAATCGACCCGTCTGAGCGTATTTGAAAGCGCAACTCTAAATAGTCAAAATTCGGAACGCAGCAAGTGCGTTATGGTAGTGAATTTTTATTAAATGCTTGATTTGAATAACTCAATTTTATATTAACCTAGAAAGTTGAATTTTCCATATAGTAATGACTTTCACAAGGCAACATATTCACCAAACTTCATCAAAATAGCTTTGTAATTTTCAGGGACAAAAATTTTTTTCGAAAGAAAACTCAAAATTTTCTAGGAAAACCTTGTCCGATTTTTCTGGCTAACGAACTTATCTAAGCCATGATTAAAAGAAAGATTCTTGGCGAGTTTAATCAAAATCAGTTAATAACTTTTTGAGTTATCGTGCGAATACATACATACATACATACATACATACATACATACATACATACATACATACATACACATACACACACACACACATATATATATATATATATATATATATATATATATATATATATATATATATATATATATATATATATATATATACATATAAAAATTGAAACTAACCCCGAATATGGGTTCTCGGGGTCCTAGTTCGCACTCATTTGCAAAAATGTTTGCAAAGTCTCACCATCGATACCTCTCTATTAGCGAATTTTTTAAAATAAAAATTCACTAATAAAACAAACCAAACAGTATATCCCTCGTGCTTTAAGTAACCTTTTATGACACGCAGATACACCATTTTAACGTTTTAAATAAAGTGGTTGAAGTATTTTACATAATATGTTGACAATTAATTAATTTAGAGAATATAACATGATCATTTTCAAACACTCTCCTAGTATACAACACAATATTACTCCTCAGTCAATAAATTAACTTTTTTCATTGTGCTTTATCAAAACTACATTTAGTAAATTTTAATTTTACACTACAATAACGAATTGTTAATGCATTCTCCAGAGCACACAGAACCACAGAAACGAGATAAGGTTATGAGCAAAATATATAGTAGAAACAATGTGCAAACAATTTTATCAAAATAACTTACTGTTTGAAAATGTACAAAAATTTTCCGACAATATACCTTAAACGTTAGTTTTCTAACCAACAAATTTTGAGATTTGAAGCATTTAATGCAAATTTGCTACCAAAACGCACTTACTGCGTCTTGATTTTTTTTCTTACAAACATATTTCGATAAAAAATGCAATAAAATAAGGCTGTTCGAAAAAAAAATTGTAGGGATCACCAACGATCGACTTGTGGGCCAGCCGGTGATTGTTAAAATAATTTTATAAGATGCAGCTCAAGACACCCTATAATTAACTTATACAATTTTTTCTCGTCTCTTGTATAATAATAATTATATTCAGCTTTACCGTAGAAACGCGTCACCCTGTATAATATCAGCCCTTTTGTAAAACTTCGGACCTTTATAGGTGTTGATATAAGATAACAAACACTGTTTAATCCACCCACTAACATTAATAAAGGAATAATTTGCACTTGTATATAAAAATTTCCCAAATGACACAAATAATTCGTCGACTCAAACAAATAAACATAATATAAACGATCTTATATCATACGGTAAATGTCAGTTACAGCGTCTAATAGACCTGCGCAATTCCGGTACCACGGCAACAACATACTAGATCTCGTATAACTTATTGACAATGAAAGGCGGCGATCTTAAACATTAATGTTTCAAATTTGAATAGCTCAATTTTCTGTATCTCTAGAAAGCTGAATTTTGGCACATAGTTAAGTCTTTCCCACAGCAATATGTACACCAAATTTTATCTAAATATCTTTGTAATTTTCGGAGAAAAAATATTTTTTCGAAAGAAAACTCAAAATTTTCCGGAAAACCGTGTCAGATTTTTCTGGCTAACGAACTCATCCAAGCTATTAATAAAAGAAAGGCACTTGCCGAGTTTTATCAAAATAGGTTAATTATTTTTTGAGTTATCGGTTGGATATATATATATATATATATATATATATATATATATATATATATATATATATATATATATATACATATATATATATATATATATACATGTATATATATATATATATATATATATATATATATATATATATATATATATATATATATATATATATATATATATATAAAAACATATAAAAATCGAAACTGACTCCGGATATGTGTTCTAGGGGTCCTAGTTCGCGCTCATTTGCAAAAATTTTTGCAAAGTCTAACCATCGATACCTCTCTATTAGTGGATTTTTTAAAATAAAAATTCACTAAAAATCGGCTTCTATGGTGTTCGATGGCGGACCCTGTATAGCTGTTGAATCTACTTACTGTGTAAGATTGAACGGACCCTTATTCCAATTCTGAATAACCGGTAAGGACCAAACGAACACCTGGGAGTAGTCTCACTTTAAAATACGTACAATAACAAAAATAATTACGTCTATAAAGTGAGAAAGGTGACGGGTAATAATTTCGGCTGTCGACCTGATTTATTTTTCGCGATAAGACTTGCGTTTAATTAATCTACTGTGTTATAAGAATTTATTACAATATCTTAATTGAGTCGTAAATTTATTTGGTAAATTGCATAAGTATTGGTTCTTCTTATATTTACAGTCGTTGTTTAAGAGAGGAAAAAATCATTTAAATTCTTTGTCTGCTTCTAGTAGGTGATATTTTATTGTTTAACCAGTCTTAGACAAATTTGTGTCTAATCCTACGCCATCATCACGGTCTAAAGGCAATATAGCCTTATCGTCGCATCGTTGACTCTTTATCCCCAGTGGCTCTTTTGATTTCATTGTAGATTGTGCACTTGACACATAATTGGACCAAGTTGTCCAGAAGGTTTTCTCTCGGTTTGCCTCGACTCTTTTTTTAAGTGCGTGTCGTTCAAATATCATTGTCAGAAAGTTATTATGTTTCAAAACATGTCCAAAAACTGTTGCACTTCCCTCTCTTAATTCCTTTCAGTAGGTCTCTTTCTTCCCCCATCTTTTATGCCGCAATTTTGTTTGTCTTTTTATATAAGGTGGCGCATTGAAAACGAAACAGACCGATTTGCGTCCAAGGATTTTTTTTAAGAAACACTGAAACACGTCAATTTTAATATTGAGGGGGACACGTTTTGACATAAAACTCAACTTTGTCACATCAACCCCTTAAGGGTGGTGATAACAAACCTTATATTTTAAATAGGGAACATGGGTCAAGTGTTACATCATTTGAAAGCTCTTTCTTTTCTGAATTCAGCACACAAATTTTTTTTGAAATTTTGAAATTTTATCAACTCGTTTAAAAATTATTCACAGTTGAAGATGCAAAAACACATTTCACACATTCCGATAAGAAATGTGCTGATAGTCAATGTTTTGTTGGTTTGTAAACAAAAAATTGACTATCAGAACATTTCTTATCGGAATGAGAGAAATGCGGTTTATTATTCCGGTTTATCGGTCGGTTTGATACCTGATAGTACTACCTAAAATTACTTTCACAATAGTGTATTCGCTAGAAAGAAGAGTTGAAAAATTACTCTTTTTTTCAAAAACGATGACTGTGCCAACCAAATTTGATTAATGAACGATATCCGAACAGACATGTTAACAGAAAATACATTTTGGAGTTAGTTGCAAAGTTTCGGCAAAGTGGTTCAGTAGCCAATAAAAAACGGGAGCTTGAACGTGAATTTCCGGTTAGAAATGAGATTACTGAGATTGAAGTTTTAGGACAAATTGCTGCAAACCCAACTTTGAGCACGAAAAAATTGGCCACTGTTTCAAACATCAAAAGAACAACTATTCAGCGAATATTGAAGCATAATAAATTTCACCCGTAGAAAATTAATATTGAACAACAACTGAATGAAGATGATTTTGATCAGCGGCTGGAGTTTTGTGAAGTTATGACTGTACGAATAGCTGATAACGGGAACTTTCTGTTCAATATCTGTTTTTCAGACGAGTGTACGTTTTATTAAACTCTACAGTCAATTGTCATAATTGTCATTATTGGGCAGATAATAATCCAAGAAATTTTCACGAAGTTCACACTCAAACTCCACAGAAAATGAATGTCTGGACAGGCATTTTTTCTTGAAGGCAATTTGAGTGGCGAAACGTATTTTGAGTTACTAGAAGATATCTTTTACCCTATACTAATTGACATTGTGGGAACTGATGATCGCTATCAAGAAAATCAATTAGTGTTTCAACAATATGGAGCTCCTCCGCATGTTTCACAACGTGTTAGGGAGTTTTTGAACAGAGAGTTTCCAGAGCAATGGATTAGGCGTAGAGGTGCTATTGAGTGGCCCCTAGATCACCGGATTTAACTCCTTTAGACTTCTTTCTATAGGGCCATTAAAAGAGTAAAATTTACGCAACAGAACCGGAGTCTCTGGAAGAATTACGATGATGCATTGTTGAAGAATGCTGTCTAATAACTCCACAGGTGCTCCAGAATGTCAGAGCTCGTTTTGAACAAAATTTGTACTTTTGTATGGAAGCTGTTGGTCAACAATTTGAACACTTACTTAATTGAATAAACATTTTTGAACGTTTGGTTTCATTTTTGAATTTTTTTAACGAAAAATTGGCTAATTAGTGCATTTCTTATCACAATGAATGAAATACGTTTCTGCAAATCCAACTGTGAATAATTTTTAAACGAGTTGATAAAACTTCCAAAAAAATTTACGTCCTGAATTCAGAAAAGAAAGAGCTTTCAGATGATGTAACATTCGACTCATGTTCCCTATTTAAAATATAAGGGTTGTTATCACCACCCTTAGGGGGTTGATGTGACACAGTTGAGTTTTATGTCAAAACATGTCCCCCTCAATATTAAAATTGACGTGTTTCAGCGTTTTTAAAAAAAAATCCTCTGGACGCAAATCGGTCTGTTTCGTTTACAATACGCCACCATGTATATGTAACTTGTCATTTTAGGTCAATTTTTCTAAAAAAATAGCCAATGTGGTGTTTAAATTTGAAAAAGATTCCTTAGCTGAGCACAAAAGGCGCACTTGAGAATCCATATACGAGGTTAGATTAATATGTTTATATATACGTATCCCACAATCATTAAAAAAGAATGGACGAATTTTTATGAAACTTGGCACGCGTGCTCCTTTAATTATTAGCTTGGATAGTGCGAATGGATCTGAATTACTGAATATTGATGCTAACCCATCCTCGCTTCAATTATATTGATTTCGGCACGAGATAAGGTAGCAGCCACAACATTTGCTCTACCTTATTTATACTTTGTCATAGTCATACTGTTCCAATTTTTAGCGTCATTTTAGTTAACGCTAGTTCTGCTCTTTTATGGAAAATAACCATACAAGTGGTTTAGGGTCAGTTTAGATTGTAAATTTTCTACCAAAATGATAGGACCGAAAATATTTATAACGATAGATAACCATTCTTTTTCGACTGTTGACTAATTTATCTCTGCAAAGTTTAAGTATGACTATAATCAACTATAATCTTGTCATCTTGTGAGAGAACACCTTATATGGCGATAATGCTAGCATCTGTGATTAAATTAAAAGGGTAATTATAATCTGGATATCAAGACTGGTGAATTTGTGATGAGCCCTTTTGCTTTTGTAAAAGTGTCAATGTATTCTGTATTTGTAATATCAGTTTTGACGTTTTTTGCAACATTTTGTTAATTGAAATAAGATTTTTGCAAAATGTTCAGTAAAATGTGTATCATAACCTATTTAACCAAGAAATGATTTTACTTTTTTTTAAATTTTGGTATAGAATAATTATGTATTGCCTTAATTTTATTTGGGTTAAGTATAATACCTGGTGTCGTAATCACGTGACCTGAAAAATTAACTTCACCAAAGATGTTAAATTTATCAAGCTGACCTCCTGTGATTAAAAAAAAAAGATTTAGATAAATAAGATGCCGTGTTGATGATTTATAAAAACTATAAAATTGGTGTCATTTATGTACACACAGCAGGATTTATTTATCAATCGAGAAATTCTGCAAACAACAAAGTTATTTAAAGCAAATTTTATGAGGTATGGTATAAGTCAGTTCAGATCTCAAGTTTAAAAGAAAAGCAGTTATAAGCATTTAACGATACAAAAATGGGTTGCACTGGAGGTCAAAAAAGGCACAATATCAGAATATTTATGTGGTTACAAAGTCTAATAAATATTGCACCCAATGATTAAGTGTTTTTGGTGCAAAAAGTTAAGGAACTATCAATCAAGACGATTTAAAGCTTTTATGGTTTATATTCTTAGAATTTCAAAGTAACGATTTGAAACTCTAAATTGGTGATTTTTAAACACAGAACCAAATACTAAAACAAATGCAAGTCGAATTCCCAGTTTCTCAAAGGTAGGATTTATACCAAGGCGATGTCACATCGAGTGGGAAAGGGATAGGTAACCAATCCTATTTGCATTTTACCAATTGTCAGATACCTTAGGTTATTAATGCCCAATTTGACAAAGCTCGGTTAAATCTTTAACGGACGGTTAGTTAATCAAGGCTTCAGATGACCAATCATAGACTATGATTCGGGTTTTTGCCACGACAACCAAATGTTTTGCAGCTGTGATTGGTTGTATTAAACATTGATTAACTAACCGGCCGTTGACTATTTAATTGAACTCTATAAAACTAGACACGAGTCAACAAATATTGCAAGAAATGTATTTAACCAAAGTTTAAATTTTTGTTTCAACAGCTATTGTTCTTCATTTGACTAATTGCAGAACATTTATTTGAAATAGACCATTTTCACAATGCTTTGGCAGCAACTTAAAATATAGTATGTGGTGTGAACGTACTATATTCTTTAATTTAATAAAATTAATTTTGAAAGAATTCTATCTTCTCAGTTAATACAATGACAAACGGAACAAGTGAGCCGTGGCAGCGTATTTTTATAGACTTTCTTATGCACAATCGACTAATTCTTTTGCGAAGTGTCAGACAAGATTTTAGATTGACAAAATTACCTCCAGTTTCACAGAGCTCGATTAAATATTTAACGGTCGGTTAGTTAATCAAGGCTTCATACAGCCAGTCACAGCTTCAAGGTATTTGGTTGTCATGGAAAAAATTCGAATCATAGTCTGTTATTGGTAGCCTGAAGCCCTGATTAACTAACCGTCCGTTAAAAATTTAATCGAGCTTTGTGAAACTGGAATTAATATATCCTTCGGTTCATTGATTCTTGTTGCCCTTACTTGGTGAAACTTGTCCATACTACATACAGACTTCGAGACTACTTCTCTGGCTTCACTGTTGGTCTTCGTTTTTGTATGTGAAGGACGTAGCCAGCGCGTAAGCTAACTGGAGCAAGTGGCCCTTACGAATTCTGGATATTCTAGGATGTTCTTAAACGTTTCTGTGGCTATAGTTTCGCTGCTTGACATCATTCTCAGACAAATTAAAATTGAATTAGTACGAAATCATGGCAACTACAAATAAATATCTGTTGCTATGTTATGATATGATGTTTTGATCAAAAAAAATTTATCAAATAAAAAATAAAAATGAAACACAGATGACAGATGAGACTTTCAAAATGTCTATGTGATGTATGTCAATATTTAACATAAAAATATAACTAGCCTATAATAACTATGATAACAGTTACAACAAGAAAATAACTAAACAATAGCAGTATAAAAGCGGTGTCTATACAACGAAAATATCGACATACATCAACTCATTATCTTATTACAACTTTTTTGAAAGAATAGTTAAATTTATGTTCTTTGACTTATTTAATTAGAAAGAAGAATATCCAAGAAAGGGGAATTCACTAAATCAGTTTGCTCGTTTAAAACAAGGTAGATATTGTCGTGTGTGTGCTTTTTGACTTCCAAAGCTTCAAAAAAGTCTAGTTTACGCTTGTCATTATAAAAATGTAGTGGTTGTATGCGGTTATTTACTGTAAGTCTATGTTCGGTATCAATAATATGTTTTGCAAATGTAGATTTGTCAGCGTGGTTATTTCTAAATGCAGAAATATGTTCTTTGTATCGGGTATTAAAATTTCTAGAAGTTTGACCTATGTAGATTGCGTTACAATGTGTAGAAGCTAATTTATAAACTCTAGCTTTTGTCAGGAAACAAGATTTTTCTCTAGCGTTAAATAGTAAATCACGCGTCGTGTTGTAAGATTTAAAAGCTACCTTTGTATTTTTACAGGTATTTAAATACAAAGGTAGCTTTTAAATCTTACAACACGACGCGTGATTTACTATTTAACACTAAAGAAAAATCTTGTTTCCTGACAAAAGCTGGAATATATAAATTAGCTTGTACACATTGTAACGCAATCTACATAGGTCAAACTTCTAGAAATTTTAACACCCGATACAAAGAACATATTTCTGCATTTAGAAATAACCACACTGACAAATCTACATTTGCAAAACATATTATTGATACCGAACTTAGACCTACAGTAAATAACCTATACAACCGCAACATTTTTATAATGACAAGCGTAAACTAGACTTTTTTTAAGCTTTGGAAGTCAAAAAGCACACATACACGACAATAGCTACATTGTTTTAAACGAGAAAACTAATTTAATGAATTCCCCTATCTTGGATATTCTTCTTTCTAATTAAATAAGTCAAAGAAAATAAATTTAACTATTCTTTCAAAAAAGTTGTAATAAGATAATGAGTTGATGTATGTCGATATTTTCGTTGTATAGAGACTGCTTTTATACTGCCATTGTTTAGTTACTTTATTGTTGTAACTGTTATCACAGTTATTATAGGCTAGTTCTATTTGTATGTTAAATATTGACATACATCACATAGACATTTTGAAAGCCTCATCTGTCATCTGTGTTTCATTTTTATTTTCTATTTGATAAAATTTTTTGATCAAAACATCATATCATAACATAGCAACAGATCTTTATTTGTAGTTGTCATGATTTCGTACTAATTCAATTTTAATCTGTCTGAGAATGCTGTGAAGCAGCAAAACTATAGTCACAGAAACGTTGAAGAACATCCTAGAACATCCAGAATTCGTAAGGGCCACTTGCTCCAGTTATCTTACGCGCTGGTTACGTCGTTCATCAACGAAAACCAACAGTGAAGCCAGCGAAGTAGTCTCCAAGTCTGTATGTTATAACCTTCGGTATCTGACAATTTGTAAAATGGAAATATAATTGGATACCTATCCCTTTCCCACTTGATGTGACATGATATATGTATAAAGCCGTTCGTAGTAAAAACATTATGGCGGCTTTTATGTTATTTGTGAATGACTAAGTTGTATGGGCTTGTATAAGTCTTGGGTATAAAGATTAGCATTTTAAGAATGGAATTGTCTCAGCAAATATTGCACTAGTAGGTTAAAATTTGCTTAAAATGAAACAAATGAAGATTCTTTTGGTCTTCTCTTGTGTTTACCTATTTTGACCGCAGCATTCCCAGAGTGTGAGGCGTAGTACAGATACGTGTCTACGTTCCTTAATTCGTGTAAAGCAACGCGTGATTTCGTCAAGGTAAGATGTTTGTAGAATACTTTAATTAGTGAATTCTTGTAAAAGATATTTTTAGGCAAATAGTAAGAAAATATTATTATTGAATCCTTTTAAAATATTTTTTAGCGCATTCTGTAAACAAGTTTTTGGTGATTCTTGATAAACTAACTTTTTTGAGAATTTACGTGACAAACTTTTTCAATGAGTTTTCGTGTAAAATTGTCTGCTGATTTTCAAGGCAACGATTTTTTTTAGAGAATTCCAATAAATAAACTTATTTGTAGTAAATTCTTTTAGCAAGTTTTCGTTAGCAAACGTTTTTGTAAATTTTCAAAAAGAGCTTTCAGGAATCCTTATAGAACGTCTTCTTTAAGAATTTACGTAAGAATTTTTTTTTGGTCATTGGTGTCATATAGAGAGGTATCGATAGTGAGACTTTGCAAAAATTTTTGCAAATAAGCGCGAATTTGGGCCCCCCTAGAACCCATATCCGGGGTCAGTTTCGATTTTTATATATATATATATATATATATATATATATATATATATATATATATATATATATATATATATATATAGTATTAAGTTTTCGTGACGGTAATAGTGTTATTTAACTCAAAGAATAATTAACCGATTGTGATAAAACTCGGCAAGTGCCTTTCTTTTATTAATAGCTTGGAGGAGTTCGTTATCCAGAAAAATCTGACACGGTTTTCCGGGAAAATTTTGTGTTTTCTTTCGAAAAAAAATTTTTTTCTTCGAAAATTGCAAAGATATTTCGATAAAATTTGGTGTACATATTGCTTTGGGAAAGACCTTACTCTGTGCTAAAATTCAGCTTTCTAGGGTTACACAAAATTACACTATTCAAATTCGAAACATTTATGTTTAATTCCACCGCCTACATTGAATAGTTTATATGAGATCTAGTTGTGGTTGTCATGGTAACGTAACATATGATTATTATTGCGCAGGTCTGTTAGACGCTCTAACTGACATTTACCGTAGATGATATGAGATCATTTATATTATGTTTTTTATTTATTTGAGTGGACGAATTATTTGTGTCATTTGGGAAATTTTTATATACAAGTGCAAATAATTCCTTTATTAATGTTAGTGGTTGGATGAAACAGTGTTTGTTATATTTTATCAATACATATATACGTAAATGGTTTATAAACTGTGTATTTGCATATTGAATAAATAATTAAATATAAATGATCGAAGTTTTACAAAAGGGCCGATATTATACAGGGTGACGCGTTTCTACGGTAAAGCTGAATATAATTATTATTATACAAGAGACGAGAAAAAATTGTATAAGTTAATTATAGGGTGTCTTGAGCTCCATCTTATAAAATTATTTTGACAATCACCGGCTGGCCCACAAGTCGATTTTTTTTCAAACAGCCTTATTTTATTGCATTTTTTATCGAAATATGTTTGTAAGAAAAAAATCAAGACGCAGTAAGTGCGTTTTGGTAGCAAATTTTCATTAAATGCTTCAAATTTCAATAACTCAATTTGCTAAATATTACTGAATTTTTATTTTAAAAAAGTCGGTAATGGAGAGGTATCGTAAGACTTTGCACAAATTTTTTCAAATATCCATCCGATAACTCAAAAATTAATTAACCGATTTCAATAAAACTCGGCAAGTGCCTTTCTTTTATTAATGGCTTGGATGAGTTCGTTAGCCAGGAAAATCGGAAAAGCTTTTCCGGGAAAAAATTTTTCCCCGAAAATTACAAAGCTGTTTTAATAAAATTTAAAGGGTATGTTGCCCTGGAAGAGACCTTACTACGTATCAAAATTCAACTTTCTAAGTTTATAAAAAATTGAGTTATTCAAATTTTGATTTTTCTTTCGGAATTTTTTTTTTTCCAAAAATTACAAAGGTATTTAAATCAAATTTGGTGTATAGGAAAGACCTTACTACGTACCAAAATTAAACTTTCTAAGTTTATAAAAAATTGGGGTATTCAAAATTGAATCATTCAATAAAAATTCACTACCATAACGCACTTGCTGCGTCCCGAATTTTTTATTTACCTATGGAGCTTCGATTGTATCTTCAGGGATACAATTTTCTTTTAAAAAAACTTGCATTTTTATAGTATGTTTTGTGATTTGAAATACTTTTATAAAACCCCTTACCATAATGTACTGGCTGCGTGTGCACTTTTTTCGTTACTTTTTCTGCAAAAACAGCTTAAGATAATGTCGGTTTTCGAAGCTTTCTGGTTTAAATATCACGATTACTTTGCCACAAGAAGATAAATTGCAGTGTTTCTTAATTACATCTTTATGACGTAAGAATCATATAAATCTTCCTCTTAATGGAATTTACCACAAGCAAATAAATTTATATCTTTGGCAATAAAAGTTTTCAGGTGATATGTTTAATCGAGTTCACGGAACAAATTGCCTTTGCGGTACATTTTGGCAGCTTTATTTAACATCCAAATTAAAACGAGAAAGTATATTCACGGACAGTGTATTTTTCCTTTTTTATATTACTTTCAGCAGGGCATAAGAGGCCGCTGCTTAATCTGAGACGGTCATAAAGCTGGTTTTTGCGACGGGCATTATCGAATGATAATTTAAGTCTTCGCGCTAATGCTATGCAGTATAGAGCGGACTTTACTTCATAACATATTACTTAACACGTAACACGTTATTTATACTAGTGTGCTCGCTCTCGCTCACAGCTTTGGGAATGTAGGATACTATCGATCGACTATCCAGTTCAAAATAACAGATAAATAACTGAAGCTGTTATTTTCAACAGTTAGTATGAAATAACGTTAACGGTTTCAACTGTTAATAGAAAATAACGGTTTTGCCCATCACTAGTATGGAGTAAATGCAATGAATTAGGATGATTCATTAAAAAAACCTATTATTATCATACGTTTGCTTCTTGTAAAAAAAATTGCAAATAGAAAGGTCATAACTTTTAAACCTACAAGATTCTTCAAATGAGCGCGAGCCCTAAACCATATTTTGGGAAACCTAAAATTTTAATTTTTACACGTGCATTCTAGTTTTTAAATAAATTATCAATTTGTTTAATTTAAAATAATATATGGTTATTCAGGCAACCCGCTTTTAATGAAAAGCTCGTCATAAAACCTACCAGTGTAGTAGTTTTTTCAAAGTCGGCATACACAAAATAATTCCCTCCTTTCTGTTTTTATAAAATATTTACGTTAAATCAGGAGTCGCCTTTACTTCCCATTTTCAAATAGAATGGTATAGAGGGTGTTTCATAACCTTTCTTACAAAATAAAAGAGGTGGAACCGCACCTAATTTTTTTATTAGAATGTTGCCTAAAAGTTTTTCGAATAATCTAAATAGAGGGTGTAAACAAAATTTTTCTTTTTTTGTTGAAAGTTACGATCGTGAGACTTTCGAGAAAATTCTTTTAATTAGCGCAAAGTAGAGCCTCTAGAACCCATATCTTAACATATTTAAGTTCACAAGTTGGACAAACTAAAAGATGTATTGAAACTAGATTTAAAGGCTATTTAGTCCAGCTGAGATATGGCACTATTGATAAATCATGTATTGGTCAGCATATTTGGGAAAATAATCATCATGCAGATAGAGAAAATGTAAAGTTTATCAAAAATGTCAAGCAGCCGCGTCTGTTAGACACTTCCGAAAGTATATATATATATATATATATATATATATATATATATATATATATATATATATATATATATATATATATATATATATATCGCTATAAATTTGATTTTTTTTTTGATAAATAGAGTAGGTCCGGCTGTGTAGTCCATTGTTCGAACTGTTATCTTAATAATTAATGTGTCCTACATAGAAAGAATATTTGATAACGACACACAGTTTTACAGAAGCAGGTATGCAATCTTGATTACGGGGATTGAATACTCAAGAGTGGGGGCCTGTCTGTATACCTTTTTAGAGGAAGCGGTTCGCAAATATATAAGTAATAGTTCTAGGTTTTTTCGCTTACTTTATTTATCCTCTTGATGGTGCTAACTTTGTTAGCGAAACGATCGCCAGGACTAAAAACTGTTTTGTGATGAATTGGGTTCTCCAAATTGTTTATCAGTGCTCATCACAGGTTCAAAACTTCACTCATCAACATGCATATATATATATATATATATATATATATATATATATATATATATATATATATATATATATATATATATATATATATATATATATATATATATATATATATATATATATATATAACTCACAAAGTACCAAACTGATTTAAACGAAATTTAGCGCATATCTTCAGTTTTTCATTTCATGGCAGGCCGAAAGAGCTCAGTTCGCGCCGATAGTAGCCTCGTAAACTAAACTAGCGGTTCGCGGGTTTGAGTGTCATATTCGGATAGTCGGCTTCTTTCACCCAAATGTGAAAAGTCAGTCTTCTGATGAGTTATGGGTGTTGTCCTTTGTCTCGTGGTTAAAACCGAAAGGTGGGAAACCGGGCCGCGAGATCCTAGGACCCCGCGGTCAAAACTACTCCATGTCTCTATGTGTATGCGAGATTTCTTAATGTGGAATTTGTCTACTGTGGTGTTATTATTATTATTATTATTATCATTATTATTATTATTATTATTGTTAATGTCTTGGACGAGTTTGTAGATTAGCTCTAACGGACACTGCTCCCCTCCTCCCGAAAAAAAAAATAGAAATATTTTTGATGCGCTTATTTTTGAAAGTATTAAGAGTAACTGAAACGACCCTTCACATGTAGCTAGAAGGACCTCGGTGGTTCAGAGGTAAGAACGTGTGGCTTTGAACCGAAGGGTACCGGGTTCGATCCCGGCGTACTCCTTTCACTTATCCAGTACAAACTGTAAAATTAACATCAACCGAGGTTCTGGCATTGTATTTGAGCAAGTTGAATGTCTGCACGTTCCGCCCTTCGGAGGGGGCGTTAAGCCGTCGGTCCCGTGTCCATGCGATGTTGGGCACTTTAAAGATCCCTACCCTCCTTACAGAAAGACAGGGGTTCGGCAAAATTTCCAGGATAGTGAGGTGAAACTGCTCCCTGGCGTCGGTGATTGGCCCTAGTCGCGGAAATAGGCCGACGTTAAAGAAACAAAACACACACACACACACATGTAGCTAGAAATGGTGTAAATAAACCAGTTGTGAATTTTAAGTAATTTGGTTTATAATATTGGGAGTTTTCCCAAATTGAAAAAAAAATCTGACAGACATGAATTGAAACGACGTAAGTAGTTAAAATCCAATACCGGAGAAAGACTGAGTGCTCAGTTGTCATGCATATATTGATACCAACTACAGGCATAAATCATAATTCAAAGGTAATCAAGCAATACAAATAACACGCGACTTAACTTTACGGTTAAGACTTTTGAATTTTTAAAACAATTTATTTAATACTTTAAACAATCAATAATTAATTACTTAATACAAAAAAATGAGTAAGACAATATAATAAAAATATGACGATCAACCTACATGTGATCTAATGTCTAGCACGCCATGTGCAGAGTACTAACTCGGAACAAGAATGAACGGCCGTATCCCTGTGAGCAGCCTCTTTATACACTTCACTCCAGGCGTGGCACTTATTGTCTCTGGATAAAACAAAGGATCTGCTGATGTAGATTCTCACAGTGATATTCCGTCCAACTTGCTGTTTGAGCCTGCATACTTGTGGGCTGCTTTCCGTCTACGGCTGACTCAGCGGTTCTTACTGTGGGAAGGCAACTTTTTATTATAACGGGCCATTGTTTGGGCTCCATTTATCTCGCGTAAAACATACTACCTTAGCTAGCGATCAATAAATCTCGGCCACTAAATTCCCCACGTCCCTCTAATTCAATTTACGACATAGCCTTTTTATTATCGAACCCCACTAAAATTCGATGACAATATATGCAGAATAATTTGTAGATAACAAAAATAAACACAGGTTTCACTTAAAAAATTGATTTTAACCAAGGTGGCAATTTAAGCTGTCGAAGATTCAAGGTCGCATAAAAATGTTAAAAAATTAATACAACAACTGGTTTTCACAACACTTTTTGATTAATTGTCTCTTTGCAAGATACCTAATTATTCCAAATATATGCCTTCATATTGCTATTCGCATAATAAATGTTATAATTTGTCTAAACTCTAGCAAACAATATTTTCAATTGTAGACCCGTTAATTGGTTGTCAATACCGCTAATGCAAAAATTCCAAATGCATTCACAAAAACTGACTGACATGTTTAAAAAGTTATCGATTTGTGCAAGAAATTTTAGAATATAACTTCTCTGGAAACTAGCGAACGACAATTTTAACAGTAAATCATTGGTCATTTGGATTATTGATTTTGATAATGCGAAATTTAGTAAGCAATCCCAAAAAGAGACTAAGATGTTCAAACCTATGTCCGTTTGTTTAAGAAGAAAAAACATTTAAAGAGGGTTTGATGGACTGTCCTGTTATTTGGGGGATTCTACACTTTCACGGCCGGTGTTAATTCTCGTGGCCAAACTCACAGATGTGTTGCCAACATAGCTACTAAAGAATCCAGAAGCTGTGGTTGGCAAAATGTCTAGCACACTGCTTCAGTTTTAATCTAGAAATTAAAAAGTCAACAACTATAATTATGAAAATGTCTAGCAACACATCAAGTGAGTTGGCAGAATACGTTGGAAGCCATGCCGCAGTTAAATCGCTAATTGCTGTTATCAAACGCATATCTGGGGTTTACAGTAAACATTTTAGAACAAAAAATCGTGCTTCGTGGAGGCAGAAGTGACATATTTTGAGAGGTTCTATTAGTTTTATGCAAGTTGTTGTTGAACGTTTTTATTAACAGTGCATTTATATGTATGTTTTTTATTCTTTTATTGTCTTTTGTAAAATAAAATTTAATATACTTCTTTCTTTTTCAGCAATATATCAGCAACTATCCCACTGAGAACAAGACTGGACTTTACGGCAGAATCGATACCTATGAGAGGTCACCTGTGTACAATAGACAAAGTAGTTACAACAATGCATACAGATATGGAGAAGGAGATACAGACCCGAGGTACAATGAATACAACGCTGAAACGACAACGAATAGGGACTACAACGTAGACGAAGACGCTTCTAGACAAAGAGGAGACTCGTACTACGGAGGATCAGAATATGGAGAATCATCAAGATCAAGATCAGATGGTGACCCAACATATTCCCGCTCTGAGTATGAATCTAGGTATCGATGGCAGATTAGAAATGAATCAGATGAAAATGATCCAAGTCAAGTAGGCGGTTATGATACAAGAACTGATGGTGCAAGTTCTAGTGATTACGATACAAGATCTGGAGGTGCAAGTTCTGGCGGATACGATACAAGAACTGGAGGTGCGAGTTCTGGCGGATACGATACAAGAAGTGGAGGTGCAAGTTCCGGTGGATACGACACCAGAACTGGAGGTGCAAGTTCTGGTGGGTACGATACAAGAACGGGCGGGTCTTCTGGAGCCTACGATCCAAGAACTGGAAGTGTTGCTTCTGGCAGTTACGATACAAGAACGGGGGGAGTCGCTTCTGGTAGCTATGATACAAGAACTGGAGGAGTTTCTTCCGGCGGATACGACACTCGAAGTGGGGCAGTTGCTTCTGGAGGATACGATGCAAGAGCTGGTGGTTACAGCCAAACTGGATCTGGAGGAAGATATGACACTAGAATTAGTGGCGCAGCTCCAGGTGATTACGACACGAGGATTGGTAGTGCTGCTTCTGGCGGATACGGGGTAAGATCCGGTGCAGCAAGCAGTAATGGAGGAGGACCGGGCTACTCTAGTGGTGGAACACACGATAGCAGTAGTGGTGGTTACGAAACGGGACGTGGCGGGTCATCTTCAGGGGGTTGGGCAAGTAGCTATGACAATACACAAGCCGGTGGAAGCAGCCAATCCCGCTATAATTATGGCAGCTACGATGTCTACGACTCTCCAGGCAGACTACATGATTTTAGAAATCATTCCGATCGATGCATTCCAAAGTGTTTTGCCGAAAAAGGAGAAAGGGTAAGTTTTGATGTTTCTAATGTAAATAAGATGGTGTCTAATCAGTTGGCCTTAGTGCTACTACGTAACTAACTTCTGTTAAAACACATAAAAGTAATGGTTTTTAAAAATTCCAATACTTTTAAAGCAAAAAGGGAGTCCAATCCAACAAAGATGCATTATATTTATTCCTGAAAACGTTTTGGAACTATCAATTACTTTTTAGGTTTCGCATGCCGATAGCTGAAGGTGTTAACAAAGTCGTTAATAATTTTCTGATAACAATCACTCGCATATTTGTTTGAGCACTGATACAATGTTTCAGTGTCATGACCATTATCAATATATACAGTCAAGTCTGCTTATAACGTACGCGCTGATGCTACCAAAATGTGTCCCCAATTTGCGAACGTTCGCTATATGCGATTTTTACTAGGATAGGTTACAACAAGCCTGCTTGGTATACACAATGTAATAAGCAATCCATTACAGTTTACGATCTTGAGGCCGAAGCCACTGCCTTCCCGTCCGAAGACTTTAGGCCATGGTATCCTCCTACACTGCTAGGTCAAAGCCACGCTCAAAGAAACCCGTACAACCTCCACAAGCTCAAAAATGAGCAGGTAATTTAAGACCTTAGATACATAGAACCCTCCTCACATTCATACGAACGTTCACTCCACTCTCGCTTTTCCGAGATCTCATCTATTTATCTATTCGGCGCTCTCTCTTTCCTCGCGGTCTGCCCCAATTGCACTCCGCGTTTCCTCTTCCTTTTCCATTTCCGCGGCACCTTCATTGAACCTCCTGATTTCCTCGTTCTTGGTGAACCTAGCTGCCCTGAACGGGTAGGAACCTTCAACCCTGTCCTGTTTTTTCGCAGAGTTTTCTCTTGTCGCTCTACGACTTTCCATCTGACATACTTCCAGCACAAGTCTTGCTGCCTCCTGCTCTCCGTTTCCTCACACACATCCCCCCGTTTCGGGCCTTATGTTAAACCTACTAAAGTAGCCCTTGAAAGGCTCGTGACCAGTCAACAACCTTACCGCCCTGTGACTTCAGCTGTTGAGGCCCCCACCCATGCTTTCTATGTATGGATAAGTGGTCCCCCCTTTGTCTCCTCGTCCCAGTGCCTCTGCCACTCTAGGTTAGTGTTCTTCTTGGCACTTCGTTTCAGCATTATACTCGTCACCGGAGACTTTACCCTCTCGTGTCCTAAGAGGTCACTTCTGGCGGCTTTCGCTCTCGCGCCCTTGCGATACCTTCAAACTAGTCGCTACCCCCGCCACAGATTTATTTTTGTCCCCGCGCACTCCACCTCTTGCATCTTCCTGTGGATGCTGTCGATAGTTCCTCCCTTCCGCCTGGTGAGCATGTCCAGGGCGACTCTGCTATTGAAACTGATATTGACGGTTCCACCCTGTAGAGTGGCGGCCTTTTCCACTGCCGTACTCACCGCGATTAATTCCGCCATGTGCACCGGATACCCGTCCTGTAGCTTTAGCCCTTTGCTTTCTATCACTACGTTGTATTCATAGGCTACCAGGCGTATTCCAACTGTGACTTTGGCTCTCGACGCGTCTGTGTGTATCCACCGTCCTGTTGTCTTTTCCGCTCCTTCTATTATCGCCTAGGTTTTCCACTGCTCCGCCGGGTGTGATCCTTCTACGTACGCCGGTTTTCCTTCCAAATTTACCGCCTTTGAGTGTTCCCATCTTATATGCCATTTGTCCACTTCCAGCCACAAAGGTGGACACCCCGCCAGCACTGCCAGTGTTGCGTTGGAAGTTGTTCTGGAGGCCTTCGTTATGCCCACAAGAAACGCTCTTTGGGCCGACTGAAGTTTTCAAGTTATCCTAGAATCCCTCGCTCGTTCACCCCAGTTTTCGGCGCGGTACAAGAGAGCTGGCTTTACTGCTTCCTTATATATAATCCTAAGGGTCTGTGCATCCGTCCCCCACGTCCTTCCCGCTACCGCTCGAATCCTATGCGTCGCCCCCTATCTTGCCCGGTACGTATCTGGTATGCTTCACGCAGAGTAGGCCTGAGTCGGACATCACTCCCAGATATTTCATTTTAAGTTCAGGGCTTATGGTTACGCCTCCCATTTTGATGGCCGGGTGCCTCCGTGTCCGCGCTTTGGTACCTTGCCCAGCACCCCTGTAGAGAGCCTGCGTCTTGTCGGGGGCATATTCCAGTTTGTGGTCTGATGCCCACATCTGGCATGTCTCCCAGGTACGCTTCCAAGCTGCCACGAGTTTCCTTCTTGACGGCGCCGTTATAGTGATAAACTGGTCGTCCGCAAAAGCCTGGCCTCGATTTTTGCTTCCGCCTCTTCTGGTTCTATGGTGTCGATTTCCTTAAACCAGTCCTCCATTACAAGTGGCCAAAATATCGGGCCTAAATATGATCTTTGTGCACAGCGCTCGCCGGTGTTTTTTGTTACCTCTTCAGAAGGAACGCTTCTGTCCTCCAGGAAATTGGCTACCGTTTTGGACAGGTTTCCCGGACAGCCAAATTCTACTAGTAGTTGCCTGAGCATGGGGTACCAGGCGGAGTTGAATGCATTTTTAATGTCCAACGCGACCAGCAGAACATGCTGTTCAGCCTCGTCCGCATTTTTTATGCATTTCACTATCTTAGCCAGCGCATCCATTGTTCCGCAGCCCTTACGAAGCAATCCATTACAAACACATACAGTGTGGAACAGCCCAATGGAATAAATTCAGTAGCTCAATTATTGTACAATTTATTGTACAGCGGCCTGTTACGACCCCGAGGTCTAGTAGGACTCCTACGAAGGAGTTTTGTTTCTATGCGGCATCTCTACGAAGTCTTTCGCTTGCCTACAGCCACTGACCGACCTCTTCATGGCCTGCTCAGTCCATATATCCATGTTGTCGGAGACCACCTTTCTATTTGTGTCTACAGAAAGCTCCGGATCACAGGAAGATCGTCGGCGGCATGCTTTAGTACGGCTCAGGATTTTTTGACAAAACGCTCGCTTCTCAGTTGTGCAACGCATCGTAATAAAATTTCACCCCGGGGAATGAGTAACACCCGATCGAAATTGTTTTAAAATCGACGACACAGGTCGGAAATTAAACCGTGCCGTTGCCTGGAAAAGAAAGTGGAGAAGGGCCTCAAAGGCGTCAAAAATGAGAGCCATAATCGTCGTACACGCACGATTACTACGGAGGAGAATAAGCACGGTATTAGTGACCTTATTGAAGACTATCATCGTTCGACGGTTTTATAAATTTTAACTGAAGTCGAAATAAGTTATGGAAGTACTCAAAACACCATAACAAAAGAACTTTGGTTTTGTAAAGTGTTTCCCCCAATGGGTTTCCCGTCTGTTATCTGCAGAACGCAAGTTGGTACGTTTATAAATGTATAAACGGCTCTCAGCACGGTTCGAAGAAAAACGGGAAGCATTGCACCATTACTTATGATGAGACGTGGCTACATCACTTCCAGCCCGGGTCTAAACAAACCAGTATAGAGTGGCAATGAAAGGATAAGGCAGCTCCCCTGCAAGCCAGGACTCTATTTTAGCTGGGAAAGTGCTTAAGACTGTGATTTCTTGACCAAAGTAGCATTCTACCCATTGACTTTTGGCAGCGACCTTTTGTGCGAAATTAGATTTGCTTGTCATCATAAAAGATGTGACCGATCGACTGCTACACGCAATTCTTCCTCACAGCATCGGTCAGCCCCATACAGCAGTGCTCCCACGCCAAACATTGGGCTACATTCATCGAACACCACTAAAATATCCACTATATAGTTCTGAAATAACCCCCCATGATTTTTATTTCCTTGGTTCACTCATAGAAGATGACAAAGTAGAGGACTCGTACGCAACTGGCAACTAACACAGCCTTCTTCATTTTATGGCGACAGTATTACCAATGCTTACAATACGCTAAGAAAAAAGCCTTTTTGAAGGGGGCGATTAGGTACAAGAGCAATGTGTACAGAGTAGTCCAAATTGGATATTTTGATAGGAAATACCAATTGGTAGAGCTAGAAAAAACTAACGCACACCTTACCAGCCCGGATTTTGTGAGAAAGCGAATGCCAAAAACCGCACATGGATATCTTGAACTGTTTAGAAGATATAGGGTGGTTTTTAATTTTGTGCATTTTTGACCCACCCAGTAACTTATTTATTAATGTATTTTTTTTGTTTCTGTGAAAACATCCTTAAGGCACTTTTTTTAAGGTACCCAATGGTGTCCCAAGTTGTTTTTTTTTGTAAAAAAAAGCTATGACATGAACTGTATTTTTTCTTATGGGCTACGCTGTATATTTTTGGATATACTTTTTCAAAACGAAATTCTCTTTTCATATATATATATATATATATATATATATATATATATATATATATATATATATATATATATTTATATATATTATATATATATATATATATATATATATATATATATATATATATATATATATATATATATATATATATACACTGCTGATTTTAAAATACTATATATGAATTTTCTGAATAAAGCGTGCCTTGCTTGAAAAATAAAACCATATAAACGTAAAGCTGTTATAAAACATTTACTGAACATTTTTTTAGTAATTTATTGATTCAAACAACACAAAATAACAGGAGCAAACAATATAACATTATTTTTTTTATCGTCGGTCTATTTCCGCGAGTATGGCCAATCACCGACGTCAGGGAGCAGTTTCACCTCACTATCCTGAAAATTTTGCCGAACCCCTGCTTTTATGTTGGGAGGGTATGGATCTTTAACGTGCCCAACATCGCATGGACACGGAACCGACGGATTTGCGCCCCCTCGGAAGGGCTAAACGTGTAGACATTCAACTTGCTCAAATACAATACGACAATACAAATACAATACGACTAAAAAAGTGAAAGGGAACCCTGGGAATCGAATCTGGTACCCTTCAGTTCAGAGACACACGTCCTTACATATTAACCACCGAGGGTCTACCTTATTATTAGCAATTTCCCAAGCTAGATTTGAAAATGTTTTCCGCAACTGTTAAGAATATTATTTCTTCTACAAGCGTGCAGAAAATATGTTTTTTTTTCCGCTTTAAAATCTGTGCGGAAAATGGGATTTTTCTTTTTCTGCACTAAAATCAGTGCGAAAATGGGATTTTTCGCTCGCTTGTAGCAAAAATGATTTACAACATATGTTCAAAATGAGCACCATTTGAATCGAGGCATAACAATGAACTTCGCTGCCTGGCATTATTGCGCAGCATTATTTAATTCTACCACCAGTATTGATTCAAAGACCTGTCACACTTCTGCTTCCAATGCTTCTCGAGATTCAGGATGACGCTTAAAAATGAGGTCCCCCATTCTTCCCCAGAGGTCAAAATCTGGTGGCGTAAGATGGATGGATCTTACCCCAAAATGAACAGGGCCCCGGTTGCCAAGCCAATTATCCTCAAACTGTCGGTTCAAAAACCTGGTTAGGTCGTTATAATGTGTGCTTTATGGGACGGTGTTCCGTCTCCTCGAAAGTGTACGGTTTCAGTTTACTTCAATGGCAAATCATCCATAAGTGATTCAATAAATTCTCGTACTATTTATAGATATCGCGCTGCTGTAAGTTGTGTGTGTGTGTGTTTTGCTTCTTTAACGTCGGCCTACTTCCGCAACTATGACCAATCACCGAGGCCAGGGAGCAGTTTCACCTCACTATCCTGGAAATTTTGCCGAACCCCTGCCTTTCTGTAAGGTGGGTAGGAATCTTTAACGTACCCAACATCGCATGGACATGGGACCGAAGGCTTTAGGCCCCCTCTGAAGGGAGGAACGTGCAGAAGTTCCACTTGCTCAAATACAATGCCAGAACCTCAGTTGATGGTAATCTTACAGTTTGTACTGAAAAAGTTAAAGGAGAACCCTGGGATCGAACCCAGTACCGTTCGGTTCAGAGGCACACGTTCTTACCTCTGAACCACCGAGGCTCTGCTGCTGTAAGGCTATCGTCAAATATATTATAGGGGCCGATAAAGGAATAAAACCGAGGTCTAAACTCTAAACCGACCCAAACAATAAAACTGTTTCGGAATTATATCTATTTAAAATACTAGCGCAGCTAATGCACGCTTCATCAGTCAATCTGATGTTGTGCGCAAAGTTTGGGTTTTCAGAACGTTTTCTTAAATACCATTGGCAAAGGTCGAGCCTAAATTGTAAGTCATTTGGTAGCAACTTGTGAACTTTTCTGATTCTAGACAGCTTAAATTTATTTTTCTTTAGATTAATCAACTGCATTTTACGCAGTGAAAGATTGGACTGGTTTGGAACTCTCCCAAAACAGTTAGTTCTCCTAATTATCTTTTTCTACTTCTGAGTTCGTATATTCTCGGTCTCGGGTTTTGAAACGAACCGTGGTTAGCTAGGTTTTGCTGCAATCGAAAAAACATATCCCTAAAGGGTTGTCTCCTTTCAGGGTATCTGTCGAAGTAGAGATTGCTGGAGGCCTGAGCATCATCATGTGATTCCCTTCTTCTTCTTCAAGTGCCGTCTGCTCTTAGAAGGTTGGCTGTCATCATGGCTATTCTCACTTTTGATGCTGCAGCTCTGAACAACTCAACGGAACTACAGTTGTACCATCTTCTCAGGTTATTTAGCCAGGAAATGCGTCTTCTTCCCCTGCTTCTCTTTCCCCGTATCTTTTCCTGCATAATATTCTGCAATTTCGCTCCTCTCATCACGTGGCCCAGATATTGCAGCTTCCTTATTTTAATTGTGTTCAATATTTCTTTTTCTTTTCTCATTCTTCCCAGTACCTGCTCATTTGTTACCATGTCTACCCAATTTATCCTCAAGATCCTTCTATATGACCACATCTCAAATTCCTCCAGTCGATCACTTATATCTTTCTTTAACGTCCATGATTCCATCCCATATAGCAACACCGAGAAAACGTAGCATCTCAATATTCCGACTCTAAGTTGTAAGGTAAGATCTCTACTGCATAACACGCTTCTCATTCTGTTAAATATGGTTCTGGCTTGTCCAATTCTTGATTTAATTTCTTCAGGGTACTCATTATTTTCATTGACAGTTGTTCCCAGGTACCTGTACTTACTGACATTCTCTACTAGTTCTCCGTTGATCCATAGGTTTTCCTGTTGCTGAGATGATTTTGTAATGGTCATAAATTTGGTCTTTTTGATATTTAAGGTAAATCCGCTCGCTCGCTACTCATCACCACTTGATCTACAAAGCTCTGTAAATCTTCTATTATTTCGGCAATGAGTATGGTGTCGTCTGCATACCGGATATTGTTAATGGGTATTCCAGTGACCTTTACTCCTATTGTTGTTTCTTCCAGCGCTCTCCGCATGATTTCTTCCGAGTAAAGATTAAATAATTGCGGCGATAGTACACATCCTTGCCTTACACCACTTTGTATTTTTACTTCTTCTGAGAGTTCATTGTTCGCCTTAATATTAGCCGTCTGGCTGTAGTATTAATTATTTATTATTCTAATATCTTTCATGTCTATATTTTTACTTTTAAGTAACTGAATGAAGTGGCTGTGGCGGACTCTATCAAATGCAATGTTGTAGTCAAGTAAACAGACATATATCGGCTGATTGATGTCCATACATCTTTGAGTCAACACATTGAAGGTAAACAAGGCTTCTCTTGTTCCCATTGCATTTCTGAAGCCAAATTGGGTTTCGCTAATATCTTGTTCTAATTTCCTAAATATTCTCTGGTGTATTATCTTTAGGAATATTTTGAGAGCGTGACTCATTAGACTGATGGTTCGGTGGTCACTACATTCTTTTGCATTAACCTTTTTTGGTAATGTAATGAATGTCGATCTAAGCCATTCGCGGGGAATGATTCCTGTGTTGTATATTGTGTTAAATAGTTCCACCAATATGCCCATTTGATCTTCTGTGATTAGTTTAATTATTTCTGCTGGAATTTCGTCGCGTCCTGGAGCTTTATTAGAATTTACCATTTTTATCGCGTGCATTACCTCTTCCTTTGTTATTGTTGGGCCCAAATCTCCTTCTGTGTCCTCTTCTACCATTTATTGTTGTCTGTCGTCGTCGAATAGTTCCTGGATATACTCCTTCCATCTTGCCAGCTTCCATGCAGTGTCTGGGATTATTTTGCCATCTCTGTCTGGTGATTCCCAGTGACACTTTAACATGTCATATTTTTTAGTTCTCATACATATTAAATAAACAGGAAAACTTCTTATAATTTCAAAACTTGATTAAAAAAGCACACTTAAAAGAAAACTTGTAGAGCAAACTTCATTTGAATGAAAATTAATGATTTTTGACGGTTTTGTTGCCAAAGTATTTTGTTTTGTATGTCAAGCATAGCACGCAAGATTTAGTTACTTAATCTTACAAAATTCATTTATAGTATTTTAAAATCAGCAATAAAATGAATGAAACGAAAAGCAGAATCACCCAAAAAACCACAAAAATAATAACAGAGAGTTATCCGCTAGATAGGTATTTCGACAACACAGTTGTCTTCATCAGTAGCTGTCGTTAAACTTACTGTATAGGCAAAATTATCTTATTTATATACCTAAAGTATACACTAAAAATGATGTAATACCGACGATTCAATACCGGATGATGATGTAATGCCGGATGATGCAATAACGGATGACTAAATAGCGGATGATGCAATATAGGATGCCTTAGTACCGGATGATGTAACACCGGATGACGTAACAACGGGTGACGTAATTCAAGGACCCTTGTTGTGTCAGTGGATACGCCCAACCGGTTGTGCCGCTGTTGAAAGCAACCATGGATTACCTTGTGCTATTTCGAAAAGTGCCAAATTGATCGGACCCATGTCTGAATTCCACAAATTCTGTGGATTCACGTTGCGGATTTACAAACTTTCCAAAGCATATAACTTGCAATAATTCGTGGTTACCTTGAACAACTTAAGATTACTATCGCCTACCTTATGTTCCGAGTCAATCATATGTTAGGTAATGTTAGATTTTTCTGGTCCATTGAATCTGAAATAAGCTATGTGCTCTTTGAATCTTGTTGCTAGTGATCTTCGCGTTTGCCCAAGATAGAATTTCTCGCAATCATTACAAGATGTTTGAAAAATGACATATTTTTGTCAAAAGTCAGTAGTATCCTTTGGCCCACCAAAAAGATTTTTCAAATTATCAACTCAAGTTATTATATTTTAATATTTTGTCTAACCCTTTTGTAATATAAGAATAGAAAGGAAGTACAAGAAGCAGAAAAATCTAGCATAACATATGATTGAAGTCGGACATAAAGAAGTAGGCGTTAATAATCTTAGGTTGTTGAATGTAACAACGGATTATCGCAAGTTAGATGCTTTGGAAAGTTTGGAAATCCGTAAGGTGAATCCACAGAATTTGGAGAATTCAGACATGGGTCCGGTCAATTCAGCACTTTTTGAGATAGCACGATGGTGCTTTCAACATCGACACAACCGGTTGGGCGTATCCACTGACACAACATTAGTCATTGAGTTACGTCACCCGGTGTTACGTCATCTGGTGATACGTCAACCGGAACTGAGGCATCCGATATTGCATCATGCGGTGTTGCATCATCAGGTATTGCATAATACGACATTGCATCATCATCCGGTATTGCATCATCGGTATTACACGATTTTTGGTGGATAGTTTAGAGGCAGCTACTGTTGAAGACAATATATATAATATATATATATATATATATATATATATATATATATATATATATATATATATATATATATATATATATATATATAGAACATTTCATTTAAAAAAAGAATATGCATAAATATACAAGATAGTCTACAAGAAAAAATAAAGTTTATGCCATAGCTTCAAATCCATTCTTTTTACAAAAAAACTTTGGACGCCACTGGTAACCTTTAAAAACTGCCTTAAGAGTGTTTTTATAGAAACAAATAATATTCAGAAATATGTAAGTTACGGGATGGGTCAAACATGCACAAAATTGAAAACCACCCCATATCTTCTAAACAGTTCGAGATATCAATGTACGATTTTCGGCATTCGCTTTTTCACAAAAATCGAGCTCGTAGCGTGTGGATTAGTTTTTTCTAGCTCTTCTAAAAATTGTCATTTCCTATCAAAACCACTATGTACATGTTTCCCATAGGTATCCAACGCAAAAATAAGAAAAAAAGAGAAACTCCCAATCTGTTTGCGAAGCTGCTCCAGGAAACGTTCTAAGAAACGAAGCTTCTTTACCTCTAATAATATTCTGTTGTATTAAAGCCACTGCCGGACACCCTAGATTTCCTGCATGGAGAAAACAGCGCGTTTTTCCAACTTTGGCGTCCCTTCTAAACTAGTGCGAAAAAAATGGCAAGTCAATCAAGAATGAAATACGGTGGAGAAAACTTAATGAAATTGTGTATCCACAGCTTGAAGACCCGATTTTAAGATACCTTAAATATTAGTCGATAAGAGCCCCTAGCTAGTGCAGTTACTTTTTTTTTTTGTACTTTAACGTCGGTCTATTTACGCGACTGTGGCCAATCACCGAAGCCGGGAGCAGTCTCACCTTCCTATCCTGGAAATGTTGCCGAACCCCTGCCTTGTGTGAGCAGGGTAGGGATCTTTAACATGTCAAACATCGCATTGATACGGGACCGACTGCTTCACGCCCCCTTCCGAGGGGCGTAACGTGCAAACATTCAACTTGCTTAAATACAATGCCACATCCTCGGTTGGTGTAAATTTTACAGTATATACTGAAAAAGTGAAAGGGTAACCCAATACCCTTCGGTTTAGAGGCACAGGTTATTTTTCCTATACCACCGAGGCCTTTGCTGCAGTTCTTCTTCAGCAATTTAAGTTGCGACGGTACAAAGTGATAAAGAACCCTCAAAAAACAATGCACGGCATTAAAGGAACGATCATAACGTGTGGAAGAAAACTCACGGCGTCAGAATCGTCATCAGGTGGTTCAGAAGAATATGATCAGCAACAACAATGGAAAATGTTCAAGGATTTTTTTTATTTCGGCGTAGATTTCAATGCTACCATCACCATCAAAACAATAACAGTCGGACAGAATGCTAACGTGCAGAACGATTGTGATGTGAACAGCCGCAATACCAATAAATTCCCCAATACCAATAAATATAATTTTTTCAAAAATTGAGCTAGAGGTGTTGAGATACCTCGAGAAAAAGCGGTCAAACGTATAAATATTGAATAAGTACCTGATACTAAAGAATCTCTCCATGAAGTACAACACGTACCTGCCAATATCTGCACCAGTTGAAAGGCGATTTTCCTTCGCCACGATGATAGATTCGCCCCGGGGTAACGCCTTATCTGATGACAATTTTGAAACTATTGTGCTGACAAGATCAAATCCAAACAAAAGTAGTAAATTTTGATATGTACGTAGTATCATATTCCAATTATTACTTATTTGACAAAATAAGCCACACTTTCACTTTATGTGGAAAATTCTTGAAGAGGAGTTGTCAATAGAAAAAGGATCAGTATCAGTTACCCGATGTTGTCAATAGAAAAAGTATCAGTATCAGTTATCCGAAAAAGTATCCAGATACATGTATTTAAAATACATTTTTCAAATAAAGGTCTCCGTACCTTGTATCCGGTAGCTGTACCTTGTATCCGGTATCCATACCTTGTATCCGGTATCCGTACCTTGTATCCGGTATCCGTACCTTGTATCCGGTATCCGCACCTTGTATCCGGTATTCGGACGCCATTTTCGGTATCTTTATCCGATATCTGGATAAATTTAACCAGTATCCGAACGCATCTCTGACTAGAAATGGGCGATAAATAACTATCGGCAACTTAATTTAACCGTTGCTATTACATCGCTCCTGACAGTTGCCATTAAAAATACAAAATGACAGCGATGGTATAAATCGCAATTTACAGAAATCATCATAGAGAAACTATCTCTATAAAAATCACTATAAACTGAAAACCTTATGACAAGCTGCAATCTCCATAAGCGTAGTACGCGGAATCGCAGAGTGCCCGAGTATCCATATGTTTTCCTTCTCAATCGTGTTAGCGCCTCTGCATTTCTCCTTTTTTTAGTGGATAACAATAAAGCTGTCAAATCTTACAATAAAGTAGCACAAAACTGTGGCACATACCTGACTTCATATATTTTTCATATTATAATAAAAAAGGTAATATTGTAATTTGTTATTTTAATAAAATGTCTTTATAATTTAAAAAATTTGAAACTAGATATGAAAAGTAATGTAAATCTAAAACTAATCGATTATGAATTTGTGGTCGCAATAAGCAATGATATCTGCGATGCACATAGTGAATTCAAAGCTTACCAGTTACACCGTGGTCCTTGCAAGTGTTCAAAATAACAGCACGCGCACATATTATAGAGCAACTTCAAGCGAAATGGTTAAACTACGATCGCACTAACAGAAATGTCGGTGTGCCTATACACCATCTCCTGAAAAATGGCGTTAATCATAAGATTTTGCAGAATACTATCTTCGTAAAAATATTTATCGACCAATCCATTATTATTTTACGTGAAAGTTTTGATACCCCCTCTTAACTAAATTTAGAAACCGATTATTTATTATCAAATATTTTTAATTGGTAATCTTAAACGTGTTTCTTAGGGATATCCTGGTGTTCCTGGCAACACTGGTGAAAAAGGACAGCGTGGTTTTCCAGGAGGAGAAGGTATAATGGGACCGAAAGGAGACAAGGGTGATTCTGGACCTGAGGGACCCAGAGGACCTAAAGGAGAACGGGGAAAGACTGGAATGCCAGGCTTCCCAGGAATAAACGGTATTCCTGGCTTACCTGGACCAGGAGGAGCCCCTGGAATTCCAGGTCTAGATGGATGCAACGGCACAGACGTAAGTACAAACCAGTTATAGAAATATCTACCAAACTATATAAAATTCAAGTCGACCCTAATAAAATATTGACCTAAACAGGGTAGGCTAAATAAATCGTTCAAATAGTTACAAAAAAAATTATACGTATATATATATATATATATATATATATATATATATATATATATATATATATATATATATATATATATATATATATATATATGTTTAAACATAATATATTTCAGAATCATATAAACATGTATCTATTTTCACTTATATACTATGCTTCATTTTTGCTGTATCGTATGTAATTTAATTGATTCCTATGGGCCAACATCTATTATTTTAGTTTTGGATTGTAGGTACGTTCGGCTCTAACAATACAGTCTATTTTGTTTTGATTTTGAGACGTGTAGTTACATTTTTTATAAATTCAAATTTAAACAGGATTCGTAACGAAAACCTTTAGTTAGAAGTATCTGGGGAAATAAAAAATGCAAGATTTTGAATGTTGGCACAATTACTAATTTACCCAGTCCCAATCGAACTAAAATATTCTCAAGCTGCTGCAACTTCTGGTTATACCGATCATGAAAACTAACTTAGGCATGCTCAAAAACATTTTACCATTGTCGTAAAGATGCAATCAGCCTTTTCCTAAAAGTCGTGTATGTCGCTCGCTTGATTTGTTCTGGAGTTAATTCCAGGAATGACCATCTTACTTTTTCAATCATATGTTAGTTGGTGGTAGGAGGGTGGAAGTACGTTCTGTTCCTGATGTAACCCCAAATAACGAAATTCATTTGGGTCAAATCCTGGGAACGCAGAGATCAACGGTAAGGTCAATTGTTCGAAATCCATTAACCACCAAAAATGTCTTCTAAAATTTCTCCAATGGAACCTCTATTATGAGGAGGAGCCCGTCGTGCTAATACCAGGCAGCGATCGGTTCATAACTTAGCATATTGTCGACAGCTTCCTCCAGAACGTTGTTTAAAATTCCAGCGTACCTATCGGTCTTCAGGATTGACTTACCTTTGGTTGGATTTTTGTAATTTTTGGCTTACACTCTCCAAATTTCTGACAGTTACTAATCAGTGTTCTAATAACATCGTGTATTGTTTATTAACGTCAGAATGTTTGGGGTTGACATCATTGGGTAAGTTGAATAATAAGGCTTTTTCTTTCCAAAGAAATGTTTAATTCTTGCCCCAACGCGTTACGACCTATTAATCGGTAATCCTCAGGGGAATCTAGAATTTACAAAAGGCTTGTCAGAAAAAACACGTTTTCCGGTGGGTTATTTGTATGAGGACATAACACAAATATAAAAGATATAAAGGAGGTACCAGTAACTGACCACAACATAAAGTGAAACGTTAAAAAGCTCTCTAACTACACATTTCCAAAGATTACAAGCTAACAGATGCAGACTACAAAAATAAAAGTAAATACAAGTCGAATTAAAACGTTAATTTCTCCTGAGATTTAAAAGCTCACAATAAAATTCTAAAACTCTTAAAAAGTCTTAAAAAGGCTACCCTATTGAAGGGTCTTAAGTTGAGCTGAAGGTAAAAGTTGAAGTAACAGCACACAGCGCAAACACTTAGTAAGCCATGCAGCAGAGAAGAAACTTTCAGAGAATGTTACAACGTATAATCAGAATGAAAGTGAAACTGGAAACAGATTTTTTGTTTTTTTATGAAATTTAAAACGCCAAAATGGCGTGTCTACTTACTTGTCCATTATTAAACAGGACTATTGCTTCCGTTTGTCTTAGTAACACATCTGATGCTAATGGATCCATCCTACAACAACAGATGAAACGTGTTCCTTGGACATTCCTCTGTATAGTTTTTTAGTCCTATTTAACAACGGGCAAGTAAGTATACACTCCATTTTAGCGTTTTCAATTTCATCAAAAATACAAATCTATTTCCAGTTTCACTTTCATTCAGATAATACGTTGTAACATTGTCTGAAAGTTTTTTCTCTGCTGCAGTCTTACTAAGTATTTGTGCTGTGTGCTGATACTTCAACTTTTAACTTAAGACCCTTCAAGAGTTTTTAAGAGTTCTAGAATTTTATTGTGAGCTTTTAAAGCTCAGGACAAATTAACGTTTTGTGGCGGTTCAATTCGACTTGTATTTACTTTTATTGTTGTAGTCTGCATCTGTTAGCTTGTAATCTTTGTGACTTGTATTTGCATTTATTGCATGTTGTAGTCTGTAGTTGTGTAGTTAGATAGCTTTTTAACTTTCGACTTAATGTTGAGGTCAGTTACTGGTACCTCCTTTATATCTTTTATATTTGTGTTGTGCTCTCACACAAATAGGCTACCGGAAAACTCAGTTTTTCTGACAAGCCTTTTGTAAATTCTAGATTCCCTGAGTATGACCGATTAATAGGTCTAAACGCGTAGGGACAAGAATTAAACATTTGTTTGGAAAGAAAAAGCTCTATTATTCAATTTACCCAATGATTCTAATAACATAAATGGCTGGCTTTAGTGTATCGGGATATCTTTCTCGAAATATGCAACAGGCTCTTCTAGCGAGTTTGCACATCCGCCATAAATAAATGGTAAATTGAACAAATCGCCCTTTCCTAAAACCTTAGTTAGACATTCTTCCGGCAATAATTATCACATAACCTTTTTGACAGCAGTAGGCATTTCATTGAAACAATTTTCATTGTTTCTATTGCAACACTAGCAACTGAGATTTGGCTGTTTTTAATATAAAATTGGTACACATTTCGAGAAAAGTTCTTATAGCTTCTGAACGGCTACCAATCGTATGGTAAAACTCATATGTGATTTATGTAGAAACAAATGTTGCATTAACACAAGAGAAAATCATTTTTATTTAAGATAAGGAAAATATTTGAGTTTAAAGTTGGCTAAATTTGATGATGAATTATGAGCAGGCTGTAGATATCTAACAAAAGATTGTGTTTAATTGTTCATTAATACCCTTTTTGAAAATCCAAATATGAGTTTCCAGTTTTCAACGGATTTGAAGTCAAAGAATTTTTAAGGGGACCATGCAGATCTAATCTTTTTCACAAAAATCCATGAAACGGTTAATTTTAAATGTAGATTACCTTGAACAAACTCACAATTAAATTGTTTGTAGGATCCAATAACCTAAAAAATATAAGATGTCCTAGTTACAATAAGAAAGCTTCGGTATAACCGGAAGTTATAGCAGCTTGGGAATGTTTTAGTTTGAATGGTACTGTTTGAGATAGTTAATATACCAACTTCAAAAAAACCTGCAATTTTTATTTCCTCAGATACTTCTAACTGGAGGTTTATGCTAGACATCCTTTATAGTTACAGATACGCTTAAAAACACACTAGTACAGGCTTTCATATCGAAAGAATATTTTTTAGATTTTTTGAACAACTGATATTATAATTATTTTTTTAATAGAAAGTAAAATAAGGCCACAGATTTGTTTATAGACGTACAGGCAAAATTAATTTATATATTAAAAGTGCAAGAATATATAGGTCTCCCATGTGAAATAACCAAGTTAAATATTGTACAGCAAAAATAGAACATTCTGTATAAATAATAATGATTTTATGTTGTGCGTACTTTTAAGTAAAGTTATTTATGAATTCATTTTTGGTGTCCCTACGCAAAGGAGTCAAAGATAAATTCGAATATTAAGTAGCATTGTATAATTACAACTAACTTATTAAAGATTTGTCCACTATTTAGATTCTTTTATACTTTCATGAACTACTTGACTGCAACGAGTATATTTTAGGGACCACCAGGGTTTTCTGGCGCTCCAGGCGAACCAGGACCAAGAGGATTTCAGGGGATTGGTGGTTCTAAGGGAGAGAAGGGAGAACCAGCATACTGTCAGATTAACCTGAAGGGCCAAAAAGGTGAACCCGGTAGGGATGGCGTTCCAGGACAAGACGGACTACCAGGTCCTCAAGGCCCTAGCGGTTTACCAGGCAGAGTCGGAGAACCAGGACAACCAGTAAGTTTCAGATTTATTTTTCCTCAGTGGAGCTTTAATCAATAGCTACACACCGCACAAAAATCAATGGATCACCTATACAGTTAATAAATTTCTTTGTCGGGTAGAGCAAATAGTTATGGTTAATGTTTTAAAGAGTCTTTAAGGTTCATTATTTCAAGGCATTCATATAGGTATTTTATTTTTGAAAGAACCATTAAATTTAAATAAAAGATTTATTCAATTTATCTAACAGCCTGTAATACCCACATACTTAACACAACCTCCATACGCCTAAGAATACTCTTATACAGTCCTTGAATGTAATTTTAGATTCTCCCAGGATTAATTGGAAGTCTTCGACAGTTATATTCCCAATTTTCTAGCGCGAATTAGCCAACTCGTGAAGTTCCAGACATGTTGAATCTGGCCACTGGCCAGTCCATAAACTAATGTTGACGTCCTCTAGATATTCAAAGACAATCCTGGGGGCGTGGATCGAGTATTCTCTTGCATGAAGAGAAAATATGGACTGCAACTGCATTAGGTTTGAGGGGGGATTTTAGGGACCGACACACAACTTCTATCACATAAACCATAAGCGATACAATGTTAGTCAATAGATGAAAATTGCACATTTATAAGGACACCTTAGAAACCTCACCAGATTTAAAAAAATACATAGGTCACTAGATATAGAATTTTACCCAAAAACAATACGAACCGTTCGTTGTCGACTGCTAATACTAAATTTGAAGACGATATATCAATTCGTTCTAAAGTTATCGTGGCTACAAACAGACAGACATACAGACCGACAGAAAAAAATGTTCGTTCCCAAATCATGTTTTCTATGTGTTTTGATACTTTTTACGACGTTTAAGCGAAAAAAATTTGAAATTTTCGTCGCCGATGCGATATTTACACACGTTGTGGCGATATGAAGGTAATAGCTTCTCTGGAGTTTTAGTGAATTTTCGTAGAAAAATCCACTAATGGGGAGATCACGACATTTTGAATTTTTTTTGCAAATGAGCGCGAACCAGGACCCCTAGAACCCATATCCGGGGTCAGTTTCTATATTTATATGTATATATATATATATATATATATATATATATATATATATATATATATATATATATATATATATATATATATATATATATATATATATATATATATATATATATATATATATATATTGTGTGTGTGTGTGTGTATCACACCGACAACTCAAAATGTAATTGGACGATTTTTATCAAATTTGGCATTCACCTTTCTTTTGTGACTGGCTTGGACAAGTTCGGTAGCTAGGAAAATCGGACGAGGTTTTCCGGGAAAATGTTGAGTTTTCTTTCGAAAAAATTTTTATCTCGAAAAATAAAAAAGCTATGAAACCCAATTTTAGTATATAGGTTTACGATATGAAATGTAAACTATACACCAAAATTTATATTTCTATATTACAAGAAAACAAAGTTATGATAAAATATTTGGTGCCAGATCATTTCTATGAAAATTCACTACCATAACGCACTTTCCGCTTCCAGACTTTTAGAGTTGGATTTGTACACATTAGTACCAATATAGTATTTATTTTCCATATTATTAAATAAAATCATATGCAGAAGCCAAGATTCAATCAATAACTCGTAACACAGGATGTAAACACAGAGAAGCAAGTTCATTGTTGACTATTGTACTGTCCAGTGACGTCACAAGTCATGGCAGGAAAATAGTGGTGTTTGAAATATATTAGGAAATTAGCATTTTCGAATATTTTTTTTCATCTTTGTTTCTGTAGTAAGTAAGTGAAATGAAAAAATATTAAAAAATCAACTTTGTGGGATGTCTATTATATGTGATAAGAAAAAAACATGCCGATTGTCTATTCAACACCAATTGAATTTTACACTTGTTTGCGACAAAATATTCTGTAAAAACTTGTTCGTAAGATTTTAGTAGCTAATGTAACGTAACAGTTTAAAGCAATGTTTTAAGTCACACACAAATATTTTCAGTTTTTCAGAACACGGTTATACCTAAAGTCGATATCATCTTTGTTATTTTTAGTAAAACAGTCTGTATATTAAGATTCTAGTTAAATTATAGGGTAAGCTCATTTACATAAGGTTCTATTCAAAATTTACTATTTGTGGTAATTCAACTTAAAAGTGGAAAAACGACAGCTGTAGATTCAAACTCAGATTTTATATATTTTTTATTTCTTTAACGTCGGCCTATTTCCGCGACTATGGCCAATCACCGACGCCAGAGAGCTGTTTCATCTCACTATCCTGTTTCTTTTGCCGAACCCCAGACTTTCTGTAAGAAGGGTAGGGATCTTTAACGTGCCCAATATGGAATGGACCCGGGACCGATGGCTTTACGCCCCCTCCGAAGGGCGTAACGTGTAGACATTCAACTTGCTCAAATACAATGCCACAACCTTAATCAATTGTACAGTATGTACTGAAAAAGTGAAATGAGTAGCCTGGGATCGAACCCAGTACCCTTCGGTTCAGAGTCACACGTTCTTACCCCTGAACCACCGAGGCTCTAAGATTTTATTAAAGTTGATAATAATTAAGCGTATTCTTATAAATGTGCGCTCTTGGAGATAATCACATAAATGGAGATACATAATCACCACTCTGTATATCTAAAACGGGGCATTAGTATGACTATGTATTATTACTAGTATTGGTTTTTTTTTGTGCATGGATTTAGGTAACAAAATCTGAGATTGTAAAATTTTGTTATTTTTTATCAATCAAAGCGCCCCGCGAAGAAGGTTTAGGCTGTTTACTACTGAAGAAATGTTAATGCCCTCAAGAAACTAACTTTTATCGACCCATTTCATTGATGAGCTGTATCACCAAGACTTTCGAAAGGATGATAAAAGCAAGACTGGAGTGGTTTATTGAACATCACCAAATTTTATCTAATTGTCAATATGGTTTTCGTAAGGAAGTAGGAATGATGGAAGCAATATGTCCACTAACAACAGATATTCAAAACGCCTTTTCAGAAAATAAATATGTCATGTGCCTATTTCTAGATATCAGATGTGCATATGACTGGAAGGTTGCGGAATCACACATGATGCAAGTCTGAACATAATAAAGCTGTTCTATGAAAGAAAAGTTTAAAGGGATCAGCATAACCAGCTTCATGGCCCCAGGATTATGAGAAAAGGTGTACCACAAGGATCACTTTTGAGCCGATACTATTTAACATTTACACTAAGAATTTGTATCAAATACCGTATAACTATACCCATTGTATTCGGTATGCGGACGACATATGAGTTTACACAATTGCACCATCTTACGATGACTATTTCTTATACTTAAGACGGTCAATTAACCTTATCGACGAGTGAATTAATCAACGGAAATTTTATCTGAATCTAGACAAAACGTCAATTCTATGTCTTACAAGACACCGCCGTCAAATGCCACATGAAATACAGAAACATTCTTATAATATAAAAAGAGTCAATGTATATAAATACCTTGGGATACACATTGACAAGAAACTACTCTGGAAAGAACACACAAAGGACGCAATAGCAAAATTCGAGCGGGGGATAAACATTTGAAAAGCAACAGTTCATTACCAGTGTGCTGCAGATTTTAATGTGGCTATGACGTTTTATGGAGCGTTAATTAGATCCATATTGGACCACGTCTGTGTGGTTTACGGTAGCTGTTCCAAGACAAATATGAAAAAAATTGATCGAGTGCAGCTGAAAGCTTCCAGGTTATAAATTGGGGTCATTAAATCAACACCAACAGAAATAGTCTTTGCAGAAAACAGGAACCTCCATTTAATCTAAGAGTTAAACTCCTGGCAAATAGACGAACTCTTAAACTGAGAGACAAATTCAAGTCATGCATTCCTTATGTGTACACACAATTACAAATAAATATTGGAAAATTAAACAGAATCCTCCGTTAGCAGACGCGTATTACGACACTGCAAAATTTGAAACATATATAACTACTGATCCGGTTTCAACAAAGTTCCAATTATGAAGTTGCAACTCATGCGTCAACATTCCCTCGTACACCGATCACTATATATTAAATCAAAATATTTTTAGTACCATACTAAAAGGCAATTACCAAAGCTACACATACATATACACAGGTGGATCCTAAAGTCAGCATGGTGTAGGAGCAGCATTTTTCGTAGAGCAGTTTAATAGTGCAACAGTTTATAAGCTACCAGAACAGGCTTCAATATGCACAGCAGAAACTATTGCTATAGAAAGGGCAATGGATTGGGCACTAGGAAAACAGCTAAAGAGCATCCAAATTATTAGTGACTCAGAAACAGCTTTGACTGCATTTACGAACAGCCACCATGCCAATAATTGGAATAACATATTGGGTCGGATAAGACAAGGTTGTTGTAACAATATGGGTAATATATAGATACAATTTATCTGGGTTAAAGGTGACAGCCGTATGAAAGGTAACTAAACAGCTGACCAGTTGGCCAAGGAAGCAATATTACAACCAATAGCACAAAGCCTTGACATTCCATTACAGATTTTATACAAAATAGGAAACTTAATCTGACAAAAGCTTGCGAAAATGAATGGAAAAAATACACAATAAAATCAAATAACAGATACAAATGGCTGCATCCTCACCTTCCAGAAGAAAAAAGAACACTTGAAAGCGTTACATAACAACTGTGATAGAAAAGTAATAACCACCATTACAAGATTGAAAATGAATCATGTAAGATACAAATATCACTTAAACCGCATTGGTATACAACCAACAGCATATTGTAATTGCGATGGGATCTCAATTCGTGATTTAGAACATATATTGTTTTCTTGTAGATTGTACGAAAGCCAATGAAACACATTGATCCATTTATTGAAACAGACTGTTACTCAAATACAATTTCCCTTAAACTTAAGCTACCTTTTAAACTTAAAAAGTAAGGAGGTGTACGTGTTGTTGAGGGTATTCTTCAGTAAAATAGGAATTATTTTATAAAGATAAATTAATATAATATAGATTTTTATATGTACGTATGGGAGAGTAATGTGAGGGAATAGTTAAATGTAGCAACAATAGTAGATGCTCTATAAAGTTATATAATCAATGTTATTATATTTAGGGTTCCTACCGTCTTTGTGTTGACCTAATTTTTCCGTGACCCAAGTCGGTATGTCGATGAGCCTTGGCGGGTCCCTTGGCGATATGTGTCACAGTCAGTTCCTAACTATGTTGGAGAAAAACCCAATGTCTACAAAAAAAGTAATAAGTATACATAAAAAAATAAAAAAACTCAATGACAACAAAAAAGTAAAAGTCTACATAAAAAAAATTGTGTGTATATGTAGGTTATAACAAATAAAACAAAAAAGTAATAAGTATAAATTATTATAATATTACTGGGTTACTGACATGTAGGTGGTATTATGTGTGTGTAGTTTAGTAAGTAGCTATAAGCTTGCTCTTAGGAGCAATAAAAGAACAAAAAGTTCAAGGCCATCCAGAAACACAACTCAATTCAACTCAGTCTTGACTTTTAAGAAACTTAAATTTAAGTCACTTAAGGCACTGTCGCAAATGTTCTAAATCTTAAATAGAATAAAATATCCACTACTAAATGGATTGATTAACTGATGATAAAATGAGTTTTAGTCAATATATAGGGGGGCGCATTGAAAACGAAACAAACCGATTTGCGTCCAGAATTTTTTTAAACGCTGAAAGACGTCAATTTTAATATCGAGGGGACTTGTTTTGACATAAAACTCAACTTTGTCACATCAACCCCTTAAGGGTGGTGATAACAACCCTTATATTTTAAATAGTGAACATGGGTCAAGTGTTACATCATTTGAAAGCTCTTTCTTTTCTGAATTCAGCACACTAATTTTTTGGAAGTTTTATCAACTCGTTTAAAAATTATTCACGGTTGAAAATGCAAAAACGCATTTCACTCATTCCGATAAGAAATATGCTGATAGTCGACGTTTTGTTTGTTTGTGAACAAAAAATTGACTATCAGAACATTTCTTATCGGAATGAGACAAATGCGGTTTATTATTTCAGTTTATCGGTCGGTTTGATACCTGATAGTACTACCGAAAATTAATTTCACAATGGTGTATTCTGTAGAAGAAAGAGTTGAAATAATTACTCTCTTTTTTTAACAATGACTGTGCCAACCGTACCGCAAATTTGTTTAATGAACGACATCCGAACAGACATGTTAACAGAAAATACATTTTGGAGTTAGTTGCAAAGTTTCGACAAAGTGGTTCAGTAGCCAATAAAAAACGGGATCCTGAACGTGAATTTCCAGTTAGAAATGAGGCTACTGAGATTGAAGTTTTAGGACAAATTGCTGCAGACCCAACTTTGAGCACGAGAAAATTAGCCACTATTTCACACATCAAAAGAAGAAGTATTCAGCGAATATTGAAGCAACATAAATTTCACCTGTATAAAACTCATCTTGTACAACAACTGAATGAAGATGATTTTGATCGGCGGCTGGAGTTTTGTGAAGTTATGACTGCACGAATAGCCGATAACGGGAACTTTCTGTTCAAGATCTGTTTTTCAGACGAGTGTACGTCTTTATTATACTCTACAGTCAATCGTCATAATTGTCGTTATTGGGCAGATAATAATCCAAAAAATTTTCACGAAGTCCACAATCAAACTCCACAGAAATTGAATGTTTGGACTGGCATTTTTTGGACACCGTTTAGTCGGACAATTTTTTTTAATGGCAATTTGAGTGGCGAAACGTATTTGGAGTTACTAGAAGATATCTTTTACCCTCTACTAACTGACATTGTTGAACATGATGATCGCTATTAAGAAAATCAATTAGTGTTTCAACAAGATGGAGCTCCTCCGCAGTTTTCACAACGTGTTGGGGAGTTTTTGAACAGAGAGTTTCCAGAGCAATCGGTTGAACGTAGAGGTGCTATTGAGTGGCCCCTAGATCATCGGATTCGACTCCTTTAGGCTTCTTTATATGGGGCCATTTAAAGAGTAGAATTTTCGCAACAGAACCGGAGTCTCTGGAAGAATTACGACAACGCATTGTTAAAGAATGCAATCTAATAACTCCACAAACGCTCCAGATTATCACAGCTTGTTTTGAACAAAATTTGTACTTTTGTATGGAAGCTGGTGGTCAACAATTTGAACACTTACTTAACTCAATAAACATTTTTGAACGTTTGGTTTTGTTTTTTAGTTTGTTTAACGCAAAATTGACTAATTAGTGAATTTCTTATCACAATGAATGATATACGTTCTTCAACTCCAATAATTTTTAAACGAGTTGATAAAACTTCAAAAAAAATTAGTGTGCTGAATTCAGAAAAGAAAGAGCTTTCAAAGAATGTAACACTCGAGCCATGTTCCCTATTTAAAATATAAGGGTTGTTATCACCACCCTTAAGGGGTTGATGTGACAAAGTTAAGGTTTATGTCAAGACATGTCCCCCTCAATATTAAAATTGACGTGTTTCAGCGCTTCTTAAAAAAAATTCTCTGGACGCAAATCGGTCTGTTGCGTTTTCAATGCGCCAGCCTGTATAGCTTAAGATTTTTTTTCTATTTATCACTTTCACAATGTATTGCATTTCACATTATTAGAATAATCTGTTCTAGATATTAAGAAAAAGCAAATATTGTGAAAATTTCAACATCCCGTTACCTAATAATAAGGCGTTTTTTAACTTAGATATAAGGAATACGCCCTACAATCTGCGATATGCTATTTAAAAATGCCTGTACAAACCAGCAGCATAGGTTAAAGATTGAAAATGCTAACATTCAGATTAGGTACGGGGCTTAAATAAGAACAGTTATTGCTAGTAAGGTTGGTCATCGAAATTTTTTAATGACAAAGCCAATTTCTATTAGAGCTTTTTTATTTGTTTAGGGTCCGAGAGGTCCACCTGGTCAGAAAGGTCAAAAAGGAAGCTTGGGCATAGCATACGAAGGTCAAAGAGGTCCCAAAGGTGACACAGGTATGCCTGGCGCCAAAGGTGAACCGGGATATCCCATATCTGACCTGACGCCAAGTTACAACATAACTGGTCCGAAAGGTGACAAAGGAGATAAAGGAGACCGTGGTGAAAGAGGATTCCTTGGTATGAAAGGAGAAATGGGTTTTGAAGGTGACGCGGGTATCCCTGGATTAATTGGCTTTAAAGGAGAGAAAGGTCTACCAGGAGCACCAGGTCCAAGGGTAAGCAAAGATATATTTCTAATAAATATTTTTCTCAGTAAATTTATATTATAATCCCATGAAAAAGGGTAGTTTAAAATGTATTTGATATTTAAACACTGCTATATAAATTTTATTAACATCCGCTGATTTTCCATTCTTGATTTCTTGTTCGCTCTTACACCCTCATGCACTTTCACAATGTCAAACTTTATATGACTTTCAATTGACAGACAGGCTTGATGACTACCATTGCTTCCATGTAGCTTTTCAAAATATTGTTTTGTCATTTTTGTACACTCACTTTGTTATACACAATGTGCCCATTTTGTGTTTCATTTTAATCATATGTTTCTCCGGGTTTATTTTGTCATTTTCTCCATTTGTCAAGCAATTTGTTCTTTCCACAAAAATTTAAGATCATGCATTTTCTCAACTTCACTTACATCCAGTTCTTGCTTACTATCACTAGCCACTCTGCGCACTCATTATTTAATGGTCTGTAGTCTACTGGACTTTATCACTCCCACACTTTTAGCATTGGCAATTTTCCTATATGCATCATATTTGTGTCCCATGGCTTTCTTAACTTTTGTATTTCATCGGGCATCCCCCTTCAGATACCAAGTTCACTTATCCACATGCTTTTTTTGCACATCCAATTATCATTGCATTCAGAATTGCCAATGCACTTGCCACGTTGCAGGAAGTAATTCAATGTATTCGTTTAATAATATATGCCGCTGATGTATTCTTTTTCCATTAAATAAGCATAGAGTTCATAAGTACAATTTGGACACCCCAATTCATCACAATACAGTCTTTAGACATGACGATCGTTTCGTTAGCTTTGTTAACGAAACGATCGTCAGGTCTAAAAACTGTATTGTGATGAATTGGGTTCTCCAAATTGTACTTATCAGTGCTCGTCACAGCTTACAACTTGACTAATTGAAGCATAGAATTCCTTTTATTTATTAGGCGCTACATATCTCAACTTTCTCTCTCACTAATTTTTCTTGCCCCCCCCCCCCCTCTCTCCGCCATTTTCCCAGTGTAATTTCAGATACCACAAGAAAGCAATTAGACCTACATGCTGTACCTCCCATACTTATTCTTTTTTTGGACTTCTTGGATGCAAATTTATGCAAATACGAATATAAATTCCGTCAATTGTTGTTGCCCTTGCTTGGTGAAACCGTTCAATAATAAATACAGATGTAGAAGCTACTTCTCTGGCTTAACAGGTGTTTGTTTTCTTCTCTGTTACTAGTTTTTCTGCTTGGCAACATCATCACTTAAGAGAAAATTGAATTTATCTATACACATTCCTGATAACTACAAATTAAATAAAAACTCCTTGCTATGTTATGGTGCTTTATTAAAAACAATTCTTTAGAAGAAAGCAAATGTAATAAAAATTACAGATGACGTATTTAAAAGCTCTATCTGATGTATGTCAATATCTAACATGGAAATAGAATTAACGTGTAACGATAATAACCATAACAACAATCGTAATAATAAAATAACGAATTAACAATAACACAAATAAATCGGGTTCTACAAAGTGTTTCGAAAATGCCTCCCAAAATTTCTAGGACTTATAGTACACCAAAAAAACTGTAGTTTAATTTATAAAATTATTTCCGAAAATGCACCCCTAAGAAGCTACAGTCCATAGAAGAAAACTCTCAAAAATGGTTTTTTGGCATTTTCTTAAAACCTGCCACAGATAACGTAATGAAATTTGACACAGGGGCGTAGTTTTTTTATGAGAAATATTACTAATTTGTTAGAATATTTATATTTGTTCAGATGCACAACTTACAAGGATACTGGAATGCTTCAATTTTCATATTTTTTGTGCCTAGTTTTATTTAATACATTTATCGAAAATCTCATAGCTTCGTTTATTTTACATAAAAACGGTATTCTTGTTTAAAAGTTGACCGTTTTCGAGTAATTTCCAGTTGAATGTTGGAGTCTTTTTCAAGTTTTAGAAATCACTTGTCGAAACGCCTTCGAAAATATATTAAGTACGCCATGAGATGAATTGAGCAAATGAGCAGGATGTCAGCTTGACACTGTTTGACTGATTGTAAATGTCACGTTATTATTTGTGTAATTTATTTATTTAAAAAAATGGCAAATTATATGTATGCTGAAAAAGTTGATATGATTTTAACCCTGGGTGAGTGTTTGGGAAATTCTAATGCAGCTGTAAGAAGATATGTAGAAGATTTGTTACCAGAAATGTACCGAATCCAAGACCATTTTTGGCAATAGAACAGAGATTGCGAGAAAATGGTTCGCTTAAAATAAAAACGCAGATGGAGGACGTCCTAGAAGTGCAAGAACGGTAGAAGTTGAGGAACAAGTTTTGTAAAATGTTTCTCATGATTAAAATACTCAATAAAAGGCTTCATCCAGACATCAATATTTATTGTTAAAGAACCCTACGCGTTTAGGCTACCCAGTAGCTATCCTCAGGGGCAAATTTTCTAATTCTTGAAAATTAGATTCAAAACTATACACAGGTTGACAATGTTGGAATTTTCATCTATTGTACTAGAGGACCAACAACAACGCACCCGAATGGGCCGGGAAATCGATTCATGGTGTCATCCAATCAATATAAAACGGTAATTAAACCACAAGGCGTTGTTGTTGGACCTCTCGTACAATAGATGAAAATTCCAACTTTGTTAACCTGTGTATAGTTTCAAATCTAATTTTAAAGAATTAGAAAATTGGCCCATGAGGATGACTACTGGGTAGCCGAAACGCGTAGGGTTCTTTAACAATAAATTTTGCTGTCTGGAGGAAGCCTTTTATTGAGTATTTTAATTCTGTCTATTGCAGACCATATGACGTTCAGGAATGAACGTTTCTCATGAGTCCACATATAGTTCACACAAATAAGCATCAAGAACTAATATTTCCCATGCAAGTGCATTCAGAATTTTGAAAGAACAGCAGCTGATATCTGATCATTTCAGGCAAATGCAACATTTACTACCAGAGGATAGGCCATCAAGAGTCCATTTTTGTGAATTCCAGCTTGAACGGAAAACTATTGATCTAAATTTTTATATAAAATCTTATTAACGGGCAAAGCAACGTTTACGGGGGCGGGGATTTTTAATTATCATAACTCGTATTTCTGGGCCGAAGATCCAAGAATTACTAGAGTGTCTTACAGTCAACATTGCTTTAAAATAAATGTTTGAGCAGCTACTTTAGGAAATGAATTCATAGGGTTTTTCATGTTTCCTGGTAGGTACCTTAAACGGAGATATGTATTCAGTTTTTTTTTTTTAGAAAATGATTTATTTCAAATATTCAAACCTGTACCTTTATATTTTACAAGAGACATGTTCTTTCTGCATGATGGCGGAGCCCTACATTTTAGTAAAGGAGTGCGACAGTGTTTAAATATTAATTTTCCAAACAAATTGATCGGGCGTGGTGCAGATGCACCAAGTCACTGGCCAGCGAGCTCTCCCGACATGAATCCACTCGACTTCAATATTTGGGAATATCTGAAAGCAAGAGTGTATGAAAATGAAATTAACACGGTCGAGGAATTAAGAGACAAAATAATTAATTAATGTATACTTCTTCAAAATAATCGCGAAGTGATAAATAATCTAACACTTAGTTTAAACGAACGATTAAAGAGAAATTCAAGGAACGGGGGACATTTTGAGAACGTGTTGTGATTTATTAATTTTTTTGTGATTCACTTGTGTTAATAAGTTTTCTTTGAGTTTCTAAATAATCCTAGAGTTGTTTCATTTAATGTTGTTTGAATATTACATTTGATTAATACACCTCGTTTTATGTTTCCTTCTTATGGAGTTTTCTTTTTCAAAAATTAGTTGTAAAAATACGAAAGCAGTATCAAACTAACATCCTGCTCATTTGCTTGATTTGTATCATGGCCTACTTATGATTTTCGAAGGCATTTTGGACAAGTGGTTTCAAAAGCTTGAAAAACACCTCAACATTTAACTGCAAACTACTCGAAAACGGTCAACTATAAAACATATTAACAATAATACCTTTTTGTGTACAATAAATAAGGCTTTGTGATTTTCGATAAATGTATTAGATAAAGCCATGCACAAAAAAGATATGGGAATTAAACCACTCCAGTTCCAGTCCCCTTGTAAGACGTAATGTCTCCTACCCAAATCACTGAGACCTCTCAGTGTTACTTCATTTCTCCTTAAGCGATCGGACGGACACATTAAGGGGATGTGTTAAACAATAACCCCCTCAATACCCACCAGTGGACCTACCAAACTGACAAATCTACCGAGGTAGCACTCAATACCCTTGTTGAGAAAATCACGCCCTTCCTGGATAACAGGGATGTAGCGGTGGCTGCATTTCTCTACATTGAATGAGCATTTAGCTATGCACTACCTAACTATCTCTATGAAGCTGCTGTTCTAGGGGTAGAACCTACCATTTATGGATGGAACGATATCATGCTGCATAATAGGACCATTATTACATCGTTCCAGGGAGAAGTGGTCAGCTCCAAGCCTGCGAGGAGGTGGCCGAAGGGAGGATTATTATCCCCCCTGATGTGGTCCCTCTTTGTGGGCGATATTATGACTACCCTGGTACTGTGGGATGTTGAGGCCCATGCGTATGCAGATAATCGTGTCATAATGCGTTAGAGGTAAATCTGGAGAGGAGCTTTCGAATACTCTTCAAGAGACACTTCACGTAGTGAATGATTGTTGACGGGGGGGGGGGGGGGGGCAGATATTTGTACACCCACACAAAACCACCATTTTTCCATTTTCCATTTACCAAAAGAAAAAGGTTGGACATTTGTTTTAATTTTAAAACCACCTACTTTTATGGGGATAACAATTCCATTTATGGAACAGGCGATGTATCTGGGAGTTACTCTAGATAAGACTCATAACTGAAATGTACAGTCAGATAATGTAATCCGCAGGGCCAAACACCACTGTGGACATGCCGAAGAATCTGTGGAAATAACTGGGGAACAAGCCTACAACAGATGTACTGGCTCTATGCAAACGCAAACCGATTAAAATATTTTCAGATAGTCAAGCTGCTATAAAGCACTCAGTTCCTACCGTTACAATTCAAAAACTGTATGAAGCTGTAAGTCTGCGTTCAAAGAACTGGACAGTTGGAATCAGGTGTCGCTGGTCTGGATACTGGGTGATTCGGACCTTGGTGGCAATGTAGCGGCAAACGCTCCTGCTAGGGGGGGGGGTGTGCTGGGATGACTTTAGCCACAATAGACCTTAAGGTCGCAGTGGAGGGACCGTTATGACCCACTCAAAGTATAACATATCCTAAGTAGGTTTCCTGTATATTAAAAAGTCAAATTAATTATTTTTCAACTTGCTAATGGTTAGATTTAATTTATTTATACACATTTTTTTCTAAAGTAAATTTGATAATTTCTTTATATAGAACCGTTAATTTCTTATTTCATTATTACGATTATTGTAACAGATATTATTGTTATAGGTTGATTCATGTTAAATATTGATATACATCATTTAAGAAATCATCTATAATTTTTGTAATATCTGTTTTCTGACAAGGAATTAATTAATCAAAACACCATAAAGCAACGAGTTTTTATTCATAGTTGCCAGAAATGTATATAAGTCCTGTCTGATGCTGCTGTGAAGCAGCGAAACTGGTTACAGAGAAGAAAAACAACACCTGTGAATCTAGAAAAGTAGTCTCTACGTATGTCTTTAGTATAAAGATAAACATTGAAAATTTTCTTAAAGGTTTGCCCCTTGATTCTGGTTTTTTTCAAGAGCTTTTTTTATCACAACTATCCATACATATAATAATAGTCTATGAGTGCTGTAATACGACCACATTAAACATTAAAAAAATGTGAAATTTGTAGGTTTGTACCTCAGAAAAAATATTATCCTGATTCTCTGACCATCTTATTTTAGGACTCTGCAATCACCTCAAAGTTTTTCAAGGGCAATACCATTTCACGTATTTTGTAAAATAAACTGATCTTAAATTTTAAAGTTTCAACCCCTATTCTAAATATTTTTTAATATGTTTCCAAACAGCAGACTAATTCAAAAAAAATTTTTTTTAACCTTATGACGCAAATATGCTTTGATTTTTTAAGTAAAGTTTCACTCTGACTTGTCTAGTAAGCAATTGTTCGTTACTATACCATCGCAACGCTTTTTTGTCTATGAAACGGTCAAGTCTAACCAGACCTTAACACACCATAGCAGTTACAGATTGTTTTATTTTAAATTCACTGCTTGGGGGAGAAGTAATCAAAAAATATAATCGGCATTATTATATATATATATATATATATATATATATATATATATATATATATATATATATATATATATATATATATATATATATATATATATATGCTAGCATTTGGTTTGGCACCTCAAATGAAAAAATCAAAACCCACAGGTTTTAGAATATGCTTGTATTCTGTGAGCGCACTACCTACCCTGATCTAATCATATGTCAGAAAGATATATCCTTCAGCTCTGAATATAGTGCGAAACCTAGGTTCCTAAGCTAACTGATCCTCTTGCATAAAAAAGGAGGGCTGGCTTTGTTTCTAAACTTTATATATTTTAATCATATTGTATTTGATATTTTACTTTATTCTATGTACTATTCAGGGAAGAGATGGTTTCTCTGGTCCTCCAGGTCCACCTGGACAGAAAGGTGATCGCGGTTATGAAGGTTTGCCTGGTCTTGATGGCAGGCCTGGACAAAAGGGAGAACCGGGAAGAGACGGAGGTCCGGGTATGCGTGGTCTACCCGGGCAGCAGGGACCTCCCGGTGGTGGCAAAGGAACACCTGGACCACCAGGACCGAAAGGTCCTAGAGGATATCCCGGACCGATGGGACCGAAAGGTAGGTAACTGAGTGACATAATACTACAATTGCAGCAAGTTTTAAGTTTCACAACGCAATTGAACAAAGGTTAATTTTGTACGCAGGCGAATTAACATAATCATATGCTTACCCATTTTTGCTAATCTTACACCGATTATTGGAGAAAAAATAAACAATATTCTTGAAAGATTATACAGTATACTTGGTTTTATCAGAAATAATAATCATCGATCACAAAAACATAATTAATTTTTTTGTAAATAACCACACGGTCTAAGTTGAGCGTACAAAATGCATGAAGTAGGAGAGCTCATATCTTATCACTCGCCAGCTCTGTCGAGAAAGTCCTTGTGAGGTTGGTATAAGGGACCGAGGCGTCAGAAAATCAGCTCCATTATCCCTGGTTTGGGGCTCGAACAGTGACGTTAATTGGGGAGCGCAGTCATTCTGTGAGTCGTGGATGGTTTGACTAAATATTGGAACCTATGATGAGAACTGATAATCCACCACAACATATTTTTAAGACCTGACCATCGTTTCGCTAACAACGTTAGCGTTATAAAGACCTGTTGTTTAAGACATTCACCTATAAATCATCCAACATACAAGATGGCGAAATAGTCAGCAACTGAATTCAAAGGTTTGCCTTTTATCTGTCAATAAAGTTAAAAATATGAAATGTGTTTAAAGCGAGATTTTAATATCGCTTGGTGCGACTCTTTTGATTTGTAGTGTCCCCGGAAAACAAACCCTAATATATTTAGAATATTTGATAAAAATGAACAACGTAGAAGGATATGTACCTATATGAACAATAAAGAGTGTTCAAGATAAGGAGTGCCACTATGAGGATCTCCAAAACGGTAGCAGATACAGACTTGGTTAAATGACCGAAACGTCGCGCACTCAAAAGCCCAACAAACTGGCGGTTACGCATCTATGAAAATTGCTTTGGTTTGAGTTATTTTGGAAAACTAGAATTTTTTGATTTAACATCATTTCTGGCCTTAATGGTGGACCTACACCAATACCCATGACACTTCTCCATAGCAACTTTTTTTAAATTTTCCTTAGTGTAGCATTGCGAATTTTTGATGCTGACGTTTCGGCTTTGCGGAACCATCATAAACTTTTTTTAAAACGGCTCTCATTTTCTGATATTATATTCTGAAAGTCCTTTTTATTCCAAGTTCAGCCATGTGTCAAACTTTGTGGTTTAGTACCATTTTAGTTGTTTTTTCGACCTTAATCAGAAAATTCCTATTACGGACCTGTACATAACTTTTAAACGTAATTACTAAACCATCTATATTAATTAAGACTTTAGATCATTTAGGCGTTTAATAATAACCCAGTGGATGAATTGAGGCAACAATTTAATGGAATAAACATAGAACAAATATAATTGCATTACCAGAAGATATAAACATTAAAAAAAAAACAATGAACGAATACGAACAAAACAACTCAATTTGGAGCATATGTTCAAATAAACTTCCACTAGTTTTCAAGCACAAATAGCACCTTGTAACTGTCAAGTCTTAAACTTTATTCAACATATGTGAAGTTTTTTTTTTCAACAACTATACTATCGTACCGTGGGTGTCGACAAGGAGGAAAGAGGCAACTTATTAATTCTGGACTTGAAGGTTTGGATGTTCGGAGGAGAAGGAAAAACATGTGCCGGCAAGGAATTCCACAACTTAGAAGCTCTCGGGACAAAAGAGCGGGCATAACAAGATGTTCTATGTCTGGTGACCTGAACAGTAAAAGGGTGCATTCGCTCTGTTCCTCTTGGGGGCCGCAGGTGGAGGAACTATGGAAGAAAGCTCCTCTGAGCAGTGCCCGTGCAGATATCTATAAAAGACAGAGAGGTCACCAACATCACGTCGGTGGGCAAGGGATAGCAGCACTTTGGTGAGTGTAGGGTCACCGATGAGACGTATAGCTCTCTTCTGGGTGGAGTTCAGGATAGCGAGTGTAGAAGCAGCAGCGGCAGCGGAACCCCAAATGTGGGAACAGTATTCGAGATTTGGCCTTATTTGTGAAGTATATAAGGTATAGAGATTAGCTGGTGAAAATATTTGCGAGCACGGAAGAGGAAACCTAATTTCTTAGTAGGCGCTTCTGCGATTGATGTGACATGTTGTTGCCAATTAAGATTTCGATCCACAGAAATGCCAACAAGTGAAAAGGACTCATTACTTTGAATAACTTGGTTGTTCATTGTGATGGATCTAGGGATGGTGTATCTCTTATGAGATAGAAAGCAAGACTGTGATTTGGTGGGGTTGAATTGTACAAGATTTCTACTTCCCCAGTCTAATATTTTTTGGAGATCCACAGAGACAGAACCCTCCATGAGTCTGCGATCCTCATCTAATTGAGCTAAAGAGACGGGCTTAGAATATTGTATATTTGAGTGGAGGGTGCTGTCATCCGCGTAACTGTGAACTGGGTTGGATGTGTTAGAGAGGAGGTCATTGATGTGGAAGAGAAACAAAGTAGGGTCTAAAGCTGAACCTTAAGAGACTCCTCCTGAAATTGGATAAAGTTTAGAGGAATGGCCATCCACGACGACAGAAATACTCTGGTTGGAGAGGAAATTTGCTGTCAAGGTACAGAGTTTTGGTGGAACGCCATAGGCCGGAAGTTTACTAAGCAGCGCTGCGTGCAAGACCTGGTCGAAAGCTTTGGATACATCTAGAGCGACAATCTGGCATTCACCGTGTAGTTCCAGAAACTTGCTCCAAGAATGGGTGACAAAGGAAAGGAGATCGGCAGTTGATCTGCGCTGACTGAAACCATACTGCCTGTCGTGGATTAGACTGTGTTTTTCAAAAAATTTTAGCAATTCGGTGTTTATATACTTTTCCATCACTTTAGAGACGACTGAACGGAGAGAAATAGGCCTGTAGTTGCTAGGAACCGCTTTGGATCCTTTCTTGGAGACGGGTTGTACTCGAGCAGTTTTCCCGTTACTAGGGAATATGCCTCTATTGTAAGATGTCTGAAACGGACGAGTCAGGACATGAGCAAGTTCTGGTGCGCATTTTTTGAGAACAATTGCTGCAATCTTTCGTACCTTTTTAGTCTTAAAAATGATGTCTGTCATTTTATGCGCGACATTGGGGACTGTTGGTGGTTGAACATTTGGAGGTGGGTTGAGAGTAGAATTTCCGGCGAACAACGAGGCAAAAAGTTCAACCTTGCCCATGGCGGTAGAAACAATTTAATCCCCTGAAACAAGAGGTGGGAATGTGCTCTTGCATAAATTATTCCCAATAGATTTAGCAAGAGTCCGGAAGGGTTTACTGCCGTTGGAGCTTGAGAGGACTTTGATTTTGATGTGGTTATTAAAGGAGTTTTTTGCCTCAGAAAGAACGCGGAAATAGCGGTTTCTTGCGTCGTTAAATGCTTGACGGTTTTTTTGACTGGGATTTTGTAGAAATGTTTTGTGAGCTTTGACTTTTTCAAGTCTGGACTTGTCACCAGGGCTTTTGAGTGGCTGGAGAGGTTTTCTGTGTACGTGGAATAAATAATTTCATGCCAGCTTAGATGATTTCGGTGACGTTTTGTGAGATATCAGAGGGGCCAGCATGAGAAAAGCAGACAAGCGCCCATGGAAGTGAGAAAAAGTAATCCCGCATATAGTACCAGTTCGCGGAGTTGTAATGTCAAACGATACGTGAGTGTGATGACTGTGTAGCCTCGGGTTGCATTGCGCAGGAAGCAGTGACCATGCCGTGGTCTGAGCGACCAAGGGGGGCGGTGACTGATGTCTTATAGCATTAAGATTTTGTAGAAAGAAGGAGATCCAAGGAATTTGAGTTACGTGTTGGGATGCGAGGAAAGTAAGTAGGTTGCTGAACTATATTGGCTAAAGAATTGGTGACTGCGAAGGCCTCCGCTGCTCTTCCTTGTGGATCGGATTTTGAAGATCCTAGCCATTCCTTATTATGGACATTTTATTCATTTTTATGGACATTGAAGTCACCAAGAATAGTGACCTCGAAGGGAGGATATTCAGAAATCAGATGGTTGGTTTTTCAGAAAGGCAGTCGAAGAGCTGAACAAAGTTGTCAGAAGGTGACCGGTAAATGCAACAGATGAGTTTAGTGGCAGCCCTGAGAGAGAGAGAGAGAGAGAGAGAGAGAGAGAGAGAGAGAGAGTTTCATCCAAAGTATGTCGTTTCTTCCAGCTTCCAAATTGGGGAGTCTGGTGTAGGGTAGATTGCTACGGACGTATGCGCACACACCTCCATGCAATCCAGAGGAAGTGAGGAGCTTATACCCCGGGAAATTTAGGTGATTAGTGGCTGTTTTGGCACTGATTTGGGTTTCGGTGAGGAAAATGAGTTGGGGCCTATTAGCATAGAGGACGCCCCTGCACACCCCTCTCCCGGAGATCCGAATGGAGGTTTTTTTAATCTCTGGAATCTTTTGTACAATGAGGAGCCATCATCGTTTTTGTTTATAAGGGAAACCGACTCATACACCAGAACCGGAAACGTCCGTTGGAACTCTTCACCGGCCCCTTGAGGTAAGTGGCGGTACCTCCTCGGGCGTGAAAAAATCCTTTACTATCACGTAAAAGGAAAGTCCACTACCACCTACCGAGTAATAGTGGCAAATTATTCCAGAACAAACCTCCTCAGATCTTGTTCTGTAGATACATTTTGCTGATATAAATTATTCTTAACGTATCCATAAGAATAAATCAAGCGGACTTAGGTCTGGTCAACACGCTTGTCAGGGTGTTTCCTAATACGTGCTGAGTACCTTATCTAAAAATCTTCTTGAAAGATATTTCCGAACGGCTCGGGAATCATATGCAGGTGCCCATCCTGTTGTATCCAACAGTTGCGAACTCTCCTCAGAGGCATGTTATTGAGAGCATCCTCTAAATCGTTTTGTAGCAAATGTAGGGACGGCGCTCTGATGTTAAGATATGATGGTAAAGAAGCGGTTCTACAATTGCTGTACCGAAGATACCAGCCCACGTATTGGAAGCAAAACGGTGTTGATGCCTCGACGTTGTATTTCAGCGTTGATGGGTTTCAGACCAATAATGAACATTTATTCTATTGAATATACAATTATTCGTAATCATGCTTTCATCAGACCATATTATTTGACATGGAAAATAAAATTGCCCTGGCGTTTTCTTGTGTACCACTCACAGAATGAGCGACGTCGTTCTAAATCACCTGGTCTGAGTCCTTGACAAATTCTATCCTTGTACGCATCTAATTTTTGTTTTCGTAAAATAAAATGTACCGTTGATTTTAATATACCAACGTTTCGTTCAATCCGCCGGACTGATGTACCGGGATCTTCAGTAACTGCTAACAAAACATTATGCACGGTTTTCTCATTGCTCGACTTTTGCCGAGAAACTACACGTTTTTTAAAACAACTATATGCTTTAAGGCTTGTCACTAATTTGCTATAAGTCCTTGTATTTGGCTATCTTCTTTCCGGATATTTCTGCAGATATACATTATATATATATATATATATATATATATATATATATATATATATATATATATATATATATATATATATATATATATATATAACATGCCAACATCTCAAATTTTTCTTTGTTAGAAAACATATTTACTAGCAACAGTTACTAATTATTACACAATAAATTAAACAAGAAACTAATGTGTCAAAAATGAGTGCTAGTCTCAATCCAAATACGGGTATTGCCACATCCATTTATTTTCCAAAGCATACCTTTGTCTCTTTGGTGTAAGTTTATTTGTTCTGTGTTTATTCCATTGAATTATTGCCCCAATTCATTCATTGGATTTTTATTAAAGGTCTAAATGACATGAAGTGTTAATTGGTATAGCTGGTTTAGTACTTTGTTTAGTAAATTTAAAAGCTATGCACAGGTCCGTAATAGGAATTTTCTTGATTAACGTAAAAAAAAACTAAAATAGTACTAAACCACAAAGTGTGATACATCGCTGAATTTGGAATAAAAAGGGTTTTCAGAATATGATATCAGAAAATGGGGACCGTATTTAAAAAAAAAGTTGATGATGGTCCGGCAAAGACGAAACGTCGGATTCAAAAATCAGCAATGCGGCATTAAATAAAATTAAAAAGTGCTGTAGATAAGTGGCATCGGTATTGGTGTAGGTCCACCATTAAGGCCAGAAAAAAATATGTGATATTGAAAAAACCAAATTTGTCAAAACATCTCAAAAACCAAAAAGCAAAAAAATTTGGAGATGTCTAACCTCCAATTTATTGGGGTTTTTAGTGTGCAACTTTTCTCCTATTTAGCCAAGTCTTTAACTGTTACCGTTTTGGAGATCCCCATAGTAGCCCGCCTTATCTTGGACACACTGTATATTAATTTTAAAAAATGTTGTATTCGACAAAATATTGTTTTAATTAAATAAGAAAATTTCTCCATTTATTGCGGACCTCTTCATGGATATATTTGAAACAGGCACAGCAAATGCAAGTGACTATTTTCCTAGAGTATGTTATATATTTTCTCAGGGTTTGATAAAAAACTCTACAAAGTAGGCGAAGTTATTGCTAAATTGAAGAGTAAATTTGACTACGTATGATTTACCCACGAAATAAAAACTATTAACAATATATATTTTCTTGCTGTATTAGTCATCAAAAAAGAAATACTTTATAATTCGACGTCAACAGAAAGGCAACTAATACCCCGAGTTACATTTCGAATGATGCACACCATAATTGCGCCCAGAAATCAGCAAGTTTGAATTTTTTTAAAGAATAACGAAACGCGGTCTTGTAAATATCTGAAATAGAATCTTCGTTGCAGCAACATAATTGATTTTTGTTATAAAAATGTATATATTCATTTTTTGGAATTATTTTTACGGAAAATAAGGGATATAATACATCGTTGTATTTAGAAATAATAGGGCGTTCAAACCAAAAAGATCAAATAGGCGTCAATAAGAAATAAAAAAATTGACTATCGCACGCAGTCATAATTTGGCATCATGTACAAACTAGTCGATTTGCTACATTCTTTTCCAATAATTGCTTTTGTTTTTTCCAAATGTTGCGAAATTAGTAGGGGAATAATAATTATAAATTTTTTTTCTTTTGGATGACTTCGTTACCATTCCAAATATATTCAATCCGGAAACATACTTGCACTCAGCTTAAAATTTAACCGAGTATATATATATATATATATATATATATATATATATATATATATATATATATATATATATATATATATATATATATATATATATATATATATATAGACTCGGTTAAATTTTAAGCTGACTGCAAGTATGTTTCCGGATTGAATATATTGTTACAAAGCACTTCAATGGACGTAGGTGCGGTGTTGCCACATCTCCAGAATTTCCCCAACATCTGGGAATTTTTGCACAGTCTGGCAACACCGCCTCCCCCTGGGGGTGCCTGGGGTGACCCCCCTCAGGCGAAGTCTCAACCCTCTAGGACCGGAAATAACGAAGTTACCAACTTGTACCCCGTCGGAACGGATAACTGAGGTCTGCACATTCCGAACACCCTGTATATACACCCTGTATACGCAGAGAACCCTTACACCCTGTATACGCAGAGAGATCTTATAGTTCGAGAAACACCTCTTGTGTAACATAGGAGTGGTGACCACATTTGGATCATCCTGTATATACATCCCCCTGTATACACACGGGACCGATCTGTATTCACAGAACCTTCTAGTAAAAGAAGGTCCTGGAACGTTCTGGAATGGAACGCTCTAGAAAGGAGGGGAAGGTACGGCGAGTATATAAAAGCGAAAGCAAGCCAGCCCGAGTTAGTTCAGTTCAGTAAGAGAATGTGGTAGTGACTTGAAGAAGCAGTGTAAAGTGTTAAGAGAGTAGCTACTGTAGTACCAGTGTAGAGACTTGTGTGCAGATTAGTAATTGTAGACAGTAAATTAAGTGTTTTGTGAGAGAGACATTCTAGAAATTTTATTGTATCCATATTTAGAGTGTAAATAAAGTTGTTTTGTTAAAATTAAAAGTCTCACTTATCCAGAACCCGGAGAAAACGCAACAATATTTAGAATGGTAACGAAGTCATCCAAAAGAAAAAAAAATTTAAAATTATTATTCCCCTACTAATTTCGCAACATTTGGAAAAAACAAAAGCAATTATTGGAAAAGAATGTAGCAAATCGACTAGTTTGTACATGATGCCAAATTATGACTGCGTGCGATAGGAAGGTACCTGCCAAATGTTATCAAAATCGGCCCATTATTTTTTGAGTTAGCGGTGTGATATATATATATATATATATATATATATATATATATATATATATATATATATATATATATATATATATATATATATATATATATATATATATATAACACCGCTAACTCAAAAAATAATGGGCCGATTTTGATAACATTTGGCAGGTACCTTCCTTTTGTAAGTGGCTTGGATAAGTTCGTTAGCCAGGTTTTCCAGGAAAATTTGGGTTTGCTTTTGGAATTTTTTTACCTCCGAAAATAACAAAGTTATGGCAACCAAATTTGGTATGTTGGTTCATGTTATGAAATGTAAACTATAAACCAAAATTCAGATCTCTATGTTATAATAAAAAAGGTTGTAAACATTCAATAAAAAAATTATCAATTCTATGACAATTCACTACCATGACGCACTTGCTGCGTGCATACTTTTATTGTAATTATTAGCTTCGAAGACCAATGAATAAATAGTTTTATCGTTGATTAGGTATGGACGGATTTCCCGGGGACTCAGGTCCTAGAGGCCCAGTGGGACCAGTAGGAGGACCTGGTGTACCTGGTAGACCTGGACATGAAGGAGCACCTGGTGAGAAAGGAGAAAAAGGAGACTCAGGTTCCATAGGTTTTCCTGGAGCAGAAGGACCAAGAGGATATGTCGGGCCACCTGGACCTGCAGGACCGCGTGGTGCACCTGGAGAAAAAGGACTTTCTATTGTGGTGAGTCAATCTATACACCCATATGTATGTATATATATATATATATATATATATATATATATATATATATATATATATATATATATATATATATATATATATAGTATAAAATACAGTAACGCATACATTCAATAACACAATAACATTGAAAGTGACAATCATTATAAAAAATTCAAATAATAATAAGCCCCAAATAACATAAAGTGTTAAAAAATAGAGACTGTATACAACCAACTAACAATTTAGTAAATTGTCAGCCTTGCCCCATTTCTACCCTAATATAGGGACAAAGTATGTAAGGCTAGGCATTCTCACCACAATTAGAACCGTAGACCGGTTTCGCTCTAATTAGAGCTCGTCAGTACGGCATACTAATTGTAGCGAAAATACACCTATAAAGTAATGCGGCTATGATAGCCAGCCTTCCAACAATAAGTGAGTGGTAAAACACGAAGCAACGTGCCGCCACCTAGTTCCGGAACCAAGTAGTATGTTGTCACGCCAGCTCCAAATAACACGAACTGTTAAAAAATAGAAACTGTATAAAACCAACTAACAATTAATAAATTGTCAGCCTTGGCCCATTTCTACCCTAATATAGGGACAAAGTATATAAGGCTAGATACATTCTCACCACAATTAGAACCGTAGACCGGTTTTGCTCTAATTAGAGCTCGTGAGTACGGCATACTAATTGTAGCGAAAATACACCTATAAAGTAATACGGCTATGGTAGACAGCCTTTCAACACTAAGTGAGTGGTAAGACACGAAGCATCGTGCCGCCACCTAGTTGCGGAACCAAGTAGTATGTTGTTGCGCCAGCTCCAAATAACACAAAGTGTTAAAAAATAGAGACTGTATACAACCAACAATTTAGTAAATTGTCAACCAACATACTACTTGGCTCCGTAACTAGGTGGCTGCACATTGATTCGTGTCTTACCACTCACTTAGTATGTTGGAAGGCTGGCTACCATAGCCGTATTACTTTATATGTGTATTTTCGCTACAATTAGTATGCCGTACTGACGGGTTCTAATTAGACCGAAACCGATCTACGGTTCTAATTGTGGTTAGAATGCATCTAGCCTTAATCCAGGTTTCTATTTAGCAACACTAGTTTTTTTAAGGAATAAAATAAAGTGAGTAACAGAATTTTTATTATCAGTAATACATAAACTAGTGAAGCCTGTAAAAAAATCAATAGTTCAGTCTTATGATACTGATATTATATTTATGATATGATACTTCTCAAAGTCTATAAACAATGTGCAAAATGTTAGGCTTCTTGTATGAAAAGACCTCCAGAGATTTTGTTGTATACTATGTCTTATATCAAGTGTCGAGTGAAACTTCCCAATTCGGACTCGGTGGACGACGGTTCGAGACTCACCGGCAGCGGATGATTTTTCAAATCACTTTTTTCGTTGAGATCGAGCTTAAGGTGGAGGATAGGTTAGTTTAGATGCGCAAAAGGGGCTAGCATTGGCCTAATTGTCAGTAAGCATCTTACCTTTACCTTTACTTTTTATGTCTTATCTCTAACAATCGACTGATGGTAATAGTTATCTGCTGTGTGACATGTGTCATAAAAATTAATCAAGGTTAGGTTTGATATTTTTTTGCGATACAAACTACAGATAATAGTAGTAAATTTACATTTTAGTTGTCCTGCAACGTGACACGTTTAATTTTCTACTTTTATTAGTGAATTTTCTTAAAAAAAATTCACTAATGAGGAGATCCCGACTTTTGAATTTTGAAAAAATTTCTTCAAATGAGCGCTAATTAGGCCCCCCAGAACACATATCCGGGGTCAGTTTCAATTTTTATATGTTTATATATATATATATATATATATATATATATATATATATATATATATATATATATATATATATATATATTTATATATATATATTTATAGGCATTTAAATAAAAAATAGGCATTTAAATAAAAAATTATTGGGATTTTCCTCAAAATGTCAAAGTTGCGATTTAAAACGTCAAAAATTGGCAACATTTAGGCAAAGAACTTGAATCTAGTACGGGCTATGGAAAGAAAATGTCTCAAGAAGAATGTTTTACAAACCCTGAAGTCTTAGTTTCAACCGTCATTGTCCTTCATTTTACTAAAATATTTCCAGAAAATTCATTTAAAATAGACTCTTTCTCTGATGCTTGGCAGTAGCCTAAGCTATAGAGTTTATCGTTTAATGGTATATAATTTTTGTCGAATTTTCGTAAAAAATCAATAAAGCTCAATATATCCGTTATTATACAAGATATGAATTTTTTTTTAATATATTTATTATAGGGTGTCTTGAGCTACATCTTAAAAAAATATTTCTACAATCATAGGGTGGCCCGTATGTCATTGGTGATACAAATTTTCCTATTTTTTTAATCAAACAGGCCTTATGTTATTGCATTTTTGCATTTTCCATTGAAATATAATGCATGTTTGTAAGAAAAGAAATTCGGAACGCAGCAAGTGCGTTATGGTAGCGAATTTTGATTAAATGCTGCATATTTGAATAGCCCAATTTGCTATTAACCTATAAGGTTGACCAAGAAACGAGTTTTTGCGGAAACACTTTAAGTTTACTTTGGAAATTTTTTACATTTTCACACCATAAAGTTATTTTTATGAAACATGGCACATTATTTTTACTATATAGGTTATACTGGTAACCAAAATTGATGCCTGCTTTTTTAAATAAAAAGAAAACAGACATATTTGCAATAAAAACATATTTAAGAAAATTCACTACCATAACGCACTTGCTGCGTCCCGAGTTTTACTTTATCAATAATTATTAAATTGTTGGTAAAATGCGTGTATCAACAGCTCAAATAATTGAAGTTATAATAATGCTTAGTGATGGTGACAGGATCCGAACTCAGGCAGAGGTGTGTATTCTGTTTAATACTTAGTATCCGGATGTGCCTATTTTTCAATCGACAGTGTGTCGAATAGAGAAGAAATTTCGAGAAACGTGTAGCGTGGAAGATTTGCCAAAAACAGATCGACGGTCCATAAGTGAAGAAGTGAAATTAAACATCTTATTGGCAATGGAAGAGAGTCCCCACAGTAGTGTTCGGCAAATTGGCCGAGACAATGGAATTCCAGTTCAGATGGCACATAAAGTATTAAAACTTGAAAAGCTTCATCCTTATAAAATAAAGCCTTTGCAGGAGTTCTCCGATTGCGATCCATAAGGAAGAACGCAGTTTTGTGCAACATTAATCGATAAATGCAATGATAACTCTTGGAAGTACCGAATATTCTGTTAGGCTCTGATATTAAAATAATAAAAATGTTAATGCTTACTTTATTTTATTCCTACAAAGAAAATTGGCGTTGTTTAATAGATAATTGGATTAGCTTTAAAAAGATGTACAACATTACCCACTATCCCATTTCAAAATTTCGAAAGGGCGGGTACCCCTTGAAGAGGTATAACTACAGGGGTGAGATTTTTATATCAAAAAGGTCACTTTCAATTTAATAGACAAAGTAGACAAAGTGCGTTATATATATATATATATATATATATATATATATATATATATATATATATATATATATATATGTATATATATATATATATATATATATATATATATATATATATATATATATATATATATATATATATGAAGGGTGCAAGAAAAGAACAGGTTTAGTCACATTTTTACAATTTTGAGATATACGACTTTGAAAGTTTAGAAGAAGTTTTTTTTTGTTTAACTGATAATTACTACAAAAATTATATTATTGTGTGTGTGGTCTAATGGTTATATTAGATCATATGTTCGCAAGTGAATCCTTTTTTTGTAATATTTAGTAGTTATATTAGTTGGCTATTTGGCCAAAGTACATTAGGAACTATGTAACAAGCATTTTTTGGGTTCTGATCTGATGTGTATTTTTTATATTGGTTATAACGGTGAAATAATTGGAATTAGTACTTATGTAGTTGTAATAATTTTTTAAAGGAAAAATCAGAAGCATTCATGTTTCACGTTACAAAATCATCACAAAACTTCTCCAACTATTGCAACTACTTGAAGAAAAAATCAAAATTATTCGTACTTCAAGTTAGTTAAGTAGTCCTGGGCCTCAGTTCCACAAAATATCTTCAATTCTTGCAAATGTTTGTACTTCAGGGCATTCATTGGGATAATATCTACAAGAAATAATACAGTGAATTGAAGAAATGCGCTAAAAGAAAATTAATGTTTAACTTGGTAAGCATAATTTGGTAGGCGAAATTCTCCATCAGCGAGACCTGCCCTATATCCTCTCGACCTGCCTATGATTTCGCCTATTTCCCAGGCGCCGTTAAAGGACGATCTAAACGATACGAGTCGTTCATGGTCATGTTGTACTTTATATTCCATAATTGGCCTAGATGGAAATGGGCACTTCTTTTTGTAAAATGAATCCAACTGCTTCGACCAGTTACGGAATATGCTTTGATCACACTCAAAGACAATAAAAGGGCATGGTTTTATCCGTGCATCTTTGAGCACCTGGACCCAATCCCTTGGGAGTTCTGCTCGAGTCTTTTGGTTAATTAAACCCATTTTTTTGTCACATTCGTGATAGGAATGCCCTCGTATTGGAAAAGTTACTTGGACCGACTGAAACCTTTTTTCTTCATGAACTAAGTGGTGTAGAAATCTAAACAGTGTGAAATTCTTGTTTTGCCTGCCACAGGAATCGCAAAATATTGATAATTCTGTTACATTGGGACTCAAAGAATTGTATACAAAATGATGCAACAACGAGCACACATCGTTACTTCCCTTGTGGGCGACATTTTCCGGATACACGTAAAAGTAACTCTCTGCTGTGGATAACACATGAATGTTAAAGATATACACGGACAATTGTCGTTTGTAATAGACATCATTCGTGGAATGTTTGGAACTGGCAGGTTTTTTGCAAAATCTAGCCAAAGGGCCTCTTTGATTGTAGATGTTCTACAAGTTTTCTTTGCAGCTATCTTTCTTGCATAAAAAGTATCTGCCTTAAGTTTGTGTAATTTGTTTGCGCTTGTTAAGCGTTTAATTTCGGCGTTAATTTCAAAACAGTCTTCTGGGCATTGTTTCCCAGGTTTTTCTTTTTCCAGACATTTTATTTTCGACAAAAATTCATCGCACGTACTGCACGTGTCCGTGTAGGGGTAACCAAAGGAAATGTTGAAGTCATTGTTAAATACTGTTCTGTATGATTCATAGGAGACTGCTGAGTTATGTTCTGTGCAAAACATCATATACATTCTTCGTATATTCAATTCTTCAGAAAGGTACACTTTTGAGAATCATGTAAGTTATAGTGGCTATTTCGTCCAGGGAAGGACGAAATTTGACGTCTAATTAATTTCAGTTGGTCATCATTTAATCGCCAAGGTCTGTTCTTATGCTTACCACGACCATCCTTTGGAATAGAACCAAGTTTTAAATTTCTGACTAGGTATTTTATCTTACCCTTTATTATACCGTGAATTGACATAAATGCCTTCCTACACACTACTGTATCTTTGGTGATATTGTTAACAACATTTCGAACTGTAAACTTATAGGCAGCCTCATTAAATCTAGCTTCCTGTTCTGTTTTCCTCTGCCTTCTTCTTTTTATAGGAAGCACAGTAATCAGTCCAAATAAGTAGGCATTTTGTAAGTCAGTGGACTCCAATAAATTAAATTCCTTTAATATCGTTTGCCTCCGTTCTTCGGAAACTACCGTAAAACATTTCAACCGGCAGTTACAGTCCTTCCCCGCAACATGGCTTTGGAGGTTAAGTTTTTTGTTGACTTCTGCAAGTCTACCGTATTTTTTCCGTTTCCGTGTTAATTTCGCGTTGTTAACAATGTTAACTGCACTCACTTCATCACTGTCACTATCTTCCATTATGTTTGTTTGTAAACAAAATACTAAATTACCAGTGTTCGATAAACAGTCGTTTATTTTACAATATTTCATTCGCAGCAAGTGACATACATGTCACCGAAAGCCAAAACAAAACCCGACTTATAATCGTAACTAAGGACTCGGCTTGTTTCTTCCCATTTGCGCATGGACTGAGCCTGTTATTTGCCTGTACCACATTTATAATGTATTGTGTAACTTGTGACTGAGCCAATTGTATTCCTGTATCGTTAGCTCGTATTGTAGGGCAGGGAATATGCTATCGATGGCATCAATATCTCAAAATTCGTAAAAATGTGACTAAGCCTGTTCTTTTTCTGCACCCTTCATATATCAGTAAATAGTCCATCCGAGTAACGCTGTTTCCAGAAGGAAACTTGATTGGCAAACACACTAGTCGTTTGCCATTGCCTTCCGGAGATATTTCATAACACAACGTGTTCCCACGTGGTCACCCATTTAAGTGCTGACTGCGCCCAACGTTGCTTAACTTGGATGGTCGCAACGACGTGTTCAACACTGCGTGGTCGTTGACGCGCCCTATATAATTTATATATTTCAGATGAAGTAATTTGCAGCTTGGTTTTAAGCACACTTTAATGAAAAATAGTGCTGCAAATTGATTAGTAACTTCCACATAGCTGTGATAATCTACTCTCCTCAAAAATACATTCCCATTAAATGAATTTAGGGTCCATGACTTGACCACAAAGAAAATATTCGTATTCTGGTACCCAAAATCTTCTGAAACTTTATGTTACTCGAGTTTTAACGATAAAATATCAATTTTCACCAAATAACCCGTCATTTGTGTCCTGCTTCCTGCAGCGATCTAACCCGAAGACAATTCGAAGTGTTCCTTTGTCGGGTGCTAACTGTATAAATTTAACGATGATATCTCAATTCTTTCGAAAGTTATTGCGTATACTAACAGACAGACGTTCAGGCCGACAGACCGACTGACAGATGAAAAAAATCGTTCCAGAATCAAGTTTTCTATATATTTTCAGACTTTTTACGCCATTTTAGCACAAAAAAGCTAAGTTTCTGTCACCGATATTCCACCCCCACCCATTCAACCGCTAATTTAATTTCAGCACAGAATACCAGATGTTTGATGAAATTGAATGTTTTCTAATAAACAAACCCCTAAACGTTATATTACTCGAGTTTTAACAAAAAAATGTCAATTTTCATCAAATGATCCCCCATTCACCCCCTACCCCCTAGAGCCATTTTACCCAAAAACAATCCGAACCGTTGGTTTGTCTGTATTCCAAATTTGAAGACGATATCTCAATTCGTTTTAAAGTTATCGTGACTACAAACAGACAGACATATAGACCCACGGACCAACAGACCGACAGACACAAAAAAATTCGTTCTCAAATCATGTTTTCTATATGGTTTTACTTTTTACGACGTTTAAGCGAAAAAAATTTTTTGACATTTTTGTCGCCAATGTTATACATTCATACGTATTGACAATGTGGAAGTAAAAACGTATTCTTAAGCCGACGTTGATTAAGTACATAAAAATAATCTCGTTTCTCTTGTGGTCCCGTGATGAGAAACTTACCATGACGGTATAAAATTTAATATTTTTAAATATCTTTCATACGCTTCATTTCATTTCTCGTGTACTAATGATTATGTTTAATGTTAGGGGCCAAAAGGTGACGCTGGAGAATCTGGGCGAGATGGAAGGCCCGGTGAAAAAGGTGAGCGTGGTTTTGCAGGATCACGAGGTATTCCTGGTGACGCACTGAATGGTATACCTGGTCCACCCGGACTACCTGGACAGCGTGGAGAAAAAGGCAACAGTGGCAGACCAGGAATTCCTGGTGCTTCAGGTGTCCCTGGTGAAAAGGGAGACATCGGAGGAAGATGTACAGCTTGCTTGCCTGGACAAAAAGGTATGAAAGGAGAAAGGGGTACCGATGGAAGAGATGGAGATGTTGGACCAAGAGGCCCACCTGGAGCTCCAGGATTTCCGGGTTTGTCAGGAGATGATGGACTACCAGGACCAACAGGCTTTCCGGGTCCTAAAGTAAGAACATTGTACCTTTAAATACCTTCCTAAATATTTTATATTCACGTAAAAGTTTTTATTAAAGATGTCCTCACTATTTATTAACCATTGCTCAACCTTACAGGGAGAAGACGGTATGCCTGGGTTACCCGGAACACCTGGTTCGCCAGGCCAGCCAGCTTTTGTACCACTGAATTTAGTTAAGGGCGACAAAGGAGAAAGAGGGCCTTCTGGGCCAGTAGGTTCAAAAGGAGAAAGAGGTTTTCCGGGGCCGCCAGGTCTTACTGGAGAAATGGGTCCACCTGGATTTCCGGGTGTAAAAGGTGACAGGGGATTCCCAGGGTTTCCCGGATCTGACGGCCGGCCCGGTGCACCAGGAATACCTGGAGTCAAAGGCGAATCAGGTCTAAGCATCAAAGGAGAACCTGGACCATCAGGTCGAAATGGATATGATGGTCTCCCAGGAGACCAGGGTGATCTAGGACCACAGGGACCACCCGGGATATGCGAAGCTCCGTCGAATTACACACAAGGTCCTCCTGGTTTAACGGGTGAAAAGGGAAAACCTGGAATTCCAGGATTGCCTGGCATACCAGGTGATAAAGGAAACATGGGTCCATCTGGACCACGTGGATCACCGGGCCAGGATGGACCCCCAGGACCCGTGGGACCTAGAGGTTTACCAGGTCCAAGAGGTGAAAAAGGAGAGAGGGGTCCTATGGGATTCCCCGGTGAACCCGGTAAAGACGGCGCTCCAGGACTTCCAGGACTATCTGGCATGAAAGGAACCAGAGGTGAAGCAGGAATCCCGACCCCTGGTCCACCAGGCCCGCCTGGCCCATATGGATTTGCAGGTGAAAAAGGTTTGCCAGGACCCCCGGGTAAGACAGGATCACCGGGACAGCCAGGCTTATCTGGACCAACTGGCGAAAAAGGAGACATAGGTTTACCTGGGCTTAATGGATTGCCTGGACCAATGGGACAAAAAGGAGAACCTGGACCGTTTGGGCCGCCAGGTCTAGATGGGCCACCTGGAATACCTGGATTACAAGGACGTAAAGGAGAACCGGGACCAAAGGGTGATGGTGGTAGACCTGGTTTAAATGGTATGCCAGGACTGAAAGGTCAATCGGGAATATCTGGGCCTGAAGGGCCTAAAGGGTTCCAAGGACCTCCAGGCAGACCAGGACCACCAGGTAAAAATTTTTAAGTACTCAAATATTTTTCTTAGGCACAGAGTATAAGATAGGATTAAAATAATTAAAAACTTTCATAAAGCAAATAAGTACTAGATTAACACTATCTTTTTATTATGTGACAGCTGTTACAGCATAGGTTTTTAAACATTAAAATAAACAGATCAAGTATATGGTCATTTTATATCCGAACGTACGATGTAGCCAATAAGCGGTGATAATAGTATAATCTTCAATTGGTTTAAACAATATTAAAAATGCATTTTCATTCGAATCTTTAAAAATATATTTTATATTTTGTTTTATTTGGGAGAAATAGATTTTCTAATGAATACATAAATAAGTAAAAGCGAACTACGAGAAATAGAATACCATATGTGTATTTGCAAAAGTCTGTAACTCCCCAAAAAATAACTTTTACAATTGAAAAAGTCAGTTTGTAGGTAGTGTAATATATTTTTCTGCAAAAATGTTTCCTTCTATAGACTAATTCGTTACCTAAAACGGTAATTTATATATATATATATATATATATATATATATATATATATATATATATATATATATATATATATTAGTTAGAATTATTGAAACATTTTTTTATAAATTATACAATTTTTTATGAAGTGAAATCTCTCTAGGTATAATATCTAAAAAAACTATGTATATCTTATGTTGTCTTTGTTGCCAGGTCAACCCGGTATGGATGGACGGCCAGGTCCATTTGGCGAGAAAGGCGAACGTGGGTTCCCTGGTCTTCCAGGACCACAAGGTCTAATTGGAATGCCGGGAGTTGGAGGCCCATCTGGTGAGAAAGGTGACTTAGGGTTCCCAGGACCCCCTGGTCCACTGGGACCTCCCGGTATGCCAGGCTTCAAAGGTGAACCAGGAATACCAGGTTTACCTGGAAGAAAGGGTGACCAAGGAGCAGTTTCTGAAAAGGGACAGAAAGGTGAACCTGGCATGCCAGGTTTAAGAGGAGCGAGTGGACTTCCTGGAGCAAGAGGTTTCTCCGGACCAAAAGGTGACGCAGGCTTACCTGGACTTAGCATACCGGGGCCACCAGGACTTAAAGGTGACGATGGAATACCAGGTATTGATGGATTACCAGGCTTGCAAGGCCATAAGGGTGAACCAGGACCTGCTGGCTTCTCTGGAATTAAAGGAGAAAGAGGTTTGTTGAAATAGCTTTTTATATATTCAGGGTGTGAAATGCTGTTATTGTTTAAGCCACGATTTTTAGTCCTAAAACTAGTGAACAAGTGAAAAACATGAAAAAAAAAGCTTTTTGTAATTTATGTACCAAGGGTATAAATAGATGTTTATGCCCCGAGAGCGACAATTTTACAAATCCGAAGGCCTCCGGTCCGAGGGTTTGTAAGTCGCTCGAGGGCATACACCTCTATTATACCAGGGGTGCATACAAACTTTTATGTCATACTAGTCATACCCAAACAATGAAACATCAATCACCGTTTGCTGAAGGCAACCTAACTATCACCGGATCTTTTCAGAACTGCCAATTTTATGTTAATTCGACAAAATAATGTTAATTAAATATTTACATATTGTTTCTTTCCATTATTTGTAATTTAATTAATAAAGGTTATTAAAAAATAGGCAAAAATTATTTGTCTTTATGTGCGCGCGGGCCATAAAGTGTACGTTGTGCCCGCGCGGGCCATAAAGTACACTTTATGGCCCGTGGGCATAAAGTACACAATTATGACATAAAATATATTTTATGTCATACTAGTTCATTATTGTGTTTTTATTGCTTAGTTACCAACTACATAATTGTGTACTTTATGGCCCGCGCGGGCACAACAAACACTTTATGGCCCGCGCAGGCACAACAAACAATTTATGGCTCGGGCGCACATAAAGACAAATAATTTTTGTTTAACTTATTTAATAACCTTTATTAATTAAATTATAAATAATGTAAAAAAGCAATATGATAAATATTTAATTAACATTATTTAGTCGAATTAACATAAAATTGGCAGTTCTGAAAAGATCCGGTGATAGTTAGGTTGCCTTCAGCAAACGGTGATTGAGATTTCATTGTTTGGGTATGACTAGTATGACATAAAAGTTTGTATGCACCGCTGGTATAAATAGTGGTGTATGCCCTTGAGTGACTTACAAACCCTCGGGCCGGAAGCCATCGGATTTGTAAAATCGTCGCTCTCGGGGCATAAACATATATTTATACCATTGGTACATAAATAACTAATAAATGATTTAGTGCGCGATACACAAAGGAATTTTATGCTTAAACAAAGGTGGTCCCTAGTTTCTTCTGGTCTTAATTGGGTGACATATATTTTTATTGCATTTATAGCTGATTAAAAATTTTACACTGTTTCGTCATAAAAATGTTCTCTGTTTTGTAAGGTAGTGTATGGATTTACAACTTAAACGGTATATTAACAGCAATGTATAGCATAATGGATGTGACTGTAATCTAAGTACGAAGAAGATGGTAACATAATTAGGCAAATAAGTTGGTGAGATAGATACAAGCAATTAATTATCAGCTGTATATCCGCAGTTGACGGAAACTCCACAAATAAGTTATCTAGTGTTTTTATACACTGAAATTCTTAGTGGCTGACTGTCCGTCCTTATCCAGGCAACATACATGACCACATTCTAGACGGTTGCGATTTAACAGTATAATTGTGTATCTATGTGCTAGATTTAGTTAGTAATGTCAGAGGTTGATTGGCTAACCTGTAGCCAGGGCTAGAGAATATCATCTATTTTAAATACTCTTTAGTATCCAGCTAGCCAAACTCTGACAGTACTAGCTGACTCTAGCACATGAATACACAATTAGACAGGTAAATTGACAACCGTCTAGAATGTGGTCATTTATGTTGCCTAGATAATGATGGACAGACAGTCATCAATAATTTTAGTGTATAAAAACATACTTTTGAATATATCAAATACCCAAAGGAATTTAAAAATACTCTATCTTGAATACTGTTTTCAATTCACTATATATTGTATCTCTGTCCATGTAGTCTGCTCAAGTATTTAGTATATAAGATACTTTAGAAGTATATCAGCTACTCTGAAATTATGGTGAATATTCTAAACGTATCTTAAATACTATAAAAGTATTAGATACTACTAAAGTGTCTGATCTTTTTTAAAGATACTTTGAAATTCTCGTAGCAGTAGCTTGCAACCGTCTTGTAAGTGCTTATACTTAGGACAAAACTGAGAAAATGCTTGAAGATATCCGTTACCAGTTCGGATTGCATGAGGAGCAATTAAGAGCAACAGTCAAAGGTTATAAAATATTTCAAGGAATACGCTTAGGAATACCTATATTTGTCTTAACTTCGGCCTCAGGCGGAAATTCACAGACGAACGATTGTCTTGATGGAAATATTACAGACAATGCGGTAGAGGGCAATACATTTTTACCCTCACTGTTAGATGATGGCGAGGACAGAGCCTTGATATATTGAAACACAATAAGCTATCATTTGCCTAATCAAATAAAATGTGTGAGCCATACAATACACTTAAGGCAACCGCAGATTTAATAAAAATATCAACTATAAACTACTATGTAGGAGATAGTAGACACGTGGTGATTAACAATAACCTGTAAGGTATGGGCCAAAGCTGGGAGACCAAAATTATCAGCAGTTTTTAAAGAGACTTCAGGACATTACGTGGGCAACCGAGTATCTCTATGGTGGGGGTGGAACCCGTATTATGATGGGATCTGGATATCTTGAAACACAATAAGCTATCATTTGCCTAATCAAATGAAATGTGTGAGCCATACAATACATCTATAGCAACCGCAGATCTAATAAAAATATCAACTATCAACTACTGTGTAAGAGATAGTAGACACATGGTGATTAACAATAACCTCTAAAGTATGGGCCAAAGCTGGGAGACCAAAATTATCAGCAGTTTTTAAAGAGACTTCAGGACATTACGTGGGCAACCAAGGTTCTCTATGGTGGGGGTGGAACTCCTATTATGATGGGATCTGCGAGATTCTAAAAAACAAACAAAAATAGTGCTGCAAATTGAATCATAATTTCCACATAGCTGTTATAAACTACTCTCCTTGGAAAGGCATTCTCATGGAATGAATTTAGCGTCCATGACTTGACCACAAAGAAAATAATCGTATCCCTGTGCCCATAAACTTCTGAAACGTGATATTACTCGAATTTTAACGAAAAAGTGTCAATTTTCACCAAATCACCCCTCATTTATTCCCTACATCATGAACCGATCTTATCCAGACAACTGAAAGCGTTCGTTTGTCGGCTGCTAACTGGGCACCAAATTTGAAGATGATACCTCAATTCGTTCGAAAGTTATTGCGCCTACTAACAGACGTACAGACCAACCGACCGAGAGACAAATTTTCGTTCCAGACTCAAGTGCTCTATATTTTTTGAGACTTTTTCCGCCGCTTTAGAAAAAAAAATCGAAATTTCTGTCCCTGATATTCCACCCCTGTACATTCAACCTCTAATTTAATTTTAGCACAGAATACCAGATGTTTGATAAAATTGAAAGTTTTCTAATAAACAAACCCTGAAACCTTATATTTCTCCAGTTTTAAAGAGAAAATGTCAATTTTAACCAAATCATCCCCCAATTATCCCTTACGCCATGAAGCGATTTTACGTAAAAGCAATCCGAACCGTTCGCTTGTTGGGTGCTAACAGTGTACCAAATTTTGAAGACGATATCTCAATTCATTCTAAAGTTATCGTGGCGACAAACAGACAGACATACAGACAAAAGAAATTCGTTCCAAAATCATGTTTTCTATTTGTTTAGTCACTTTTTACGACGTTTAAGAGAAAAAAAAATTGACATTTCTGTCGCCGATGCCATACTTCCACACGTATTACCTCCAAATCGTCAATACGTGTGGAAGTGTGGCATCTTCGACAAAGATTTCAAAAATCGCTTAAACGTCGTAAAAAGTGTCAAAGCATATAGAAAACGTGATTTGGGAACGAAATTTTTTTGTGTCTGTCGGTCTATATGTCTCTCACTTTGTAGTCACGATAACTTTGAAACGAATTGAGATATCGTCTTTAAATTTGGTATACAGTCCCTTGCTGTTCAATCTGTTCATCAATGATATTTCGGATGTTATCGACTTACCCCATCTTTTGTATGCGGATGAAGTAAAAATCTTTTCATCCGTTGCTGGTCTCTGCGATTGTTCGGTGCTTGAGAGATGTTTGCGTAGAGTTCAACACTGGTGCACTATTAACAACCTCCCACTGAATATTAAATAAATGTGTTCTAAAGTCTTATACGCTCAACCGCCGTGTAATCGAGTTCCCATACTCCATAGATGGACAGCCTCTTCTAAGACCTGCAACCTTTAAAGATTTGGGTGTCGTCTTTGACTCGAAACTCTCATTCGTGGAGAACTATAAACATGCTATTGCTAGGGCATCGAAGACACTTGGATTTCTTATTCGCAATTCCAGTTCCTTTCGTAATGCAGACACTTTGAGGCTCCTGTTCGGTGTCTATGTGCGGCCGTATCTGGAATATGCCTATGGGGTGTGGTCTTCTCTGTATGACGTCCATATAGGGGCTCTTGAGGGTGTTTAACGGAGATTTGTAAATTTCCTTGCATACGGATCGGGTGTATCCGCTACTGGTACACCACAGGCCGATTTACTGTCGAGGTTCTCATTGGAATCTCTGCAGGCTAGGCGTATTTACTCTGCTATATCCCTGATATATAATTTACTGCACAGTAGGATCGTCTGTCCTGAACTGTTGCACACTCTGCTTTTTTACACCCCTAGAGTCAACTCTAGAAGACACGACATTTTTTATCTGCCGCCACCTAGGACCAATGTTAGGCTTAACTCACCGATTTACAGATCGTGTTCCATTTATAACAGCGTGCATCAGTCAATAGACATATTGTGTTGTGGTGAGTCTGAGATGAGACGCGTTGCATCGCTGCTTGTTAATTAGTAGTACTTTTACGATGTTAATTTTTCTAGTGTATGCTATGTATTTTATATTGTATTCATACTCTTAATTTTGGATAATTCCCGTTGAGTATTTGTATTAAATAAATTAGGTTAAAATTAAATTAAAAAACATAAAGTTATAGGGTTTGTTTGTTCGAAAAAAATTAATTCCATCAAATATCTAGTATTCTGTGCTGAAATTAAATTAGGGGTTGAATGTGTGGGGGTGGAATACATTGAATGGTAATATGTTCTATGAGTGCATAAACCTAACTCTTAAAGAGAAGGGTGTAACAATATAATACAAAAATTCCTTGAGATGCTCCAGTTGAGCATATGTTTTTGTATGCTACTTCCATAAACACCCCAACGGGGTAATGTTAATAGTTTTTAAGCTTAAGTGAATACTGGAGGTTTTAATAATGTTTTATTTCTAGGCGTATTTGCCAATGTTGCGTACGTTAGTGAAAAATCCAAAGTAATAAAAATATCTGTGGCCAATGGAATCCCGAAGCCATATTTACCGATACCACCACCACCATAAATACCACAAGAAATTTTTCTCTATCCGTTTAAAATTTTTAAAACCTAACGTTATCACAATCTTGGAAATGATATGTAATTGTAATGAACTGAGATTATTAATAACCATGAAAGTTAATCATTTTATTTTATTTAATAATTACATTCGTTTAACATAATTTGAGAAAATAGTTTTAATAAAACTGATTTTTTTAGGGTATCCTGGAGAAAGAGGTTCACCAGGAATGGACGGCAGAGATGGATTGCCTGGTCCGAAAGGGGACCTAGGATTCCCGGGGCCTGCAGGATTCCCTGGCCTGAAAGGTGACATTGGACTTGCAGGTAGAGACGGCTTCGATGGTCTGAAAGGAGAAAGAGGATTCTCAGGTGAACCAGGGCCAGTCGGCTTCCCCGGGCCTAAAGGAGAGTCCGGTCCTCGAGGTGCTCCTGGGCCTTTGGTAAGCATTAAGGGTGACAAAGGTGAACCTGGACCTTCAGGACCAGCTGGACGGCCAGGGGAGAAGGGCAGTAGAGGATTCGAAGGTCGAATCGGATTAACGGGAGAGAAAGGAGAGAGGGGATTCGTAGGTGTGAAAGGTGATATTGGATTCCCCGGACAACCAGGAGAAAAGGGTGAGACTTAGTAAAAAATTTAAATAAATTTATGTGTAATGTAAACTTGATTATAAATTTAATACCAAGTATTTATGCAGTATGCAAGCCATATAATGTAAAGTTCATTAAGTATTAGCGAATCATCTTGGAAAAAAAAATATCGATTAGGAACTTTGAAATTTTTTTATCAATTTAGCACCAATTATATTCCCTGTAAAACGTGACCAGGTTTTCCGGGAAATTTTTTGTAACTTCGGGAATAACAAAGGTATTGTAACCAAATTTGTTGCGAGGATTGCCTATACATAGTGTATACTATCCTAGACTGTCCAGTCAAATTAATCAATATTTGGCAAATAAAAACAATAAACGGTAAAGACCTGAATTTTGGTATACATGTTTACTACGGCTTTCCATTGAACATAGTAAAAGTTCCCGTCAAAATCAGTTGCGCTCAAGCCGCCATCTTGAAAAAAACGTACACTTTCTCAGTTTTTGGCCTAGATCTCGTCAACTATAACTGATACGAAAAAATAGTTTTAGTAAAAAATATAGCTTATTAAATTACTCATAAGAAAGCTTATTTTTTTATATTTCCAATGGTTTAGGTGTAATCTGACGTTAAATAGAAAATGTATTTATGTTTTGCCCTCTATTTTCTCTTTTTGTTTCTGTATACTGCAAAATTGGTAAAATATATTTTTTTAAATGTATTACCTGAAACTACAAAGCAACAGAGATCTGCAGGCAGACGTTCCCTTTATTCCAGACCAATAGAACATCTTTTTTAGATTAATTGGAGTTTCTGCAATTAAAACCTATTGAAAACGCATCCAATCCGAAATTTGCGAAAATCCACGATTAATTTTGTAATAAATGAATAGGGTTCAATAGTTTTGCTTTTACAGGGAGGTAGGAGTCTAAGCCCCGAACGGCTGATGTTCTCTCTTACTGGTGACGAAACGTTGTGCGACACACATCTTCTCTACGCGCCTTTATTCATTTTATTACAAACATGGCAAGTGACGTAAATTGGTTTAATTGTGAGGAAAGTGAGGAGTGTTAAAAATATAGGACTTAACACTTAAAAAACAGTGACGGGAGAGGAGAGAATAAAAAAGAACATTTGGAAGGATTGCATAAAGTAACTCTGCATATTTCGTCCATCAAAGAATATACTCGTGAAAACAGTATTATTGCTGCATTGAAATTGAAGCGATAAAACACAACTGAAGCAGAACCTGTTCACCTAAGAACTCGAAGCTCAGATCATCTATCCCAAGTTTTAAATTTAAAAATGCGTGTTTTTACTGTACAAAAACAATGTGTTCGCAGTTTTATGAGGTCAGAGAAGCTCAACGCGATGCTGATACCTTTATCGTCAAGACAGCAATATACTTATCTCCGTCTGCAAATATGAACATCGTTGGCAAAGATATTGATTTGGTCGTTCTACTAACTGCATTGACCCCGCAGGAAAGAAACATTTACTTCACGAAACCAGGAAAGGTCAAAACTGAGCGAAAAATTCACTCTTTGCGTCTCTAGCAATCACATGAAGGGATTCAGAGTTATATTTTGTTCGCACATACCTTCACGGGTTGTGACATCACATCATATATTTTCCAAAAAGGTAAACAAGACACTTTAAAATTGTTGAAGCAACGATGAAATTGCTCGCTGGAGAACGTTTTTTCTTATGTGTTTATAATGCGCCAGCTAGTGATATATCCTTACACCGACATCGTTATCACGCCTTTAGATAAATTGCGTACAAGAGTAAGCAAAATCTAGCAACATTCGTTCCGTGTTTATCAGCAAGTCCAAAAATTGCGTGGATACGAAAAATCTCCAGAACTGTGGGGTTGGAGGAAAGTCCACGATGTCTCCTGCTCCAGATTCCGTGCTCTCATTACTCTAGTGCAATTGTAAAAATGGATGTACCTCATTTTGTGGATGCCGGAAAGCCGGACTAAACTGCGCAGAGATTTGTGGACATTGCCAAGGTATCTCGAACAGAATTCTTGACATTGAAGACAAGAGTTCTATTGAGAGGGAGTTTTATAAGGAATCTTCCAACGCGCCTCACAGCCAACTTGAACACGACGACTTCGACTATGCCAACCCCAATGAACCATTTTCACCAGCTAATTAGGCTACAGCCCATGCCACACCTAGTACAAGTGGCATGCAACGATTTTACTTGGTAAAAATAGTCGAATTTTCACATATCTAAGAAATATGAACACAATGTTCAATATATTTAATCATTTGTCATTAATTCACATACTTTACAGGTCATGAAGCTGCAAAAAAGCATTTGCAGAACAGTTTAAAGAGCTCAGGAGACTTTCCTCTTTATTCGATGTCAGATTACAGGTGCAGTATTGGATAGGTACACCAAAAAAAAAAAGATAAGCTTTTTATAGGCAATTTAATAAGCTATATTTTTTATCTAAACTATTTTTTGTATCACTCAAAGTTGACGATATAAAGGCAAAAAACTGAATGTACCTTTCTTTCCAAGAGGGCGGCTCGAGCGCAACAGAGTTTGACCGGAACTTTTAGTATGTTCAATAGGAAGCCATAATAAGCATGTATACCAAAATTCAGGTCTTTACCGATTAACGTTTTTACTTTCTCTAATTTGACTGGACTAACACGCAAAAATTCAGATCTCCAAGTTGAAAAAAAAGGTTGTAAGCATTTGAAGAAAAAAGTGACTATTTGAAACATCAAAAATATTTAAACAAAGATTCTGAAACCAATTCGGGTTATGGACAACAAATATTGCAAAATGTGTGTTAGGCAAAGTTTTAAATTTTTGTTTCAATAGCTGTAATTATTCTTTATTGAACCATAATATTTGCAGAAAATTCATTTAAAATGCAGCGTTTCTGCAAATAATTAAGTTTGTGATTTAAAAGTGTTATACCTACACTTTGATTTAAAAAATACATTTGAGGAAGTCTCCCTGATGAATGGATAAACAATATGTAACCCGTATTAAAGGTCTGGATTCAGCAAGTGCGTCACGGTAACGAATTTTCATACAAATCGTTCAAATAATAGAGAATCACAGAAAGTTTTCACAAAATTATATCTCTGAAAATAATTATACTGGCTCAATGAAACTTTGTACATATGTTGCCTAGCTAAGTTTTGTTACATAACAAAAATTAACTTTTCAGGTTGGCAGAAAATTAAGTCATTAAAATTTGCAAAAAGTTTACAACATTGCGCTACCACGACGCACACGAATTGTCTGCAAGATGGATTCCTCGAATGTTAACACACCACTGGGAGAAAGAAACCGTGGTTTGATTTGTCAAAAGTTATTAGACAGGTTTTAACCGTTTGTATCTGTTGACGAATCTTATGTACAGGGTGATTTTTTTAAATGTCTCACCCCTGTAATTTCTTTATTATCAGAGATATCAAAAAATTCCTACGCCATTTGACAAACTACCATGCTATTAGTTCAAACATTGCGACAGAAAAACAATTGCACATCGCCTTCATAGTAATCCATGGCCAACGTTGATTTTCTTTAATGAAGCGATAGGCCTCAGACACATACAGTCGATGCAGCATCGAAAGCTGCGTACAACGAGTCCACGCTCGCATTTCTGTGGCGAGCCGTTTCGGAGATATGACGTCACAAAATTTCAAAATGTTTGTGATTTTTTTAAGTGTCTCACCCCCGAATGTCTCTATTAAGAGAGATATCAAAAAATTTCCAACACCATCTGACAAACTACCATGTGATGAGTTCAAACATTGCGACAGAAAAATAATTGCACATCGCCTTTAAAGTAATCCATGGCCAACGTTGATTTTCTTAAATGTAACAATTGGTTTCAGAGACATACAGTCAATGCAGAACGTTTGTATTTCTGAGTCGAGCCGTTTCGGAGATATGACTTCGCAAAATTTCAAAACGTTGGTGATTTTCGTCAGTGTATCACCCCTGTAATTTCTTTATTATGAGAGATAACCAAAAAATTCTATCGCCACCTGACAAAAAAAAATTACGTTAGAAAGCAATTCGCAGTGAATAAATTAACTCTGAAGCATTTTACTCTATCTGCCACACCAACGGCAGTATATTCCGTTACAGAGCTCTGCCGAACCTGTTTATTCTGGTTACATTTTAGTTGTATAAAACACGAGAAAAGCGAATTTGCGATAATTTCTTTGTATTTTCAAAATATCACAAAAATTACACCACCGCACTATGTAGGTACTACACCTCGCAGTGAAAGTTTTAAACGTATTTCATTTGAGACGGGATGTTAAGTTATATCTATTCAGTGCTGTACACGCCAGTATAGTAGATGTCTGATTTTGACATCTGATGTCAACTTACACTTGTTATGAATGACATTGATACCATTTGCCGATTTAGTTTGAGTATCGTTCTTCCGTTTTCGTCAATGAAAAAGTTATCAGCTCATTTTTCTGTGTTATCTAAGTATGTGTTCGTTTGCTTTTCCTTTATTCAGCAGTTATCGTTTTTCGTTTGTGTTTTAATCGTTCAATTAGTTTAGCGTTAGATTTTCGTTTATTCGTTTGGATAGTTCTAGATTAGTTTAGTTAGTTTTTTCTTTTTCATTCGTGTTATTTCAGTTTTAGATATCCGTTTCAGTTTTTCCAATAGTTTTTGGCCAGTTCAATTAGTTTTGTTTGTCCGAATTCTATAATATAAAAACAGTCACCCAGTATTTGAATGCCAGGTACACTACATGGATTGGGTCCGGATCTCAACCCACTGGAGACATTTTTATGGAGGCACTTGAAACAGGCCGTCTACTAAACGGGAGGCAACACCGTAGACTGCATAAAAATTAGGATACAGGATGAAATTGGAAGGCTAAACAACAATCCGAACATGATAGCTTCTGTGATTGGTGATTGCACCAGACGTTTAAGATTATGTTTGGATCTCAACGGTGGACATTTTGAACAATTTTTATAAGTGGCAATCGATGTTTTTAAACCAGAAAATAATTTACATTTATAATACTATGAATGAAGTAAAGGGATTTATAAGTATTGATTATGGTTGATCTCATTGTCTACATAATACATTTTTATTCGCTTGCACTTTTTGCAACATTTTAACTTGATGCTTAAAGAGGTTTATTAAGTCATACGCATGTTGTTATAATGTGCCAAGGAAACTTAGGCTTTGACTAAACAGGCCAAAAAAAAAGCGTTTGAGATATGGGCATGGACGCAAATGGCAAAGACAATATAGATAGAAAGACGCAATTATGCTGGAAGAGGGGAAGCGAAAAATATGCATGCTGAAATAAATTATGAGGAGAAAGGTAAAATGTATTGAAAATACGCTACGACGTAGTAACTTTTCAATCCCTGGAAATTAAAAGCTGAAAGCAGCCTTGAGGCAAGCAGCAGTGATTCATAACACTTTCTTAAAGATGTTATAACGTGATAAATTTAATCATTTACTGCACAAAAAAAAACAATTAAACTGTAGGTTTGACCTAAATCAATTAAATTCGTAATACAACATAGGGTGCTTTAAAAAACCTTCGTTACATCATATCTCCGAAACGGCTCGAATCAAAAATGCGAGCGTGGCATCGTTGTACGCAGATTTTGATTCTGCATCGACTCTATGTGTCTGAGGCCTATCGTTCCATTCAAGAAAACCAACGTTGGCCGTGGATTTCTATGAAGGCGATGTGCAATTGTTTTTCTGTCGCAATGTTTGAACTCATCGCATGGTAGTTTGTCAGACGGCGTTAGAACTTTCTTGATATCTCTCTTAATAAAGAAATTACAGGGGTGAGACACTTAAAAAAATCACAAACATTTTGAAATTATATGACGTCATGTCTCCGAAACGGCTCGACTCAGAAATGCGAGCGTGGTATCGTTGTACGCCGCTGTCGATTCTGCATTGACTGTATGTGTCTGAGGCCTATTGTTCCATTTAAGAAAATCAACGTTGGCCATGGATTTCTATAAAGGCGATGTGCAACTGTTTTTCTGTCGCAATGTTTAAACTCATCGCATGGTAGTTTGTCAGATGGCGTTAGAATTATTTTGATATCTCTGATAATAAAGATATTACAGAGGTGAGACACTTAAAAAAATCACAAACATTTTGAAATTTTGTGACGTCATATTTCCGAAACGGCTCAACTCTGAAATGCGAGCGTGGTATCGTTGTACGCAGCTTTAGATTCTGCATCGACTGTTTGTGTCTGAGGCCTATCGTTCCATTTAAGGAAATCAACGTTGGCCATGGATTTCTATGAAGACGATGTGCAATTGTTTTTCTGTCGCAATGTTGAACTCATCGCATGGTAGTTTGTCAGATGGCGTTGAACATTTTTATATCTCTGATAATAAATAAATTACAGGGGTGAGATTCTTAAAAAAATCGCCCTGTACATTAATGTGACACTAAGCCATATGCCAGAGTATGTGACAGATACGCAGTGGCACCTCGCCATCGAAAATTTGGGGTTCACCATCTACAGAAAGGGTGATGCATACTATTTTTTTGGGATGCTCAAGGTGTCACTTTAGCTGATTATTTGAAAGAGGGATTCATATTCATCTGTCATAAATAAGAAACGTCGCAAAAAGTTGAGAAGATGCGAAGTTCTTCATCAACACAAGTCATTGATCGAAATGTCTGCCATCAACAGTGCTACGTTTAAACTACTTGAGCATCTACCTTATTCACGAGATCCAATAACCAGCGACTAAATAATGTCTCCAAATCAGAGCACACTTGAGGCGAAGGGATTTTGAACAAATCAAATCGATAGCTGGTTGGATAAAGACGATATATTTATTGCTTTTGTATACCTGGCCAAAGCATTTAATAATGTGGATTGGAAAATATTTTATATTATACTGAAGAGAACTGTATTGGATTAGAGAGATAGGTACCTTAGTCTAAATCTATACAAAAATCAAAGTAATATAATAGATATGACATTGAAAATAAAGTAGGGAAGCGTCCATTATCACCAAATTTGTTCAATTTTTTCATATAATTTACCATAGTCTAAAGGAAAAAAGAACAGAAAAACAAATAAATAGACTACGGTTATATTGCCTAAAATTTTCAGATGACATAGCGCTGATAAGAGAAACTGAAAAAGAATCAGAAAGGAATCCGAGTGTGATGAAGCGTCGTGTGCTAAAAATAGTCAAATTAAATTCAATATAACGAAAACAAAAGTAATAAAGACAGGCAAAGAGAGAATTCATAAAGCAAATAACCGAAACGAAGAATCACGATAGCGAAGCAAGCATTTAACAAAAAAAGTACTCTTCACACTAATAAACATTTTAACTTGATGCTTAAAGAGGTTTATCAAGTCATACGCATGTTGTTATAATGTACCAATGAAATCTAGGCTTTTAGTAAACTGGCCAAAAAATAAATAAAAGCGTTTGAAATATGGGCATGGAAACAAATGGCAAAGACAATATAGATAGAAAGACACAATTATGCTAGAAGAGGGGAAGCGAAAAATATGCATGCTGAAATAAATTAAGGGGAGAAAGGCAAAATGTGTTGGAAATACGCTACGACGTAGTAACTTATTGTCAACAGAAGGACACATACTTAGAAAAAAAAGATGAAGTAGGCCAAGAGAATAATTTTTGAAAGCCTGACCCAATAAATGAAGTGCGGAAATTGGAATAAAAGTAAATGTGCTCCTGGGAACCAAGACTCATGGTTTCGAAAAGGCAACATCCTTTTGAAACTGTAGAGTAGAAGTGGCTGTAAATGAACATTATTATTTAATTTAGCAGGTGTAAAAATGTTAGATCATCGTAGGAAAAAGGCGTAAGATTCAATAACGATTATGTTGAGAAATAAAATTGATTTATTATTGTTTATGGCCTTCAATTATAAAGGTAAAGGGGGGGGGGGGCATAACGATTTGTCCTATTAGTTTAGAAAATATATTTTAAAACAGAACACTAACAGTAAACACATATATTATATTACAGGTGATATCGGCTTTGCTGGTCGTCCTGGGTTACCTGGACTAACCGTCAAAGGAGAGAAAGGACTTCCAGGACTGCATGGAAAATCTGGACGTGAAGGATTCTCAGGTCAATCAGGTGAAAAGGGAGAGCGTGGTCTACCCGGATTACCAGGGCCTGCTGGTCCACCTGGTCCTCGTGGTTTCGACGGCGCTCACGGACTCAAAGGCGACAGAGGCTATCAAGGTCAACCAGGACCACAAGGTCCGCCTGGCCCTCCTGGTAGGAACGGTTTGGATGGTTTCCCTGGAACACTAGGTGAAAAAGGTGACAGAGGACCACCAGGATTGCTTGGATTACCTGGCGAGAAAGGAGATAGAGGAGATACTGGTTTGCCAGGACCTCAAGGATGGTCTGGTGAAAAAGGAGACAGAGGTTTTGATGGCAGAGATGGACCACCAGGAGCCATCGGTATTGCTGGAGAATTGGGACCACCAGGACCACCTGGTTTAGATGGACCAGTTGGGCCTATAGGTCATAAAGGCGATAAAGGAGAACCTGCCCGCATCGGACAACCAGGACCAAAAGGAGATAGAGGTCTTACTGGTCCACCAGGTAGACCTGGTGAAAGGGGACCTCCTGGAATTGACGGATTGCCAGGTCCAATTGGTTTAGCAGGAGAGAGGGGCGAACGAGGATTTATCGGAGTGGCTGGAGTAAATGGACCACCAGGAGAAAAGGGCGATAGAGGAATTGATGGAATACCAGGTACGTAAAAAAAATTATTCACACAATTTTTAATACATTGCAACTTTTAATTATAAAAAATTATTTTATTTTTTCACGAAAACTCATTTAATCGTGAACAATTCAATTCAGAAAGTAAGTAATAAAATTATTTTCACGTAGTTACATTTATTTAGCACGGAGCTTCCATCCTACAACATACAAGGCGCTTTTAAAAAGTTCCTACCATAATTTGTAGAGTACATACTTTTCAAAATTTACTAAAACCAAAATTGATCTTGTTCTTTCCAAAATACTTTCTGGGCAACTACAATCTTCCCAATGGTAGACACCTGACGAAGGTTTTTGTTAATACCTCAGTAACCTTGCATATAAGAAAAAATGTTGAAATATAAAGCCACAACCGATTTCTTTATGACCAATAATTTAGTATAACGACTGTCTGATAGTTTGATGTTTATATGTCAATGTGAGAAAATTCAGATAAATATGACTCCTTCTTGTAAGTGATTGAATTTGTTTGGTTAGATAAGATAAAGAATTTGATTTGATTTGTTGTTAGGTATACTTTATTTTCTTAAAGCATGGTCATACGTTTTTTTAAGATACGTGTTGATTTTTTAGTAAGAACTGTGTTAAATAACATATCAGACCGTATATTTCCAAAACAGGACATCCTACTGATGATCCTATTAGCAAGAATAAATTTTTACAAAACCTAAATTTACTTTATACAAATAAAAATAAAACAATTACTATACAGGGGAGTAATTGTTAATTAAGATAAACTAGCTTGAACAATTTTAGGCGGTTTGTGTATCCAACTATATTATATTATTATTTATTTATTATTATTGATCAAGAATATACTGTATTATGAGAAACTATTGTTCCGATTGAAAAGAGTTCTGGAATAAAGATCGTCATTGCAGTCTACGATTAAGGAGGTGCAGCTTCCTTATGAGGGAAGCATTTTAGAAAAACCATATAAAATTTTCATTTTGTTTTAGTCCACGTATATTAGTGGATCGTACAGTTTTTTCATTCCTCTGATGACGCTAGCTTTGTTAGCGAAACGATAGTCAGGTCTAAAAACTGTATTCTGATGAACTGGGTTCTCTAAATTGTACCTAGTCAATTCTAATTCGAATATAACAAAAATGACACGTTTAACCGAAAGGGAAAGAATAGAGAGATAGATGATAGAATATGGCGACAGGCTTAGAAGTCATCAGAAAGCATCCGAGTTATTTAACCAACAAGATCCTCATATAACTTATGAACGTCACAACGTCTGGGGTAGACATACTTCTAAGGTACAACAGACAAGGCTATACTCCACACTGAAGTTATTAGCAAAACTTTTTTGCTATTGCTAATAAATTCAGTCTGGAGTATAGCCCTGTCTGTTTTACCTTAGAAGAACACCCTGATAGACCGCCAAAGTGCAATTGATACATACAAAAGTTAAACGATGATGATTCAGACCGCCGTTTACAGTTTTGTGAACAATTAATATTGGCTGCGATGAATATCCAAATTTATTTAGTAACATTGTGACGAGGTCTTAGCTTGCAGACCGTTTTTCGGTGACACGGATGACGGTTACTATCTGGGGATCTCGGGCGCCAGATTTTAAAGGGTTTACTCCCTGTTGAGGATATCTGCGACCTCTTCACTTAACTCTGACCGAGATAACGATCAAAGTACCTGGGTAACTCTGTGGAGAAGGGTTCGGTAGCCTTTAGGTAATATAGGCTAAATTTAGTGACCCCAGAGTGAGAGAGCTTTAATCGCTGACTCGGCATGATCCGACCACTTCTGTTTTAACGAAAGGTGTAGCAGATTTTGTATGTTAAGGGGTTAGATAAGATTTAATCAAGGTCTTTAATTTACCCAACCCTATATTTCAGATTTGAAACTCTTTACAATATATATATACAAAGAACAATATTTACAAAATATGTACAAATAAAATATGCGGGTACTAACATCAATCGGAGCGTGGCCCTCGCTAAAGCGGTAAAGCCTAGTGCGTGACGAAGCGTACGGATTCGGTCAGGTGTATATGATACGAGCGGTATTTAACTCAAGCGAGGATACGGCAGGCGGGCAGCACACCGCGATAGACAACATCAGAATACTAGCAATAACTTCTCCGTCGAAGCAAGGGACAGCGGAGACGAAAAAGTGCAGACTGGAGTGACGGGATGACAGTTCCCGGAGGCCTATGCGGACTGTGAATCCTCAGCATCTCCGCTAGGGACAAACAGGGAGAAAAACATCTTGATTACTTTGCTGTGAATCCTCAGCGTCCTCAATAAAATAACACAAGAGTTTATACTGTTTGGGGCGGAAAACCGGGGCCCGACGAAGGGCACAGGGCCAATTGGGAAGGACGTCTCACTTGGAGTGACCTAGATAGGCTGTGAATCCTCAGCGTCCGTATCGGGATCAATCCAAGATGAATATATCTCGATTATTTAAGTGAGCTGAGAATCCTCAGCATCCCCACAAAAATAATGCAAGAGAATCTTATATACTTCAGTGACAATTGATGACGCAAATTTCAGAATTTGGGTGCCTTAGCTTAAAGACAGCCTGTTCAAGAAAGCAGTTTCCTAAAAGAGTTTAGAGGCATCAGGATGTGTAACTATGTTTGCTGAAATATTACCTTGCAACTTTAAATTAAGCATGTTTTGATCCTGATAAATATCAGGTAGATAACCCAATATAATTTGAAAAGTTTTGTCAGCACTGCCTTTAATAATTAATGCTTTTTTTCTACTGGTTAATGAAGTTACTCAAGTTTCGTGACTCAAACAGCCTGGAGGAGTTTTTTCGTGTTCTGAACCCAAATCCGAACACAAAGCTTTTTGTTTAAGGCACAATTTTTCATAAATATGACAACTTTAATAGCTTTGTTTACTGATTCATGACAAATGCGTAAATGGTCAAACAATCGAAGCGCGCCAAGTCATAAATTAAAGTTCAAATATTGAACGAGTTTTTCTTATTTATAAGCAAGAAATAATTTTTCCAAAATTATATTTTATTTACGCTTTTATTAAAATTTTGAAGTTAGTTCCAAGCAGAACATTTTTTTGTGCTCGCACTTCCTCCTTAACGTTATATCAAGCCCCCAAGTTTAGAAATCATGGAACTATTATTTAGGGTACTTTATTTGGAAACAGCCTGTATATACAAACACGCAATGGTCTAAAAAAGGTATTTACAGATTAAAGAAAAAAATTATATATGTAATTTTTTATAAGAAGTTTCTTTCAAGCATTTTATCATTATGTTATTTAATTAACCTTAATTATGTTATAGGACTTACTGGTGAAGTTGGCTTCCCTGGTCCAAAGGGTGAACCAGGAGCACCATGCACTAAGACCACCGACTACTTCGCCGGCACACTTCTAGTCCGCCACAGCCAAAGTGTTGAAATACCTAGATGTGAAAGTGGACACATAAAGCTCTGGGAGGGTTACTCGCTTCTATACATCGAAGGAAACGAAAAAGCTCACGGTCAAGATCTTGGTTTCGCTGGTTCCTGCATCAGAAAATTCTCCACTATGCCGTTCGTCTTCTGCGATTTCAACAACGTATGCAACTATGCCAGCAGAAATGACAAATCGTTTTGGTTGTCGACAAGTGCTCCAATACCTATGATGCCAGTAGTGGAAAGAGAAATTGAGCAGTACATATCTAGATGTGCGGTGTGTGAAGCGCCATCTAATGTCATAGCAGTTCACAGCCAATCGTTACAGATGCCAGATTGTCCACAAGGATGGAGTGGCTTATGGATAGGCTACAGTTTTGTGATGGTGAGTTACACAAAATAATCATCATCATTAACACAGTCTCTGGCCGTCGCAACTGTGACTCTCGATCCTCACCAGCTCTCTTTATTTTATTTAACCCCAGTACTTAATCAATTGGGCTAGGTGTTCCAGAAGATTTCCTTTTCGCAAACATCTTTTCTTTTTCCAAATATGGGTCCTTTCTTCAAATAATGTTTGTCCAACAGATTTTGCCTTTCTCCTTTAATTTTTTTCCCGCAAGCACCTGTTACCTCTTTTTCTCCATGCTATATTTCAAAAGCTTCTATTCTCTTCACGACCTGCTTATTCCAGATTTGTCAGTCCTTGTGGTTCTCCTTTGTACTCCCCCGTCATCATATATTTTGCAACACAATCACAACACGGCACCATATTCATGACCTGGTCTTATATACGCCTAAATAATGTTCTTCCAGATCTTGCTGTCTGAGGAATAACATGTTCTTTTTACCAAATGTAACAGATAATTGTCTTTGCTGACAACGTTGCCAATCTGCCCGCGTACTTTCAAATGAACTGTTAGAATGTGAAAAAATATTTTTAATTCGCATTATCGACTAATTTTTTCGGATCAATAAAAGAACTCCTTTTGCCTATTGTTTCAGTCTGTGAGACGGCTTTTCTGGTTTCTCGGTCGGGTTTAAATCAGAACTAATCTCAATTTAGGCAATTGTCTATATTAAAAGTTTTATTATGATTAACAAAATCTTTGCTACATGATTCTGTACATTTATTGTCGTCTGCTAGTTGCATTTCCGCTCATTCACCATGTCCCGGAATGGTAATACTTTTACTGTTCATAGACTGAACGGACAGTTTCGATGATTTGATAACATTTTGCAAATCAAAGATGTTCTTCATCTTTTCATCAAACTTTTTTTAAGTTCCACTCTTAATAAATCTACTCTACAAGTTTTTTTTTTTGTTTGGCTTATTTACGTCCTTTCTCAAATTCTTCTTGGAAATAGGCCAGACCAAAGCATCTTGGTTGGTTTTACTTATCTTCTCCATATACACTTCAATTAAAATTATTTTCCTCAGATGCTACCACTCTTTTACATGGGCCTTCCAGTATTTGGCAATGTATTTGTTATCCAGTAATACATTTGTATCATCGCCCTTTATGATTTTACTTTCTATTTCTGTTTTATATGATGAAGTTCTTAGCTGCTGGTAAGCTTGACCCAACTATTCTTTTTTGTTCCATGTAGTTTTCGATTTCATCATTATTTGTGTATCCCTGTTTTATATGATGGGCTTCTTATCTGCTAGAGAGCTTGACCAAACACTGATTTGTTTGTAATTTTTGATTTTTCCTTTATTTCTTCGCATGCATACTTCTTTTGCTCTACCACATTTTTCTCTAATCAGATTTCTTTATATTTAATATATGTCTTTACATTTCTAACGTTTATCCACCCTACGTTTTTGTGTCAATTTTAGTATTGATGATGGAATCATTATTTATTCTAGTTTAAAAATGAATGTAGTGAAGCTGAATTTTACCCAATTGATAAACTACTGCCAGGGGAATATTTTACATGAGTCTCAAAAATCCCCGTGCAGCTGAAATCTCAGCCACCCATATAAACTTTAAAATGTCAATATTTATGAAACTCCCATTATATTGAAAATATATTTTATGGATTCCCCTTTCTGGACAACGCTTCTTTAATTGAATATGTCGAACAAAATACGTCGTAATAAGTTCATATATGTCGATATTTTCGTTATACAGGGTGAGCTTTTTAAAGTATTACAAGGGGATATCTCGCGAATGGTGTGAAACTTTGGTGAAGTAAAAGGATGACGGGGAGACATATTGAAACATGTTTCTGACATTTACCCTCCTCTCTATTTTTTTAAAGGGCGAGGCGGTTATTTTGGATTTTTTTTAAGTTTTTAGCAAATTTTTCGTAAAACGAAAAATTAACCAATGAGGAGATCTGTGTTTATATACATATTATATATATATATATATATATATATATATATATATATATATATATATATATATATATATATATATATATATATATATATATATATATCACACCGATAACTCAAAAAATAATGGGCCGATTTTGAAGAAATTTGGTAGGTACCTTCCTTTTGTAAGTGGCTTGTATAAGTTTGTTAGCCAGGAAAATTTCAGCTTCACCCATCATTGTCCTTCATTTTACTAAAATGTAATCGGAAATTCCATTTCAAATAGACCCTCTTTCTGATGCTTTGGCAGTAGTTTTAGCTATAGAGTTTATGGTTTAGTAGCCTATATTTTAGCAAATTTTAATAGACTAATGAATTTTGAAAAGATTTCTTCAAATTAGCGCGAACTAAAACCCATATACAGGGTAAGTTTCAGCTTTTGTCTGAATGTAAAAACACAAAATCCTTACAAATTAGGAGGGCGGAAGTACCGCCATTTTGAGAAAAACCGTTTCGCCCTATATCTCCGTAACCGTGCACTTTAGACCAAAAATGGTAATGACCTTTATTGTATATAATTTCATTTTACATCTTTTTTGTTAATTTTTTTTTGCACCACTCACCGTTTACAACTTATACGACTATTAGCATTAATTTATTGACTTTTTTACCTATATCTTTGTTAATAATTATTTCAAAAATAAAATGCTTATAACTTAACTTTTCAATAGACAAATTTTCTAGAACCTTTACTTAAAACTTTTTTTTAAATTATTATTAGTGCATTTTCTTTAAAAAAATTCACTAATGAGGAGACCCCGACTTTTGAATTAAAAAAAAAATAATTGAAATAGGCGCTAATTATGCCCCCTAGAACACATATCCGGGGTCATTTTTAATTTTTATATGTATATATGTATGTATATATATATATATATATATATATATATATATATATATATATATATATATATATATATATATATATATATATATATATATCTCACACCGATAACTCAAAAACTAATGGGCCGATTTTAATTAGATTTGGTGGATACCTTCCTCTTTTAAGTGGCTAGGACAAGTTCATTAGCCAAGAAAATGGGCCCAGGTTTTCCCGGAAAATTTTGTGTTTTCTTTAAAAAAAAAATATCATATCTCCGGAAATAACAAAGTAAGGGCAACTAAATTTGGTACATGGTTTTATGTCATTATATGTAAATTACCTAACAAAATTTAAGTCTGTAGGTTCAAAGACAAAAAAGAAAAAAGTTATAGGCATTTAAAGAAAAATAAATTGGGGTCTTCCTCAAAACGTCAAAGTCGCGAATTAAAACGTCAAAATTGGCAACATTAACGCAAAGTACCTCAAACTAATATAAGCTATGGAAAGAAAATGTCTCAAGTAGGATGTTTTACAAAGCATGAAGTCTTAGCTTCAACCGTCGTTGTCCTTCATTTTACTAAAATATTTCCAGAAAAATTTATCGATTGAAAAGTGCAACATTTAACGCGTTATAACTTTGAAAATATTAATTTTAGAAAAAAAAGTTTTTAGTAAAAATTGTAGGAAATTCGTCGATTGAAAAGTTAAGTGATAAGCATTTTATTTTTTAAACAATGATTAACAAAGATATAGGTAAAAAAGTCAATAAATGAATGCTTATAGTCGTATAAGTTGTAAACGGTGAGTGATACAAAAATTAACAAAAAAGGTGAGAAATGCAGTTATCTACAATAAAGGTCATTACCATTTTTGGCCTAAAGTATATAAATATAGGTCGAAACGGTTTTTCTCAAAATGGCGGCACTTTCGCCCTCCTAATTTGTAAGGATTTTGTGTTTTTACATTCGGTACGTAATTCTGAACCTATCTATCAAAAAAAAAATAACTCCTGTAGTTTAGTGCATTATGGACAAGAGTAACGGGCTCCTCTATTCCCTGTACTATCACTGTATAGATTCGGGAAACAAATTGTCATGAGTAAACTTGCCATAATAAATCACTGGAAATTATTTTCAAGTTTCTAAAATCACCTCTAGAGGCCGTAAGAACCAACAGGGTGACGCATTTTTACGGCAAAACTCAAATTTAAAAGTTTATTTGTTTATTTGTTTATACACAAGATACGAGCAAAAATTCTATGCGTTAATTATAGGGTGTTTTGAGCTGCATCTTATAAAATTATTTTGATAATAACAAGAAGGCCCATAAGTCGTTGGTGATACACACTTTCTTTTTTAATATGATATTTCTTATGTTTTTGCATGTTTGCATTTTGCGTTGAATTATAATGCATGTTTGTAAGGAAAAAATGATATCGTTTATCGTTCTTGAGTTATTTCAATGGCTTTGCAACTTTTCACGTTCTTGGCACATTGCACAAACACATGTGACAAATTGTAAAAAGGCGTTTGTACCAATAGAGAGCTGAGCCCTATGAAAATGACGCATTCAGAGAGCTTTTGGTTTGTGTTACTCGTCGAAAAAATCGAGCTGCCGTATGCAGGCACTCTCAAATAGTGGCTGAATTTGAAAAGTTTTCGCAGAAATGTTTTTGGTGTTTTTATATAGATCATTTTTGTAAAATGTTAGTAATTAATAATAAATGTTTTGTAAGTTATTGTCAATCAAAGTTGTCGAATGTTTGTGAAAAATATAGTATATAAATTTTTAAGTTTATTTTCGGAAAATGCGGTACATTGCTGCTACTATATAGCTTATACTGCCAACCAAATATCCTTTTAAAAACAATACATATTTGACACTAAAAACATTTTTACGAAAATTCGCTACCATAACGCACTTGCTGCGTCCAGACTTTTTAATTAGTTCGTTCGGTTACGGAATTATGATTTATAAGGTTACGATATATACAAATATTAACAATTAAATTTAAACGTATATATCGTCTGTACCTCTTCAACTTCCAAACACTTTCTCGCTCTTTTGCTAAATGCATCCCGTACATACTGCAAGATTTCAGCTCTAACTGATGAGCAGCTAAAACGGATTTTGTTTTTCATATCACCTTTACTTATAAGTGCAATCGCCATCACTTTGTCTTGTATAAAACACCAAAAGGAATAATCAAGCGGGTTCAAATCCACAGACCTCCCTGGCTAGTGCTCGGCCAACGCGGCTGTTTTAAAATATTTCATTCAAATGATTACAGGCATGTATTCCAGAATGAGTTGAAGTTCCATCCTGTTAAAGTCACATGTCTGTGTCTGTGTATTGGTTTCATAATTGAGGCTTGGTTTCTCAGGTGTACATTTCTCCAATTAAATGCCCTTCAAATAAATGCGGACCAAATACTTTATCCCCGATTATACCACAACAGACATTAATTGACCCTGGATGCTGATTTGGCAGTTATTATCCAGTGGGGATTTTCCGCCGCCCAGTAGTGCATATTGTGTCTGTTTACGTTGACAAGAAAAAAAAGAAAAAAAAAGAAATTAATTTTTTTCTGATAGGGGATAACTTAAAATCCTACCTACCCACAATTATGGAAAGTAGCTTCGTGACAAAAACTAACATTAACTGTTATTTCCTTGTATTTGTTTGGTGACCTAATCGCAAAATGTAACGCGATCTTTCAAACCTTGTTCGTATAGATCTTGGTGCAGTGATGTGGATAAAATTTGTACGCGTGCAATCTGCTCTTACCTGATTTTTTACTCATTCCAGCATCTCTGGCAAACCGCCTGTTACTTACACTTGCATCGTCAGTTTTACTTCTTCTCCGAACACGTGATTCCGATCTTAAACTGCCACTAGTACGACTCCGTGTTTCCAGCCTTTAAAATGCCATGTGAGATATTGGATTATTAGGAAACCTCTCTGCCACACTAGTGCAGTTTTTATGTGGCTTCTTCTGCACTTCCCCAAAATTACCAACATATAAACTTGCACGTTAAAATTATTTTCAATGTTAAATTGAGCAATAAACTGAGAAATGATCGCCAAATGTCAAAATTCTCAATTGACCTAAGTGAAAAAAAGTTCTGGACGCAGCAAGTGCGTTATGGTAGTAAATTTTTATTTAATGCTTCAAATTTGAATAACTCAATTTTATATAAAGCTAGAAAGTTGAATTTTAATACTTAGTAAGGCGTTTCCCAAGGAAACATATCCACAAAATCTGATTAAAATAACTTTGTAATTTTAGAAATTAATTTTTTTTTCAAACAAAAACTCAAAATTTAAATAAGTCAATATTCTATGAACTTAGAAAGTTGAATTTTAGTATACTATAAGGTTCTTCCCAAGGCAACCTATCCATCAAACTTCATTAAAATACCTTTGTAATTTTCGGAGAAAAATTTTTTTTTGAGAGAAAACTCAAAATTTTCCCGGAAAACCTTGTCCGATTTTCCTGGCTAACGAACTCCTCCAGGCCATTAATGAAAGAAAGGCACCTTCCGAGTTTCATCGAAATCGGTTAATTTTTTTTTGAGTTATCGGTTGGATACCTACATATTTATATATATATATATATATATATATATATATATATATATATATATATATATATATATATATATATATATATATATATATATATATATATAAACATATAAAAATGGAAACTAACCTCGAATATGGGCTCTAGGGGTCCTAGTAGGCGCTCATTTGAAAAAAAATTTGCAAAGTCTCACCATCGATACCTCTCTATTAGTGATTTTAAAAAAATAAAAATTCACTAATAACGCGTTTTTATGGAAGCAAATAATAACCAATATCAACGTCCTTGATAACAGACCTGATGGACAAATTGAAATATTTTTTTTTATTTTAAGCTAATAAATAATACTTCCGTAACAGAAGAAGCAAATAAAACATTTTTCACACATACCTGGTTTTTACGTATATTCGAATTGTAGAAAAAAGTATAGCACTCCCAATTCAAAATCCAGAGTTAATTTCAGCCCCTAAAAATAAAGAGGGGGATGTCAAAAATATGATTAATATTGCCCCCCGGCTCCATATTACCTCAGAATTTTATCCAAAAAATTAAACAGTTTCGAGATCCCCTTGTAACACTTTAAAAACTCACCTGTATAGAATCTGCTTTATTGCTGTTATTTTTAATTAGTTATTTTATTATTACGATTGTTGTTATCGTTATTATTGTTATAAGTTGATTATAACTTCATGTTAAATATTGACATGCATTACATTATAGACGTCATCTGCCATCTGTCATTTTAGCGACTTAAAAAAATTCGCTAATGAGGAGATCTGTTTATATATATATATATATATATATATATATATATATATATATATATATATATATATATATATATATATATATATATATATATATCCGACCGATAACTCAAAAAATAATGGACCGATCTTAATCAAATATGGTGAGTACCTTCCTTTTGCAAGTGGCTTGGATAAGTTCGTTATCCAGGAAAATCGGACCAGGTTTTCCCGGAAAATTGTGTGTTTTCTTTATCAAAAAATTCATAGCTCCGTAAATAACAAAGTAACCAAATTTGGTACGCGTTTTTGTATTATAAAGAGTGAACTCTGTACCTAGCTTTAAAGACAAAGAAGTTATGGGCAGTTAAACACAAATTTTGGAGTTTTCCTCAAAACGTCAAACTCGCAATTTTAAACGTCAAAATTGGCAATGTTTAGGCAAAGAATGTGAAACAAATACCGATTGTGAAAAGAAAATGTTGCAAGAAGAGTGTTCTGCAAACCCTTAAGTTTCAGATTCAACCGTCGTTGCCCTTCACTTTACTAAAATGTTTACAGAATATTCATTTTAAATAGACCCTTTCTCTGATGCTTTGGCTGTCACTTTAGTTAAGTTGAGGCTTTTTTGGATATTTATTTGTAGGTTTAGTGAAGTTTATGGTTTAACGGTCTATAATTTTTTTAGCTAATTTTCGTAGAACAAATTTGTTAACGCATTTTTGTATTTTTCTAGCGAAATATGATGCGTTTATAAGAAAAAAATCTGGACGCAGTAAGTGCGTTTTGGTAGCGAATTTTCGGTAAATTTGCAGATTAGCTCCCGAACGCTTTTCAAAAAACTGTTTTCAGAAACCTGCCTAGCCAAACCATAAGTAATTTTGATAAAATATAGTACATTGTTTCTACTACATAGGCTATACCGATAATCAGATTGATGCCTGCGCGCATTTGCTATTAAAAACATTTTTATGGAAATCCATTTCCATAACATATTTGCTGCATCCAGACTCGTGAAAAATGTTTATATATTTTCAAACAATAAGTTTATTTCTATGAAATATGGTACATTATTTCTACTATATAGGCAACCAAGTTTGATGCCTGCTTTCATCAAAAAAAGACATTTGCTATTAAAATATTTTAAAGAAAATTCGCTACCATAACGCACTTGCTGCGTCCAGAGATTTTTATTGTGTTTTCTGGTGATTTCTTTTCTTCTAAAGAATTTTTTGATCAAAACACCATAACATAGCAACGAGTTAATATTTATAGGTGTCAGGAATACGTATAAATAAATTCTATCTTACCTATCTGATGATGCTGTCAATCAGTGAAGCAGGCTAGAGAGAAGGAAACCAACACTTGTGAAGCCACAGAGGAATTCTCTACATCTGTATTTAAACGTTTCAAAGTAAAGTACATATCCTTTTCACAATTCCTCAAACAAATCAAAAACTATTAGGTTTAGCTTAAATGGGAAAAGAGCCACTATTTCAGCTCACTAAATGATTGACAAAACAAAAATGGCTTTAAAATATTGAATCTTTGAGGGGCCCCGGGGTTTTTTGTGACTTTTGTAAAGATGCGCTCTGGTCTCTCATTGGGCATAAAAATTAGCATCATATTTGCGAAGTTTGATGTTTTGGGGTCTTCATTGACCGGACTACCAGTACCTTTTCTTCATCTGCCAAAACCTGGTTTCATTTATTTGTCTCCATGCGAAAATTCTACTGTTCAGATTTCCCTTATTGGTGTTCTCTTTAAACTTTTACAGTTCCTCTGTATCTTCTAATTTGTCTATGTACATTTCATTTCCCTATTGCATTTCCTGTATTATTCCTTAATGCGTTTTTACAAGCATATCAGATTTTGATGACCAGAAAATAGAAACATGCAAAGTAATATGTTTTTTTTACAGCATACTGCGGCAGGCGCTGAAGGTGGTGGACAATCCCTCTCAAGTCCAGGTTCTTGTTTGGAGGACTTTAGAGCGTCGCCATTTATTGAATGTAACGGCGCACAAGGCACGTGCCACTACTTCGCGAACAAGCTCAGTTTCTGGCTGGCCACGATAGAAGTGAACCAACAATTCCAGAAACCTCAACGGCAGACTCTTAAAGCAGGAAACATTAGAGATCGCGTCAGCAGGTGTCAAGTCTGCATTAAGAACATATAACTATAATAAGGAACTTAAAATCATCGCTATTAGGAAAAAAATAATCACAATTTCTTATATGTATATTGATTGGGTCAATGTTTTGGTTTGGCCCAGCCAATACAATGCTGTGTTCAACCTTATAGTGTTCCTGGAATGTGGTGAAGTACTTGTTTATCTCTTGTGATAAGAAAAAATGAAGATCAACAAGTACTTAACCTCAAATCTTTTGTATTATAAGCTTTGTAACTTTTCTAATACTGCCGTGCCATGTTACGTAACATTTTTAAGCAAGTACATGTATATGATTTTTGTATAGAATTTTAGTGTAAGATAATATAATATATTGTGTAACTGATGTCATTTAGAACCTCTAAAATTACCAGTAGAATAATGTAAAACTGACTCCAGAATAAAAATTCTAGTTTCAGAGTATATATCCTGAATAACCCATATTTCACCGTGTGCCATGAAAGATTTTTTAAATTAAAATTACCAGTAGAATAATGTAAAACTGGCTCCATAATAAAAATTTTTGTTTGAAAATATCTATACGAAAGATCCCATATTTCATTGTGTACCATCAAACATCTCTTCTTAGAAATTTATTGATTTCTGATAACCAGGTTCTAACAGTGTTTTAGATCTGAAGTCAGTTTTAGAAATATAGATCAATCACAGCTTGTAGTTAAAGTTTGCTGTGATTAATTTCAATCAGATGAATTCGTTTAATGTTAGTTATTTTTTTAAAGAGATTTATAAAATATTTTTGTAATTAATAGTTGTAATGGTGCTATTATGTATCTTTGTGTAATTTATGTGTTCGCTTTAATTTCGCAGTGAGTTAATAATTAATCTTATATATTTTTAAGGTACACCTATTCAAAATTAAATTCTTAGTTTACATTCCTTTAGTTTTTTTGTTACTCTAGTCAACAAATTCATGGAAAGTGTTTTTCTTTTTATTTTTCTTCAAAGCAGTCACTGCTATATTGTATTTCTCATGAGCTGTATTTAAATTAAAACACTGCCATTGTAAAATAAATATGACTCCATAATCGCCACGTTATTTTATTTTCCTGTTTTTTTAGCGAATTTTTGTATAAAAAAAAACGTTAAGGAGGATATGGTAACCTTTTTTTAACTACGGCCTATTTCCGCTACTATGGCCCGTCACCGACGCCAGAAGCAGCAGTTTCACCTCACTCTGCTGTAAATTTTGCCGAACCTCGCCCTTTCTAGTATACGGATGGTAGATAGCTTTAACGCGCCCAACATCGCATGGTACACGAAACCGACGGCTTTACGTCCCGCCCGAAAAGTGGAACGTGCAGACATTGAACTTGCTTAAACAATGCCACAACCTCGGTTCATGTTAATTTACAATATGTACTGATAAATAATTTGACGCTTCTGTTGGGAATCGAACCCAAGAACTTTGCATCCAAATGCACATGTCCACCGAACTGTCAAGGCTGCAAGATAGTAACTTTAAAACCTTCAGAACGTTTCTTTAAATAAACGCAAATTAGGACTACCCCTATAACCGTCATGCTAGGTAAGTAGTATATAAGTATATATATATATATATATATATATATATATATATATATATATATATATATATATATATATATATATATATATATATATATATATATATATATATATATATATATCTGTGTGTCTATGAGTCTGTGTGTGTAGATATACGTGCACACTTCTTCGACAAGGAAAAACACTTAGGAACTCCTCCCCACATACGCATGCAAAAACACACATACAAATGCATGCAAGGCGAACGCCCGCCATGGTTATAGCCTGGGGATAGTTTTTCAGCTGCGTTCTTGCGGTACTGTGTGTAGGTGGCAGCCAAAGGTTCACGCTATTCTCCACAATTTTTTAAGAAAAAAATGTATATACATCTATACATATACCTACACACACACACACACACATATATATATATATATATATATATATATATATATATATATATATATATATATATATATATATATATATATATACATATATATATATATATATATATATAAATATATATATATATATATATATATATATATATATATATACATATATATATATATATATATATATATATATATATATACATATATATATATATATATATATATATATATATATATATATATATATATATATATATATATATATAGTGTTTATTGTTTATTGGCAAAAATCTTAGACTTGTGCTGTGTGCTGTATTATAACATAATTTAGAAGGTTATATCCTAAATAGTTTGGCAGTCCTACACCTAAGTCAGTAAACTTTAAATTCTGACGTTCCGAATGTAAATCCTTTTGCTCTTCTGTTTCTCACCTTCTAACACTTCAACCATCAACTTCATATACCATAAAGCTCTGCTATTTCCTAATGTCTTTCTAACTGCCATTCTTTCCAAACAACCCATATTTTTGCCAAAATGTTTAAATTTGTAGGAGACAAATTAGTTTGACAGTGAGTCCAAAAGAATTGTATGTATATATATATATATATATATATATATATATATATATATATATATATATATATATATATATTCTATATATGCACACAAGTTCCTGGTATAGGTAAAATAACGACAAATGTATTAAGGGCTTCTGACCTGGAGAAAAAATGAAAGAAGAACTATTTCAACTTAACGCGAAATGTCATAGATCAGGAGAACTGTTTAATCAGTTTATGAAAATTAAAAACATTACTATCTCAAAAACAGTGACTGCGCAAAAGGGCAATTAGCACAAGATAATAAGTGTACAGAGTAAGGTGGCAAAGATTATGTTAATTATAGTGCCAAATAGAATCAGAATTTTGTTGAAAATGGGTATGATATGAAAACAAAGATCAAAATGATAAACATTTAAAAAATCAAAAGTAATAGAATTTATGGATCCAATGTAACGTTGGTGCCTTGCAGGTCCTCCTCCACTCCTAATTGCCGCATTTATACGGCTTGGTATGCTAGCGATTAAAGTTTCAATGGTATCCTGCGAACATTCTCCCATTCGTCAATGACTGCGTTCACCAGTTGATGACTATGGTTGGCAGGTGAGAGTCTGCGACTTCGGAACTTTTTTTACGATGGTCCCATGAATTTTCAATGGCTTGGTGCTCTAGACTATTAACTGGGCCTTCCATTGAGAGAAAATCAACAACATGCAGTCAATAACCTGTCCATCCACGTGGCGAGGCGCATTGTCTTGCATGAATAAAAAAATTACCCCAACACCCATATTCATTCCTGGTCCCGTAACTTTCTTAGGGGCTGTTTACAAGAAATATTCCTTGTGGTTTGTGCATCCAGAAGGAGATCTAAGCTAATTTCTAATTTTTTTTAAAAAAAAGTCCCTGTGTGCTAATCTGCAAATTTACCGAAAATTTAATTTTTATTTACAAAACAAATATTCCTGCCAAATTATAAACGTGGAAGGTATTTTTTTTCTTATTAGTCGCTTGGATGATTCGTTGTAGCCAACACAATCGAACCAGTTTCTGCAAACAGAATAACAAAAATGGTTTTCTAAAACAAATTTGTCGTTGCCTGTGAATCTCATTGTGTTATTTTTTAAATTTAGTACCCACGCTGCTTTTATATAGAGTTTAGTATGTATCAGAACTGAAGATGCTGGTTTAATGGGAAATTGAATTATCACCATTTGGAATGCTTCTACGAAAATTTGCTACGATAACGCACCTGCTGCACCTAAACTCTTTTCAACACCCATTTACTATTGCTGTATTCATACTTTTTGAAAATGAAATAAATAAACATAAACAATACAACATTTTGACATTAAAATTTTGATAATTTACGCTGAACATCTGTTTATCGGTACACTTTAAACTACCGCAAAATATTATGTAGTTTCATTTACCTCAAATTTTCCATATACAAGATGAAAAGTAAAGAAAGTCATTAACTCACAATTTTGATTTACAACGATCGTCCAATATTTATTTTCAATACTTAATATTTATATACATATTCTAAATAGGTTAGGTTAGTTAAAAGTCAGTTGTAAAAGCTACATAACAAGCTCAAGCCACGAAGTGTAGAAATAATGCGCTTGTCAAGCGTGGAAGCAACTTGCTGCTTTTAAAAATCAGCGGTGTCATATAGCGTCAATCAACTATCAAGCGGCTTGTAGTCGCATGCTAGCGTTTATGGACGCATTACGAAATAAATGAGTCAGGGCTATTATTGTTAGTTTATTGTACGCAGTCTCCATCTATAACATTTTGCGTTAACTAGAGTATTCGTAACGACATACTACGTGGTTCCGCACCGAGATGACGTCCCTGTCGTACATTTCACAATGTTATACGGATCTGACATTTTGCAATGCTGATGATGTAACTTCCATTGTTTATATTTTTATCCAACATCTATTTAAATAGCATAGCAGTGTAGGTTACATCATCTTTCTTTGTCTAACATTGTAGATATTGCATTACAGAATCAGAAGTGATGTCGAGGATTATTTTAATATTAATTTCGAATCATTCTATTTTCCTTTGATCAAGACTTGAAAATTGGTACACAATCACGTCTGTGTGATACCTGACATTGCCGATGCCATCATTAAATCTGGCCTCCTCAATAATTCCCCTGTAGCAAATTTTAGTTTTAATTTTTTCGTTAAGCGGTTTCTAGGTTAAGAGACTGTTTCCGGACTTTGAAAACATAGTGTAAATATGTTTGACGCCACATTTTTACTCAAAGCTTTAGAGATAATTTTTTCAACTTTTATTAAACATTTAACAATTTTACATGGAATGTATAGGTTTGCGCTGGGGGAGACCTTCAGGGATCTCCTAGATCCCTTATGAGTTGGGTGGCGAGCATGCTGGAAGACAGGATAATTTCACCTACCTTAAGTGGCCGTGGACTGGACGTTCGAGGAACCAGCAGCTGTCCCCAGGGCAGCTGCCTTTCGCCTCATCTATGGTCTCTGGTCATGAAACGGCTCTCCGAGAATGGCCTATTTGCCCAGGCATATGCTGATGATGGGCTGGTCTTAGTCACCGGAAGATTCCTGAGCGTCATCTGTGCATGCATGCAAATAGCCTGCAGCATAATAGAATGGTGGTGTGGTAAGCTGAGACTCCCTGTAAACCCAGCGAAGACGAAAATGATTCTGTTCACCAAGATGGGGCATCTGGAGGAGCTCAGGGCGCCGGTAATGTTTGGAAAACCTTTGGCTTTAGTGCGGGAAGTCAAATATCTGGGGGTGGTCCTGGACTCCAAATTATCATGGGTCGCAAATAGAAAGAGTGCTGAGGAAGGAAGCAGCAATCCTCTGGCAGTTGCGCCGTGTGATAGGGACCACCTGGGGACTCAATTCACGGATCCTTCATTGGATTTACACTGCGAGCGTCAGGCCGAGAGTCCTTTATGGGGCAATGATCTGGTGGTGTGGTGTAAACTAAACTGCTACTCAAAAGCTGACCAAACTTCAAAGGTTGGCAAGTCTGGGTATCACCGGAGCTGTGAAGACGACACCCTCAGCAGCGCTAGAGGTCTTGCTGATGCTGCCACCGCTTTCCATTTATATCAAAAGGGAGGCTATGGCGTCGAATCTCAGAATGCAAGACTCTGGAAACTGGTGCGGTGAAGTCGTCATAACAGGACATGCAAAAGTTGCCAAGGAGGTGGAAAGGGGAATTCCAATTTCCAGCATCAAGGTACGAGAGGCAAAAGATTATATTACGCTGGCTAGGACATATAACCTCAGAAATCCCAGCAACTATCAATGGAGGGGAAAATAGGGTTGCTTTCCAGCCTGCTAGCCTGGTCTGTTTTACCGAGGGATCAAGGCTGCAGGAGCAGCACTCCTCCGGGGCGCGAATATACATCGATAGCCTGGGGGCGCTCGAGAGGTGTGCTCTGGGAACATATACCACGGCATTCAAAACGGTGGTGTACGCTATTCTGTCTGTGGCTAACAGACAGAATGTGAGGATGAGCGCTGAAAAATGTGTATACATTTGCACAAATATTCAGGCGGCCCGTCGGGCAGTCTGCGCATCCAGAATTGGGTCAATGCTGGTTCAGGAACGCGTTGACGCTCTGGCGGGACTGCACAGGACAAAAGAGGTACAACACGCTACTGAACTCTCAGAAGACACCTTGCATTGGTAGGTGTCGAGAGGGATCCCACTTGCGGCGAGACTGAAGAAACGTCTTATCACTACCTGTGTAAATCTGAGGCCTTTGGGAGTCTTCGAACCGTATTGTTTGGTTTGAGGACTCTTCAGAGGAGGCAGGTACGTTCCGTCCAATGGAAGACCGACATGACCTTCATTTTGAGGTCGCGGAGGTTTGGTGATGAAACCGAGGAGGGGTAGGACATGGTTGCTGGGTTGCCGGAATTAGCCAGAAGCGCCCGATCTCGCCTACTTGCCAGGCGCTAGCCTCCCCACCATTGCAAATACTACTACTACTAATAATAATAATCGAAATGAGTTAAACTGAGGTTGTTTTATACTCTATAGTACTGAGAATTTTTCTGTGTAAAATATTTATATTTGTTCAATTTATTATGGCACGTTTGGGTTATATCAATGAAAGATAAATTTATAAATGTTTAATTATCCCTGTCTTTCTGTAAGGAGGGTAGGGATCTTTAACGTGCCCAACATCGCATGGACACGGGACCGACGGCTTTACGCTCCCCCCGAAGGGCGGAAGGTGCAGACATTCAACTTGCTCAAATACAATGCCAGAGCCTCGGTTGATGTTAATGTTACAGTTTGTACTAAAAAAGTAAAAGAAGTACCCCGGGATCGAACCCAGTACCCTTCGGTTCAAAGGCACACGTTATTACCTCTGAACCACCGAGGTTCCCTCAGTACGGTATAGCCAGGTGAAGATGGGAACACTCTGGATGAAGATGCAAAAATACACGGAGTCACAACAGGCAACCAGTGCACATTTGCAGCAACATTTGGAAGACCTCAATCCGAGGGAAACAACCAAAAAAGCTACCGAGGCAAGGAAATCACCTGCGTGAGCATCCGTAGCCCAGGAAGTTTTACTAACTATAAAAGGATTTATAACATGGCATTTCTGTACTATACAAGGAGAAGGTTTAAGGGCAAAGCCGCAAAGACACAACTGCATACACGTACTAATGATGGCTAATAAGCTTGAAACATATATATATATATATATATATATATATATATCCAACCGCTAACTTAAAAAATAATTTACCGATTCCGGTGAAACTCAGTAAGTGCCTTTTCTTTATTCGTTATCCAGGAAAATCGGACAAGGTTTTCCGGAAAAATTTTGAGTTTCTTTTTGAAAAAAATTTTTTTCTCCGAAAATTACCAAGCTCTTTTAATGAAATTTGGTGCATATATTTTCCTGGGCAAGACCCTACTATACACCAAAACTGAACTTTCTAAGTTTATATAAAATTAAGTTTTTCAAATTTTGAATTTTCTTTCGAAAAAATTTTTTTCTCACAAAGTTACAAAGTTATTTTAATGAAATTTGGTGGATATATTTCCTTGATAAAGACTTTACTACGTACCAAAATTCAACTTTCTAAGTTTATAGAAAATTAAGTTTTTCAAATTTTGAGTTTTCTTTGGAAAAAAAATGTTTTTATCCGAAAATTCAAGAGTTATTTTGTTTTGATGAAATTTGGTGGATATGTTGCCCTGGGTAAGACCCTACTATACACCAAAATTCAACTTTCTAAGTTCGTAGAAGCTTGAGTTATTCAAATTTGAAGAATTTAATAAAGCATCACTACCATAACGCACTTGCTGCGTCCCGAACTTTTTTTCTTGCGCACCCCCCAATGCATTAAGGCACGAGCCGCTACTGTTAATGACTGATAAATTTATAAATTATTTATGGAGAATTCAGTGCGGCTTAAACGTGTGACACCTGACATTGCCGATGCCATTATTAAATCTGGCCTCCTCAATAATTCTCCTGTAGCAAATTTTAATTTAAATTTTTTCGTTAAACGGTTTTTAGATTACGAGACTGTTCCCGGACTTTTAAAACACAGTGTATATCTTTTTAATTTATTTCCCGCTACAGTTTTGCTCAAAGGGTTTAAGATAATTTTTCGAACTTTTATTAGATATTTAACAATTTTAATTGTAAAACGTTTTTATGAAAATTTGCTACCATGAAGCACTTACTATTTACTTTATTTGAGAAAATCTGTTTGGTGCAGTTCAATGTTAGTTTAGCGTGTTATTGATAGATGACTAGTTGAAATTAAAATTTATTTAACAGAAATGCGTATGAGGTCCAAAGTTTATCATTAATGTATCAAGCATCCAGGGAGTTTACAATTATTTATCCTTAAAACCAAACTACGTCACATGAAGTATTATATATTTAATATGCTGAAGTGTTAAGAAGTTGATCTTTAACCTGTGACACTCGGGGATGTACCTAATAATATACTCATCTATATTTCGAGACTTTATTTTTCAAATGATAAAACAACAATGTTTCGAGTGCAGTCAGTACTCTTATGACGCAGTGCACCTTGGGTTGCCAACCATACTCTTTATTAACGTATCCTACTTATTTTTCAGTCAGTATAGGCTCGTGCCTTAATGCATTGGGGGTGCGCAAAAAAAAGTTCGGGACGCAGCAAGTGCGTTATGGTAGTGAATTTTTATTAAATGCTTCAAATTGGAATAACTCAAGTTTCTACGAACTTAAAAAGTTGAATTTTGGTGTGTGGTAGGATCTTACCCGGGGCAACATATCCACCAAATTTCATCAAAATAACTTTGTAATTTTCGGAGAAACTTTTTTTTTCAAAAGAAAACTCAAAATTTGAATAACTCAATTTTCTAAAAATGTTGCAAGTTGAGTTTTAGTGTGTAGTAAGGTCTTTTACAAGGCAACATACCCACCAAATGTCATTAAAATACCTTTGTAATTTTCAGAGAAAAAGATTTTTTTTGAAACAAAACTCAAAATTTTCCCGGAAAACGTTATCCGATTTTCCTGACTAACGAACTAATCCAAGCCATTAATAAAAAAAGGTACTTGCTGAGTTTTATCGAAATCCGTTGCTTATTTTTTGAGTTATAGGTTGGATACACACACACACACACACACACACATATTACATGAGAAGATATCTAGGCTCTCCTGCAATGCAGAGTAATCATTACACATCTGGTAAATTGGAGACGATCGCAGCAATCGCGTACGAGCAGTCGGGAGTTAGAATGTGCCTGGAAAACGTGCTGCAATACGAGGCACATTGAAATTAAGTTGCTAAAGCAGATTAGGGCAATCGAACACAGATCTAACTAGTTTGTATAAAAATGTAACGAAACTGCACTGCCTGCGACATACTCTGCAGACCAAAGCGAAGAAGTAAACCTTCCTGAGGAAAACCAATAGAAGGATATCGACCATCCTCACGAAAGCTAAGAAATTTGAGAAATTTCCTTTGTACTGATTCTACACTTGCCACATGTATCTCATAAGTAGGAGCCCACACAACTGAGCCATATTCCAGTCGGGACCTAACCAAACAACGAAAGAGCAGGAGGAGAGTGCCAGCCTGTGAGAAATTTTTGCTATTTCTTATCAGAAACCCAAGAGTTTTGTAAGCAAAACTGACAGTCTGCTCGTAGTGTGGTTTAAAAGATAGAGTACCATCAAAACCAATTCCAAGGCCCCTAACTGTCCCGGGGCGATCAAGTGGAAGTCCTCTTATATTGTACCCGAAAGTAATTGCGTGCTTATTTCGTAAAGGACATCACACAACACTTGGAAACATTCATAGAAAGACCACTGCGACAACAACATTCATCAAGGATCTAAAGACTGTTCTGGAGTTGAAAACAGTCACCAACACTCGAAATATCTACGAAAATCTTAATATCATCCGTCGGTATGTCGGCATGTACGTCTGTCTGTTAGTAGGCGCAATAACTTTCGAACGAATTGAAATATCATCTTGAAATTTGGTATCCAGTTAGCACCCGACAAATAAACGCTTTGAAATGTTTTTAGGTAAGATCGCTTTAGGGGTGGGGGATAAATAGGGGGTGATTTGTTGAAAATTTACATTTTTTCAATAAAACTCGAGTAACATAACGTTTCAAAAGTTTATGGGTACACAGGAATGCAAATATCTTCTTTGTGGTCAAGCTATGGGCCCTCACTTCATTCCATGAGAATCTCTTTCTGAAGAGAATAAATTATCACAGCTATGTGGAAGTCATTGAGGTTGCAGCACTATTTCTTAGCGTGTTACAGTGCAGTTCGTTAATCAGATGATTTTCTTTTTTTGTGTGTATTTTTACAACAAATTTGAAACCCATATCATTTTTTAATGGAGAATGAAGGGATCTTTTAAATGACGTATCACAAGCCACTGGTTTCAATTTAAAAATTTGATAGTTGCAACTGTCACTCGAAGGAGGTTTAATCTAGGGGTAAAGTTTTCACGTCGCGGGATGTCATTTTTCAATCTAAATTTGACGTTTTTAAGATTTCCTTATAAGAATATATGCACAATAATTAAGATAGTAAATTAATTCATTTTGGCTGTTCTATACTGTACAAAAATATATATATTATCTGATCTCTGTTCCCTCAACCACAGCTTTCAGTAAAAGAGTTTTCTTGCTGGTGAATCTAAAGTGGCGGGAAGAGAGAAATATAGAGAATAAATAATTTAGTCCGAGGAGCTGCCCTGCAAAGACTCTATTCAGAAACGAGCTATTCGTCTTATAAGAGATTCACCTATCACATTCACTTTCACTTGTATGTAGATCACAGAAGAAATGTTGAATAGGTCTGCCTCTTCTATTAATACTACCATAGACATTATTCCTCAGAAATTATTCCGCTAATATTTGGGCTTGTGGCATTTAATCGCGATTAAATGCCACGGCCGCGGCCAACCCGTTTTAGTCACAAAGCGCATGCATTTAGTATCAAATTACTTACTTATCAAACAGCCTGTTACAAATGTTCCTTCTTTCCCAGAGTGTATAAGCTTTGGAGTGCCCTCTCAGCAGACACATTTCCAAAGACATATTATGATTATTATTACTATTATTATTTTATTTGTATTTATTTTACAGCGCATCATTTGGCAATTTTTTATACGAAAAATCACTAAGAGGTTGATGATTTCTTACAGATTTTTGAGGAAAGTATTTGCCTGCAAAGGGTCCATTTAGATAAGCCTACAATATCGGTGAAAAGTATTTCACTTAGAAACCACCTTGCACCAAAAACGCAAAAATAATGCACAAATGTTAATATTCGCGGATTAGTAAAAAGATTCAAAAAAATAATTCACAGATTTTATTCTATTTTAAATTTTAGATTTTTGAGGTTTCCAAAAAAAATACTTTCAGAAATAAATCTTATAAGTATGTGCAAATTTGATAATTTTTACAAAAATTTACAAGCTCATTTCTTTTCGAAAATTTGGGAGGAAAAACTTTTCCTTCCCTAAATTTATTGTTCATTGAACTAGAACTAAGATATGATGAAAAAAAGCGCCGGGATTTCGCTTGATTTTCAGCAGGTGGTAGTGGAATTTTTCTCTACGTAATAGTAAAGGATTTTTTTCACGCCCGAGGAGGTACCACCCCTTACATCAAGGGGCCGGTAAAGTCCCAACGGACGTTTCCGGTTCTGGTGTATGAGTCGGTTTCCCTTATAAGAAAAAATGATGATGGCTCCTCCTTGTACAAAATATTTCGGAGGCAAAATACCCCTCCATTCGGATCTCCGGGAGAGGGGTGTACAGGGGGCGCCAACATCAAGATTTAACATATCCTTTTTGAATATATGTGGCCTCTATTCCAACCTGAACTCCGCCCACCATTTCCTCCAGGCTAACAGGCCCCAACTCCTCTTCCTCACCGAAACTCAAATCAGTGCCAAAACAGCCACTAATCACCTTAATTTCCCAGGGTATGAGCTCCTTACTTCCTTTAGATTGCATGGAGCCGTGTGCGCATACGTCCGTAGCAATCTACCCTGCACCAGACTTCCCAATTTAGAAGCTGGAATAAAAGATATACCATGAGTAACACTCTCTCTCAGGGCTTCAACTAAATTTATCTGTTGCATTTACCGGTCACCTTCTGACAACAACTTTATCCGGCTCTTTGACTACCTTTCTGAAAAAACCGACTATCTGATTTCTGAATATCCTTCCTCCGAGGTCACTATTCTTGATGACTTCAATATCCATAATAAGGACTGGCTAGGATCTTCAAAAACCGATCCACAAGGGAGACCAGCGGAGGTCTTCGCAGTCAGCACTTCTTTAGCCAATATAGTTCAGCAACCTACTTACGTCCCTCGTATCCCAACACACAGCTCAAATCTCTTGGATCTCCTTCTTACTACAAATCCTCAATGCTATAAGATATCACTCACCGCCCCCTTGGTCGCTCAGACCACGGCATGGTCACTGCTTCCTGCGCAATGCAACCCGAGGTCACACAGTCATCACACCCGCGTATCGTTTGGCACTACAACTCCGCAAACTGGGATGAAATGCGGGATTACTTTTCCTCATTTCCATGGGCGTCTGTCTGCTTCTCTCATCCTGACCCCTCTGATATCTCACAAAACGTCACCGAAATTATCCCAGCTGGCATAGAATTATTTATTCCACGTACACAGAAAACCTCTTCAGCCACTCAAAAGCCCTGGTTCTCTAAATCCTGTGACAAGGCCAGACTTGAAAAGGTCAAAGCTCACAAAACGCTTCTACACAATCACAGTCAAGAAAATCGTCAAGCATTTAACGACGCAAGAAACCGCTATGTCCACATTCTCTCTGAGGCAAAAAGCTCGTTTAATAACCACATAAAAAACAAAGTCCTCTTAAGCTCCAACGGCGGCAAACCCTTCTGGACTCTTGCTAAATCTATTGGGAATAATTTCTGTAAAATCATGTTCCCACCTCTTGTCTCAAGGGATGAAATTGTTTCTACGGCCCTGGGCAAGGCTGAACTATTTGCTTCGTTGTTCGCCGGCAATTCTACTATCAACCCACCTCCAAACGTTCAACCACCAACAGTCCCCAATGTCGCGCATAAAATGAGGGATATCATTTTTAAAACTAAAAGGGTACGAAAGATGCTCTCTTCTCTTAATACCATAAAGCCTCTGGCCTTGACGAGATTTCAGCAATTGTTCTCAAAAAATGCGCACCAGAACTTGCTCCTGTGCTGACTCGTCTGTTTCAGATATCTTACAATAAAGGCATATTCCCTAGTAACTGGAAAACTGCTCGAGTACAACCCATCCCCAAGAATGGATCCAAAGCGCTTCCTATCAACTACAGGCCGATTTCTCTCCTTTCAGTCGTCTCTAAAGTGATGGAAAAGTATATAAACACCGAATTATTAAAATTTTATGAAAAACACAGTCTAATCCACGACAGACAGTATGTATTCCGTCAGCGCAGATCAACTGCCGACCTCCTTTCCTTTGTCACCCATTCTTGGAACAAGTCTATGGAACTACACGGTGAATCCCATATTGTTGCTCTAGACATATTCAAAGCATTCGACCAAGTCTGGCACGCAGCGCTGCTTAATAAAATTCCGGCATATGGCCTACCACCAAAACTTTGTACCTGGACAGCAAATTTCCTCTCCAACAGGAGCATTTCTGTTGTTGTGGATGGACATAACTCTAAACTGTATCCAATTAATGCAGGAGTTCCTCAAGGTTCAGCTTTAGCCCCTACTTTGTTTCTTCGCCACATCAATGACCTCCTATCTAGCACATCCAACCCAGTTCACAGTTACGTGGACGACAGCACCCTCCACTCAAATATACAATATTCTAAGCCTGTCTCTTTAGCCCAATTAGATGAGGATCGCAGACTCATGGAGGGTTCTGTCTCCGGGGATCTCCAAAAAATATTAGACTGGGGAAGTAGAAATCTTGTACAATTCAACCCCACCAAATATCAGTCTTGCTTTCTTTCTCATAGGAGATACACCAGCCCTAGACCCATCACAATGAACAACCAAATTGTTCAAAGTAATGAGTCCTTTTCTCTTGTTGGCATTTCTGTGGATCGAAATCTTAATTGGCACCAACATGTCACATTAATTGCAGAAGCGGCTGCTAAGAAATTAGGTTTCCTCTTCCGGGCTCGCAAATACTTTTCACCAGCTAATCTATATACCTTATATACTTCACAAATAAGGCCAAACCTCGAATACTGCTCCCACATCTGGGGTGCAGCTGCCGCTTCTACACTCGTTATCCTGGACTCCATTCAAAAGAGAGCTATACGTATCATCGGTGACCCTACCCTCACCCAAAGGCTGCCATCCCTTGCCCACCAACGTGCCGTTGGTGACCTCTCTCTCTCTCTCTCTCTCTCTCTCTCTCTCTCTATTTTATAGATATCTGCACGGGCACTGCTCAGAGGAGCTTTCCTTCATAGTTCCCCCACCTGCTGCCCCCAACTGATCTACCAGGGAAACAGAGCGAATGCACTCTTTTACTGTCCAGGTCACCAGACATAGAACATCTTGTTATGCCCGCTCTTTTGTCCAGAGGACTTCCAAGTTGTGGAATTCCTTGCCGGCACATGTTTTTCCTTCTCCTCCGAACCTCCAAACCTTCAAGTCCAGAATTAACAAGTTGCGTCTTTCCTCCTTGTCAACACCCACGGTACGATAGTATTTAGGCTGTAAGCCCTCGTGGTGTGTTGTTGAAGTTAAAAAAAATCAGAAAATAGCGAATTTTGTATTTTGCCTATTTCGAAAAATGCAAAATCACTTGGTATATTATATATATATATATATATATATATATATATATATATATATATATATATATATATATATATATATATATATATATATATATATATATATATATATATATATATATATATATTGATTTGTGTGAGTGTACAAATTTGAATTAACCTCAAAAAATGGGTTCCAGAGGCTCCAATTCGCGCTCGTTTAAAAATGTTTTCTAAAATAAGTCGTTACCTCTTTGTTAATGACATTTGTTATGAAAGTTCGCTAAATAATTAGAATAATCAAATCAAAATTTTATTTTTCATCAATTTGCGTTTGCTATAATTTCAATAATGAGGGTACAATGGTAATATTCCTAGATTTAACTAGGCGTAAATTGGTAATCAGAAAACCTATGCAACTATAAACTGAATGGAAATGATTTTCTTCCATACAACTTGATTTTGTAACATATTTTATAAGTAACAATAACGAAATATGGAACACACACTATAGAAAATATTTATAATCGCAACGACAGCAACATTGTGATTAAATTTGGTTACTTATCTGTTACATTTCTGAAATAAAAATGCAAGTCAACGTTGAGTTGATTAAATATAAAACGCGGCATTGAGAATTAAAATTTAGTTATTTTAAGACAGATTGACAAAATAGAAATGAAGATCTTAGTTTGTTTTTTATCTATGATAGTTTCGCTTTCTTCTTTGATTTACCCTCCTTCACATAGTCGGGGAGAAAGCATAAACCACAGCTCGGTAAGTAAATATAATTAATTATACTGCCTTTGACAGTTTCATATCACGAAAAAACAAATACAATAGTCTATTCGGATTTTAATTAGAGAATTTTTGTAAAAGAAAATTGGTTACTGACGAGATCGCGGCTTCAAAACTTGCAAAATTCCTTTAAATAACCACGAAATAGGACTCCTAGGATTGAGGTACAAAAATATTAAGGGAACTAAATATACATGTATATACAGGATGTAATTTAATCGAATGATAAAAATGGAACTCGTGATTCCGTGGCTCATTTCATGACTAAAATGTCTTATAAATGTGTCCAAAAGTCTTTGTAATATGGTGTGTTAAAAATGTATTCCTTCATTACTCTTTAATTTATTTCTCCGGGATTTTAAGACACAATTGAACGAAACTTGCCACGTATACTACTCTTAATATAGCCTACAATAATCTGGGATAATATAAATTCGAAAATCTTTACAATGTGTTTCTTTTTTCCGGGTCGTGACACCTTAACTCCACAAATTTTTGTTGTGCGACGACTTTCACATTTTCAAGTGAAATAGTAATAATGGTGTATAACCATTATTACAATGGACAACTGTATAGTTCTAAACAATTTTTGTGTTCAAACGTTTTCTCATATTTTAAAAGGTTCAATAGTTATTTAAAAAAAAAAGCAAACGCCTGATTTCAGATGTGGGTATTTGAGAAATTTGAATAATTTGTTGCGTTTGTCATTTGAAATTTGAACAATTTGTTGCGTTTGTCATTTTGACAGTTGTTTAAAAATGATAAGGTTTTTAACTTTAGATATTAGACGTAGTTTTGAATTACACAATTAAAACTCGGGACGCAGCAGGTGCGTTATGGTAGTGACTTTTCTTAAATATGTTTTTATTGCAAATATGTCTGTTTTCTTTTTATTTAAGAAAGCAGGCATCAATTTTGGTTACCAGTATAACCTATATTGTAAAAACAATGTGCCATCTTTCATCAAAATACCTTTATTGCTTGAAAATGTACAAAAATTTCCGAAAGTAAACTTCAAATGTTCCCGAAAAAACTCGTTTCCTGATCAACCTTATAGGTCAACAGCAAATTGAGCTATTCAAATATGAAGCATTTGATCAAAATTCGCTACCATAATGCACTTGCTGCGTCCAGAATTTCTTTTCTCACAAACATGCATTATATTTCGATGGAAAATGCAAAAATGCAATAACATAAGGCGTGTTTGATTAAAAAAAAAAGAAAAATTGTATCACCAACGACTTATCCTGTGATTGTAGAAATATTTTTTTAAGGTGTGGCTCAAGACACCCTATAATTAATATATACAATTTTCTTTCATATCTTGTATAATAACGGATATATTGAGCTTTATTGATTTTTTACGAAAATTCGACAAAAATTATATACCATTAAACGATAAACTCTATAGCTAAGACTACTGCCAAGCATCAGAGAAAGGGTCTATGTGAATTGAATTTTCTGGAAATATTTTAGTAAAATGAAGGACAATGACGGTTGAAACTAAGACTTTAGGGTTTGTAAAACATTCTTCTTGAGACATTTTATTTCAATAACCCGTATTAGATTCAAGTTATTTGCCTAAATGTTGCATATTTTGACGTTTTAAATCGCAACTTTGACGTTTTGAGGAAAACCCCAATTATTTTTTTAATGCCTATACCTTTTTTTTCTCTTGACCTACAGAGCTAAATTTTGGTAGGTAACTTACCTTATAAGGATATAAACCCGCGTACCAAATTTAGTTGCCCCTACTTTGTTAATTCCGAAGATATAAATTTTTTTCGAAAGAAAACACAAAATTTTCCGGGAAAACCTGGGCCGATTTTCCTGGCTAACGAACTCATCCAAGCCATTTGCAAAAGGAATATTCACCAAATGTAATCAAAATGGGCCTATTATTTTTTGAGTTATCGGTGTGATACAAACATAAAAATTGAAACTGACCCCGGATATGTGTCCTGGGGGGCCTAATTAGCGCTAATTTGAAGAATTTTTTTCATAATTCAAAAGTCGGGATCTCCTCATTAGTGATTTTTGTTTAAATTCACTAAAAATGAACACCATAAACTTTATCTTTTGATTTTGGGTAAAACTTTACTTTCTGAATGCAACGTCGATTTTGATAAAACGCACAGTTACAGTTTTAGTGAATTTTTATTTTAAAAAATTCACTAATAGAGAGGTATCGATGGTGAGACTTTTCAAACATTTTTTCAAAAAAAAAAATATATATATATATATATATATATATATATATATATATATATATATATATATATATATTTGTGTGTGTGTGTGTGTGTGTGTGTGTGTGTGTGTGTGTGTGTGTGTGTGTGTGTGTGTGTGTGTGTGTGTGTGTATCCGTCTGATAAGTCAAAAAATAATTAACCGATTTCAATGAAACTCGTCAAGTGCCTTTCTTTTATTAATGGCTTGGATGAGTTCGTTAACCAGATAAATCAAACGGGGTTTTCCGGGAAAATTTTGAGTTTTCTTTAAAGTAAAAAAATTTTCTCCGAAAATAACAAAGCTATTTTAATGAAATTTACTGTATATGTTGCCTTGGGAGAGACCTTACCACGTACCAAAACTCAACTTTCTAAGTTGATAGAAAATTGAGTTATTCAAATTTTAAATTTTCTTTCTAAAAAAATTTTTTTCTCAGAAAGTTACAAAGCTTTTACAATGAAATTTGGTAGATATCTTTCCCTAGGAAGGACCTTACTACACGCTAAAATTAAAATTTCTAAGTTTATAGAAAATTGAGTTATTCAAATTTGAAACATTTAATAAAAATTCACTACCATAACGCACTTGCTGCGCCCCGAGTTTTTTATATTCATATACGAGCACTTCCTTGATATATTTTCTCGCATGTATATGAAAAAGAGTAAATGAGTTAAAAGCTCTGCAAGCACATTACTTTTCTACTCTTTTTTGCCGTATCATGCATTTAAAAGTCAGGAAGCAGCAAGTGGGTTATGGTAGTGAATTTTCATTAAAATGTTTTTAATAGCCACTATGTCTTTTTTTAATCAAAGCAGGCATCAAATTTGATTACTAGTATAACCTATAAGGTGAAAACAATGTATCATATTTCATCAAATAAGCTTTTCGACAAAATTCCCAAAACAGATTTTTGCATATAAATTTACAAACAATTTTCTCACGAAAACCCGAAAACATTTTTTTAAATAACTTAATTAACCATACTAATACATTAATTATATTATCCTTTGTAAGACAGAAAACACTCAAGCTACACTTTTCATGAAACTTCATTTTTCTTTTCAAATGCGAATTTTGTGAACATTTCGCCTCGTCGGTCCATATTACTATTAACAGAAATCCGATAGCGTTTTAAATTTTATCAAGCATCCATTTGCAAGATATTTGCCCGTTCATCAAATCTCTGGGATGTAAGCTATGCGTGAGCGTAATTCTAAAATCATGCTTTTTATGAGTGTAAAATTATTTAATTGATGAAATTAAGATTCCCACGTTTGCGTAAGTTTTTCTGATGGATGTATTAGAACGTACAGTGAAATACCTAAATACACTTATATTTTCGTATTTTGTGTTACTGGTATTAAAGATCCTTTCGGGGTATTTACTTTTCAGAAAAATAAGAAATTACTTTTGATTATTCTAAATTACTTTTCTGTCATAGACGCGCCTGGATAATGCGATTTTCTTCAGCCAAAAATGACTAAATCCAATGGATTTAATCTTTGGCGGCATCGTTGGGAGAAACAAAATTTAAGATACCCGTGCGCATTCATGAAAACTATTTTTTTCCGGCCTGACGATGTCGCAAGAAACGAAACCGATGCACGGGAAAAACAAACAATTTTGGTGCTAGAGAAAAAGTTGGTTCGTCTAAATTTAGTATTGAATGGCTTCACGCAGTTAGATCAACAACAGTCATTTTATCCCCTTTGGACTTGATGAAATATATATATATATATATATATATATATATATATATATATATATATATATATATATATATATATAATATATAAGAAACGTACCCTTGAGGTTTTTTGTAAAAACTTTCAATCTTTTAGTGAATTTTCGTAGAAAAAATTCACTAATGGGGAGATCCCGACTTTTAAATTTTGAAAATTTTTTTGCAAATGAGTGCGAACTAGGACCCCTAGAACCCATATCCGGGGTCAGTTTCAATTTTTATATGTTTTATATATATATATATATATATATATATATATATATATATATATATATATATATATATATATATATATATATATATATATATATATATATATATATATATATATATATCACACCGATAACTCAAAAAATAATGGGCCGATTTTGATAAAATTTGGCACATAGCTTCCTTTTGTAAATGGCTTGGATATGTTCGTTAGTAAGGAAAATCGTGCGAGGTTTTCCGGGAAAATTTTGAGTTTTCATTCGAGAAAAATTTATATCTCCGGAATTAACAAAGTAAGCGCAACCAAATTTGGTACGCGGGTTCATATCATCATAGGTTAGCTCTGTAGGTTAAAGGACAAAAAAGTTACAGGCATTTAAAGAAAAATAAATTTGAGTTTTTCTCAAAACGTCAAAGTCGCGATTTAAAATGTCAAAATTGGTAATATTTAGCTAATGAACCTGAAACTAATATATGAGCTATGGAAAGAAAATTTCCCAACAAGAATGTTTTAGAAAGCCTGAACTCTTAGTTTCAATATTCATTGTCCTTTATTTTACCAAAATATTCCCAGAAAATTCATTTCAAATAGAGCCCTTCTCGGATGCTTTGGCACTAGCCTTAGCTATAGAGTTTATCGTTTAATGGTATATCATTTTTGTCGAATTTTCGTGAAAAATCATTAAAGCTCAATATATCCGTTATTATGCAAGTTACGAAAAAAATGTATACATTAATTATAGGGTGTCTTGAGCTACATCTTAAGAAAATATTTTCAAAATTACAGCCTCATAAGTCGTTGGTGGTTAAAATTTTCTTTTTTTTTTAATCGAACACGCCCTATGTTATTGCATTTTTGCATTTTCCATCGAAATATAATACATCTTTGTAAGAAAAGAAATTCGGGACGCAGCAAGTGCGTTATGGTAGCGAATTTTCATTAAATGCTTCAAATTTGAATAGCTCAATTTGCTATTAACCTATAAGGTTGACCAGGACACCAGTTTTTTCGGGAACAAATTAAGTTCACTTTCGGAAATTTTTGTACATTTTCAAACAATCAAGTTATTTTGATGAAACATGGCACATTGTTTCTGCTATATAGATTGATGCCTGCTTTCTTAAAAAAAAACATGTTTGCTATTAAAAACATTTTTATGAAAATTCACTACCATAACGCACTTGCTGCGTCTAGAAGTTTTTTAATAGCTATTCAGAGCATCACTATATATATATATATATATATATATATATATATATATATATATATATATATATATATATATATATATATATATATATATATATATATATATATATATATACTAATAGAATGAATAGTTTGCTAACATATTTTAATTATTATTTATATAAGATTTTGTCAGGACTTACAAGTACACGAGCACAATGGCCACCCAAGCTTCGCAGGGAGACCAGGGAAGCAAAATACATCAGTTTAGCGGACACTAGATTACTGCGAAGATCAGTGAACCAATACGCCGTATCTGGATCTGAAACAAACAAATGTGGCTTAGGTATGGCACCAGGTATAATACTTTTAGATTTAAGTACATTTAGGATTCGTTAAAGCTACCACAAATAACGGAGAAATCGTTTTGTAATTCACGATAACTGTATGTTAGGGGTTTGCAAAAAACATGTGAAACTGAAAATTGGGCCTTTTAAATGCATTAAATAATATACAGGATGTCCATTATAAAAAGTTTAACCAGGGTTTTATCGAGAACTGCTGAGAATTTCGAAGAACCCTAAAACACGTCGATTTTGTTTGCGATGGGGATACTTTTTTGAACCCTAACAATTAAATCCATTCATAATGCATTTCCGTATTTTTCCACATTCTATTAATTTTGAAAAAGAATAATGTGTTATTTAATTTCTTAATCACAAAATATAATTTTGATGAACTATTTCTACATGATCTACCTATAAAAATTGTAAACAATCTTTTTTCAAAACTAACGCTACAAAACTAGACAGAAAAATACCAGAGATACATTGTTGTCGTTAACTAATAGAATGGAAAAAAAACTAACGGGACGCAGCAAGTGCATTATGGTAGTGAATTTTAATTAAATGCTTCAAATTTCAATAACTCAATTTTCTCTAAAGTTACAAAGTTTAATTTTGGTGTGTAGTAAGGACTTTCCTAAGGCAAGATATCCAACAAATTTCATTAAAACAACTTTGTAATTTTCGGAGGAAAAAATTTTTTTCAAAGAAAATTCAAAATGTGAATAACTCAATTTTCTATAAACTTAGAAAGTTAAATTTTGGTAAGTAGTAAGGCCTCGCCTAAGACAATATATTCTTTAAATTTCATTAGAACAGCTTTGTAATTTTTTTTTTGAAAGAGAACTCAAAATTTTCCCGGAAAACCCCGCTCGATTTTTCTGGCTAACAAACTCATCCAAGTCATTAATAAAAGAAAGGCACTTGCTGAGTTTCATCGAAATCGGTTAATTATTTGTTGAGTTATCAGACGGATACATACATATATATATATATATATATATATATATATATATATATATATATATATATATATATATATATATATATATAAACAAATAACAATTCAAACTGACCCCGGATATGGGTTCTAGTGGTCTTGGTTCGCGCTCATTTGAAAAAATTTTGCAAAATCTCACTATCGATACCTCTCTTATTAGTGAATTTTTTTAAAATAAAAATTCACTAATAAGAGAGGTATCGATAGTGAGATTTTGCAAAAATTTTTTCAAATGAGCGCGAACCAAGACCACTAGAACCCATATCCGGGGTCAGTTTGAATTGTTATTTGTTTATATATATATATATATATATATATATATATATATATATATATATATATATATATATAAACAAATAACAATTCAAACTGACCCCGGATATGGGTTCTAGTGGTCTTGGTGACCAAGACCACTAGAACCCATATCCGGGGTCAGTTTGAATTGTTATTTGTTTATATATATATATATATATATATATATATATATATATATATATATATATATATATATATATATATATATATATATATATATATATATATAAACAAATAACAATTCAAACTGACCCCGGATATGGGTTCTAGTGGTCTTGGTTCGCGCTCATTTGAAAAAATTTTGCAAAATCTCACTATCGATACCTCTCTTATTAGTGAATTTTTTTTAAATAAAAATTCACTAAAAGTCTGGCCGCGGCAAACGCGTTACGGTAAAAAATTTTCATTAAATGCTTTTAACAGCAAATATGTCTTTCTTAATAAAAGCAGGCATAAAATTTGATTACCAATATATCCTATATAGTAGAAACAATACCATCTTTCATTAAAATAATTTTATTATTTGAAGAAGTACTTTTTTTTTTCGAAACGTAACTTAAAATTTTCCTGAAAAAACTGGTTTGATTTGCCTGGCCAACCTCTTCAAACTATTTAAACACCTACCAAGATATAATTATTCACACAAAAATATAATTATTCACACAAAAAGCTATTTGACAAAACTTCAAAAAAAAATTTCATGAAAATTTGCAAACGATTTGTTCACGGAAGTCAGACAACCTTTTCTTTTTAAACATTTATTATTAATTACCAAAATTTCACAAAACTTTTTACGAAAACACAAAAAAATTGTTTACAATACCTCGATTTTTTTACGAATCATATAAACGAAAACTTCTCTGAATGCGTCATTTTCTTCGGAATCTGCTATATATTGGTAAAAACGCCGTATCATATATGTGCCAAAATGTGAAACAATTGAAATAACTCGAAGACAATGAACGTTGCCAATTTTTTTACAAACATGCATTATAATTCGATGGAAAATGCACAAATGGAATCGATTTAAAAAAAGAAAATCTGTATCGCCAACGACTTATGGGCCTGTGATTGTCTCAATAATTTTATAAAATGTAGCTCAAAACACCCTATAATTAACGTATACAGTTTGTTCTAGTATCTTGTATAATAACGGCAATATTGAGATTTACCGTAGAAATGCCTCACCCTGTATATATGTAAACAGATAAAAACTGAAACTAACACCGAATATGACTTCTAGGAGTCCTAGTTCGCGCTCATTCAAACTTCTCATCAACTTTTCAAAATCCAAAAGTCGCGGAATCCTCAGTACAGATTTTTTTTCTACAAAAATTCACTAAAAATTATAGAGTATTAAACCAAACGCTCTGTAACTAAACCTACTGCCGACGCATCAGAGAAATGGTCTAATTGAAATGATTTTCTGGAAATATTTTAGTAAAATAAAGGAAAATAACGGTTAAAGCTGAAACTTCAGGGTTTGTAAAGCACACTTGCTGCGACATTTTCTCTACATAATGCGTATTTGTTTCAGGCTCCTTGCCTAAAAGTTGCCAATTTTGACGTTTAAAATCGCGACTGACGTTTTAAGAGGAAAAACTATAAAAATTTTAAAGTAATTTTTCTGGCATTTCTTGACCTTTTGCGCCAAAAAACTTGATCTATGTCTGTGATATATAATATATTTTGTCATTCAGATAAAACATTTTATTTTTGTGCGTTTTTCTGATCAACAGTGGCACCCAATTTTTTTTCTTTAAATGCCTATAACGTTTTTTTTCCTTTTAGCTTACAGATCTAAATTTTGGGCTCTTGCCTCTCTCTCTCTCCTTCAGTCAAGCTGGACATTATGTTGTGTGCATTAAACACATTTCTCGTTTGCTGGTGGTAATTTTCTCTAAGAAGATCGGCATAACCAGTCTCGTTGCAGTAAGGGTAGGCGTTGGTATCGGCTCGGTTGCGATCATGCAGATATTTTCTGAAACATCCGTGACCAGAAAGGACTTGAGTTAAATAGTAATCCACTTCTCCGTAGGGTCTGTGCTGCCATGTATAGATTCCTGGTCCATATTCTGTGCTGTGCCTGCTCCCACCTCTGCTGCATTCCACGGAGCAGGTTGGTTCTGGATGTAGACTTATCTACTCCATCGTAGGATTCTGTCCTTTGTAGTATCTGGAGATCCAAAGGTGAGATTCCTGCAATGACTGCAACCGCATCTGCTGAAACGGTTCTGTATGCTCTACAGACTCTAAGAGTTATTGGTCTTAGTGCTCCAGGCAGCCTTTGCACAAGTTTCTTATCGTTTGTCACTTCACACCAGAGCCGCGTATAGGAGTTGTGAATGTTTTACACTGGACAATATTCTTATTTTAGATGCCCTAGAACCCCCCCCCCCCCCAATATTTGGCAATAGTCTGGAGAGCGCTGTCGTTGTTTTACCCGCTTTTTTAATGGCTCGATTGACATGCTCCGCAAAACGCAGTTTAGCATCCACAAAAATTCCTAGGTATTTGACTGCTCCCTTCAGTGATATTTGTATCCCGTTGATTTCAAATGTGATTGGTGAGACATTCCGCCTGGTAGTCAGCAGTACAGCCTCTGTTTTTTGCAGTGCCAACTCCAGTGTATTCTCTGTGACCCAGTTAGATACCTGTTGCAGGCCTGCATTTGCCAAATTCATGAGGATTTCTTCATTTCCCCCAGTTACTATTATCGCCAGGTCATCCACGAAACCTATCAGGGTCACACTAGCTGGCATCTCCATTCTTAGCAGTTGATTACACAAAATGTTCCACTGGGTTGGACCCAGTACCGAACCATGTGGCACTCCACCACTAATGTCTCGAACCTTTGTGGCGCATTCTGGCTCTAAGATTATCCTCCTCTTCGACAGCTAGGATTCCATTATGTTGATCAGGCCGGGATCAATTTGACGCTCTTTCATGCAGTTTAGGATAATCTGCCGTGAGGTGCTGTTAAAGGCATTCCTCACATCTAGTAAAATCATCGCACAAAGTCTCCTGTGTTGATGTGAAAAGTTGCATCAACAATTTTCCTGACGTCTCGGAATCCAAACTGCCCATCAGATTACCCGTCAGTTCGTGCGATCTCTCTTTTCAACCTGATGAGGATCAGGTGTTCGTAAAGCTGCCCTCTACATCCAGTAGACATATGGGCCTATATGCACTTCGGTAGTTCGGATCTCTATCACTCTTCCTCAGTACGACGAGCTGTGCTTGCTTCCATTCAGTTGGAAAGTTTAAGTGGGTCGCTTGACCATTGTGGACCGAGAAAACGTAGTCAGGCTGGGCTAGGGTCAGTTGCTTAATGATTTCAGATGGCATGCCACGCAGTCCTGGTGTCCTATTACTTTTGAGTTTGTCACACGCCATACGCAACTCTTCCAACGCAAAGCGTGCAAATTATGTGTCCGGAGTGCAGCTGAAAACCACTTTGGGGTGTATCGGGAATAGGTGATCTACCACTGCTTCCAAATCATTCATGGTGAGCATCGGCCTTGGAGGAAATCCGATTATTTTTTGCATAACTATTTTGTACCCATCTTCAAATACATTGCAGTCCCTCTGACTTTCCTAAATTTCTGTTTTGGCTTTTGGGGGACCGTTCCTCCTAGCATTCCCCTGGTCAAATATTCTCTTTCTAGTGCATTCCTGACGCATAGTCGCGACCAATATGTTGGCTGCCTCCTATGGGAGGATCTTGGCAATGTCAGATGTCAAAATTTTGATGGTACCGTCTAAACAGTTCAGTGATATATCAAAATAAAGTGAAAAAACAGGGGTTGTCAAAAACCCTAAAACATGTTTTTTTTTTGTTGAATAATATTTAAAATAAACAGGAAACAAACTGTTTAGTACAAAATTTTAAGCAACGTGTTAAATACACCGCAAATTGTTCAGATAATTAAGAATGACAGTATTCTTAATTGTCGCGATAGTGTTATATTGTTGTTATAGCAACCTTTCTTCTGTTGTTTTTCAGTTGACTTACGATTAAAAATCAAACAATTTTCAAAGGCGTCTTCCTAAATCATCAATCTGCTTTTTATTGACTTCTGTTAGTAAATTTAGTTATTTAATATTTAATAATAAGTTTACCTTTTTTAATAAATTATAACAATTTTTTAGGATAATGTTGTAATGTAAAATATCATTTGTAATAATGAGCCGATTCATTGGTGTGCTCAAAATTCCTATTTTTTTATCGTGAATCATTATGGAAAATTATGTTAAAAGTAGAAGTCTGTTGTTAGAGTCCATGGCCTACTGCTTTTTGAACACTTTTTTTTGTCATTTGTTTTCTGGTATTGGATAACCTAATATCCTTAAAACGGTTTTTCTAAAGATTGTTAGTGCAATCACAAGATTTCTCAAGAATGTTGTACATCATTGTAAAGCTCTTTTCACAGGCTATCACATGAGCCAAAAATCTAATATGGCTGCCACAATAAAAACAAACGTTGATACATGTAGCTCAAAAACAAATGACAATCCAAAGTTGAGAATAGCACAAGAAGATTACGCTGTAAAAAGTGTCCTGATAATGTGCAAGTCTTAGACATGTCAGAGCAATGCCTACTTAGATATTGAAGAAAAAAGAAATCGACAAATTTTGGTTTTCTTAAAATAACTCGAAAACGAAAAGAGGCGAGGCAAAATACAAGCCATATTTGGAACGAGCATGAAATTCTACAAAACATTGCTAATTTAACCGTCTCCCCATCTCTAATAATAACGGAGATATTAATACACTCCCATCCAATTTGGGACATACTGTATTTATAAACCTACCTTAAACATATAAAAATTCAAACAGACCTTGGTTTTGAGTTCTAGAGGCCCAACTTCGCGCTAGTTTCAAACAATTTTTGCGAAGTCACACACACACACACACACACACACACACACAAATATATATATATATATATATATATATATATATATATATATATATATATATATATATATCAAAAAGTTACTAAGCGGTTTTGATTAAATTCGGTTGATATGTTGCTTTCGTAAACACCTTACTCCACACCAAATTCAACTTTCTAGGTTTATAGAAAATTTAGTTATCCAAATCTGAAACGTTCTATCAATAAAATTCGCTACCATAACACACTTGCTGCGTCCCGATTTTTTTTCTTCTATTTTTACAAAGTCACAGAGATATAACTACTCTGTGGCTTTATTAATGTCTAACAGACTGTTTTATCTCGTTTCTTTGATAACTGATTAGACTGTATAATCGTCATACCTTCTCTTAGGTCAGCCTGATACAAATGGAAAGCTGGGACCAAAAGGCGATAAAGGTGATAGAGGTGATAAGGGACACATGGGATATCCAGGTTTCAAAGGAGAACCAGGAATACAAGGGCTGTCGGGACAGAAGGGCGAAAAAGGAGATACTTCAGAAAAGGGTCAGAAAGGAGAACTTGGTAACCGTGGGTTCGTTGGACCAGTGGGTCCACAAGGATCACCCGGTAAACAAGGTGTGCCTGGAATAATTGGACAAAAAGGCGAACGAGGTAGGTTTTATTACACAAATATATTTTTTGGGTGTGTTTAATTGTTTTGATTTTTCTAGTTTTCAGTATCATAATGATATTTCTTGATATTATTTGTAGAACCCGTAAAAACAATTATCCACAGGAAAAATTTATGAACTGTCAATATAAGCTAGTATTACTTGCTAATGTTTTGTATGTTTATTGATTAAATAATTAATTGCTTTAAGAATGGATAAATTGATATATTTCACGTATTAAGGGAGGCCTAAAAAATGTCTTTTTGTCCAAAAGTTATATAGAATGAAATATCCTGATCAACGCCTACTCACTTGGCATACTTTTCAAAATTCTAGGGAGAGATTAAATTCTACTAGGGACTGTTAACTATGCAAAACGCAAAGTGGTAATTAGAAATGTCACTAATCAAGAAAAGGAACTTATGATTCTGTTTTATGTTGGAGAAAACTTCAGATAGCAAAATCATATGAAACGTCACAATCAATTGACAATCAAACCACTAGAAAACATAAGTATCATCCATACCGTATGGAACTACATCAAGATTTGCATAATGCTGACTTCGGAAGGCGTGTAAACTTTTGCCAAGGGATGAATACTCAACTTGAGATTAGTGCAAACTTTTATGTCATTTTTTTTGACAAGGCAACGTTTAAAAATAATTATGCTGTAAATCGTCATAATATGTAGTAGAAAATCCATTTTAGATCCATCAAATGCAGAATCAAAGCCACTGACCTATAAGTGTTTGGCGTGACACCCTTCACACCAGAATTATTTGGCCGTATTTTTATAATAATCCCCCAACTGGTCGTAACTATTTTAAATTCCTTACAGAAGTTTTGTCCGTTTTCCTTTAACAGCGTGGGTGATGATGATGCTCTGAATATGTGACTAACAGGACGGTGGCGCTCCGCATTTCCATCGCGAAGCGAGCGAAGTTTATATTAATTTTATTCTAAAAAATTGATTGAGCGTGGATGTTTTGTTCAGTGTCACAAGGTAAGACTAGATATCTTCTTATGGTGTTATATTAAACGATATATATATATATATATATATATATATATATATATATATATATATATATATATATATATATATATATATAATGTTACACCGCCCACTACGTTGGAAGATATGCAAAATAGGATAAGAGGAGCTTGTAGAACCATTACATCGGAGATGCTAGGAACCGTGGGACAAAACTTGATAAACAGATTTAATGTATGAACTTAGCAAAATGGAAACCTTTTTAAAGGTATTTTAAGAAGGCATAATTAAGGACTGGTGAATTACCTATTGAAAGAAGATTAATATAATAATATATTCGTTTATTTGATAGCAGCTCTTTACATTTAGTAATTATTACAACATTTTGTTTCTCTTATTTTCACGTTTTGTCGCTACTACGAATAATAACAAGAAATATCATTAAGATAGTGAATTAAATGTTAAAATCAAAATAACAAAAAAACAATAAGATATAGAATGTACTCAAATTTTTTTAGTGTTTTTGATTTGATTTGCTAAAAGAAAAATGTATAGGTGTTCCATTTGAAAAAAGTGATTTTTTATGGAATTTCAACTTTGCCAGGGTTGAACATATATTTTAAACATCTAGTCGCTTATATTTAAAATATTTTTAGGCAGAGCATAAGCTCAAACTTAGTCTTCTTTTGATCAAAATACAAAAGTTTTCCCAGAAAAATACAGGTTAGTACATAGTAGATGCAATCGTAAAGTTGTGAATGGTGTAAATTGTACAGTGTGTGGTGGCCGAACACATCAAAATTGTGCCGGTGTATCTAACAGCGAGGTCAGTGTTGATGGATGTATATGCAAAGAGTGTACTGACGTCATTGAAGACGCTGAGAGTCAGTAATTTTCAAGTGCTTTTGATCTTTTTGCTGGAAAATGCAAGCCCAAAAAATGCGAAAATATTCTATCTGAGAAAGGTATTAAACTACAAAAGTACGATAATTTCAAACCTAAATGACATAGTTGAGTTTTTTAAAACATAAATTAGGTAACTGGGTACAATTTATCAATTTGAAAACTCTATCCCTCCCTCTGGCGACAATGCTGGGACTAACTTTTTAGTTTCTCAGGCGAAAGTACAACGAGGCCTGCACACATCCGAGGTTAAAACAAGTAAATCCGTAAAAGCAGCATTAGCGCCAGCCATCGGTGAGGTTCAGTAGAGTGAAGAATCGATGTCATCGGCTATGAAACAGTGCGTTGCCTCGGCTGATTGTGGTGTGAATAAAGTGAACAATGGAAACAAGGAGACACAAGTAAAGTCGATATCCACAAGACAGATGTCGCATGCTATGCTGGAGACGAAGACCAAAGCAAAGTGTAGTGAAATTACAAATCTGTCTAAAGACTCTGGTAACCTCACCGGCGGGGATGAATGGAAGGAGGTAGTTTATCGCCGCACCTCTCAGAGAAGGAATCAATCTGTCATTGGTACGGTGTCAGGAAACGTATCCAACTTGAAGGCTGTCCAGAGCCAGGCTTATATTCACGTTTACAGACTTCATCCACTGACTACAGAAGATTATGTACAGAATAATTTGAAAGCGCAGCTTTCAGAAGCTAAATGTAAGAGGCTGAACTCCAGATTCCCAGACCGATACTCCTCTTTTAGGATGTGCGTCGACTTTGACAATACCAGCAAGGCTATGACTGCAGGTCTGTGGCCAAGAAGTATTCGAATAAATCGTTATGTTTTCCAAAGGCATCGAGCAAATCCAGCCTCCGAGTTAGGGACACTCTCTTGTATTGACAGTTTATTCGAAAGGATGTCACATAAACATTTACTTTATTCAATCGTTGACTCACCCCGTGGATTTTTTTCAGTCAATTTGCTATATTTTGATAGATATTGCAATCGGAACTGATCTTCATTTAGACAACTCTCAATTTTGCTTTACATATTTTCCACTATGATTAACATAATTTTCACCACATGACTCTGTACACTTATTGTCCGTCCTGGTTAAATATCTCTGCGTTCACAGTTTTTAGAATAGTAAAACGTTCACATTTTATAAGCTGACTTTGCATTCTTTTGATTTATAACATTTCGCAGTCAGTTGAAAAACTTCTTCTTTTGTTTCACCAGATGATAGTAACGAATTAAATATATCTACATGCGAATGTAAGAAAAACTAAATTGATGGTGTTTAATAAATTTAAAAAAACAACATTAGCAATCACTGTAGTTAAATGCACAGTTACTGCACAAAGACAATGTGTTTATAGGTTCGTCAAAGTTTTGATTGGTCAATGATCACGTGGGATCAGCAACGCCATGCTTCATTATTTTTTTAACAGAACCTTATGGGAGGAACATGGAAATCGAAGTATTTCTGTGATAATCGATGCATCAGTGAGAGAAAATGGACAGAGGTTACCACTAATAATGATGAAGAAATGACTCTTGTGATATTTCATTGTCGGTGTGTCTTTTTAATTAGAAAATGTAAATTAAAAACGCACTATCGATCCCCACAGAATTTCAAGTCGACTGTAATGTCAATTGACAAATTAGTTTGAAAGATTACATCACCTGATAACTGAAAAGCAATCAGTAGTAAAACGAATCCTGGCAGAATTCTTGCAAAATCCGTGGAGAAATGTATCCAATTGTGAATATTTTTCAGAATGCTGACGAAAATATTGTTTGAAGTTTTGCTGTGATAGTTGTAGACCCTAGAATCGTTATACAGTGCTACATATTTAGATCAGTTTACTTGCTCGATTACCTGCTCAAAATTGAAAATGTACCAATAACCCATTTGTCATTCATCTTTTAGCACCTTTCTCACAATTATATTGGATTGGGTTTATTAGGAAAACAAATATACAGATATACACCAGGCCCTCGCATCTTGAATTTTATTTAATACATTAAAAATGTGTGATTTATTGTTTGTTAGCTCTTAAGAAATTCCCAAGACCACCACCCGTCCACTTTGTCAAGCGCTCCTGGTCATAATATGTAACGAAAGGAAATGATTCACTAACTCAACGGAGCGCATTGTCGGTCCTTGTTTAACACGACATTTAGTAACCACACATCAGGCGGTCGTCGGCTTACCTCTCATAACATATAAATTCCTAGTTTTCACCTAAAATGGTCATCATCAAAGTCTAAACGCGATTTTCCTTTTAAGGAAATGAGAATGCAGTAGTTCCGGTTGCTCGCCGCATAGCTCTAATCCCGCGATCCGATTTTTTTATTCGTCCAGCGGTGGGATTAGAATCCCCGAACCGCATTGTCAAAATCTGAAAGTCTAGCGCATTAACCCGTAAGGATTTAAGTCACGATCGGCTCTGCTAAAATCATATTTATTAGTAAATAGTTATACGAGGTAGGCGCCAAATTTTCGCGGCCTGAGTACGAAAGAAACAGAGTACCCTCACAATTGAGTTTTATTTTTTAGTATAGTTCCACCTAACATCAATGCACTTATTACATCGTTTCAGCAACCATTCGATACCACTAAAAATATTCTTTGGTTTGTCCACAAAATATGCCTAAGCTGCAGCTTTCGCCACTTCGTCGTCACCGAAATTGCGTCCGCGAAGGTCATTTTTCAAATTTCCAAATAGGTAGTAGTCACTGGGGGCCATATCTGGACTATACGCAACGTGATCAATTTGTTCGAAACTGCAGTTACGAATTGCGGCTTGTGCAATTCTAGCAGTATGCACAGGTGCATTGTCATGGAGCAAACGCACGCCTTTGGTCAGGTCTTTTCTACCAAATATTTTTTTCTAATTTATGCAGGAGTGTTGCATCGTGTGCTCTGTTGACTGTGATGTTCCGCCTATGAGAAGAATATCCTCACAATCCCAAAAAATCGTGGCCATCACTTTTTTTTTGTCGACTGACCAACCTTGAACTTTCTTGGCGGTGCTTCTCCTTTACGCCTCGATTCCAATCAGCTGCTTTTGTACAAAGGATGATACTAGAGAAGCATAGTTTTATCTCTCGTGACAATTGTCTTCAACACGTCCACAGGGTTTTTTCCACAGACGTCCGAAAAAGGATCGGGCATTCAACAGGACGCCGGCGCTGAACTACTGAAAGATGGTTGGGGACCCACTTTGCACCAACTTTGTTCATACCTAAATGTTCGGAGAGGATTCGGCGAACGCTTGTATCTGAAAACCCCGACATTTTTTATAGTTCTTTCACTTTCGAGCACCGCACGCTTGTGATGAAGCGTTATTTTCTATTGTACTATTATAAAACGCGTAACGTCTAATTAAATAATTAATTAAATGTAATATAACAAAATGGAAATAATATAAATATTGGGTAAAATATTTTCACGGTGAAATATTTTTAAAGCAGCTTATATTTAATTAATCGTATATTTCCTGTTTACTATCTTATCAAGCCTCAGGTTAGGTTAGGTTTGATTGTGAGTGGGCCATACCGGTCCCTCCACTGCGACCATAAGGTCTATTGTGGCTCACTCCTAATAGTCTATATTTCGCCCAACAAAGCCAGCCTCCTGCAGAGGTCCATAATCTTTGTGGGCGAAAGTTGATTCAGATCTTCCGGAGCAAGCTTTGTCTTGCCAAAGAGCAGGTGTCTAGTCCTGTCCGCCGCCGGACAGGAACGCAGTACGTGCTCTGCTGTTTCGTCACTCTTCATACACAGCCGGCACTCAGTTTCCTGAATGACTCCAATTCGGTGCATGTGGTTACGCAGGCGGTAGTGTCATGTATACAGGCCGACTAGAATACTCAGTTGTTGTCTGTTTAGCTCTAGAAGTTTTTTAGCCCTTGACTCAGACAGGCCATTTATGAAGGCCTTAGAGTGAGCTAATCCTGGCAGATTTTGCCATTGTTGGGTTGTCATTCTTTCTGACCAGATGTTTAAGGTGCGTTTTGCTGTGCATGATGTTATCCCCAGCACTGGTTCTGGTCCGATGAAGTCCCTCTGGGCTCCACTCCTGGCAAGCGCGTCGGCCACAACATTGTCATCATGGTCCGAGTGACCCGGTGTCCAGACCAGCGACACCTCATTACAGCTGCCCAGATCGTTGAGGGCAGATTTACAACTCCATACCGTTCTTTAATTGCAACGGTATGAACCAAGAGCCTTTATTGCAGCTTGGACAAGCCTTGATGAGATTAACAAAATTCCAATCGAAGCGGAGATTTTTACCTGCTCCAAAGATCATATAAAAGACGAGGTAGAAAAGTAGTAGGGAGAGCGTCGGTGGTTCAGTGGTAAGAACGTATGCGTTTGAACCGAAGGGTACTGTGTTCGATCCCAGGGTACTCCTTTAACTTTTTCAGTTCAATTAACATCAACCGAGGTTCTGGCATTGTATTTGAGCAAGTTGAATGTCTACACATTCCGCTTTTCGTAGGGGGCGTAAAGCCGTCGGTCCCGTGTCCATGCAATGTTGGACACGTTAAATATCCATACCCTCCTTACAGAAAGTCAGGGATCGGCTAAATTTCTAGGATAGTGAGGTGAAATTGCTCCCTGGAGTCGGTGATTGGCGATAGTCGCGGAAATAGGCCGACGTTAAAGAAATAAAACACACACACACAGAAAAGTAGTATTAGTTCTGACAGTAGTAGCCTACATCACATAAAGGCTACCGAACCTTTCTCCATAGAGTAACCCAGGTACTTTGATCGTTACGTCGGTCAGGCTTTCGTGAAGAGGTTGCAGACATTCTCAACAGGGAGTAAACCCTTTAAAATCTGACGTCCGAGACCCTCCGATAGTAACCGTCAATCCATGTCACTGAAAAACGGTCTGCAAGAAAATACCTCGTCACAGGCTTAATACGAGGTCTTCAACAAAGGCAACTTCGTGGTCTGTCACCACTTCCACTGTCCTTTCTGTTCTTACGCCATCTTCCAAGGATTCCTGCCCCATTCAAAACCGTTTTGACCAATCTTTTACTACAGAATGAGGCGGTGAATTTTCCCCTATCCAGCCGATCTTTGATGCTTTGAGGTAGAAGGCCTTTTTGAGTAAGGAGTTTAATAACAGTTCCATACTCAATTTTCGTGACTTCTGACACCGTGTCTGTTATAGAAAAACTAATTGACATAAAATCCATTTTTGTTTTTCCAAGGATAATAAGACCTGAACTAATGTCTTAGTTTTGCACAATAGGCCAAGGGCTGCAGTGCTATCGGGGCGGCAAATCCGCAGGCGAGCCCTGAGGGAGGAAAAAATGTGTCTTACAGGCTGCGATAACCTGAATCTACGCTAGGCCGGGAAATTTTTTCGCTTATCTCGTAAAAGGTTTTTCATTTTATTATGCCAATCTCTGTGCCATAGTGATTACGTCACTAGTAGCCAATTATAAAGTTAAAATGTTTAAACATGGACAAAGAATTATAAAAATGATCAAAATAAAAATTTGGGAGAACGCGATACTTCAGGTAAAGATCAAAATCTAGGCAACTTTGTTAATTGCGTTTTGTCCACTAGCTTGCAGCGAAACACCTAAAATGAACTATAATTTTAAGTACGCCACATTGTACCTAAAGTTCATTGATTAAAATTGTAATAATTGTAACTTAAATAAATTAACTAATTAATACTTTAAAAAATTGTTAGATCTAGGAAAAAAATATTAACTACCTATTCTGTTTATAGGCCTCTCTGGGGAGCGTGGATGGCCTGGAATACCTGGACCTAAAGGAGATCAGGGTAGGTTATATTCTGCTATCATGTCCAGTAGTATATTAGTTAGTTAGATATTAATTTGACAGTGCACCATTTACCGAAGAAGTTTGAAACATTTAGAGCCTATGTGGTTCAGAGGTAAGAACCGGCGTACGCACATACAAATATAAATATATAATATATATATATATATATATATATATATATATATATATATATATATATATATATATATATATATATATATATATGTATGTCATCATGGTTCGAAAGAAAATTAAATTCTGAACAAAAAATGCCTTACGAATTGATTCGAAAAATATCCTCATAGTTATATTGACAAAATATGACAATAAAATGAAATCGGTTATATTGAAATAAGAACCATTTTATTAAGGACTGGACATCGCAACAAGTAAAACAATTTAAGCGATTAAAAAATCTCAGAGCAAGTGTTTTATCCTTCACTTATTCACAATTTTTTTCATTTCATAAACATATAAATTTTAAAACTGATCTCGAATATTGGTTTTAAAGAATATAATTAGGCCCATTTAAAAAAAAAATGTGAAAATTTGAAGGCCTTAACCTCTCTATGAGCGAAATATTCTACATAAAAATTCTCTAAAAATGTTAAAAAATAAATGGTCAAAACCAACATCTACAAAACAGTTTATTTCATTTTACATGTATGAAATATAAAAAAAATAGGTTTCGATAATTTTTTCAGAAGAAAAAAAAACTCAAAATAAAATTGGAAAAAATAAATATCTTTATTATATTAGATTCTTTTAATTCGCTACCATAACGCACATGCTACGTCAGGGCTTTTTACTAAATGCCTTCTAAACTGGTAAAGGTCAAAAAGTTCAGCTTTAAACATGCACTAATCTTATTCTTAAAAACCTGGAATAGTGAAGAACATATGTAGCTTCCAGAGTTTTTTCTTTCTGCACAAATACTCCTTCTAAATTAAAGAAACTAGTTACAGCGAAGTTTAAATACGTCACACTGTATGTTTAGTTTATTAAGTAAACTTTTATTCAATACGAGTTCATTTAATGAATTAGGAAACTAATACAAATCTGCCCGATCTAATAAAAATAGTTAACCCTTACAAATAATTATAGGACTACCTGGTCTAGTTGGACGCATCGGATTACATGGATTACCTGGATTACCTGGGAAGAAAGGAGATGCGGGTAGGTTACATTCTGCTTTTATAATCTTATGTTTGCTTACATTTGTGTATTATTATTATTATTATTATTATTATTATTATTATTATTATTATTATTATTATTATTATTATTATTATTATTATTATCGACTTGATCCTGAAGTGCTTTCACACTCCCTCAAAGAGGAACCTTCACTCATCCCAGGTATATCAGATACTAAAATGAGTGAGCTCAGATGGGGCCATTTCCAAGTTATCGTGTCCTAAACGAAAATGCGACAAATCCTCATTGTGCAGTTGCAAGAATTACCGCCTTCTGCATAACTTTATAAAGGTGCTCTCCAAGACCCAGTCTCTTAATGTTCTCTTGGAGATTCTCAGGAACCGCACCAGTTGACGACAAGACTATTGGAATCACTCGGACACTATATGTCCTCCACTGTCTCTTTAGTTGCATCTCGAGGTCTCTCGTATTTTATCTCTAGGTTATTCGGAATGGTCACATTAATAAGCGGCAGTTGCTTGCAGTACTTATTTACTCTCATTATATTTGGCCTTTTGTGGGCAACTCGTTGGTCTGTGAGGACAGTCCGATCCCAGTACAACCTGTACCCTGAGTTGTCTAGAATAGGCTGAGGGGTGTATCTATAGTAAGGCAGCTTGCTAAGATTTAAACGTCCCAGTTTCAAGTCGCTGGTTCAGTTTATTATTATTATTATCATTATTATTATTATTATTATTATTATTATTATATGCTTTCGCACTTTAGACTAAAGGGGGACAATCACTCATCCCGGGTATCTCAGATACCAAAGGGACTGAGCTCAGATTAAGCGCTTTCCAAGTTATCGCGCCCTGAGCGACCACGCGACACATCCTCATTTCCCAGGAATCTCCGCACGGCGTGGACAGTTGTAAGCATTACCGCCTTCTGCATAACCTAATAACAATTCTCTCCAAGGCCCAGTCCCTTAATGTTCTCTCGAAGATTCTTAGGGACCACACCAGTTGATGACATGACTATTGGAATCACTCGGGCACTATCTCCCCTCCACTGTCTCTTTACTTGTATCGCGAGGTCTCTGTCCTTAATCATCTTCTCATTGTACTTTATCTCTAGATTGTTATTATTTGGAATGGCCACATCAATCAGCGTCACTTACTTGCAGGACTTATCCACTATTATTATATCTTGCCTGTTGTGGGCAACTCGTTGGTCTGTGAGCACGGTCCGATCCCAGTACAACCTGTATCCTGAGTTCTCTAGAACAGGCTCAGGAGTGTATCTATGGTAGGGCACTTTTCTCATATTTAAAAGTCCCAGTTTCAGAGCCAGTTCTAGATGAAGTATTTTAGCAACTGCGTCGTGTCTCTCTTTATACTGTGTTGCAGTAAACGCTTAATATCCTCCGGTGACGTGTTGGATAGTCTCTGATAACTGACACCCAAATCTACATTTGTCATCTTGGACCGAATTATCTCCAACTATATACTTCAGGTAGTTTCTTGTTGGGTTGACCTGATATTGTATGGCCAGCAGAACCCCCCCCCTCCCCCCCTCCCTCTCTCTCCCCCCCTCTCCCCCTCTCTCCTCTCTGGAAACATCTGTCCGGACACCAACCAGTAATTCGACGCCAATTTGTCGACATGTGCCTGGGAGGTCTCATTCAGATGTCGCCCATGGAGAGGCCTCTGCATCCAAAATTGCAGCTTTTCTTTCAGTAAATTAAATAAATTTTTTAGTAATATATTTTTTCTCAGTCTGCTGGCGTCCCCCATTTAGCTTTATCACGCCCCCCTAAGGAGGGGGCGTGACCCATTGTTTGAGAATCGCTGACATCCAAGTGTCCAAGAATTGATGATCAATTACATCATTTTCAAAGTTAAAAAGTTCATTCTTTTAAATGTGACACCCCTATATTATTGAATGATCGTATGCAGACTTTAATTCTGCATTGATTCTCTAATTACTTTCCCTATACCTATTTCCAACAGTCATCTTGTTAATGGATATTTTCTATTTTAATGTGATTTTTGGCAGAAAGCGAAACATCGTTTGCTTTTCGAAACAAAATCAAAATGACTGAAATGGCAGAAATTCACTTTAATTAGAACATGAAAGCAAAACAGAAACATAACAAAATTTCAAACGTAATAACAAATGAGAAAAAAAAAATTGGAACGTAATAACGAGAAATAATAAATGAATGTAAAATTACAATAAGTGTTTTATATAACCGCCATTTTGATTCAAACACTGCATTACTCTGTCAAATACCCCTCGCGAAACAAACCTCCAACCTCCAAAGTTTGTCTGGACGTAAATTAGTAAACGCATCGTGAACCAGGTTGAATAATTCCTCTCTAGTTTATACAGACCTACGGGTACAGGTATGTACTAGTTCTTTTTCTTCCAGAGGTAAATATGCAAGTGCGTCAAATCAGGCGATCTCGGTGGCCAGTTCCTGGTTCCCCGTGGGCCAATCGACCGATCCTCGAACAACAAGGTCAACTGCTCGTTTACAGCTCTAATAGAATGTGCGGGAGCACCATCCACCTGATACGAACGGTTTGCTCCGTCACGTGCAGGTAGAGCATTTAGGAAATCACTAACAACCCTCTGAGTATCAGTATCCAGATATTTAGCTACATTCAAATTTTCATCCTACACCTGACATGCCACTTTATTGTCGATTATTAAACAAAAAACATTAAAACTAAAGTGGTTCTGGTGATTAGGTTCCCTTATGATATGTGGACTATCTTGTTCACAGTAGTGATTATTTCGGCGATTTATCATTCCTTGCCAGCTGAACCATCAGTCCACAAAATCTTATGAAAAAATGTCGGATCTTCTGTCATTTTGACGATATCCACATGATCTCGCAAAGGTCAATTCGTCTTGCCTCATCACCAAGACGTAATCCGTATACAGTTATTTCAGAAAAAGCATGCATTTTATGTTTTCTTAATAATCTGTGGATTGATGCTCTTAAAATACCCAACTCCAGTTGAGCTTGGTGGATAAGCTTGTAAATAAGGCAACACATTCACCTCGTTATCTTCATTATCTATTACGGGCTTTAGGTGTTTTCGAGTTGCCCTTTCACTCCCAGTTGCCATAAACCGACCCGGATAACGTTAGTTAAATAATCTGCATGTTCATCTGACAATTCCTCCACATTCACCATGCGTATAAAACAAATTTAACTAATCATTATTGGACTATTCTTCAATGTTATCTATTATAAACTGTACTTGAGAAAATTTACAAAATCACTAGAATTGTAAGCAGATACCTCACGAATCTGTGAGCTAATACTGCTTTGACATAAAATCAATATTATTTTAATTCCTATCACAATCAAGGCTTACTGCATAGGATTTTTGAGTTTCATCGGCTTTTGATAAAATAGATTGATTGACAAGATAACCGTTAAAATAGGTATAGGGAAAGTTATAGCGAGTCGATACGGAATCAAATTCTGCATCCGACCATCCAATAATATACAGGCTGGTACTTTTAAAAGAACGGACTTTTTTAAAAATTTAGATTTAAATAAAAAATATGGTATAGGAAAAGTTATAGCGAATCGATGTAGAATCAAATTTTGCATCCGACCATTCAATAATATACAGGCTGTCACATATGACAGTACAAACTCTTTCAACTTTGAAAATGTTCTAATTGGCCATCAATTTTTGGACAGTTATCTGCAATAAATCAATTGTCAATTGGATTTCAAAAGTATTATTATTGTGCTTCCGTCTATCCCAGAAGCGCTTACCACCAGTCGAAAATAAGTACAAGGCGTACTGTTGAAAAAATAAGGCTAAGTCTTTCAAAATTTTCATAAGAATCAAGATATCTAAGAAACAGTTGAAAATAGGAAAGGGAAAGCTGATGAAACTCATAATTAAATTCTCTAAGAAATTCAAAAATGAAATAATATACCGGGTGCTGTATTTAAAATAAGAAAGTCAATGGCGACTTCCGGTAGAACCGAAAGTGGTATGACCTTGAAAATATTTTAAAATGAAAGAGAATTTTATTTTATTTGGAGCTGGCGTGACAACATACTACTTGGTTCCGCAACTAGGTGGCGGCACGTCCACCACTCACTTAGTGATGAAAGGCTGGCTTTACTATAGCCGTATTACTTAAGGTGTATTTTTGCTACAATTAGTATGCCGTACTGAAAAGCTCTAATGAGAGCGAAACCTGTCTACGGTTCTAATTGTTGCGAGAATGCATCTAGCCTTACATACTTTGTCCCTATATTGGGGTAGAAATGGACCAGGGCTGACAATTTTCTAAATTGTTAGTTAGTTGCATACAGCCTCTATTTTTTAACACTTTGTGTTATTTGGAGCTGGCGTGACAACATACTACTTGGTTCCGCAACTAGGTGGCGGCACGTCCACCACTCACTTAGTGATGAAATATCACTAACCCTATTAATGACACCATTAACGATCCAGGTAAAAGGCGTACCATAAATAATACAAAACAGTCCAACAGCGACAAGTCGACTCTCAGGTCTAGGGTTGAATACACTGAGGCCTTAGAGACGATTTCAAATCAGATATAGAGAGGAGACAGATTGAGACCGTAGCGTTCATTTTCTTTCGTATTTCATTCCCCTCTTGACAATGACTACAAAAGAGGAGCCGAAACGTAGCATTTTAACAAATTTTGGAGACCGTCCAACACAAGAATCAAACATTTGTCATATATAGACTTCTTCATAATTATCAAAGGGGCCACGTTTATCCGATATTGACTTATGCCTAGTTTCACAAAGCTCGATTAAAACCTTAAGGGACGGTTAGTTAATCATTGCTTCAGACTACCGATCTCAGACTATGATTCGTGTTTTTGCCACGACAACCAAATATTTTGAAGCTGTGATTGATTATATTAAGCAACGATTAATTAACCGTCCGTTAAATATTAAATCGAGCTTTGTCGAACTAAGGATTATACTCATGAGTCCTAAATATGAATGGGTGTTAAGGGGCACGCATTTAATTATCTTTACCCTGTTTAATGGATAAGTACACTTGGAGAACCCAAAGCACCACAACACATTAAAAAAACTGTGGTCTGTTTTACTAACCAAGTTAGCGTCCCCAGAGGATGAAAAAATTTTGTCAAGTTTTTCAAGTTTTTCAAAATGTGGTGATATGAGTATTCTACGTGTACTTATCAATGCTCATCACAGGTTCCAATCTTTACATAATGCCTTCTGTATTGGTTGATTATATATTGTTTTTCTGCAGATATTTTATTAAGCAAAACCTAAAGACTTCTTTAAAAAAAAAGTTTGCCAAATCTAGCAAGTAATCAACTCTACTGATATTTACAGGCCTCCCTGGTGCCGACGGATTGCCTGGTGAAAGGGGACATCGAGGCATTCCTGGATTTCCAGGCATTCCCGGCCTTTTCGGCCGAACAGGTTCACCAGGTCTGAAGGGTGATCGAGGTTCTCCAGGTGCAACAGGTACCACTGGTGAATCAGGTCTACCAGGTCTATCTGCCAGTAACGTTCTTGTCAGACACAGCCAAAACAGCGAAATACCTGAGTGCGAAAGTGATCACATCAAGCTTTGGGAGGGTTATTCTCTCCTTTCTGCAGCAAGCGGCGATACGATCCAAAGTCAGGACCTTGGCTTGGCGGGTTCCTGCATCAGGACGTTCTCCACCATGCCGTTTATCGCTTGCGATGTCAACAGTGTGTGCACCTATGCTAGCAGAAATGACAAATCGTACTGGTTAACGACAAGTGCTAAAAAGCCAACGATTCCTGTGGTAAAAAATGACGTCCAGCAATACATTTCCAGATGTGTCGTATGCCAAACGCCCTCAAAAATCATAGCAGTTCACAGCCAGTCACTGCAACTGCCAGAATGTCCCAAAGGATGGAGTGGATTGTGGATAGGCTATAGTTTTTTCATGGTAAGATGTAACATATTATATTCTGATAATTTCCCAAATATTTTCGTAACTCCACAAAATGCGGAAGATATATTAAACTCCTTATCCAACAAAACATCACCTTAGCCTAACGGCATTTCTGCTACCTTTTTGAAAAATTGCGCCCCTTTCCTCTCGGCCCCTCTGGCGGTATTTATAAAAATTACTTTCAACAAAGGAGTACTGCCCATTGCTTAACTGACTGCCTCCGTTACTGCTTTATTTAAAGCAGGCGATAAGCTATATCCCTCAAATTACAGATCCATAATCTCCAAAGTTGCGGAACGGTTCCTTTATTTTTAAGTACCTAACCAATTTTATCCGACAAACAACACAGGTTCCTTTTTGCACGTTTATTTGTCACCAATTCATAGAGCTGTGTAGATTGGTGGACGCGACCATTAAATAAAAAAGATCCAGCCGATGTTCTTAATTTTGATTTTTCAAAGTATTAGATCGTATTCCCTTATACCATACAGATGAGTTGCTTGTCGGCCTTTAACTGTCTGTGTTGTTCTACTAGCTGGTTATTATTATTAAACATCGATAGGTGTTTTTTCGGATTTAAGTTTTTGGAATCCCAAATGTTCTAGAAACATAATGCAGCAATCTATATAGTTAGTGGATAATTATAAACATTTAGGGCTTATTATTTCCTCCAATTTGGTCTGCCCACAAGTAACATCTAAAGTTAATAAGCTCTTGTACTTGATGAATAATTCTTTGGAAAGCTGATCAGTTCGACCGTTTAATAGACTTTACACCATTTATGTCCGTCGTGTGCTAGAGCATGCAGGGGTTGTTTGGTGTCCGATACTAGAAACAAGGGTTTATTCGAGTCCATGCAGTGTAAAGCTACACGTCTGCGGTATGACGTTGTGCGTCCAAACTATGATCAAAGGCTGAGGTTGTGTGGTTTATCTACGTTTTTTGACAAAAGGAGCCGGTGGTGACCTACTCTATATATATAAAGCACTTCATGGGGGCATCTAAGTTGATCTGTCTCATCTGTTCCATTTCTCTACAAATATCACTTACGTGGCCATTCACTCAAATTTTTTCACGCCCAATGAGGTGTCACCCCTTACATCAGGGGGACGGTGAAGTCCCAACGGACGTTTCCGGTTCTGGTGTATGAGTCGGTTTCCCTTATAAACAAAAATGATGATGGCTCCTTCTAGTACAAAAGATTCCGGAGATAAAATACTCCTCCATTCGCATCGCCGGGAGAGAGGTGTGCAGGAGGCGCCGGCATCAAGATTTAATATATGCTTCTTGAATATATGTGGCCTAAATTCTAACCTGAACTCCGTCCTCCATTTCCTCCAGGCTAGTAGGCCCCAACTCCTCTTCCTCACCGAAACATAAATCAGTGCCAAAACAGCCACTAATCACCTCAGTTTCCTGGTGTATGAGCTGCTTACTTCCTTGAGATTGCATGGAGGCGTATGCGCATACGTCCGAAGCAATCTACCCTGCACCAGACTCCCCAATTTAGAAGCTGGAAGAAAAGAAATACTTTGGATGAAACTCTCTCTCAGGGCTGCAACTAAATTCATCTGTTGCCTTTACCGGTCCCCTTCTTACAACAACTTTGTCCAGCTCTTCGACTACCTTTCTGAAAAAATCGAGCATCGTAATTCTGAATATCCTTCCTCCGAGGCCACTATTCATGGTGACTTTAATGTCTATAATAAGAAATGGCTAGGATCTTTCAAAACCGATCCACAAGGGAGAGCAGCGGAGGCCTTTGCAGTCAGCAATTCTTTAGCCAATATGGTTCAGCAACCTACTTACTTTCCTCGCATCCCAACACACAGCTTAAATCCCTTGGATCTCATTCTTACTACAAAACCTGAATGCTATAAGACATCAGTCACCGCCATGGTCTGACCTGACCTGACCTGACCTGACCTGACCATGGCATGGTCACTGCTTCCTGCGCAATGCAACCCGAGGTCCCACAATCATCACACTCACGTATCGTTTGGCACTACAACTCCGCAAACTGGGACGAAATTCGGGATTACTTTTCCTCATTTCCATGGGCATATGTCTGCTTTGATATCTCACAAAACATCACCGAAATTATCCAATCTGGCATGGAATTATTTATTCCACGTACACAGAAAACCTCTTCAGCCACTCAAAAGCCCTGGTTCTCTAAATCCTATGACAAGGCCAGACTTAAAATGGTCAATGCCCACAAAACGCTTCTACACAACCCCAGTCAAGAAAACCATCAAGCACTTAACGACGCAAGAAACCGCTATGTCCGCATTCTTTTTGAGTCAAAAAACTTGTTTAATAACCACATAAAAAACAAAGTCCTCTCAAGCTCCAACGGCAGCAAATCCTTCTGGACTCTTGCTAAATCTATTGGGAATAATTTCTGCAAGAGCACGTTCCCAACTCTTGGTTCAGGGGATGACATTTTTTCCACCACCCTGAACCTGGCTGATCTTTTTGCCTCGTTGTTCGCCGGCAATTCTACTCTCAATCTACCTCCAAATGTTCAACCACCAACAGTCCCCAATGTCGCCCATAAAATGACGGATATAATTTTCAAAACTAAAAAGGTACGAAAGATGCTCTCTTCTCTTAAGACCAGGAAAGCCTCTGGCTTGACGAGATCCCAGCAATTGCTCTCAAAAATGCGCACAAGAACTGGCTCCTGTCCTGACTCGTCTGTTTCAGACACCTTACAATAGAGGTATATTCTTTAGTAACTGGAAAACTGCTCGAGTACAACTGATCCCCAAGAAATGATCCAAAGCGCTTCCTAGCAACTACAGGCCTATTTCTCTCCTTTCAGTCGTCTCTAAAGTGATGGAAAACTGTATACACACCGAATTACTAAAAGCACAGTTTAAACCCACGACATGCAGTTTAGATTCCGTCAGCGCAGATCAACTGCCGACCTCCTTTCCTTTGTCACCCATTCTTGGAACAAGTCTATGGTACTACACTGTGAATCTCAGATTGTCGCTCCAGACGTATCCAAAGCATTCGACCAGGTATGGCACGCAAAGCTGCTTAATAAACTTCCGGCCTATTGCCTGCTACCAAAACTCTGTACCTGAACAGCAAATTTCCTCTCCAACCGGAGCATTTCTGTTATCGTGGATGGCCATTCCTCTAAACTGTAACCAATTAATGCAGGAGTCCCTCAAGATTAAGCTTTAGCCCCTACTTTGTTTCTTCTCCACATCAATGACCTCCTATCTAGCACATCCACCCCAGTTCACAGTTACGCGGACGACAGCACCGTCCGCTCAAATATACAATATTCTGAGCCTCTCTCTTTAGCCCAATTAGATGAGGATCGCAGACTAATGGAGGGTTCTGTCTCTGTGGATCTCCAAAAAATATTGGACTGGGGAAGTAGAAATATTGTACAATTCAACTCCACCAAATCTCAATCTTGCTTTCTATCTCATAAGAGATACACCAGACCTAGACCCATCACAATGAACAACCATGGATCGAAATCTCAATTGGCACCAACCTGTCACATCAATTGCAGAAGAGGCTGCTAAGAAATTAGGTTTCCTCTTTCGGGCTCGCAAATACTTTTCACCAGCTAATCTCTATACCTTATATACTTCACAAATAAGGCCAAACCTAGAATACTGCTCCCACATCTGGGGTGCAGCTGCCGCTTCTACACTCGCTATCCTGGACTCCATTCAGAAGAGAGCTATACGTCTCATCGCTGACCCTACCCTCACCCAAAGGCTGCCATCCCTTGCCCACCGACGTGCCGTTGGTTACCTCTCTCTCTTTTATAGATATTTGCACGGGCACTGCTCAGATGAGCTTTCTTCCATAGTTCCTCCACCTGCTGCCCCCAACAGATCTACCAAGGGAACAGAGCGAATGCACCCTTTTACTGTCCAGGTCACCAGACATAGAACATCTTGTTATGTCCGCTCTTTTGTCCCCAGGACTTCCAAGTTGTGGAATTCCATGCCAGTACATGTTTTTCCTTTTTTCCCCGAAGCTCGAAACCTTCAAGTCCAGAATTAACAAGTTGCCTCTTTCCTCCTTGTCGACACTCACGGTACGATAGTATTTAGGTTGTGAGCCCTCGTGGTGTGTTGTTTAAATATTTAAAAAAATTGAATAAAGAACCCTTGGGCTTAACTTCTCGTAGTTCGTTTACATTTAATAGGGTTTTTAGCAAGCGGAATGCCCTACCCGAGGAAGTCATTACAGCTCCTAGTACACACGACATTTATTGTACCTAATACTTTTATGTTAATTAATATTATAGTGGATATAATTTTATTAGGTAGTAACGAGCACCGTTATACTAATAAAACCTAATTTAATATAATAAATAATCTGCAAATTTTCGTGTAAATTGTGTTTATCTTTGTGTTAAAAGAAGCACATTGTTTTATAGCACTCAGCAGCATACCATGTAGGAGGAGGGCAAGATCTCTCAAGTCCAGGTTCTTGTTTAGAAGAGTTCCAAGCGATGCCAATTATTGAATGTGACGGTTCACAGGGTAGTTGCTTTCATCCTACCAAGATGCTGAGCTACTGGCTGGCCGCAGTAGAAGTTGAGCAACAATTTCAAAAACCCAAATTACTGGTAATTCAAGAAGCAAACATTAGAGATCAGATCAGCAAGTGTCAAGTTTGCATAGAGAATTAAGTTATGTTGTGAGGAACTCAACACGAACCTGAGTTTTTTTAAATCGGTACAATATGAGTCAATATTTTTATTTGAACCAAACAGTGCTGTGATAAACCTTACGATGTTACACACATGACATAGAAAAGTAAACTTACATGTTATATCATATATACAGGTTGTCCCACGTAAGGCGTGCATTATAGGTTTTCGAATTAATATTAATATTTGGAATCTGAAAATTTGCAAATGGATGTATCACCATCCGCTCATTATAACTAAACTATCTCGATGACTGTATCACTTCCGGTTCTACCGGAAGTTGCTAACAAATTTCTTAATTTTAATAGAACTCCTATATATTATTGGATATTCAGAACGATCATAGAACTCTGAGTAAAACGATATGCCAGTTGCCTATACTGGTATCAGCCGTTCTCAAGATATTCGAGTTTCTATTGTTTTTCCGTCATAAATTTGCAAATCTTTCAAATGGCAATTCTCAAACATTAAGTATGTCATGGTTCTGAAACCGAGCGGAACTAGGTATAGTCATTGTGGTCAGAACTCTTCTCATTGTGAAAAAATTTATAAATAAAACTCGAGACGCAGCAAGTGCGTTATGGTAGTGAATTTTCATAAAAATGTTTTTAATAGCAAATATGTGTTTTTTTTTCAGAAACCAGGCATCAAATTTGGGTACCAGTATAACCTATGTAGTAAAAAAAATGTGCCATGTTTCACCAAAATAACTTTATTGTTTGAAAACGTACAGAAATTTCCGAAAGTAAACTTAAAATGTAACCGAAAAAATCCGTTTCTTGGTCAACCTTATAGGTTAATAGCAAATTGAGCTTTTCAAATATGAAGCATTTAATCAAAATTCGCTACTATAGCGCACTTGCTGCGTCCATAATTTCTTAACTTACAAACATGCATTATATTTCGATGTAAAATGCAAAAACATAAGGCGTTTTCCACTAAAAAAAAATAATTATTTGTATCACCAACGACTTATGGGCCACCCTGTGATGTTAGCAATAATTTTTTAAGGTGTAGCTCAAGACACCGTATAATTAATGTATACAATATTTTTTCATATCTTGTATAATAACGGATATATTGAGCTTTATTGATTTTTTACGAAAATTCTACAAAAATTATATACCTAAACGATAAATTCTATAGCTAAGGCTACTGCCAAGCAGCAGAGAAAGGGTGTATTTCAAATGAATTTTCTGGAAATATATTAGTAAAATGAAGGACGATGACGGTTGAAACTAAGACTTCAGGGTTTGTAAAACATTCTTCCTAAGACATTTTCTTTCCAGAGCCCGTATAAGATTCAAGTTCTTTACCTAAATGTTGCGAATTTCGACGTTTTAAATTGTCACTTTGACGTTTTGAGGAAAACCCCAATTTATTTTTCTTTAAATGCCCATATTTTTTTTGTCTTTTGACCTACAAAACTAAATTTTGGTAGGCACCTCACCTATAATGACATAAACCAGCGTACCAAATTTGGTTGCCCTTACTTTGTTAATTCCGGAGATATACATTTTTTTTGAAAGAAAACCCAAAATTTTCCGGGAAAACCTTGGCCGATTTTCCTGACTAACGAACTTATCCAAGCCATTTGCAAAAGGAAGGTATTCACCAAATTTGATCAAAATCGGTCCATTATTTTTTGAGTTATCGGTGTGATACATATATATATATATATATATATATATATATATATATATATATATATATATATATATATATATATATATATATATATATATATAAATATTATATATATATATATATATATATATATATATATATATATATATATATATATATATAAACATATAAAAATTGAAACTGACCCCGGATATGTGTTCTGGGGGGCCTAATTAGCGCTCATTTGAAGAAATTTTTTCAAAATTCAAAAGTCGGGATCTCCTCATTAGTGAATTTTTTTTAAGAAAATTCACTAAAATGATACAGGGTGTTGTATAACTAAGTTCAAATATCGATGACTTCAAACACGAAAAAGTATTTTTTTTTTTTCAAATGGAACAGCCTGTATATTTTTCTTGCAGATCCTTTATTTATATTCTGCTTTGATCTGTATCAGCATTCTCTATACGTATCTCGGAGGATTCCTGAGTTATGATGGCAAATATGTGAATTTTGTATTATCCGAGATAATACTTTTTTCTTTTTTTGTATTGATAATAATAATAATCACAATAATAATAATAATGATAATAATGACTCGTAACTATACAATGGTATCGGGGGATGTTAATAGATACCACTAGTAAGCTTTGGGTATAGTGCAAAGAGAACCCAGAATTTTTCAGGTAGCTATTCGATTCATATTCTGGAAGAGACGAATGAAAAATTGTATTAAGTTTTATTGTATATGAGCTATAATGTCGTTTGTTTGTGTGTGTGTGTGTGTGTGATTGTTTTTAACTGTGGGACATTAATCTCGCTCTTTAGATGAATTGAATAACTCTCAAGAAGTATTTTTTCGATTTCATTTTTTCATTTCTGGATGTTCGAATACATTTTCACCTCATACCCTTTAAAAAGAAGACATTTCGATTCGATCTGCGCGGTTTGAGAAATGAGTACATCTTCCACTCAATCCAACATAGTCAGGGATGTTTATAAATCACCCTGAAACTGAATTACTCAAAATGAAAACAAGTTATAGAACCATCTATCAATAATCAGTGAGTTTTAATACAGAAAATAATCAACGAAACAGTGAATGAATTAATAAAAAATGCGTATGAGTTTTAATACAAAATGTGCTCCACCAACATTGACAAGACACTGCAATAATCTTCTTTGCAGAATTAGTGGCCTTTCGGATCATTTCTGGAGTGAGATCATTAAAAGGTTATCTCACTTTAGCCTCTTGTTCTTCTCGGGACTTTATTGGGCTGGAATAAACTTCATTTTTAATGTGACCCCATAAGAAGAAGTCCGGGGAGTCAGGTCTTGTGACCTTGCAGGCGAAATCCATGGACCGCCGGGTCCAATCCAATGATCGTCAAGCATTATTGTCAACTCCTGGTGTACAGCCGCCGTAGAATGTGCTGGAGTGCCATCTAACTGGTACCAGAATTCCGCATCAGGCAAACCAGTCAATATACCAGCAACAACTTCACGAAGTATTCTAACATAACTTTCTGAAGTCAACATTTCCGCGTATATATGGAAAAAAACTTTTCCGTTTCCAATAACAGCGAAAACATTGAAACTGGATTGATACTGGCAATACGCTTCACGCATAAAGTGAGGATTTTCATCTGCCCAGAAATGACGTCATTTCCGGTTGATGATCCTTTTTCTTGTGAATTTTGATTCATCCGTTCATAAAATCTCATCTAACGTACCTGGATCTTCCTGGATCCGTACCATCAACCATTCACAAAATGCCACCCTTCTAATGTGGTCACCCTTCCGTAATCCATGCACTGTCCTTTGGGCATATGCATGCCACCCATACTTCGAAAGATTTCTTTGAATTGATGTTTGAGTTAGTCATAAATCTTCTACTGCCTGCCTGATGGAAGCATGCGCATAGGTCGTGAAATAACGTATTGGTTTCTTTTGTTTCATTGCCGGTTATGTTACTTGAACTATTTCCATTTAAATTACCATTCCAGTTATTCCGAAAATTTGACTCCATTCTGGAGAACTTTGTCCTATTCATAGGTGGTAAATATGAAAATCTCTCATTGAGCAAGCGACAGGTTCTACTCACGATTCTCCTGCATTCTTCGTGGATGTAAAATAAATTTGGAATGTTGTCGGCAGAATATTTTTCAACAATATTTTCCATTGTGTATCTCACAATACTTTCAAAGAAATATATCACTCTATTGCGATGACAACTAACGAGACTAATAATACATCTCTTTGACATAAGCTTTTATATTATGTCCAAAGCCTACTCTCCGACTAGGTAGATTCCCAATTTTGTAGTATATTTGATTTCTGAGAATTGCCATTTCAAAGATGTGCAACTTTATGACGGAAAAACAATACAAAATCGAATATCTTGAGAACGGCTGACACCAGTATGGGCAACTGGCATATCATTCTCCTCAGAATTGTGTATAATATTCAATAATATATAGGGTGTTCCATTAAAATTAAGAAAGTTGTTAGAACTTCAGGTACAACCGGAAATGATACAGTCACGAAAATATTTCAGTTATGATGAGGGGATGGTGATACATCCAGTTACAAATTTTCATATTCGAAATCTCAGTACTAGTTAGAAAACTTCTAATGCACGCCTTACGTGGGACAGCCTGTATATATATATATATATATATATATATATATATATATATATATATATATATATATATATATATATATATATATATATGATCTAAAATGTAAGTTTAAAAGTAGTTAGACATGTTATAACGATACCCTGTAGAATCTTTCAAATATTACGTTAGGTGATACAGCGGCATTAAAAATTACTGTTCAACTTCACTGTTTTTCTAACAGAAAAATCAAGCAAGTTCTTGTTCATTGTGTGTAACATCGTATGGTTTATCACAGCATACTGCACTGTCTGGTTCAAAGAAAATATTTACGTAATATTTGAAAAATGAAAAATTGTACAGGATATCGTTATAACATGTCTAACTACTTTTGCCGTAAGACATAGAAAAGTAAACTTACATGTTATATATATATATATATATATATATATATATATATATATATATATATATATATATATATATATATGAGGAATGGGAGGTATTTCAGGGGTAGATTCACGAGGTCAAAATAAACACATAAGTTATAGTTCGAATGCCAGCCATTCTTGAAATATTTAATTATTTTTTTTGTGAAAAACTTTTTTTTAATCAAGCCTTCTCTTTTTTTAACAAATCAATAACATGTCACCCACGTGATATGTGCAAATCAATTTTGAATCATTTATCAGAATTAGTTATATGTCAGTTTCACATTACCTGATTTAGTTACGAATTCCTAAAATGCCTCAAATATTCACATGTGTATATCAATTTTGAATGATTTATCAGAATTAGTTATTAGTTATCTGTCAGTTTGACATTAACTGGATTACTTACGAATTCCCAAATTGCCTCAAATATTCACCCATAGGGAATACGCGGATATGATTTTTGTTTATGGGTTTTGTAATGGAAACGCAGTTCACGCAGTTAACGAATATCGACGGTTATTTCCTAACCGAAGGGTCCCTAATAGAAAACTTTTTCAAAGACTTTTCATTAGAGCTCAAGAACCTGGTGTTGTTTCGAGCGCAAGAATTTTCAGTGAAAGAGAAGGTCTTCGTGTACGAACCGAAAAAAAAAACATTATCAACATTGTTAAAGAATGCCGGAGCGAGAGTACGCGAAGGATTGCAAATCAACTCAGAACGTCACAGAAATCCGTTTTCAATCGCTCAATGCGAAAAATAGTTTAAAGCCTTTCCATGTCCAGTCCGTCCAACATCTTGAACATGGCATAACGTTGCAAGGTTACAATTTTGTGAATGAATTCGTCAAAACCCGACAGTAAGTGAATACATTTTATTCAGTGATGAGGCCCAACTCACTCGTGATGGTGTAAATCATTTTCACAATGAACACCGAGGGTCAGAAGAGAACCCCCAAGCTACGTTTGAACTCGAGAGATGTCTCTGAGGCCTAGGGTTGAACACACTGAGACCTCACAGACGATCTCCGGCGAGTTTTGGGGAGTAGGCAGATTGAGGCCTTAGAGTGTCCTTACATATTTCCTTTACCCACCTTTGTTCACCGCTCTAAGGAGTAGGCAGATTGAGGCCTTAGAGTGTCCTTACATATTTCCTTTACCCACCTTTGTCCACCACTCTAAGGAGTAGGCAGATTGAGGCCTTCGAGTGTCCTTACATATTTCCTTTACCCACCTTTGTCCACCACTGTAAGGAGTAAGCAGATTGAGGCCTTAGAGTGTCCTTACATATTTCCTTTACCCACCTTTGTTCACCCCTCTAAGGAGTAGGCAGATTGGGGCCTTAGAGTTTCCTTACATATTTCCTTTACCTCTTGAAAATGGCTCCAAAACAGGAGCCGAAACGTCGAGTTTTCATAAATTCTGGACGCGGTTTAACCCGAGAACCAAGTATGTCTCACATTATAAGAGCGCGGAAATCTTTCTGAACATTTATATATATATATATATATATATATATATATATATATATATATATATATATATATATATATATATATATATAAATACTGTGTCTATAAAGTAACGCATACATGTAATTAAATTGAAAGTGGCCATTATTAAGGAAAATTCAAAACCAGGTCGATAGTTAGTCTCAAAAACTTTTTGAGATATTTATATCAAAAAGTTAGTTTTGAACAATAAAAATCGACCGGTTTTTGAATTTTTCTTAATAATGGTCACTTTCAATTTTATTAATTTTATGATTTTATGCGTTACTTTACAGACACAGTGTATAAATATATATATATATATATATATATATATATATATATATATATATATATATATATATATATATATATATATATATATATATATATATAGAGAGAGAGAGAGAGAGAGAGAGAGAGATAATTTCACCTAACGTGTCTTTACTATTACGTTTTATACGTTATTTTTGTGCTAGAGCTTTACAAAGCCTTACAGAGCCCCTACGTTTAGGGTGCCACTTATATAGACTATCTTACCTAACGTCTTTTTATTTATTATAGTTACCTTTATCTAAGCATCCTCCCCATTTAGATTAAGTTTTTGATGTTTTATGTATAATAATAGGTGTTATTTACGTTTTATTATGTTATTTATATGTTAAAATACTCTGTATAAAACTTATTATGATGACCCTGTATGAATTTTGTTTGTATTTCTGTATGTATAATTTTAATCTTAGTGTAAGTATAAGTTTTGTATTAATATTTATAATGTAATATTAGTGTAGTTGATGGTAATTATAAGTGGTTTTTAAATAAATAAAGATTGTTTATTTGTGTGTAATAAAATTGTGTCTCAATTTTTTGTATATATTTACGCGTACATATACCACAAACTGTAGTATTTTGAAATGACGTAGTATTTAAATTCCAATTTTATATATAATTGTATACAAAGAAAAATTCTGAATTGGTACTTTAAAATATTTACATATATATATATATATATATATATATATATATATATATATATATATATATATATATATATATATATATATATATATATTACTGAATACAAATTGTCTAAAAAAAAATTTAAATGATGTACAAAATTCAGTACCTACCTTTAAATTCAATAAATATGGTGTGTTTAATAGAAAATCAATATTATACACCACAAACTAAATAAAGAGCGATAACTTTACAAACCCCGCAGATTTCAGGCGCTTAATTTAAATAAATATGAAAGTGAAACAGATATAAACAAACGTATCTGAGAGATAAGCAACAAAACGTTCAGTGATAACGCCAACGTGTAGACTTTAATATCAATATCAAAAGAGAATGACACAGAATCTGAAGCAGAACGCTGTACAGGTCTGCACTAAGCCCACAATACATACCCACATTATCCGACTATCTTCTCACCCCAAACATATTATATGAATTGATCTGCTTCTTCACTTGGAAACTCCACTTTAATTCATAAATGCCTTCAACTCAGAATGACTTCGGATCTTGTGAATTCTATTTGCCACCCTGAAAAATACAACCACATCATTTGTCCATGAATTTCGGAACCCATATTTTTCACTAACCCTTTTATACACACTGAATCTGTCTTTCGGAAAATCCTCTTGTATAAAAATCCTTGTGGATTTGAGTTTGGATTTATTCTTATACAGTGAATTTTTAAGTTTGTAACTGGCAAATCAACTATTACTCTAACTTAACCCTATAGCACTCCTGTATATATATATATATATATATATATATATATATATATATATATATATATATATATATATATATATATATATATATATAGGTTCAGATTTAGATTCAGAAAAGTGGTGAGCGTATCAACAATAACCTGATCAACCCCTGATGTTCGTCAATTCCGAAAACTCGCAAGCAATTCCTTATCAAATGTACCTTAGTACTACCCTGTCTCTCATTAAGTCCGGCAACTATTGTAATTAACTTTGCATCTTCATTCTTCAATAAAGCTATTTCTTCGGCTTGCGTCAAAATAAGCTTATTGAGTTTTCCACCGCTTGTGTAACTATAGTCCCATTTTGCACCAAGAAATCCTCAGATTTGATAATTCTATCCACAGCCGCCATTATGGCCGTACTGTCGACCGTGTTATTTATTTTTCCACTTCTCAACTCACAATCCTGCAGCATCTTCACGCCACAATATACACCGCAACTAAAAGATATTTGCAAAACCGTTTACTGTAATTACTCTTTTTTTACCACTTTTATTTGTCTTTTACTACACAGCGACTTATTTACGTGCACTACATACAGCGCATGCTTACTACATCTATATACACACACACATATATATATATATATATATATATATATATATATATATATATATATACATATATATATATATATATATATATATATATATACATATATATATATATATATATATATATATATATATATATATATATATATATATATATATATGTAACATTTATGCATTTGATTTATAACCGGGGTTGCTTAGGCTACATACCGATATCAAAAGTAGAGATGATTTGCTTTGGAAACAAAATACTGGTTACTCCTATTTGGTGATCTAACATTTCAGATCAGTTTTAAATGATCTTTGATCTTCATCTAGATCGAAAATAGTTTTGCGATCCATGATTCCATTTAAATCATATTTTGCTGGAAGATCTATGATCTGATCTAGATGAATTAGAAAGTCATATGTCCCAACACTGCAGATAAGGATGTGGATATAGCTGTAAATGCATGGTTTGAAGAAGCGGGAAAACATTTTACTAAGAAGCTGTAGAAATGTTAGTGTATCTTTAGGAAAAGTGCTTTAAGGGCAATTATAATGAAAAATAAAAATAATAAATTATTCCTAGCTTTTATTATATATGTCATGGGCAAAGCATAATGATTCGCTCTCGTAGGTTATGCACACAAGATCACAAGATCGAAAACTGAAATGCTTATGCAGACAGGAATACAACTTGGCGTTTGGCGGTTGCAGGGGAAACAGTCCAGTGATCGAAACCGCGAACTAAATACTTCAGTCCAACCAAACCAAACACTTGATTTGGGCCAGTGAAATGAACGTAGATGTAGTGGTTATATTTGATAGATAATCACGAGATAATTTTCACATGTTTAACTCTTACGTTTCAAAGTTTCAAAGTATGCAAAGTAATGTAAACTTCAAAATCTTTTAGCTGTTTCATAAAGAAAATTTTGCTTATGAAGAGGTAACAACTTGTGAATGTTAAAAAAATTCTTTAAATAACTTTATATGGATATGTATATTATGTATATATATATATATATATATATATATATATATATATATATATATATATATATATATATATATATATATATATATATATATATATATATATATATATATATATATAGTAGGCGCTCGTTTATGTGAACTAATAGAAACCGGAGCTATTCATAAAATCGAAATGTTCCTATAATCGAACTGAATATTAAATGTATTTATTAAAAGTTATGTACTTGTTTACAGTATATTAAAATATTGTGTTATGTGTGTCTGTACTTTCTTTGTCGCCAAATTTTTCTGCAACGCGTTATCTCTGCATTTTCGCAATACCAGTAACTAATCGATGTTGAATATATTTTTTCGCCACAAAAAATAACCTTATTAAAAGCTTCCACAGCGTCTGATGAACTTATTTCTACTGCTTGTTCTTCATTATCACATGACATTACTTCATCCTTATCATCATCTTCGTCATCAGCATCACTTTCTTGTTCACTTACCTTATCTTCATTCCAATTTTCAATATCCTCTCTTGAAAATTCGTACTAAAATTTAAGATTGTGATAAAAATTTTGAAAATTTACAATATGGTATGTAGCTTTACCGGACTACCTAGTTCTGCTAATAAGTTTTTTAATTCTTCAAATGGTTTCTGAATTTCACTCAGGTACTTTTCCCTCAGAATGTTAAGCAGCATGTCTTCTTCAGAGTCGAAAGCTTCATCAAAATTCAAAATGTTTTGCCAGCATTTACTAATTGTTTGGATTTCGAGCTTGTCCCACGCCAGAGAAATGTTTATTATAACATCTTTTATAATCAATGCTTTTAAGACTTTTGACATATCGTCAGACTTTGAAGCTATAATTGACGATAACAAGTTCGATCTGTGAAACAGTTTTGTAATACGAATAACGTTTTGATCCATCGAGATAAGCGGTGTTACAATAGGGGGCATGTAAGCCGCAAAAATATTGCCATCGTCCGATCGTAAATTTTCAGCAGGTGGGTGGCTTGGTGCATTATCCAATAAAAGTATGGCTTTTATGGGCAAACCTTTTTGCTTTAAATATTTTTTAACCTATAAGAAATTAAGGTCACGTCATATAAAGCTTACGGAAAATGCTTGTACTTTTTGGCTTACCTGAGGTATGAAACAACTATGGAACCAATTTTGAAAAATTACTGATGTCATCCAGGCACTCTTAGAAGAATTATAATCAACAGGCAGGTGAAAGTTCTTAAAGCATCTAGGATTGTTTGCTTTTCCTACAATCGGCCGAACTTTATGCTCAGCAGTTGCATTTGTGCAAGCCGGAAAAGTAAGTCTTGCTTTCTCAAGTTTTCTCCCTGGAGCTGTTCTCTCCTCACTTGAAACCCAGGTTTTATTTGGTAATAACCGCCAAAAGAGGCCAGTTTCATCTGCGTTGTGAAGCTGGTCATTTGTGAGACTAAGTCTTTCTATAATTGAACGCAGATCTTGTTTAAACGGAGTTACTTAGTTCAGGATTCGATGATAGTTTTTCACCAGATATTTTTAGAAATCTTATGCCAAATCTACGTTTCAATTTTTGTAACCACCAGTCACTAGCAGTGAACTCAGGATTTTCTTTTAAAATTGCATGTAACGATTTTGCTTTGATTTTTAAGAGTTCGCTTGTCACTAGCACCTTTTTAAACCTTTGCTTGCAAAACCAATCATACAATTTTTTTTCTCTATTCTGGGCATTTCTCCTGTTTTTAGGGTTTTCCTTTTAATAATTTTTCCACATTTTGTAATAATATTCAATATTTTCACTTTACTTTCCTTTTTGGCACAAATCGTGGATTTGGCTACACCATACTTTTGTGATTGAGCAGTAACACACACTCCACTTTCTAAACTTCTTATAATATCAGTTTTTTCGATAAATTTAACACCTTTGGTTTCATTTTTAAATTTTATTTCTTATAATTTTGCCTCGAAATATGTAATTCTAGTAAATAACCTAGGAGTGAAGAACCTTGCGCATTTCACACGTGACTAGTGACTAACACAATCCATAAATTAAACAGGATCAGACCTGTTGTGAGAAACTTCTACTGTTCACTGTAGTGGATAGTTTGTAAAATTAACCTAAGGTTTCTTGTTTTCAAAGGTGAAGTTGACCAACAACACATCCCATTACTTGCTTTTGCCAATTCACGTTAGACGGCAGTAGCATGTAGACTTTTGTGCTTACATCACCTTTTTTAATCAGGAGCGGAGAATGCTGCATGCACACCTCATTCACAGTTCATACACCGTAGTGTGGTAGGACTTCTACCTACTAAACTCCACTCCCTGAAGTATCGAACCTTAGTCCTTACCTCAGTCGGAAAGATTTCAGATTAAACCAGAAGTCAAAAGCAAGCAAGATACATTGGAACAAAATTTAGAAGTAATGGAGAGTTCTTGGGTTCTAGTTCCATACAGCAAGAAAAAAATGTAAAACATTGTATCGAGAATGTAATGAAAGTTATAGGTACTACAGAAGAAGCAGAAATAACATTTGAAAAGTCAGAAGTTTGTGTGGCCAAATCATGAAGACCACGATAATGTTCCACTCTCCGACATAATTAATTTGGTTCGATGACCTGAACAAGGTAGAAGGGGCGAATTTTTATTTTACGATGACCTCTCGGCCTATATTCTGATTTAACTGTGGTTTTCTCTATCGTTTTACATGAATTATATAAGTTAATTTAGAAATTTAGGAACGAGAATGTCAATAATTAATTTTATCCTATTAGATTTATGTTCTGTATTGCAATGAAGATGATGAATTTTGGACAAAAGCAAGGTAATTATCGCTTGATTTGGAATGTTCCAGTGGCGGCTCGTCAGGTGACGCAGGTGAAACGCTGCTTCACCTATTTATTGCGGTTAAGCTAAACTTTTTTATTCAAAATTCACCATAATATAATTTTTTTTCATTCTCTCAAATTCATTTGGTACAACCACATAAAAATAGATGGATAATGTATTTTTATAGTAATTTAGGGTACGACGCAACAACTACTGTAAAGCCTCAAGCAGCTGCGAGCTGCGAACTGACTGAGGCAGATTTGTTCCTATACAAATCCTGCGTCTGTTTAGAGACGATTGTATGAGACGGTTGTCATGGCAACGGCACGCGCACTTGTAGGTTGGGCCACAAAGGTGATGCAGCCTTCTGAGCCGGCTTCAAATATTAGTTTCCGTCTTTTGTTTAGATTGAGTCGGATCGTCAGAGGCGTATTTTTAGTTTTACTATGGTGCCGTTAAATAATCTGGTATGTGTCACATTTACAGACTTTGAAAAGCTGGATTTTCACATGTTTCTTTTTGGTAAGTGGAATTTATTTGTTTATTATCACCTTTAAAAGAATAATTTCAAAATTATAGAATATTAGATATAAAATTTCAAGTTGTAAAAAAAAGAGAAGGGCCTTGAATTCGAAAAAAAATGCTTGTAGCTCTTCCCTCTATAAACAGATTTTCATAGTACGTGTATAGTGTCCTCTCATCGAATATTCCTGGTCATTATTCCGAAAATTATTCCTTGTGAAAATCTATATTTTGTATAAATGGATTTTTCATTTAAATACTGAAGAACCAGAAGAACGCGTAACCTTGAAAATTTCAAATTCTGCTTTACCCACTGCTAAAGTTACGAGCCGCCACTGGAATGTTGAATCAAAACTATTTACCTATATCCATAAGTATATTATTTGATTATAATTATTACTCTTTTTTTTTCCATTTGCTTCGCTATTTTCAAAACTGGTCAACTTCACCTCACTTTACGGTATATATATATATATATATATATATATATATATATATATATATATATATATATATACATATATATATATATATATATATATATATATATATATATATATATATATATATATATATATATATATATATATATATATATATATATATACACATTGTGTTTCACTTGAAATGGTAACACCTAATTTTTTTAAGCGAATTTTAAAAAACTTTTATTCTCTATCTAAAGCCTGTGGAGCTTCTTTGAATGAGTAAACTACATTTTAGCCTTAGTAAATAACTAGCCCACTGTGGTGAACAATAATTGTATTAAAAAATTAGAAAAAACACTGTTAGAGATTTTTTTTTCAAAAAATGTTATTGAAAAAAGTTGTTCGTAATCACGTCAAAACCGCTAATCCCAAATTTGGTTGAAATAAAACAAAAATTTACACACAAAAATGTTAGAAGCAATTAATTTAAATTTTATTCATAAAAAAAATGTATGAAAGAAATAAACAAGAAACATTTCAGGGTAAACAGCGGTTTTCTCTACTAGATCGCCATTTAATAATACACATTTTTCAATTTTTTTTCCATTATTATCTACTATTCTACGTAGTGCTGCTGGTGTAACCTCGCGTCGAGGCTTGGGTTATTCTGTCAGGACGTTCTTGCAAACTCCGTAGCCTGGTTTTGTACACTTCTGCTTTAAAAATTTCCCATAAATAAAAATCCGGCCAGAAAATTAAATGACTATTTTCATCCATCCATCTTGGTTAAAAGTTTTGATTTAGCCATTGCCTGACTATCATTGCATTATGAATTGGTGCTCCATCTGGCTGAAAATACATATCCTGTCCCAGCTGAATTGGAAGTTCATGTAACGCATCCCAAAGCTCATTGTTTAAAAACTCTAATAATCGGTCAGGATTGAAATTATAATTAAAAAAGAAGGCCCTATCACCTAATATTCCACACCATACGTAATTCCTGAACGTCGCAACGTCTGGGTTATACATATTTCCAAGGTAAAAAAGAACAGAACAATGCTATACTCCAGACTGGAGTATAGCCTTATTCTGTTCTTTTTTACCTTGGAAATATTCCACACCATACATTAATTTTCTGAAAAGACTGCTTTCTGCAATAAATAACCCAGGATGGATTGTCTGCAGACCATTGGCGGCAATTTTGTGATGATGCCACATCATTTATTGCAAAGGAAGCCTCGTCTGTATGCAAAATATTATTCAGAAAATTCATGTCACTCGGATAATTTCCTTGAGTCCACAAGCAATATTCAAACCCTATTTCATTGTCACCTTGTTCTAACGTGTGTAAAAACTTTGGTTTCAATTATGCCGACCACAGCAACGCCAGGTCTTCGACACGGATAAATTCAAATTACGTGATACTCCTAATATCTGATTTAACTTAGTGTTTTCATTTACGAAATCCAGAATAACTTGATCGTCTGGATATCCTTGAAAGGGCCTTGTTTGTTTGTTTACAAACATTATAAAACGATGGCGGGTTTTCGACAATAAACATTGCAAGAAATGGGCTTAACAGAGTATTACATTTCTCTTTCAATAGCTGTTCATTTGACTAAAATATTTCCAGAACATTTATTTGAAATAGACCCTTTCTGTGGTTTTATAACAGCAGTTTAAATTATAGAGTTTGTGATTTAAATATGTCATAATTATTGCTTACAAACTTGGAGACCACTTCTCTGGCTTCACCGTTGGGTTTAGTTTCTTTAGGTGAAGGGAGTAGCCAGCACGTAAGCTAACTGGAGCAAGAGGCCCTTGGGAATTATAGATGTTCTCAGATGTTCTTCAATGTTTCTGTGACTAGTTTCGCTGCTTGACAACTTTCTCAGACAGATAAAAATTGAATTAGTACGAAATTATGACAACTATAAATAAAGATATGTTGCTATGTTATGATGTTTTGATAAAAAAATTATTCAAATTGAAAATAAAATGAAACACAGGTGACGGATGAGGCTTCCAAAATGTCTACGTGATGTAGGTCAATATTTAACATAAAAATAGAACTATCCTATAATAACAGTTACAACAATAAAATAACTAAACAATAACATTAATAAAGCAGACTCTATACAACGAAGGTATCGACATACATAAACTCACTATCTTATTACAACTTTTTTGAAAGAATAGTTAAATTTATTTTCTTTGGCTCATTTAAATAGGAAGAAGAATATCCAAGAAAGGAGAATTCATTAAATCAGTTTGCTCATTTAAAAGAAGGCAGATATTGTCGTGTGTGTGTTTTTGACTTCTAAAGCAAAAAAAAAGTCTAGGTTACGTTTGTCATTAAAAATAATGTTGTGGTTGTATGCGGTTATTTACTGTAGGTCTACGTTCGGTATCAATAATATGTTTTGCAAATGTAGATTTGTCAGCGTGGTTATGTCTAAATGCAGAAATATGCCTCACCGGAATATTTGGCTTTTGAATTTTATATGCAAAATGAAGGCCTACCTATGGGTAGTCCGTTGTCACTTTTATTAGCCAACATATTTATGGAAAACTTAGAAAACCAAATTTTAACATCAGAACTTTCGCATAATATTGTCTTTTGGTACAAATACGTAGATGATATTTTAGCATGTTTTTAAGGTAGCCATACAGAATTAAATGAATTTTTAAATTTTATTAAGTACCTTCACAGAAATATTAAGTTTACTTAAGAAGAAGAAGCTAACAGTTGTACAAACTTTTTAGACTTAACGATTAGAAAGTTAGAAAATAATTCATGTGACTTTTCAATATATAGGAAACCAACTTACACTGACACAACCATACCATACGATTCATGTCACCCTTTTTCACAAAAGATGTCAGCCTATCATTCTATGATACATCATGCATTTTCAATACCGATGTCACAAAACAATTTTGAAAAAGATATTTCAATAATCAAGCAAATAGCATTTAATAATGGGTACTTCTGTTAAAATAATAGATAAAATGATCGAGAGAAAAGAATACAAACTAGCGATTAATTTAATTTATCCAAATATTACAGACAAAAAAGACAACAGGTATGTTTCGATAACTTATTTTGGAACCATTTCAGAAAACATTTAAAAAATGTTAAATACCTGTACAAATACAAAGGTAGCTTTTAAATCTTACAAGACGACGCGTGATTTGCTATTCAAAGCGAAAGAAAAATCTTGTTTCTTGACAAAAGCTGGAGATCATAAATTAGCTTGTACATATTGTAACGCAATCTACATAGGTCAAACTTCTAGGAATTGTAACACCCTATACAAAGAACATATTTCTGCATTTATAAATAACCACGCTGACAAATCTACATTTGCAAAAAATATTATGGATACCGTACATAGACCTACAGTAAATAATCGCATACAACCACTACATTTTTGTAATGACAAACGTAAACTAGACTTTTTTTTAAGCTTTAGAAGTCAAAAAGCACAAACACGACAATATCTGCCTTGTTTTCGATGAGTAAACTAATTTAATGAATTCCTCTTTCGTGGATATTCTTCTTCCTAATTAAATGAGCCAAAGAAAATAAATTTAACTATTCTTTCAAGAAAGTTGTAATAAGATAATTAGTTGATGTATGTCGATACTTTCGTTGTATAGAGTGTGCTTTATTACTGTTATTGTTTAGTTATTTTATTGTGTTAACTGTTATTATAGTTATTATAGGATAGTTCTATTTTTATGCTAAATATTGACATATATCACGTAGACATTTTGAAAGCCTCATCCGTCATCTGTGTTACATTTTATTTTCAATTTGATCGATTTTTTGATCAAAACATCAGAACATAGTAACAAATCTTTATCTATAGTCGTCATGATTTCGTACTAAATCAATGTTTATCTGTCTGAGAATGCTGTCAAGCAGCGAAACTAGTCACAGAAACATTGAAGAACATCCGAGAACATCTAGAATTCATAAGGGCCTCTTGCTCCAGTTAGCTTAGGTCGTTTCACCTACAGAAACAAAACCCAACAGTGAAGCCAGAGAAGTAATCTCCAAGTCTGTATGCAGTATGGACCAGTTTCACCAAGTAAGGGCAACAACAATCAATTAATTATAATTATTGATACCTCTCTTTAGACGATAAATCTATGGATAAATGGACAAACTATATGCAACTACTAGCAATAGTTCAAATGCAGCAAGTGCGTTATGGTGGCGCATTTTCATAAACATTTTTCTAATTTTAATAAACCATTTTTTTCTTGGTGCAACACTATCATTATTGTTAAAAATGTTGCAACAATCAAAGAGATTTAATTCATTCAAAACAATAAATACATAAATCATTGAACATTCTTGGTCTCTGACCGATGGCAGTTCTTGAGCAGATGGCAGAATTGTGCTCCTTGTAATAACAGAAATTATTGCCCCCTGATTGCAAGCAACAGGATTTCTTCCGACACGATCTTAATGTAGACACATGCACACACATACAACATACTTTTCTCCAAGAGTCATAACTTAAAAAATAAAGATGCACAAACTGACACATATAATTTTTTAATTTGTTACTTTCCACTTTGTCTTTTAAACAGCTAACTCACTTTAGCGAACGATATACAGACTGGGTAACTTAGAATTGTCCTTGGCCATATCTCAGGAACGGTTCATAGTACAGGCAATAGAGAACTTTTTTCTGCATTGAACTACAGGAGTTATTTTTTTTTGATAGATAGGTTCAGAATTACGTACTGAATGTAAAAACACAAAATCCTTACAAATTAGGAGGGCGGAAGTACCGCTATTTTGAGAAAAACCGTTTCGGCCTGTATCTCCGTAACCGTGCACTAGACCAAAAATGGTAATGACCTTTATTGTAGATAATTGCATTTTTCATCTTTTTTGTTAAATAATTTTTTTGCATCACTCACCGTTTACAACTTTTACGACTATTAGCATTCATTTATTGACTTTTTTACCTATATCTTTGTTAATAATTGTTTAAAAAATAAAATGCTTTTAACTTAACTTTTTAATCGACAAATTTTCTAGAACTTTTACTTAAAACTTTTTTTTCTAAAATTATTATTAGTGCATTTTCTTTAAAAAACCTGGACGCAGCAAGTGCGTTATGGTAGTGAATTTTCATAGAAATGATCTAGCACAAAATATTTTATTATAACTTTTTACCTTGTAACATAGAAATCTAAATTTTGGTGTATAGTTTACTTTTTATATCGTAAACCTACCTACCAAATTTGGTTATCATATATTTTTTATTTTTTAAGATAAAATGTTTTTTCAAATAAAAACTCAAAATTTTCTTGGAAAACCTCGTCCGATTTTTCTGATTAACGAACTAATCAAAGCTATTTACAAAAGGAAGGTACATGCCAAATTTTATCAAAATCGGCCCATTATTCTTTAAGATAAAATTTTTTTTCGAATGAAAACTCAAAATTTTTCCGGAAAACCTCGTCCGATTTTTCTGACTAACAAACTTGTCAAAGCGATTTACAAAAGCAAGGTGCGTGCCAAATTTTATTAAAATCGGCCTATTATTTTTTGAGTTATCGGCGTGATACATACACACACATATATATATATATATATATATATATATATATATATATATATATATATATATATATATATATATATATATATAAATTGAAACTGACCCCGGATATGGGTTGTAGGGGTCCTAGTTCGCGCTCATTTGCAAGAAATTTTTCAAAATTCAAAACTCGGGATCTCCCCATTAGTGAATTTTTCTACGAAAATTCACTGAAAACATTCACTAATGAGGAGACCCTGACTTTTGAATTTTGAAAAAAAATTTGAAATAGGCGCTAATTATGCCCCCTAGAACACACATCCGGGGTCATTTTCCATTTATATATATATATATATATATATATATATATATATATATATATATATATATATATATATATATATATATATATATATATATATATATATATCACACCGATAACTCAAAACCTAATGGGCCGATTTTAATTAAAATTGGTGGATACCTTCCTCTTGTAAGTGGCTTGGACAAGTTCGTTATCCAAGAAAATCGGCCCAGGTTTTCCCGGACAATTTTGTGTTTTCTTTCTAAAAAAAATCATATCTCCGGAAATGAAAAAGTAAGGGCAACTAAATTTGGTGCATGGTTTTATGTCATTATAGGTAAATTACCTACCAAAATTTAAGTCTGTAGGTTCGAACACAAAAAAGTTATAGGCATTTGAAGAAAAATAAATTGGGGTCTTCTTCTAAACGTTAAAGTCGCGAATTAAAACGTCAAAATTGGCAACATTTACGCAAAGTACCTGAAACTAATATAAGCTATGGAAAGAAAATGTCTCAAGAAGGATGGTTTACAAAGCCTGAAGTCTTAGCTTCAACCGTCGTTGTCCTTCATTTTACTAAAATATTTCCAGAAAAAATTATCGATTGAAAAGTGCAACATTTAACGCGTTATAACTTTGAAAATATTAATTTTAGAAAAAAAGTTTTTAGTAAAAGTTGTAGGAAATTTGTCGATTGAAAAGTTAAGTTATAAGCATTTTATTTTTTAAACAATGATTAACTAAGATATAGGTAAAAAAGTCAATAAATGAATGCTTATAGTCGTATAAGTTGTAAACGGTGAGTGATAAAAAAAAATTAACAAAAAAGATGAGAAATGCAGTTATCTACAATAAAGGCCATTACCATTTTTGGCCTAAAGTATATAAATATAGGTCGAAACGGTTTTTCTCAAAATGGCGGCACTTCCGCCCTCCTAATTTGTAAGGATTTTGTGTTTTTACATTCAGTACGTAATTCTGACCCTATCTATCAAAAAAAAATAACTCCCGTAGTTTAGTGCATTATGGACAAGAGTAACGGGCTCCTCTATTCCCTGTACTATCACTGTATAGATTCGGGAAACATATTGTCATGAGTAAACTTGCCATAATAAATCACTGAAAATTATTTTCAAGTTTCTAAAATCACGCTAGAGGCCGTAAGAACCACTGCTGGTCGGAAAATTGCGATTTCCATTTTCGCCTTTGACACACCCAGAGTAATGACCTAGCAACGCATGTTATTTCTTGCGTGGGAGGACGTTAAATGTATATATTTAAATTGGTAATTATTCCAGCTTAGCTCAACGGAACTTGATGCATTTAGACCTGTTGGAAAGAACTTTTCTTGGTCTACTATTCGCGCTCATTCCAGGTTTCGTTTATGTCTTACGTACACGTTGAGAGGACGTTGTTTGAATAGTGAGGTTATGTTGCTGTTTTTCTGAAAAAAAAAAAGAAATGGAACGGTATACCGATAATAACACAGTAGAATAGGCTACAACAAACTGAAGTCACTAGTGAAAACCGCAGTTCGATATAATTGCTGTAGCAGTCCAGTTTTTAATTACGAAGAGTTAAGTATAAGGATAGCTGGGGCTTTTATTCATTAGCAACCTTTTGAAATTCGGAGAGCAACGCAGTCGGTTCAGAAACGTATTGTACACTGTCTCAATGAAAACTGTGCACACATTGAGCATTTGTATTGAAATAATTATTTTCGTAATCTGCCCATTTGTTGCTATTTTGTTGTAACTATTTATTATTGTTATAAGATTGTGGAATAAAAATTTAACTGAAACGATTGTTTCCAAAGCCCTCGAGGGAAAAATAATATTACTTAAAAAAAGCCAATATCTAACTCAAAAACGACTACAGATAAGCATGTATAATGTTAATGAAAGTGGCTCTTAAATTTAATTTTACATTATTTCTCGCGTCAAAAATGGTAGGTGTCATTTGAAAAAATGAGGTTTTTGAAATTTTTTGCTTGTCAACTTTGAAAAATCGCAGTAGGCACATGAAACATAAAAAAATTATTGGTAATGATGCAAAATATCTGTCAAACCTTTTGTAAAGTTAATTTAAAAATTACAATAGATCAGGCGTTATTAATTTCTTAAAGGACCCCTGCAACTCCGATTTTTTGAGAAAAATGTGAAATGTCAAAAACTATGACAGATAAGTGTTGACAACTGGGACGTTATAAACTCAGAATCTAATGTGGAATCCAAGTATGAAATCAAAATGGGGTATTTCTATTAAAAAAACGTGGCGCCGATTTCCGGAAGTGCCACCATTTTATAAATATTTTATTTAGACTTGCAACAGTCGATTTTGGCCGACTATCAAATTTCATAATGACACGATTTCGGGAAATCCCAAATTTTCGAACGAACGAGCTACGTGAATCATCCTGTATATATATATATATATATATATATATATATATATATATATATATATATATATATATATATATATATATATATACACATTTATTTTTTAATCACACGAAGTTGATCTTGTTATACATTTAAATCTCACATACAAAAAGAAAAACCACTAGGCTGCTATAAAACAAGAAGAAGGACATTCTGCTCGCCGGATTAATTCGCTGATCCAGGCATCTTGTATTTAAAATAGCCTAAACAGAGTTAGTTCACAAACATAATAATGAACCAAAGTATTCCTGAACATAACTAAAAAAGATCAGATACGATCTATTGAGCACCACACAGGTAGTCAAACAAATTTTCCTTGTCATTTAATCTGTAGCATCTTAAGTCCTCTCGGTAAACAGAGATAGTTCACAAAAATAAATACTAACCCAAAGCATCCCCCATCATAACCAAAAAATGATCAGATACCATATATTGAGCACTATAAGGTAGGTACACAAATGTCTCTTAAACTTTTTAATCTCTAGCGTATTCAGTTCATTTGGCAAGACATTATCAAGTTTTGGAACATTGTAGCCAAAAGATATTTCAAAGCGGTTTTCTGGTTAGGAGGAGTTACGATACCACGAAAAATAATCCTATGGTAAAAGCACAGCGTACTCAACTTCAGTCTACTGTCCATATTAAGCCATTTTAATTCCCTCAATTTCTACGATACATGATCCCTACGACGCTATCCAAAAATATACCTAAGACACGAGTTTTATGTCTTCTGTATTCTGTTCCTGGTGGCTAAATACAGGGTTAGTGCACTGATGCTGCATATAAAAAAGTTCGACAAGACCAATATCACAAAGCACCCTTTTTATTTCAACAGATAAATACTTCTATGTAAGCAAAGCAGTTTTAAAACAGCATACGACCTTTTCTAATATTTTGAAATTTGACTAGTAAACCTGAAAGTATTGTTAAAAATAACCCCCAAATTACTAACGCTCCGAACGGCCTGTATCTCGTCAGCATTTATTTTCACAACCAAATTTTCAGTTATTTCAGCTACAGCTAATCTATTCCCAAATAAAAGCAGCTTAGACTTGGCCGGATTTTAAAACAAAGACCGTTCCTTCGAAAATTGTACCAAATTCGGCAGGCCACTATTAATATTGGCTTCCGCCTCACGAGTCTGTGCTTTTTCAAACGCCAAATATAACTGGGTATCGTCAGCATACATGTGATCTTGACAGTGTTCCAGCTTACGAAACGTGCTGCTCGTGTAAATACTGTACAACACGGGACGGAGGATTGATCCTTTTGGGACATCTACACTAATCAGACGCGCCGCTGAATAATTTCCACCGATTTTCACACTCAGGGTTCTCTCTTCCAGGTAATTAGCATTTATATATATATATATATATATATATATATATATATATATATATATATATATATATATATATATATATATATATATATATATAAAACGTATAAAGTCTAAAACTGACCCTGGACATGAGTTTCCGAGGGTCTAGTTCAGGTAAATTTAAATAAATGTTTGCCAAATTCAAAAGTCGTGGTCTCCGCAACAGCAGATTTTGGCACTAAAATTCGCTGAAAACAAAATAAGCTTAAAGGAAAATAACAAAAGATACTAGAACTTTTATTTTACCTTCAACCAATACTATATTTAATCAATTATTTAAATTATTTAATTATCAAACTAAATAGTACTTATTTAATATTCAAAACGAGAGTAAACCATGACATAGCTTTGCGGTATATAATGAAGCTTTTATTACTTTAAGGCGAGCTTAATCGATCAAGTTAAAAATTGATTAAAAGGCAGTTTTATGTAAGTCATCAGATATTATCTTAAAAAGTCTATAATAATATACCGGAAATTATTTAATCGCCTACATTTAAAATGGTGGAATCCGTTTATAAAAACCGTAACACGTGTCTACCCTCTTATGGAGTAAGCCTGGCGGATTCACATAAATTTACATTCATAATTAATGCGCTTTATGTAAAGCAATATATGTGTAAGCAAACTGAAAGAAGAACAAAGATCATTGTTTTAGTCTTGTTAGTCAAGTCAATGAATCAAAGCTCTGGAACCAACAACGAATCTTTTTAGATAATATTTGACGGTAACTTAGTTAGTGAAGCGATCATCAGGTTTTTTTTTGTAATGTGTTGTGTTGATTTGGGTTCTATAAGTGTACTTATCAGTGCTCATCACAGGTTCCAATCATCACTTAGTGAAGAAACATTCTAAAACGTTTTAAAAACACATTTGTAGCTTGGTGCGGCCCCAATTAAATTTTCAGGCCTAAAACGCAGCGTAACATAGTGAAAAGATCAATGTTTAGGGAACGAAATTTTTACAGAACTATCGTTTTATACAGTAACTACGACGTTTGTGCCAAACTATGATTTGGTAAAATTCATATTATAAAATGTGAAAAACGAAAGCCTGAACAAAATATTGTAAACAAAATAGGTTCACGTCTCTTAAAATGATTTTAAAACAGTTTTTTTTATTCTGTAACTAGATGTTTACCTATACGCTTCGGGTACAACATGTTACGATCACCTTTTTGCTACCGTACCACTTTACTGGATTCTACAGAATATCTCAGACAATTTTAATGGTTACTACGCTTTTTAAATAAATAACGAATAAGCTGCGAACCAAAAAAAAACCATGAAAATTCGCTACATAATTATTTGATAAACACCTTACTAGTCTCCAGCTAGAGGAGAAAATCTTTTCAATGAGATCTAATGGTAAAAAAGGGTGAGATAATATTTTTATATTTCATTTTTCGTTGAGAGGAATTAAATATTACATAGGATTTTCGCTACACATAAAATGGGAAAATTATAAGCAGAATGACAACTGAAAAGATGCCGACAATCAAGCCGCTAGCAAGAAGTCGTAAATAAAACATGACAGTTACTGGATGAAAGCGACGGTTGGATGTAGAACAGTTCGACTGGGCCTGTGCGAGGAACGAACGCTGGGAATGCATATCTCTCAGACACAAAAGAGTCAAATGAGTAAGTAAAGGATAGAAGAATATCTGGCAGCAGGTGTGTGAGGCCTGCTAGCAGACCGAGTTGGTTACTTAAGGCGACGCAAAGCCTGACTCGCTCTCAGATGGTCGGTGCCTGTCAAATGGGCAACCACTTCAGCTAAGTACCGCGTTACCCTCAGATTGTCAGTGGTCTAGAAATATACAACAACTAACTACCGCGCTATCTCAGATTTTCGGTGATGGTTAAATGCATAACACAGCAACTAACTACTGCGCTATCTTGAATTTTCGGTGGTTGTCTGATTGACAGCAACAGCAGGTAACTACATAAGACAAGTTCTGCGTTAGGTAAGAGATCGGCATGTGGTATGCCTAGTGCAGAAAGAATGATGTCTATGTAAAAGATCTTAGTGCCGAAGTAACAGGTTTTCCTTTTTAATGCAAGTTTAGTTTCGTTCTAACAACTTTCGCTGCCGTAGTAATAAATTTCATCACCGTTGTGATAAGTTTTTGTCTTCGTCTGAGTCTTAACCTTTATGTCCACCAATAACCTCAAAATCAAATTGTGAGCTTGAGAGCTAAAATTTATGGCTGGTATCTAGCTCTGCTGTCTAGTATTCATCAGGAGTCCAAATTTATCTTAACCCTCCTAGGCTAACCTCACACTAGGTCTAGGTATGCTCTTCATGTAGTCCAGGTCCAGGCTTTGATAGGCCTTAATACAGGGTGCCTTCCTGGCTCAAGATTGTTGGATGCTGATGCTGTCTGGAAGCAAATGATTAGTCTTGTAACTTATGCGAGTGAGTCGAAACTTTCTTTTACGTCACTTATAGACAGTTTTTTTTAAATTATGATATAAAATAAAAGTCATTCAAAGCCAGTCAGTTTATTCAACATTGTTTAAACAGTGACGTTGTTATTGGGGCCATTCATTTATTTGAATTATACGCTGTAGCCTAAATAGTAAACTTAATTAATTAATGACGTAATTTAAGCATGTACATTACTGATGTCAGAATTGCTGCCTTTTAACCTTTTGTTCTTGTTTACTGTTCAATCCATTCACTAAATTTCACAACACAAATATTTACATATCTGTATAAACTTCAGTATTAGGCTCAGATAAACAAAAATATTTTTTTGCAAACAAGCACGCTACTCAAACAACGTTAACAATTCTATCTGGCCAGATAAAATAATTAAATATAAGATTACATGTTTACATTTAAGGGCATTTTTGATTTGCCAATATTGTTTCTCCCTTGTCCATTTTCTTTGAAGTTACTGTTTTCAATTTCATAAAACAGAGCACTCAACACCATGCCAAATTCATTTATGATTAATAAAAACTTGTACTTGTCTTTTACTTTGGCTATTTAATTTAATAACCTTTTCCTTACCAAGCTCTTTTCGCTTCAGCAGTACTATAATTTCGAAGATTAACTAGACATCTAAAGAGTAAACATCCACGTAAGCAGGGTCTTGAACTGGAAGTCTGAAAAGTGTGAGAGTTTGGTCAAGACTGACCGAACAACAGTAAGTATTTAGTCTAATTATCCTTCTAATTTGACGTGGTGACCTCTGTTGGGTTAATTATTGTTAAATACATTAACTTTGAAGCTTAGATTAGTTAATGTGATTGTCTTGGCCTTAACAATAAATAAGGTAGGGTCAAAAGCTTACTATTCCGGTTGAAAAGCTTTAAAAACATCACGCGAACACACACGTGGTACGTAGCCTAAGTGGCTGAGGAGGTAAAGTCTCAGGAAACTGAGAAAAAAATCCCAGCACATTCCTGCCTTAATCAAAAATAAAACCCACATTCTCTGTGATATTGATAAAGATGAGGTTTTGGCTGAGAACTTTGAAAATATTCACAAAATTGAAGACGACATAACTCCAGAACAAGAACACATAAGAGACACAGTGAATAACTTTCTAAATACTCCACTTTCCCTAAACGAAACTGAACATAATTCTTTTTACATATAACTAGATGAGATTAAAATGGTTATTAAAAACTTACCAAACAAAAAATCACGAGCGCCAGACGGCATTCACAATTTGTTGCTTAAAAAATGTATCACATAAAGCTCTTGAGCAACTTACACACATAACTAACGCACTAATAAAATTTCACCACTTCCCCACATCTTGAAAAACAGCCATAGTTATTCCTATACATAAACCAGGTAAAACTCCCTCAGAGTTAAATAGTTATAGACCAATCAGTTTACTAAACACAATTGCAAAACTAACTGAACGAATAATATTATTTAAAATCAAAAACATTGAGCCCAAACTCAAGATATTACCTAGTTGCCAATTTGGTTTTAGACAATCTCACAGCACGATAATGCAGGTAGCAAGATTAGCTAATGATATAACAAAAAACTTCAAACAAGGTAGAGAAACAGCAATGGTCCTTCTGGACATAGAAAATATTTGATAGTGTGTGGTTAGAAGGACTCATATACAAATTCATAAAATACAAATTTCCACCCGCCATAATAAAATTAATACGTAGCTACCTCACCCACAGGACATTCCAAGTCAAAATAAATAACTGCCTCTCACACACAAAAAACCATCAATGCAGGAGTTTCCCAGTGTTCAGTAGTAGGTTCAACACTCTTTAACTACTGTCTCGCAGATATTCCACACTTTGAGAAAACTAAATTGGCCATGTACGCCGATGACACTGCCATATACGCACACTCGTTCTCCAGACGTGTCGCCAACAAACAGATACAATCCCTTTAGACATACTACAAGGATACTATGACAAATATAAAGTTAAATTAAACACCTCTAAATCCGAGAACATAATCTTTAGCAAAAAACTTGACACTATTAAAATTTTTGCACCACTAAAAATATCACAGCAGCAAATACAGCCAACGAATAATGTAAAATACCTAGGCGCACACCTCGATCAAAGGCTAAATTTCCACAAACATATCAATTCGTTACAAAATAATGCTTTCTCTGCAATGCGTTATTTATACGCCACCCTGATCAATAGAAACATGAGTTTTGTAAATAAAAAGCTAATATACACGGCGGTACTCCGACCGACACTCACCTATGGATAGGTTTGGGGTGGTCCCTTCAAAACAAGACTTCTTCCTCTCCAAAGGTTTCAAAATAGACGTCTGAGACTAATCACAGGTTTAAGAAGATACACAAGAGTTAACACCCTCCATTCCGTAACAAATCTACGCACTTTAAAAGACCACATAAATAATATTTCTGACAAATTATACAACTTTTCTATTAATAACAGTAAACTCACTGAAAACCTAACCAACATCCCACAAAACAGTAATATTAAAATTAAACACAAATTGATATACCAGCATTTGCAATTATTCAACGAAGACTTTGTCTCCAACTAACATGCCTACTTAAACAGAAGGACACAAGTCCAAAACAATCACCCACACAATTAATCATCTGGATCGGGTTTTTTAAACAGCTACATTTTCCTGATAATTCCACACAAATTACTATGTAACTTTATAACAGCTCTAAGCTTCTCACACATTATTATAAGTATAAATTGTATACACATCCGTAGATTGTACAGTGAAAATATATTAATTATAGGAGTTTCACATTGACACGGTTTTATAACCTGTAGCAAGAATATGTATGTATTTTTGTAAATATTGTTCTGATTGTAAATACAGTTTATTGAGTTGAGAGGGGGTAACGTGTTCAACGGATATGCTGATACGCGGGCGGGTAGGGTTCTCGGACCGGGTTTTCTTCTCGCGCCATCAATCTAAAATCTTGTTTTGTTTCATTTTAATATATAGTAGAAACAATAGTTTCCAAATTTCATACGTTTCCAACTAGGTGACACTTTCAAAAAGTGTTTAAATGTGCGCCTATTAGGACATCTAAAACCGATCATTACGGTCTGTTTAAATTTAAAGCATTAATTTTACCAATATGCCGTACTAATAGTGTAAAATTCTAATAAAAATTCGCTACTATAACGCACTTGCTGCGTCCAGACTTTTTTAAAATCTGTGGCTAACGAAAAATCACTTTAAGGCTAATTTTCCGATCGTATCTCATCGCACATCAAATATCAGCCACCACCATTTTTTCTTCGGATCTAAAATGGACCGGTGAACTTACTTATTTAAAAAAAATTATTTACATCATTTTCTAAAAATATTTTAGTAAAATGAAGGACACTGACGGTTGAAGATGAAACTTAAGGGTTTGTAAAACACCCTCCTTGGGACATTTCCTCTACATTTTTTTATTGGATACGGGAGGGGGAAATGCTCATGCAGACCCCATTCACGACACCATAGTGCCGTGGGATATCGAGGTACTGTGGGACTGTACTCACTAAAACTCCCTCCCTAGGAGTACCGGACCTTAGTCCATACCTCCGTCGGAAAAGATTCACACAATGACTTTTTGGGTTTGAATATTTCCATTCTGTTTTTGCCACAGGGGCGTTAGCGGATAAGTATAGGCTTTGGACGCTTATGCTTATGTGGAAGTTACTCGTCGTAGTCGGCGGCTCTATGGAGAAGAGCATTTGGGTGAGAAGCGGCTTTTGCGAACTGAGTTGTGGATACTTGAGTTATAAACTCGAGTATCCAAGGCATTTCCAGATCAGAGTGAATCTGACTGTTTCTGACAAACCATGGCGCTCCGGTAACCATTCTCAGAATTTTATTCTGGATGATTTGAAGGGTCTTTATATGTGTTGCGGCCACGGTGGCCAATGCAGGTGATGCATAGGTCAAGGCCGTCCGGATGATGACTTTGTACATGAGCAACTTAGTGTTCATGGACAATTTGGAATTTCTATTTAGAAGTGGGAACAGCTTCGAGATGAACATCGAAGCTTTTCTTCGGGCGTGATTGACATCGGGGCGCCATGTTAAGTGTTTGTCGAGGAAAACCCCGAGGTATTTGGCGGAATCTTGCCAGGGAATTAGACGGTTGTCTAATGATACGTGTTCGTGAGGTGTGTGTCTCCTCTTGGAAAATAGGACAGCTGAATATTTATCGAGGTTTATGGCTAGAAGGGATTTCCTATCCCATGTTTGCAGCTCGACTACGGCGGTCTGAAGTCGTTCGGTTATTATCCTCGGCTGAGTGGAGCTGCTGATGATGGTAGTGTCGTCTGCGTACAGTGCGTATGTCACGTTTAGGGGGGCTGTCGGAATGTCTGCGACAAATATATTGTACAGCAGAGGGGAGATAGCAGAACTCTGCGGGAGACCAGCCGTGGCTGAGTATGTTCTTATGTTCTAGATCTGGTTCCCAGATGTTTGACCTGGAAATTCCTCTGCTGCAGGTATGACCTGATTAGCAGAATCAGAGGGAGAGGATAACTGAATGATAGAAGTTTGTTTAGGAGGCCCGCATACCAAACCCTATCGAAGGCTTGAGCAATGTCGAGAAATATTTGTTTTAGGTTCTTTGCCTAAATGTTGCCAATTTTGACGTTCCAAATGGCGACTTTAACGTTTTGAGGAAAACCCCAACTTTGTTTCTTTCAATGCCTATAACTTTTTTGTCTGTTAACTTGCAGACCTAAAATATGCCGTACTTATAGTGTAAAATTCTAATAAAAATTCACTACTATAACGCACTTGCAGCGTCCTGAAAGTTTTTTACTTTTCGATAATTTTTCGCCTTCGGAAGATTGTACTTGCTGCGTCCTGAGTTTTTATTCCTTCTTCTTTAAATCTTGAATATTGCATGCATAAAGATACGACAAGCGGCTAAATAGAGTACTTGTTGCGTTAGAACTTATTTTGCTTTACCCTATTTCAAGGGCGGCTCCACAATAAGTGCCTGTCGTGGAAAAATAATATTTTTGCTATGCTATATTTTAATAACTTTTTATTTACTTTTTTACCTCCTGCATTCAACAAACATAATTGGTATATCGAGGATCTCAGAGAATCGGCAGCCATTAATACAGAATACAGAATAAGTATAGTGTTAATCGTTGCAGACGTTATATACATCCATATCCATATAAAGCAATCGGGCGGCGGTGTGTATTTTTTGGCGCTCTCAGGAAATGCGATACTTCAGTGCGAAATAATCGCCGAATCTTGATGATCTTCGTCGAAAACGACCGAATAAGCAATCTGTTGTGCGCTATAAAATTTCCAGTTTGTAGTGGACTTTTGGTAGAGCGTGTGTACCTACTACCTAGTAATTTTCGTCTTCGCGTCGGATTGATTTTTAATTAGATCATTTCGTTGTTGTTTATATGTTCTAACAAGACAATTATTATTATTATTATTATTATGGTTACTACTTTGGGTTGCTTAATAAGTGGACATAATAATTGTGATACTGTGATTAATTCAGTGGATATTTTCAATTTAAAGGTTACCTTTTTAAGGGACTTTTTAACTACTATAACGTATAACTAACTAGAGGAAAACTTGATAAGTAGTTAATAATTATTAAGTTTAGTAAGTAGGTTTCTTCATAATACATTTTCGGAGAAAAAATAGGCGAGCCCTTCATTTTTATATTAAAAAATTCACTAATAAAGAGGTATCGATGGAGAGACTTTGCGAAAATTTTTTCAGATGAGCACGAACTAGGACCCCTAGAACCCATATTCGAGGTAATTTTTATATGTTTATATATATATATGTATATATATATATATATATATATATATATATATATATATATATATATATATATATATATATATACATACTTAGAAAGTTGAGTTTTGATGTATAGTAGGGCCTTACCCAGGGCAACATACTTACCAAATTTCAACGAACTCATCCATGCCATTAATAAAAGAAATGCACTTGCCGAGTTTATATATATATATATATATATATATATATATATATATATATATATATATATATATATATATATATATATATATATATATGGATGAGTTCGTTAGTCAGGAAAATCGGATAACGTTTTCCGGAAAAATTTTGAGTTTGGTTTCAAAAAATCTTTTTCTGCAAAAATTACAAAGGTATTTTAATGAAATTTGGCGGATATGTTGCCTTGTAACCTTACTACACATTAAAATTTAACTTTATACATTTTTAGAAAATTGAGTTATTCAAATTTTGAGTTTTCTTTTGAAAAAAATTTTTTCTCCGAAAATTACAAAGCTATTTTGATGAAATTTGGTAAGTATGTTGCCCTGGGTAAGGCCCTACTATACATCAAAACTCAACTTTCTAAGTTAGTAGAAATTTGAGTTATTTAAATTTGAAACATTTAATAAAAATGTACTACCATAACTCACTGGCTGCGTCCCGAACGTTTTTTCTTGCGCACCCCCAATGCATTAAGGCACGAGCCGCTACTGCCCTATTTACACAACGTCGTATTACAGACTTCTTCGCTTTGGAATGTACATAGCTATTAGTGTGTTAAGACCTTTTATTTATATTTTGACAATGTTGCTTATGTAATCTGTCGTTGTTTTTAATGAGAGGCTTTGTAAAGATTTTTAAGCAAACTCCTTAACTGCAACATTTTTAACAGACGGTACTCGTACGTCCAACCGGGCAGCTAAGACAGGTGCCCTATATTAATAATTAAAACTTATCTACATCACGATACACTCCCGGTAAATAATTTTGCATCAGACAACGCGGAAAGTGGCACACTTCTTACTCAGATGGAGTTAACCTTTTGTAAATTCGTGCATATGCTGCCAACAGATAGCACGATGCATGTATGACCAGTGGCATCTTCTTAATTAAATTGTTGCCTTGATGATGATATGATTAATGACCAAAAAATTAACCCCGATGTCTTATTAATCTAGTAAATCATTAAACAATCATTATTACCTTGCAGAGGGTTTCCTAATGTAGTCATTAGCTATGCTCATTTGCCAACTACTATGCTGTTGCTGTACGCTGGATGACGGTCTCCACAAATTGAAAACTCGTGCCGGTCATCCATCTCAACGTGATTCAGATATCGTTGCCTCGTAACGTTTTATTGTTATATTTTTTCCTGAAAACAAAGACGCACATTAAGAGAAAAGTCTGAACGCAGCAAGTTGGCTATGGAAGTGAATTTTCATAATCATATTTTTAATAGGAAATATGTCTTTTTAAATGCAACCAGGCATCAAATTGGTTACCGGTCTAACATATAGTAGAAACAATGTACCATATTTTAACAAAATAACTGTAGTTGTTCACAAATATACACAAAATTTCCGAAAATAAACCTAAAATTTTTCTGATAAAACTGATTGCCTAGACAACGAACCATAGATTAATAACAAATTGCGTTCTTGAAATTTAAAGCATTTAATTTTCATTATCATCATTTCATTAAATTCGCTTCCAAAACGCAGTTACTGCGTCTAGAATTTTTTTCTTTCACACATGCATTATATTTCAATAAAAAATTAAAAAATACAATAATCTAAGGGATGTACTAAAAAAATTGTATCACGACGTATGCGCCACCCTGTGATTGTCAAAATAATTTTATAAGATGCAGTTCAGGACACCCTATAATTAACGTGTACAAGTTTTTCTCGTATCTTGTATAATAACGAATATATTGAGATTTACCGTAGAAATGCGTCACCCTGTATATATGTAAACAGATAAAAACTAAAATTAACCTCGAATATGGATTCTAGGGAGGCTAGTTTGCGCTCATTTGAAGAAATATTTTCTAAATTCAAAAGTCGCGGTCTCCTCATTAGCGTATTGTTTCCATGGAAATTAGCTAAAAATTATAGACCATTAAACCATAAACTTAACTAAAACTACTGCCAAAGCATAAAAGAAAAGGTCTATGCGAAATGAATTTTCTGGAAATATTTGAGTAAAATGAAGGACAATGACGGTTGAGTATAAAACTTAAGGGTTTGTAAAACACTTTTCTTGCGACATTTTCTCTAGATAAGCAGTATTTGTCTTAGGTTCTTTGCCTAAATGATGCCAATTTCGACGTTTTAAATCGCGACTTTAACGTTTTGAGGAAAACCACAATTTTGTTTCTTTAAATGCCTATAACTTTTTTGTGTTTTAACTTGTAGACCCAAATTTTGAAACATAGTTTACATTTAGAGTATTTAACTTGACAATCCACTTACAATCGACTCATTATTTTTTTATTTATCGGTACGATATATATATATATATATATATATATATATATATATATATATATATATATATATATATATATATATATATATATATAAACAGAGCTCCTCAATAGTGACTTTTTCGTTTAAGGAAAAATTCGCTAATACAAGCTCTTGATATATGTACGTAGAGAAAAAAGACAATGACGCGGTACGCTTGAAGAAAGACGATTCAAGGTGGGCCAGAAGGTAAAGAAAAGAACATAACGTAACATTACATTTATTTATTGGCCAAGGATTTACACAATAAATATAGCCAATCGTCTCCATAGGATAAAAGCCTGGAAGCACCAAGTGCGTTATGGAAGTGAATTTTTATAAAAATGCTTTGAATAGCAAATATGTCTTTTTAATGCAAGCAGTCATCAATTTGGTTACCGGTATAACCTATATAGTAGGAACAATGTGCCATATTTTATCAAAATAACTTGTTGTTGTTTGAAAATCTACAACATTTTTCCGACAATAAACTTTAAATGTTGTTGTACTAGCCAACAAACCTCAGGTTAATAGTAAATTGAGTTACTGAAATTTGAAGCATTTAATAAAAATTTGCTACCAAAACGCACTTACTGCGTCTCGATTTTTTTACAAACACATTTCGATCAAAATGCAATAAAATAAGGGTGTTCGAAAAAAAAATTGCAGGGATCACCAACGACTTATGGCCCAGCTTGTGTTTGTCAAAATAATTTTACAAGGTGCAGCTCAAGACACCCTATAATTAACTTATACCATTTTTTCTCGTCTCTTGTATAATAATAATTATATTGAGCTTTACCGTAGAAATGCTTTACCCTATATATATATATATATATATATATATATATATATATATATATATATATATATATATATATATATATATATATATATATATATATATATATATATATATGTAAACAGATAAAAACTGAACGTAAATCCGGATTCTAGGGGGGCTAGTTTGGGCTCATTTGAGGAAATCTTTTTAAAATTCTAAAGTCGCGGTCTCCTCATTGACGAATTTTTTGTACGAAAATTAGCTAAAACTTATGGACCATTAAACCATAAACTTAACTAAAACTACCTCCAAAGCATCAGAGAGAAAATAACTAACCTGTTGTATCTCAGCCCTTTTTGTAAAACTTAGATCGTTTATATCTGTTGACAAAACATAACAAACACTGTTTAGTCCACCCACTAACATTAATAAAATCGTAAAGCAATAAGTTGCACTTGTATATTAAAATTCCCAAATAACACAAATAATCTGTCAACTGAATTTGAAAGCAGATAAACCATATAATAATACACGATAAACGTCAGTTACAGCGTGTAGTTGACCTGCGCAATGATATCAAATGTTCCGTTGACAGGTAACGACTCAGACATACTAGATATCATATATCTATAAACCAGTTTTTACCATTGCCAATAAAAAGCGGTGATATTAAAAATAATGCTTCAAATTTAAATAGCTCAATTTTCTGTAAACCTAGAAAGCTGAATTTTGGTACATAGTTAGGCCTTTTCTAAAGCAACAGGTCCACCAAATTTCATTGAAATAGCTTTGTAATTCTCTGGAAAAAATTTTTCGAAAGAAAACTCAAAATTTACCCAGAAAACTTTGTCTAATTTTTCTGAATAACGAACTCGTCAAAGCTATTAATAAAGAAAACGCACCTGCCGAGTTTCATCAAAATCGATTGATTATCTTCTGAGTTATCGGTTGGATACATACATATATATATATATATATATATATATATATATATATATATATATATATATATATATATATATATATATATATATATATATATATATAAACATATATAAATCGAAACTAACCCCGGATATGGGTTCTAGGGGCCCAAATTCGCGCTCATTTGAAAAAATCTTTGCAAAATCTCACCGTCGATACCTATTTATTAGTAATTTTTTTACAAATTCACTAAAAAGCTACATAACTACACAATACAGGTTAAAAATGCAGATATACCTACAGTATGATCAAAATATATAAAAGTAAATTTGCACAACATAAAGACATGCAAAAATACAAAATCCTACAAAACACAAAGGAACAACAGCTGGCTGGCAAAGATCGAGCGCTTCATGAAGCACAGGGTCATTGAGGTACTCCGCCACACTGTAGTAAGCCTTCACAATTAGCAATTTCTTCAAGGTAGTTGTAAAAGAATTGATCCTCATTTTTTTATGCGCGTTGGGTAGCTTGTTAAAGACGACATATGATGAAGCGCGATCTCCAATTCCCAGTCAGCGCGAGTGTTGTAACCGTCATAAAACGAATTGATTTTTTCTGCATTCTCAACACCCTCACAATGGGACCCCACTCCAGAATTATGTAAGAGATTTTCGAGTGCATGTGTGCAAAGTAGAATAACTCCAAGACCCCAAGGTCAACAGTATATTTCAACTATTTGATTGTATAACAAGCTGTCGAAAGCTCTCCACACAATCTATCAATGTAAGCCAACCAGCCTAGTCTGTAATCTAATGTAACACCCAAGAACTTTGCTTGAGTAGCATTTTTTATTTGAGAACTTCCAGGACAAACCACAAGATTCCCCGAAGAATGTCCAGGAGCCGAAATGTCATAACTAAGGCATATCAATTTACCTCTGTTGAGGACAAGTTTATTTTCTATAAAATTGATTCAGTTCCATCGCAAACAATATACAGCCAATAAGCGACAGGTGCGAAACATAAATTAAATAGAGTAAGGGCCCAGCACAGAGCCCTACGGGATACCCCGCTCTGCCGACCAAACATTGAATTTATACCCCCGAGTAAGACGAAGTTTTGCATTCCACTCACGTAACTAATTAACCAATCAAGAGCCACTCCTCTGGCTCAGGTGGACTCAAACTTAGACACAAACACATCACGATCGACTAGGCCGAAAGGCTTGCTCAAGTCCAAAAATCGACTCAATACGCTGGCTGAAAGAAATTGAGAGGAGAAAGGCAAGAATTATTTGACGTACAAGGTGTGGCGCTAAGACCTTTAGTTAGCCGTTTCTCAATAACTACTGCGATTTGAAATTTGAAAATTTACACATACGATCGAGACAAATTCCAGTTCAGTGAAAATAGCTTACTTTATGTCAAACTTCCGGTTTAACCGGAAGTGAGCATCAACTTGCTTATTTTAAATACAACATGGTAATTTTTATTATATTTTAGAATTCATTGAATTTGAGATAAATTATTACTAATACACCATATGTCAAAAATCAACCGTTTTCGAAATTTTTCGATTTTTTTGCAAATTCTCGCGAAAACCAAGGTGAACGTTGCACGCTCTCTCTCTCTCTCTCTCTCTGTGGAAATGCAACTGAGAAGTCTCAGTTTTTGTACAGATTACCATCATATTGGTACCTAAACGACGCGTTTGATATCGTTTCTTTTAAATATACAGGGTGATGAGAATTAGCCGTGCCATTTGGTAAAATTGAAATTACAATTACTCGCTTATTTCAATTGGAACATCCTATATTTTATGAGCTACTTCGCTTCGCATCCGGTTTCCCTTTCAACGTGTATTAGCATTCCCTATACCTAAATTCCACCGTTTCCCGAATATTTCAATTTTATTGGATTCACTTGATTCAAATTGTCACAATAGATTTAAAGCAGGCTTTGGAAGTTGATAATATGCTTGTTGACGTCTACATGTCAAGACCCACCCCTTACAAATGAGAACATGACATTTGTTGGGCCTTCTCGCGTAAAAAAGGGAACACTTTGTATTTGCATACAAATCGCTGCATTTCCCTTGTTTTAGTTCTGTAAAATCAATGTGTTGTTAACTAACTTGTAAAACCAAAATACAACACAACAATATAGGTAGTTATTTATTATAAATAACTACAGAACTTTACTAATAGCTAGTGGAAAACTAAAACACAAAAACAAATTAAAAAATTGTGGAACTTATAACAAATACTCAAAATTACTCCCACTGACATGGAGGCATTTTTTTAATAATCTTATAATGTTTTGGTTCGTAACCTTTCTGATTTGTCTCGAATTCAGTGAATTGAAGGCACGTAAAACTCTACCTACCATGCCTTCTTTTGTGGTGGCAGGTTCGTGGTAAACTTTATTTTTGATGTAGCCCCAGATGCTTGCATCCAGAGGTGTTAAGTCAGGGGACCGTGGTGGCCATCTACGTGGGCAGTTATTGGCAATCCACCTGTCTTCAAAATGTTGTTGCAAAAAGTCATGAGCTAAATAGAAACTGTGGGGCGGTGCTCCGTCTTGCTGATGCCAGCTTGTTCTAGCTTCTTCTAAACTGAATGTGTTGAGAGAAACTAGAATCACTTCGTGCAAAATATCATTATAACTCATACCAGTGAGATTTTCATTGTATATTTTGATCCCAAAATTATCGTTCCTAATTGCACAAAACACATGGAATGACCACCTGTCTTGGAAATAGTTGATCCTGGTAACATGGGGATTCTCATCTGACCAGAAGTGACTATTGTGGCGATTGTGCATGCCATTTTTGGAGAACTTCGCCTCATCGCACCAAATAAGTCTCTTGCAGAAATTCTCATCTTCTTGTGTTTTCAATAGGAACCATTCACAGAACTCAACACGTCCAGGAAGATCGTTTGGTTTCAAACCATGTATCGGGTGGTAAGAGAAGGGTTTCCAATGATGCTTTTTTAAAATCTGTGAATCGTTCTCGCTGACAAGCGTAATTCTTTTTTGCAATCCCTAATAGATGCCTTGGGATCAGCAGCAAAAAATGCTAGTACGTTCACTTCATTTACTTTGTTATCGACGAGTGGCTTACGCTTCTCTACTTTTGGGCGAAAACTCCCATGCTGTAAACAATTCTGCAGCAACCTCTTTACCATGTCGTGACTGGGTTTCGGTTTATTCTAGTACTTTTCTGCAAATGCACGGTATGTTCGGCCCACAATTCGTTGACACTCACCATAAGTAATTAGAAGCTCCAAAAAATCGTCGTTTTTGTACTGCAAATTTGCCATTTTTGCACCGCGTTGACTGATAGTATCTCGATTTTTATGACAATAAGCTTCGCTTGACGCTCTTTTGACACGTAGATGTCAACAAGAATATTATCAAGTTCCAAAGCCTGCCTTAAATCTATTGTGGTAATTTGAATTAAGTGAATCCAATAAAATTGAAATATTCGGCAAACGGTGGAATTTAGGTATAGGGAATGCTAATACACGTTGAAAGAGAAACCAGATGCGAACCGAAGTAGCTCATAAAATATAGGGTGTTCCATTTGAAATAAGCGAGTAATTGTGATTTCAATTTTACCAAATGGCACGGCTAAGTCTCATCACCCTGTATACTTAAAAGAAACGCTATCAAACGTGTCGTTTAGGTGCCAATTTGAGGGTAATCTGTACAAAAACTGAGTCTCCTCAGTTGTATTTCCACACACAGAGAGAGAGAGAGAGAGAGAGAGAGCGTGCAACGTTCACCTTGGTTTTCGCGAGAATTTAAAAAGAAATCGAAAATTTTCGAAAACGGTTGATTTTTGACATATGATGTATTAGTAATAATTTATCTCAAATTCAATGTAGAATTCGAAAATATAATGAAAATTACCATGTTGTATTTAAAATAAGCAAGTTGATGGTCACTTCCGGTTAAACCGGAAGTTTGGCATAAAGTAAAATATTTTCATTGAACTGGAATTCATCTCGATCATACGTGTGTAAATTTTCAAATTTCAAATCGGAGTAGTTATTGATAAACGGCTAACTAAAGGTCTTGGCGCCATATCCTGTATTCTGTGACATAGCAAATTCCATGACGTTATTTAAAGGATACATGCTTGAGAAAAGGAAAAGAGACCAAGTGAAAACTTCTGGAAAATTTGGAAGTTACAACGAAACGAAGAGGTCTGCAGGAGAGAGAGAATCATAGTTGCGACAACAGGGCAACAGCGCCTGTATATTGTGATGACGTTTATGATGTACTTTATATAACACTATTTAAAATACAATATTTTAAGATAGCTCTATCTTTACAATTTCGAGAAGACTTTAATTCTTATAAACGAAACCCACTTTCTGTTCTCACACCATACCCGTATTCGGTAATACTACGGTCAGGATATCTCTTTTGTAACATGTGATGTATCCCACAATATAGTCATTAATTTATTATATATAACACACATTTAAAAAGACGAATCTCAATTCATCCCTCTGTGTAACTGGTTATCAAATACTTTCTACGAAAATCCTGAAAAAGAATCTCACGATCACAACTCAAATCACTATCATTAAGATTATTAAACTCTGGAATATCACGCAATAACTCTAAATTATTGACGCCTTTGGGTTGAAGAGAATTTACCAACAAAAGATTTTTGACGATATTTCGTACTTTCACCTGTTATACATTAAAATAACAGTCTTTATGATTTCCTTTCATTCTGAACTCGGAACGAAAAGAAAACTCGTGTACTGTTGAACAGTTTAAAATTGCGTGCAATGTATGTTGAAAAAAAGTGCCGGGTGTAACGCGGACTGTCTCAGAATTTACATAATTGTTGCAATTGTGCGTTCGTCCCTATGCAGCACCAACAATCTGTATAAAGCATAATCGACCGTGCATTTACGACACAAATCATGAATTTCAACAACAGATGCTTAAAAATTCGATACGTTACATTTTTAAGTTCAGAAAGTTGCGCCTTGTTTCGCCTGCTCGGCGGGGAAAGACATCAATTAAGTCAATAAATGAAAGGCTTATCGCTGAGGATGCTGGAAACTATAATCTAACTTAAGTTGCGCAATAGTCCTTCAACTCAGGTAATTTTTTCTAATTAAATCAGTTTTGTTTTTACTTTGCTAATTAAAGAAACAACAGCAAAGAGATACGCAACATGAAGGAAATTAAAACCAGGATAATAGAACTGAAAAATGCCGTCTTCGTGTCGCAGATTACTAGCTCTCAGCTTGTGCAGCATGAGATCAATGTTATGACATAAGTTTTTCACTAGTGGTTGGCAAAGTACTCGTTAACATTTATCTCTTCACCATTTTTTTTTAATTATTTTTTTATTTCAACAACACACCGCGAGGGCTTACACCCTAAATACTATCGTACCGTGGGTGTCGACAAGGAGGAAAGAGGCAACTTGTTAATTCTGGAATTAACGGTTTGCAGGTTCGGGGGAGAAGGAAAAATATATGCTGGCAAGGAATTCCACAACTTGGAAGTCCTCGGGACAAAAGAGCAGGCATAACAAGATGTTCTATGTCTGGTTACCTGGACAGTAAAAGGGTACATTCGCTCTGTTCCCCTAGTAGATCTGTTGGGGGCAGCAGGTGCAGGAACTATGGAAGAAAGCTCCTCTGATCAGTGCCCGTGCATATATCTATAAAAGAGAGAGAGAGAGAGAGAGAGAGAGAGAGAGAGAGGTCACCAACGGCACGTTGGTGGGCAAGGGATGGCAGCCTTTGGGTGAGGGTAGGATGAGCGATAAGACGTATAGCTCTCTTCTGAATGAAGTCCAGGATAGCGAGTGTAGAAGTGGCAGCGGCACCCCAGATGTGGGAGCAGTATTCGAGGTTTGGTCTTATTTGTAAAGTACATAAGGTATAGAGATTAGCTGGTGAAAAGTATTTGCGAGCCCGGAAGAGGAAACCTAATTTCTTAGCAGCCGCTTCTGCAATTGATGTGACATGTTGGTGCCAATTGAGATTTCGATCCACACAAATGCCAACAAGTGAAAAGGACCCATTACTTCGAATAACTTGGTTGTTTATTGTGATGGGTCTAGGGCTGGTGTATATCTTATGAGAAAGAAAGCAAGACTGTGATTTGGTGGGGTTGAATTGTACAAGATTTCTACTTCCCCAGACTAATATTTTTTGGAGATCCACGGAGACAGAACCATCCATGAGTCTGCAATCCTCATCTAACTGGGCTAAAAAGACAGGCTTAGAATATTGTATATTTAAGTGGAAGGTGCTGTCGTCCGCGTAACTGTGAACTGGGTTGGATGTGCTAGAGAGGAGGTCATTGATGTGGAGAAGATACAAAGTAGGGGCTCAAGCTGAACCTTGAGGAACTCCTGCATTAATTAGATACAGTTTAGAGGAATGGCCATCCACGACAACAGAAATTCTTTGGTTGGAGAGGAGATTTGCTGTCCACGTACAGAATTTTTGTGGTAGGCAATAGGCCGATAGGTTATTAAGTAGCGCTGCGTGCCAGACCTGGTCGAATACAGGATATGTCTAGAGCGACAATCTGGGATTCACCGTTTAGTTCCATATACTTGTTCCAAGAATGGGTGACAAAGGAAAGGAGGTCGGCAGTTGATCTGCGCTGACGGAATTCATACTGCCAGTCGTGTATTGGACTGTGTTTTTCAAGAAATTTTAGTAATTCGGTGTTTATATACTTTTCCATCACTTTAGAGACGACTGAAAGGAGAAAAATAGGCTTGTAGTTGCTAGGGAGCGCTTGGGATACTTTCTTGGGGACGGGTTGTACTCGAGCAGTTTTCCAGTTACTACGGAATATACCTCTATTGTAAGATGTCTGAAACAGACGAGTCAGGACAGGAGCAACTTCTGGTGCGCATTTTTTGAGAACAGTTGCTGCGATCTCGTCAAGGCCAGAGGCCTTCCTGATATTAAGAGAAGAGAGCATCTGTCGTACCTTTTTAGTTTTGAAAATGATATCCGTCATGCGCGACATTGGGGACTGTTGGTGGTTGAACATTTGGAGGTGGGTTGAGAGAAGAATTGCCGGCGAACAACGAGGCAGCAAGTTCAGCCTTGCTCAGGGCGGTAGAAACAATTTTATCCCCTGAGACAAGAGGTGGGAACGTGCTATTGCAGAAATTATTCGCAATAGATTTAGCAAGAGTCCCGAAGGGTTTGCTGCCGCTGGAGCTTGGGAGGGCTTTGTTTTTGATGTGGTTATTAAACGAGTTTTTTGTCTCAGAAAGAATGCGGACATAGCGGTTTCTTGCGTCGTTAAATCCTTGACGGTTTTCTTGACTGGGATTGTATAGAAGCTTTTTGTGAGCTTTGACCTTTTCAAGTCTGGCCTTGTCACATGATTTAGAGAACCAGGGCTTTTGAGTGGCTACATAGGTTTTCTGTGTACGTGGAATAAATAATTTCATGCCAGCTTGGATAATCTCAGTGACGTTTTGTGAGATAGAGGGGTCAGGATGAGAGAAGCAGACAGACGCCCATGGAAATGAGGAAAAGTAATCTCGCATTTCGTCCCAGTTCGCGAAGTTGTAGTGCCAAACGATACGTGAGAGTGATGACTACGTGACCTCGGGTTGCATGCACAGGAAGCAGTGACCATGCCGTGGTCTGAGCGACCCAGAGGGGCGGTGACTGATATCTTATAGCAGTCCGGATTTGTAGTAAGAAGTAGATCCAAGGAATTTGAGCTGTGTGTTGGGATGCGAGGAAAGTAAGTAGGTTGCTGAACCATATTGGCTAAAGAATTGCTGACTTACTGAAATTCAAAATTACTCCAACGCCAATATATTGCAATTATCCTATATTCACGGTGAATGCAGTAGAATTGTGAGCAGAACTTGCAGACGTTTCAACGAAATACACCCAGATTTGCCTACAATGAACGATAAGAAATTCAGAAGAATTGAATATATTTGCTTGGAATTTGGTATATCCAAAAAATACCTTGGAAAATCGTCCAATTACTGGGAATACAGACAATGAGATAACAGTTTAAGTTTATTTTGAGGCTCATCAACACACATCCTTAACAGTTCCGTTATTGATTTAGTGCTGCCTTTCTTCAAAGAATTCTCGCAAAGCACAAATTTCATGGTTCCAAGTATGCGAGAGTTCAGGTGTTACATCCTGGAGATGCTGACTACAAAATACAGTTTACGAAGAAATTTGTATTCGAACACAAGATGATCCCAGTTTTTCGAAAATAATGATTTCGGTAGATGAGTCAAAGTTCTGCCGAAAAGGCATAATCAACAGACAAAATGCACATATTTGGGCAAATAAAAATCCTCACATCAAAAGAGACAGAAACTTTCAAAATCAGTTCAGCTTCAATGTGTTATGTATGTTGAAAGATGACAAGTTGTACTATCACATATATGATGGTACTTTAGCTAGTCAACGGTATATCGAAATACTCAGGACAATAGTTAGAGACTTTATAGACGATTTGCCGCTGCAAGAAATAATGAGCTGTTGGTTCCAACATGATGGTGATTCACCTCATAGCAGTGGAGAAACAAGCAGAATACTCGAAAATATTTTCGCAGATAGATGAATATGACGACGCGGCCTAACCCATTGGCCACCTAGGTCACCGGTTATATCTCCACTGGGTTTCTATCCATGAGAAGAGTTCAGAGCTTATGAAGTAAATGTAGTGACAAAAGAAGAACTGGAGGAAAGGGTCAAATCAGCATTCCAAGAGTAAGATGCAGAAGAAATTCAGACGGCAACTACTGGTGGTATAATGAATAAAATCTTGAGTTGTCTACAAGTTAATGGCCTGCCATTCGAACATTTAAGTTACCAGTACTGATACAAATAGTTTTATTATTGCCATAGCACACTACACATATGAAAGTTCAACAAAAATATGAAGTAACTCAAAACCAAAACTTTTCAGACATACAGAATTATCTCATATACAAGTCAAATGGGTAAATATATCAGATATGTCTAACAAATATACCGTGTGTCATTTAAATACGCCATAATTATGTGTTCTATGTAAAAATCACCATTAACTCGAAAATTAGTAACTTAAGGTATAGGGAATGCTAATATAGTTTGAACGGTAATTATAACACTAAGTGGGTGGTGAGCGTGTCGCCACCTAGTTGCGGAATCAAGTAGTATGTTGTCACGCCAGCTCCAGATAACACAAAGTATTAAAAAATAGAGACTGTATACAACCAACTAACAATTTAATTAATTGTCAGCCCTGGCCCATTTCTACCCTAATATAGGGACAAAGTATGTAAGGCTAGATGCATTCTCACAACAATTAGAACCGTAGACCGATTTCGCTTTCATTAGAGCTCGTCAGTACGGCATGCTAATTGCAGCGAGAATACACCTATTAAGTAATACGGCTAAAGTAGCCAGCCTTTCAACACTAAGTGAGTGGTGAGCGTGTCGCCACCTAGTGGTGATGTTTCCTCTCAAACTTATGTAGTTTATTGTACCAATATATTAGATTAGATTTATATAAACATGTATATATAAGTGTAGCTCGTAAGTATTCCACAAATGTATAGATTATTATTGTATATGTAAATTAAAATTTTGGTTATGTTAAGTCGGAGCACTGTATATCAAAATATTTATCTGTAAATATTGTATATACTCCCTGTAACATTAATAAAGTTTTGTTTGATTTTATTTGACTTGTCTTCTACGCAAAAGCTTGAGTGATAGATTCCCGCTCGATGAGTGTATGGTTTTTTGTTTTATTTTGACATTTGGAGAAACAATTGTGTACAGATGTCATACGTTTTGAACAAGATCATTTTTGTTTAAAACGCCTGAATAACTTCGTTTGAGTCGAAATGGTAATTTTTAGACATTTTGTTATTGGTGATATTGAAAAAAGTCTGGATGCAGCAAGTGCGCTATGGTAATAAATTTTCATTAAAATGTTTTAAAATAGCAAATATGTGTTTTTTTTGGAGAAAGCAGGCATCAAATTTGGTTATCAGTATGACCTATATAGTAGAAACAATATACCATATATCATCACAATAACTTTATTGTTTGAAAATGTACACACATTTTTCGAAAAGAAACTTAAAATGTTCCCGAAAAAACTAGTTTCCTGGCCAACGAACGTTAATAGCAAATTGAGCTATTCAAATTTAAAGCATGTAATAAAAATTCGCTACCATAATGCACTTGCTGCGTCCCGAATTAATTTGCTTACACACATGCATTATAATTTCGTTGTCGAAATTCGATACATTAAAGATCAGCTCAGAACTGGCAAGGACTGGGGAAATTCGACTATCTAATTAAAACAAAGTAATATTTGAACTGAGCAGATTTTAACAAAAATTCGCACTGGTTACCAGTATGACCTATATAGTAGAAACAATATACCATATATCATCACAACAACTTTATTTTTTGAAAATGTAAACAAATTTTTCGAAAAGAAACTTAAAATGTTCCCGAAAAAACTAGTTTCCTGGCCAACGAACGTTAATAGCAAATTGAGCTATTCAAATTTAAAGCATTTAATAAAAATTCGCTACCATAATGCACTTGCTACGGCCCGAATTTCTTTTCTTACAAACATGCATTATAATTACGTGGTCTAAATTCGATATATTAAAGATCAGCTCAGAACTTGCATGGGACGGGGGAATCATACTATCTAATTAAAACAAAGCATTGTTTCATTTATTTGAACTGAGCATATTTTAATAAAAATTTGCTATCAAAACGCACTTGTTGCGTCCCGAATTTATTTTCTTAAAAACATGCATTATAATTACGTGGTCGAAATTGGATGTATTAAAGGTCAGCTGAGAACTGGCACGGACCGGGGGAATCCGACTATCTAATTAAAACAAAGCAATGTTTAATCTATTTTTATTAAGCAGATTTTCCTGGGTAACTAACTTATCCAAGCCACTTGCAAAAGGAAGGTACTCACCAAATTTGATCGTCATCGGCGCCTTATTTCTTGAGTTACCTGTGTGATACAAAATTCACTAAAAACTGGTTTGATTAGGTTGACTAAAACGAAATCATTCAGGAGATTAATAAGGAAAAATAACTGCTACGTTTATAATTTAGCAGATACTTTACTTTTCTAAATATGAATTAAGTTTCCTTCTAGGAGCTTTTGTTACTTCAATGAAATTTGTAATAAAAGTTTTTTTAAAGAGGCTTACAGTATCCATAGATATAGTAAAATTTAGTTTTTTAGCTTCATATAAATTGAGTTTTGGGCATTTTTCTCAAAATGAGTTAGAACACAAGATTTTTTGATGATAGAGGGATATATATATATATATATATATATATATATATATATATATATATATATATATATATATATATATATATATATATATATATATATATATATATATATATATATGGTAACACTTTCGAAAGAATTCTTCAAATGTGCAAGTACTAGGACCTCTAACATCGATCTTTAGTTTAAAGTATTAATTTTAGTAATATGCTGTATAATATTAGTGGACAATTCTTATGAAAATTCACTACTATAACGCACTTGCTGCGTCCCGAATTTTTTTTCAATTTGAAGCAGTGGTTTCTGAGAAATTTACTTCCAAAGGTGAGTAAATTAGGGCTGGGAATCGAATACGAATACTTCGAATATTCATATATATATATATATATATATATATATATATATATATATATATATATATATATATATATATATATATATATATATTATGGCTGGGAATGATCCCCAGAAGATTCTTAGAAGAATTCACCGCAGGCAGCATTAGGAGAAAAAAGTAGATCCTTCAAATAAGTGATTATGAATAATTTGTTAGCTTTGCACTGTATAGGCTCTCTTTGCTTGGTTTCAACTAAATATTTCTAAGAACCATATAATTTTGTCGAGTATTTCTATGAATATTTCCGTTTTTTCACGCCTTCATGAGCCAATAAAAATCTGCAGAGAAACAGCATAGGTCAGATTACTAAGCGGAAGGTGTCGCAACACATTTTGAAAGTTTGAATTGTAGGGCGCTTTTATCGAGTTGAAAGCGATAAATTATTGGGTTTCCAGATTGAGGTATAGTTTGTTTAAAGTTAGTTGAAAAGACTCGAGTAAGTCGAAAGCTGTATTTGTCCTTTAACTCATAGGCGGCGCATAAAAGTTCATAAACACCAAAATATAATCAAAATATGATGATAAAGTTATTGTATTTTATGTTGTAACAAATCGACTGGTGGTTATCCTTATCGCATTCGAATTATGCAATGAAAACAAACATGAATTTACCCTTTAACACATAGAGGATCATAAATACGAAAATAGAAATGCAAGAGATTCTTAGATATACTAACAGCACTGCAATGATTACAAGTTCGTCTTGCAACCTACATTATATATATATATATATATATATATATATATATATATATATATATATATATATATATATATATATATATATATATATATATATATATATTATATAATATACCAACATTATAATCGTCATTATTTTTTCTAAAATAAACAATGAAAAATTTCCGGAATTATTTGAAAGGAATTAAATAGCTAATTTTCTAGGAAACAGAAGTAAATTCAAAAAATGATAACGAGACACATTCATGGGCTTGGGAGAGTGTTTTTTACTGTGCAAATATTCCAATACTCTGCGAATATTCGAATCATTGAATAATTCGAATAGTCGTGAAGCTTTCGGAACGAATATTCGAATACACAAACGGATAAATTCCCAGCACTAGAGTAAATTCGAAAATTCGAAAGTCGTTACCTCTCTATAAGCGTAATTTTCTTTATTAAAATTGGCTAAATAAAGACGTTTGGTTCTTTCCTGAACAGTTACATGTCGAATTGGCTACGTGTTTTATTACCATTATCTCTATTTATATAAAAAGTCGATGTGTTCCTTTCTGATAAACATGATTCAATAGTATCCAAAATAATTAAAAAAATTGCTAATAATGCACAATTTAATTAACAGGGGTAGAAACTTATTAACACATTTGTGACCAAATATTCGTTATCAAAAGCATAAAAAACTGACGTGTAATGAGCAACAATTTGTCAGTTGATGTGTATGATTAGTAGATATTAATGAAATCACTTTCAATTCCAATAAAAATGTAAATTGCGATTTTTTAAATGGTCGCCTTGTATTATGGACAAAAACGCTCAACTTGTGTGCTTAAGTTAATGAACGGTGCCATAAAAATGAAAATCGCTTGTAAAATAATGACGAAATTACTGTCATTATTTGAAATCCTTTTCGGTTACAGTTCAAGATTTACAAATTGCAAGAAGAAAAGTGGGTTAACGCTGGAGTAGTTTTCTTTGGTGTAGAATTTTTGTTTAATTGTAAATCACCAAATCACCTGCTGAAAGGAATTATCAGGATATGTCTGCTTATTATACATTATCCTTTATAGAGAGCAATTTGGTTGTTTTCGGTAATCGACAAAGATACCATACGAATTATCTCCGCGCAAGTTATTCAATTTTATTAACTTAATTTCGTTTCTTGTTACCTCTACAACTGCGACTTTTATTAAGATTAATTCGTTATTTTTGTTGCAGTCCCGGCAATCATCGAATTAATTTTTTCTGTCTTTGATCTTCATAAACAACAATGTGACTTGTGAAAAGAAGGTGTACCGTCAGTTCATTTATTTTAAATGTCTCTTACTTTTGTGCCTTTTTCTCGCGGAAACACAGTTTCAACGAGATTCGATTAGCTTGGACAAATTCCGAAAATGAGACTGTTCTCATTTATTTAATTGTAGCGTTTGCCTGATTTTAAACGGGACCTTTTTATTTTTATTATAAATTATATTAAAAGATAAGTGTTGCATTTGACATTGCCAAATGCTGAATATCTATTTGACCCTTTAAGCCGATGTGTGACGATTGAGGTCTAATAATATGCATATATTTTAATGATGTGTTTTTAGTGAATTTTTTCCTAGGAAAATTCACTAAAAACACGGAGATCCCGACTTTTGAGTTTTGAATTTTTTTCTTCAAATGAGCGCGAACTAGGACCCCTAGAACCCATATCCGGGGTCAGTTTCAATTTTTATATGTTTATACAGTGTGGCCATTTAAGAGGGAAACATTTTTGTAACGTTTGTATTAGCAAATTTTCATGAAGAAAAATTCGCTAATAGAGAGGTCGTGATGAAAAGCTTTTAAAAAAATTATTCAGATGAGCGCGAACTTGGTTCCCTAGAACACAAAACCAAGGTCCGTTAAAATTTTTATATGTTTATATATATATATATATATATATATATATATATATATATATATATATATATATATATATATATATATATATATATATATAAACGAAACAGACCGATTTGTGTCCAGAGAATTTTTTTAAGAAACGCTGAAACACGTCAATTTTAATATTGAGGGGGACATGTTTTGACATAAAACTCACTTTGTCACATCAACCATTTAAAGGTGGTGATAACAACCCTTATATTTTAAATAGAGAACATGGGTCGAGTGTTACATCATTTGAAAGCTCTTTCTTTTCTGCATTCAGCACACTAATTTTTTTGGAAGTTTTATCAACTCGTTTAAAAATTATTCACAGTTGGAGTTGCAAGAACGTATTTCATTCATTGTGATAAAAAGTGCACTAATTAGTCAATTTTTAGTTAAAAATAAATAAAAATCAAAAGCAAACGTTCAAAAATGTTTATTCAGTTAAGTGAGTGTTCAAATTGTTGACCACCAGCTTCCATACAAAAGTAAAAATTTTGTACAAAAGGAGCTCTGACATTCTGGAGCATTTGTGGAGTTATTAGACGGCATTCTTCAACAATGCGTCGCCGTAACTCTTCCAGAGACTCCGGTTCTGTTGCGGAAATCCTACTCTTTAAATGGCCCCATAGAAAGAAGTCTAAAGGAGTTAAATTCGGTGATCTATGGGGCCACTCAATGGCACCTCTACGCGCAATCCATCGCTCTGGAAACTCTCTGTTCAAAACCCCCCTAACACGTTGTGAAAAATGCGTAGGAACTCCATCTTGTTGAAACACTAATTGATTTTCTTGATAGCGATCATCATTTTCAACAATGTCAATTAGTAGAGGGTAAACGATATCTTCTAGTAACTCCAAATGCGTTTCGCCACCCAAATTGCCATCAAGAAAAATTGGTCCGATTAAACGGTCTCCAAAAATGCCAGTCCAGACATTCAATTTCTGTAGAGTTTGAGTGTGGACTTCGTGAAAATTTGTTGAATTATTATCTGCCCAATAACGACAATTATGACGATTGACTGTAGAGTTTAATAAAAACGTACACTCGTCTCAAAAACAGATATTGAACAGAAAGTTCCCATTATGAGCTATTCGGGCAGTCATAACTTCACAAAACTCTAGCCTCCGATCAAAATAATCTTCGTTCAGTTGTTGTACAAGATGAATTTTATACGGGTGAAATTTATGATACTTCAATATTCGCTGAATAGTTCTTATTTTGATGTTTGAAACAGTGGCCAATTTTCTCGTGCTCAAAGTTGGGTCTGCAGCAATTTGTCCTAAAACTTCAATCTCAGTAGTCTCATTTATAAACGGAAATTCACCTTCAGGATCCCGTTTTTTGTTGGCGACTGAACCACTTTATCGAAACTTTACAACTAAGTCCAAAATGTATTTTCTGTTAACATGTCTGTTCGGATGTCGTTCATTAAACAAATTTGCGGTACGGTTAGCACAGTCATCATTTTTGAAAAAAACAGTAATTATTTCAACTCTTTCTTCTACAGAATACACCATTGTGAAATTAATTTTCGGTAGTACTATCAAGTATCAAACCGACCGATCAACTGAAATAATAAACCGCATTTCTCTCATTCCGAAAAGAAATCTTCTGATAGTCAATGTTTTGTTTACAAACCAACAAAACATTGACTATCAGCACATTTCTTATCGGAATGACTGAAATGCGTTTTTGCATCTTCAACTGTGAATAATTTTTAAACGAGTTGATAAAACTTCCAAAAAAATTAGTGTGCTGAATTCAGAAAAGAAAGAGCTTTCAAATGATGTAACACTGAACCCATGTTCCCTATTTAAAATATAAGGATTGTTATCACTGCCCTTAAGTGGTTGATGTGACAAAGTTGAGTTTTATGTCAAAGCATGTCCCCCTAAATATTAAAATGGACGTGTTTCAGTTTCTTAAAAAAAAATTCTCTGGGCGCAAATCGGTCTGTTTCGTTTTCAATGCGCCACCCTATATATATATATATATATATATATATATATATATATATATATATATATATATATATATATATATATATATATATATATACAGGGTCATTGATGGTCGATGATAGGTTAGACGTCTATGGAAAACGGGACATCGGAGTAATCTGAAAATTTTGATACTGTCATAAATAGGGACGATCTGTCTTTCTAAAATATGTTTATTTTGGCGGTGTTGCCCCTTCTACTTAAAAGTAGTAACAACTTTCTTATTTTTAATGGGACATCCTGTATATTATTTTGTTCCTAGAATTGTAATTTCTTTATGATCATTTTTTCTTGATAGCTTCATATACCTATCTATATCGGTTTTCGAGATAATACTTATTAAATTTTTTTTTCTCAGAAAAATGGTCCCACTGAAATTTTAATTTAGCTGTCATTTGAACCCACAGAAGGCTGAAATTTTGCCCACAGTTTGGAAAGCCTGGTATTCAATAGTTACCTAAATAAATTCATTTCATGTTATACAGGGCGGTTTAAAATTGATGATTTTAACGTGACACACAAAAAAGTCAAAACTTTAATTTTTCAAATAGGACATCCTATATATTATTTAAAATTCTGAAAGGCAATTAAATTTCCTTCAAGTTGATGTACGATAGTGGTATACCTAGCTCGTCAAGTTTTCGAAATAATCGCAATAATTAATGAAAAACACATTATCCTTACATAATTTGTATTAGTTGGTCATGCAACGCCATCTGATTTGACAATTGCTGAATTGTTTACTTTGTTTGACAGACGCCGAAGTTTTAAGATTCATTTGCGATTTTACACTTAATATTTATTTGAAAACAAGTTAAGATGGAGCGAAATAATTACTCAAATGATGTTTTGATGGCACTATTTATTCTTCGTGGACAATGTGACAAAATTGTAGCAAGAACATGTAAGAAATTCAATGAAATGTATCATGAATTGCAACCAATGGGCGAAAGAAAGGTTATGCGAATACAAGGTATTTTTTTCAAATATTATTTATTATTAGATTCTAAACATTTTACAACAAATTCTGAAAATATCCCCCATTGACTTCTAAGCACTTCAAAATCCGGCGATGTACACCATCAGTTGTCGCTTTATGTATTTTATTAGTATCTACTTGGTCGATGCAATTGGTCACACACTGACGTAGCTCCTCTTTAGTGTTCACCGGTGTCTGGTATACCTTTTGTTTTAAAGGTAGAAATCGAGGCGTCTAAGGTCGGGGGACCTTGCAGGCCAATCCCATGGGCCCAAACGCCTAAACCGGTGGTCATCAAATATCTGAAACAGCTCAAGTGTGCGGTTGCTCCATCCAACTGGAATCAAGAAATACGGAAATCTTCTAATGTTAAATTTTCCAAAAAATTTGATACTACTGACCTTAAAATGTGGAGGTATTGATTGCTATTTAATGGCTTATTGTAAATGAAACATATTATTTGGTTGTCTTTTAAGAGGCAAAAAATATTAAAACTAAACTTTTATTGAAAGCTCCTCTGCTTGACCATGCGTGGATTTTGATCGGCCCAAAAATGTAGATTCCTTCTATTGATCATGCCTTCTCTGGAAAACTTGGCTTCGTCTGTCCATATCATTTTTTTCCAAAAGTTAGGATCCTCTTCAATGCGTATTAGGAGTGTCTCACAATGTTAAATGCGACGTTGGTAATCATCTGGTTTCAGGCGTTGAAGTGTTATAAATTTAAAAGGATGCGTGGAAATAGTCAAAAACGTTCACTACATTTTCTTCATTCGACGTTACAGGCCTTGGCAAACTTCGAGTTGCCCCAAGTTTTGAACCATAATTGATAAAATTATCTTGTATTCGCATAAACTTTCGTTCGTTCATTGGTTGCAATTCACGATACATTTCGTTAAATTTTCTACATGTTCTTGCTACAATTTTGTCACATTGTTAATGAAGAATAAATAGTGTCATCAAAACTTCATTTGAGTAATTATATCGCTCCATATTAACTTGTTTTCAAATAAATATTAAGTGGAAAATAGCAAATGAATCTTAAAACTTCGGCGTCTCTCAAACATAGTAAACAATTGAGCAATTGTCAAATCACTTGGCGTTACATGACCAACTAATTAAAATTATGTGAAGATCATGTGTTTTTTAGTAATTATTGCGATTATTTCGAAAAGTTCACGAGTTAGGTATACCACTATGGGACATCAATTTGGAGGAAATTTAATTGCCTTTCAGAATTTCAACTAATATACAGGGTGTCCTATTTGTAAAAATAAAGTTTTGACTTTTCTTTTCTGTTACGTTAAAATTTTAAACCGCCCTGTATAACATTACATAAATTTATTTATGAAACTATTAAACAACAGGCTTTTTCAAACCGTGCCCACAATTTCAGCCTTCTGTTGTTACAAATAGCAGCTAAATTAAAATTTTAGTGGGACCATTTTTCTGAGAAAATAAATAAATATTATCTGGAAAACAGATGTAGATAAGTATAGGAAGCTATTAAGAAAAAATGATCACAAAGAAATGACAATTTTAAAAACAAAATAATATACAGGATATCCCAAAAACTCAAAATTTTCCCGGAAAACCTTGTCCGAGTTATCGGTTGGATACATACATACATACATACATACACACACACACACATATATATATATATATATATATATATATATATATATATATATATATATATATATATATATATATATATATATATATATATATATATATATATGAAACTGGCCCCGGATATGGATTCTAAGGGTCATAGTTCGCGCTCATATGAAAAAAATATTTCAAAGTCTCACCATCGAAACCTCTTTATTAGTGAATTGTTTAAAAATAAAAATTCACTAAAATGGGGAAGTCTATAGATCATGTGAAAATTGATTCCTATGGCATTCGATTACGCCCTACTAAAACTATTTTCATATTATATCACAGCATCTATCCACTTTTTTTCTTCAACTCTAGAGATGTTGACTTTAATAGTTCGTAATAATGGAGCTTTTTTTATGAAATTTGCTAGGTAAGAGTTCTAAAGAATGACCAATCCAGTGACGTACGTAATGTGTCCCTAAAACCAACCCTAAACCTTTTTTATAATTTTTGACATATGAAAATGATTTTAGAAGGCCGTGATCGAATGATACAGGAAACAATTTCCACAGGATCTATAAACTTCTTCATTTTCTATCTTTTGAGATCACCATGAAAAGAATCGCGTTATAAATATAGGCCGAATCTAATCGTTGAGCTTAGAGTTTCTAATAAATAGAATGTCACACGAATGATGTTTCGAAGTGAATTGTTTATAAAAACTCTGGATGCAGCAAGTGCGTTATGATAGTGACTTTTCATTAAAATGTTTTTAATAACAAATATGTGTGTTTTTTTAAGAAAGCAGGCATCAAATTTGGTTACCAGTATAACCTATATAGTGATAAAAACAATGTGCCATGTTTCATCAAAATAACTTTATTGTGTGAAAATGTACAAAAATTTCCAAAAGTAAACTTGAAGTCTTCCCGAAAAAACAGGTTTCTTGGTCAACCTTATAGGTTAATAGCAAATTGAGCTGTTCAAATATGAAACATTTGATCAAAATTAGCTACCATAACGCACTTGCTGCGTCCAGAATTTCTTTTCTTACAAACATGCATTATATTTCGATGGAAAATGCAAAAATGCAATAGCATAAGGCGTGTTTAATTTAAAAAAAAAGGAAATTTGTATCACCAACGACTTATGGGCCACCCTGTGATTGTAGAAATATTATTTTAAGATGTAACTCAAGACACCCTATAATTAATATATACAAAAATTTTTCATATCTTATATAATAACGGATATATTGAGCTTTACTGATTTTTTACGAAAATTCGACAAAAATTATATATCATTAAACGATAAACTCTATAGCTAAGGCTACTGCCAAGCATCAGAGAAAGGGTTTATTTGAAATGAATTTTCTGGAAACATTTTAGTAAAATGAAGGACATTGACGGTTGAAACTAAGACTTCAGGGTTTGTGAAACATTCTTCTTGAGACATTTTATTTCTATAGCCCGTATTAGATGCAAGTTATTGGCCTAAATGTTGCCAATTTTGGCATTTTAAATCGCCACTTTGACGTTTTGAGGAAAACCCCAATTTCTTTTTCTTTAAATGCCTATAACTTTTTTGTCTTTTGATCTAGATGGCTAAATTTTGGTAGGTAACTTACCTATAAGGATGTAGACCTGCGTACCAAATTTGGTTGCCCTTACTTTGTTAACTCCGAAGATATAATTTTTTTTCGAAAGAAAACACAGAATTTTCCGGGAAAACCTGAGCAGATTTTTCTGGCTAACGAACTTATCCAAGCCATTTGCAAAAGGAATTTTTTCACCAAATTTAACCAAAATCGGCCCATTATTTTTTGAGTTATCGGTGTGATACATATATATATATATATATATATATATATATATATATATATATATATATATATATATGTATATATATATATATATATATATATATATATATATATATATATATATATATATATAAACATATAAAAATTGAAACTGACCCCGGATATGTTTTCTGGGGGGCCTAGTTAGCGTTCATTTGAAGAAATTTTTTCAAAATTCAAAAGTCGGGATCTCCTCATTAGTGAATTTTTTTAAAGAAAATTCACTAAAAAGCAGCTACTTAAACTTAATATGTGCCTGAGAAAAGGATAACATTAGAAGGTTATGCATCATCCACAGACCAAATTTATCATGAATAACTTTAACGATTAAGGAGGTCCAATGATATGCTTGAGAGGAAAGTTACGTTGTGTGTTGCCAAACTTATGAAAATTCGCTACTACATTCCACTTGCTGCATCACGACTATTTTTAAGATAGCCTTGTATAAACAGTCCGCAGAGACTGAACATTCACATGTGATTATTAAAAATTTACTGCATATAGTGATTCATTTACACGGACGTTTTAATAATTTTTAATAATACATCAGCCATTGTTTCTTAATAACTGAGTTGTTGATAATCTCAGCAGATTGCATGTATTTACAGTTTGTGCCTACGTTTTTTGCAAAACTTGAATATTTTGTTATACAGTAGTTCATGAAAGGCAAGTGTGTGTATCTAAGACATCATGAAGTTCATTGTTGCGCCACAAGATAGGTGTTTCCTGACTTCTTGAATGGTTGGAGATTTTTTTATTTCAACAACACACCACGAGAGCTTACAGCCTAAATACTATCGTACCGTGGGTGTTGACAAGGAGGAAAGAGGCAACTTGATAATTATGGACTTGAAGGTTTGGAGGTTCGGGGGAGAAGGAAAATAATGTGCCGGCAAGGAATTCCACAACTTGAAAGTCCTCGGGACAAAAGAGCGGGCATAACAAGATTTTCTATGTCTGGTGACCTGGACAGTAAAAGGGTGCATTCGCTCTGTTCCCCTGGTAGATCTGTTAGGGGCAGCAGGTGGAGGAACTTTGGAAGAAAGCTCCTCTGAGCAGTGCCCGTGCAGATATCTATAAAAGAGAGAGAGGTCACCAACGGCACGTCGGTGGGCAAGAGATGGTAGCCTTTGGGTGAGGGTAGGGTCACCAATGAGACGTATAGTTCTCTTCTGAATGGAGTCCAGGATAGCGAGTGTAGAAGCGGAAGTAGCACCCCAGATGTGGGAGCAGTATTCGAGGTTTGGTCTTATTTGTGAAGTATATAAGATATAGAGATTAGCTGGTGAAAAGTATTTGCGAGCCCAGAAGAGGAAACCTAATTTAATAGCAGCCGCTTCTGCAATTGGTGTGACATGTTGGTACCAATTGAGATTTCGATCCACATAAATGCCAACAAGTGAAAAGGACTCATTACTTTGAATAACTTGGTTGTTTATTGTGATGGGTCTGGGGCTGGTCTATCTCTTATGAGAAAGAAAGCAAGACTGTGATTTGGTGGGGTTGAATTGTACAACATTTATACTTCCCCAGTCTAATATTTTTGGAGATCCACGGAGACAGAACCCTCCATGAGTCTGCGATCCTCATCTAATTGGGCGCGTAACTGTCACCTGGGTTGGATGTGGAAGAGAGGAGGTCATTGATGTGGAGAAGAAACAAAGTAGGGGCTAAAGCTGAACCTTGAGGTACTCCTGCATTAATTGGATACAGTTTAGAGAAATGGCCATCTACGACAACGGTAATGCTCCGGTTGGAGAGGAAATTTGCTGTCCAGGTACAGAGTTTTGGTGGTAGACCATGGGCCGGAAGTTTATTAAGCAGCGCTGCGTGCCAGACCTGGTTGAATGCTTTGGATATGTCTAGAGCGACAATCTGGAATTCACCGTGTAGTTCCATAGACTTGTTCTAAGAATATGTGACAGAGGAAAGGAGGTCGGCAGTTGATCTGCGCTGACGGAATCCATACTGCCTGTCGTGGATTAGACTGTGTGTTTCAAGAAAATTTAGTAATTCGGTGTTTATTTACTTTTCCATCACTTTAGAGACGACTGAAAGGAGCGAAATGGGCATATAGTTGCTAGGAAGCGCTTTGGATCCTTTCTTGAAGACGGGTTGTACTCGAGCAGTTTTCCAGTTACTAGGGAATATGCCTCTATTGTAAGATGTTTGAAACAGACGAGTCAGGACAGGAGCAAGTTCTGGTGTGCATTCCTTGAGAACAATTGCTGGGATCTCGTCAAGGCCAGAGGCTTTTCTGGTAGATTAAAGGTTTTCGAAATTATCTCTTCCGGGAGGACATTCCAAAGCTTAGATGCCCTAGGAAAAACAAGGATTTCTAACTCTGCAAGTGGACAACTTGACACTCAAGTCGGTTTGTTTGCGCGTGCGTGTGTGTGTGTGTGTGTGCGTGTAAGGAATTGGCTTCGACATCTCAGACTTGATCACAAAACTGCAGTGAATTTGCACAATTTTTTATATTTATTCATACCATGTTATAACAAGCGATTCTCATTCAAAAATATTTATTTAATTTGTGGCATGGATATCACCACTTACAACACTAAAGAGGATTAGAGCGATAAGATAAATGTCTTTAAAATAGAAAAGTTTTCTCTTCTTACTTTTCTTTAACGACAGTAACCAACGATAGACGGTTCTCACCCAAGTATCCTTCACGCAATTTTTAGTGAATTTTCTTTAAAAAAATTCACTAATGAGGAGATCCCGACTTTTGAATTTTGAAAAAATTTCTTCAAATGAGCGCTAATTAGGCCCTCCAGAAAACATATCCGGGGTCAGTTTCAATTTTTATATGTTTATATATATATATATATATATATATATATATATATATATATATATATATATATATATATATATATATATATATATATATATATATATATATATTATATATATACGTATCACACCGATAACTCAAAAAATAATGGGCCGATTTTGATTAAATTTAGTGAACAAATTCCTTTTGCAAATGGCTTGGATGAGTTCGTTAGCCAGGAAAATATGCCCGGATTTTCCAGGAAAATTTTGTGTTTTCTTTCGAAAAAAATTTATATCTCCGGAATTAACAAAGTAAGGGCAACCAAATTTAGCACCCAGGTTTACATCCTTATAGGTAAGTTACCTACCAAAACTTAGCTATGTAGGTCAAAAGACAAAAAAGTTATAGGTATTTAAAGAAAAATAAATTGGGGTTTTCCTCAAAACGTCAAAGTGGCGATTTAAAATGTCAAAATTGGCAACATTTAGGCAAAGAACTTGAATCTAATACGGGCTATAGAAATAAAATGTCTCAAGAAGGATGTTTTACAAACCCTAAAGTCTTAGTTTCAATCGTCATTGTCCTTCATTTTACTAAAATATTCCCAGAAAATTTATTTCAAATAGACCCTGTCTCTGATGCTTGGCAGTAGCCTTAGCTATAGAGTTTATCGTTTAATGGTATATAGTTTTTGTCGAATTTTCGTAAAAAATCAATAAAGCTCAATATATCCGTTATTATATAAGATATGAAAAATTTTTGTATATATTAATTATAGGGTGTCTTGAGCTACATCTTAAAATAATATTTCTACAATCACAGGATGGCCCATAAGTCGTTGGTGATACAAATTTCCATTTTTTTTAATCAAACACGCCTTATGTTATTGCATTTTTGCATTTTCCATCGAGATATAATGCATGTTTGTAAGAAAAGAAATTCTAGACGCAGCAAGTGCGTTATGATAGCGAATTTTGATCAAATGTTTTATATTTGAACAGCTCAATTTGCTATTAACCTATAAGGTTGACCAAGAAACGTGTTCTTTTCGGGAACACTTTAAGTTTACTTTTGGAAATTTTTGTACATTTTCACACAATAAAGTTATTTTGATGAAACAAGGCACATTGTTTTTACTATATAGGTTATACTGGTAACCAAATTTGATGCCTGCTTTCTTAAAAAAAACACACATATTTGTTATTAAAAACATTTTAATGAAAATTCACTACCATAACGCACTTGCTGCGTCCAGAATTTTTTAACATTGGACAATCACATGGGATAGTAAACAACAGGTAAGACAGTAAGAAGTTTGAGTTTTATTGCTATTACTTTTAACTAAGGCTAATACTTAAAATTTTGATTTTGATTTTTTTTGACGAATAAATTTGATTAGAGTACTATAGATCTTGAGGCTATTTGTAAAAATTAGTGTTGCTACATTTACAGAAAACTCGATCACTGCATCTTTAAGTTATTTCGAAAGTTGCCTACCTATCGGGTGACATATATATATATATATATATATATATATATATATATATATATATATATATATGTATATGTATATGTATATATGTATATATGTATATATATATATATATATATATATATATATATATATATATATATATATATATATATATATATATATATATATATATATATATATATACAGTGTGTCCCAAACTGGATGGGAATGTATTGCTATCTCCGTTATTATTAGAGATAGGGAGACGGTTAAATTAGCAATGGTTTGTAGAATTTCAAGCTTGTTCCAAATGTGACTTGTATTTTGCACTGTCTCTTTTCTATTTCGAGTTATTTTGAAAAAAACAAAATTTGTCGATTTCTTTTTTCTTAAATATTTAAGTAGGCGTTGATCTGACATGTCTAAGACTTGCACATTATCAGGACACTTTTTACAAAGTAATATTTTCTTGCTATTCCCAACTTTGACATATATATATATATATATATATATATATATATATATATATATATATATATATATATATATATATATATATATATATATATATATAATTATATATATATATATATATATATATATATATATATATATATATATATATATATATATATATATATATATATATATATATATATATATGACCCCGGATATTCGGTCTAGCTCCCGCTTATTGAAAGAATTTTTTTCGAAATTAAGAAGCCGCTATCTCTTCATTATTAAATTGTTTCTACGAAAATTCACTAAGAGTATAACTTTATGAATTCAAACACTCTGTAGACATCTCGTAAATAACTTGTCTGATCATTTGGGCTGTTACATACTTTTACAGCTTTGGAGTGCCGAAAAACTTATCTTCGACCCTTAATACAGTGTTCGGCGCCGAGACAAGGTAGATAAAATTCACTTGTTTTCACTTGTCCTTTAGAGGCGTTATCTGTGCAAGAATAGGGCCAAGTTACATGTTTATTATTCATTATAAATACCACCCTTAATAACCCGAATGGCAAGTTTATAGCTTTTACGTGCCTGGGAATAATAAGCAAAGCTGCAATATCTCTGTTCTCGTCGATACTTCACCATTTACACCTGCTGAAGTGCGGCATTGTCTTTTATATTATCGCACAAGTGGACATCCATTCAGACACTCCGGAAACCATTCCTCATGCTCAATCTCGATTAAGGAAACGAGATAATCTCTTTGATATATGCTTGCTTTGTTGAAATGTAAAATTAGTTATTAGTTTATTAATTATATAATAAAATTGGGCACTAGAAGATACTCCGATTATATGATCAACTAGATTGATAGATATAACAAAAAAGTGTGGGCGCAGCAAGTGCGTTATGGTAGCGAATTTTCATTAAAATATTTTTAATGTCAAAAATACGTCTTTTTTAAATGAAAGGCATTAGATTTGGTAGATAGTATAACCTTTATGACAGAAGTCATATAACAAGTTCCATCAAAATAACTTATTGTTTGAAAAATGTAAAAATGTTCGATAAATATATTTAAAATTTTCCCCTAAAAACTGGTCTGATTTTTCCAGACAACGATCCGGTTCAAGCCTTTTTTTTCAACAACACACCACGAGGGCTTACAGCCTAAATACTATCGTACCGTCGGTGTCGACAAGGAGGAAAGAGGCAACTTGTTAATTCTGAACTTGAAGGTTTGGAGGTTCGGGAGAGAAGGAAAAACATGTGCAGGCAAGGAATTCCACAACTTGGAAGTCCTCGGGACAAAAGAGCGGGCATAACAAGATGTTCTATGTCTGGTGACCTGGACAGTAAAAGGGTGCATTCGCTATGTTGCCCTGGTAGATCTGTTGGTGGCAGCAGGTGGAGGAACTATGGAAGAAAGCTCCTCTGAGCAGTGCCCGTGCAGATATATATATATATATATATATATATATATATATATATATATATATATATATATATATATATATATATATATATATATATATAAGAGAGAGAGAGGTCACCAACGGCACGTCGGTGGGAATGGGATGGCAGCCTTTGGGTGAGGGTGGGGTCACCGATGAGACGTATAACTCTCTTCTGAATAGAGTCCAGGATAGCAAGTGTAGAAGCGGCAGCAGCACCCCAGATGTGGGAGCAGTATTCGAGGTTTGGTCTTATTTGTGAAGTATATAAAGTATAGAGATTAGCTGGTGAAAAGTATTTGCGAGTCCGGAAGAGGAAACCTAATTTCTTAGCAGCCGCTTCAGCAATTTATGTGACATGTTGGTGTCAATTGAGATTTCGATCCACAGAAATGCCAACAAGTGAAAAGGACTCATTACTTTGAATAACTTGGTTGTTCATTGTGATGGGTCTAGGGCTGGTGTATCTCTTATGAGAAAGAAAGCAAGACTGAGATTTGGTGGGGTTGAATTGTACAAGATTTCTACATCCCCAGTCTAATATTTTTTGGAGATCCATGGAGACAGAACCCTCCATGAGTCTGCGATCCTCATCTAATTGGGCTAAAGAGACAGGCCTAGAATATTGTATATTTGAGTGGAGGGTGCTGTCGTCCGCGTAACTGTGAACTGGGTTGGATGTGCTAGAGGGGAGGTCATTGATGTGGAGAAGAAACAAAGTAGGGGCTAAAGCTGAACCTTGAGGAACTCCTGCTTTAATTGGATACAGTTTAGAGGAATGGCCATCCACGACAACAGAAATACTCCGGTTGGAGAGGAAATTTGCTATAAGCGTACATAGTTTTGGTGGTAGGCCATAGGCCGGTAGTTTATTAAGCAGCGCTGCGTGCCAGACCTGGTCGAATGTTTTGGAAATGTCTAGAGCGACAATCTGGGATTCACCGTGTAGTTCCATAGACTTGTTCCAAGAATGTGTGACAAAGGAAAGGAGGTCGGCAGTTGATCTGCGCTGACGGAATCCATACTGCCGGTCGTGGATTAGACTGTGTTTTTCAAGAAATTTTAGTAATTCGGTGTTTATATACTTTTCTATCACTTTAGAGACGACTGAAAGGAGATAAATAGGCCTGTAGTTGCTAGGAAGCGTTTTGGATCCTTTCTTGGGGACGGGTAGTACTCGAGCAGTTTTCCAGTTACTAGGGAATATGCCTTTATTGTAAGATATCTGAAATAGACGAGTCAGGACAGGAGCAAGTTCTGGTGCGCATTTTTTGAAAACAATTGCTGGGGTCTCGTCAAGGCCAGAGGCTTTCCTGGTATTAAGAGAAGAGAGCATATTTCGTATCTTTTTAGTTTTGAAAGTGATATCCGTCATTTGTGCGCGACATTGGGGACTGTTGGTGGCTATTTATACATTTGCCAAGATATAATTATTATTCACAAAAAGCTTTTTGACAAAAATTTTAAAAAAATATATGAAAATTTGCAATTTATTTCACAAAAGTTTTCAATTTTTCTACAAAAATTGGCTTAAATAATGTTACATATAAATTAGATATAAATCTTTTGTGGAAAATTTTCTAAAAATTTTTTTTTTCGTGAATTGGCAAACATTTTTTTAAATAACTTTTTTTTAAATAACTAAAAATTTGACAAAAAATTATTTCTACAGAAGCACTAAATTCTGCGAAAACTGACCGAATAGATATTTATTTACACAAATCCATAAAATTCAAATTGGCAGGGTGATTCACGCAACCCGCTGGTTAGAAACTTTCGAACTTGCAATAGGAATTTCAGTCTGTTTTCAGCACAGGCCTAGTCAGTTATACCGGAAACCACAACCAACTCATTTATTTGAACCAGAACACCCTACATACTTTGTCCCTATATTGTGGAAGAAATGGGCCAGGACTGACAATTTACTAAATTGTTACTTGGTTGTATACAGTCTCTATTTCTTAACATTCTGTGTTATTTGGAGCTGCCGTGACAACATACTACTTTGTTCCGCAACGAGATGGCGGCACGGTTAAAAACGTGTCTTACATCTCACTTAGTTTTGGCAGGCTGGCTACCATAGCCGTATTACTTTATAGATGTATTTTCGGTGAAATTAGTATGCCGTACTGACGAGCTCTAATTAGAGCGAAACCGGTCTACGGTTCTAATTGAGGTGAGAATACATCTAGCCTTACCCTATATATTATTATATATTTGGATTCGCCGTTAAATTTCAAGTCAAGTTTGTCTAAACCATCATGTTCCAATTTTATACCATTTCTGAGATATTTCTGAATTTCCGTTATAAAGACCACGATATCCGGTATTTACCCCTGATAATTGCTACAAATCTAAAACTTACTGACATTATGATAAAAACATCAAAGTGTCTACCAAAATGGCAATTTTCCGAGGCTATATACAGGGTATTCATAAATTGACCTTGAATTTGGTATTAGACTATTTCAAAAATTTCACATTCATAGAACACCCTGTATTTTATAAACTTAGATAAATAAACAAATTGACTTACGCTATTTTAAAACAAAAATATTGTAAATCAGTTTGTTTATTTATCTAAGTTGACAATGGATGTACACCAAGTATCGGCCTCCACAAGATCATTTTTAACATTATTCAATGGTCAAATGAAATGTCTATTAAACTGTATTAGGTTAGTTAGTTCGTTAAAATGGATCAGATGGCCGCGGAAGCTTAAGTCCATTAGCCACAGATTTTTCTAATTCAGTTTAGAAAATACTATCCCATTGTCCTTCGTTACGATCTTTTATAATGAAACATAGAAAATCAGAGAGAAGTGTGACTTTTACAGAGAAAACTGGTGTTCGATATACATGTTACCCTACATATTATATTAATGTTTGTCATTCTTATACTTTTTTGATTTTTTCTTGTATTTTTTTTTGGTTTTTTTTTGTTTCTTTTTGTGGTTTTTCTTATTTTTTATTTATTTTTTTAAATCTATTTTTTATATTTTATTACTTAAGGAAATAGACTGGGACACTTGCGCCTAGCGATCCGTCAAGGCTTGAATCACAGACTGAAATGGCCCACGAATAAAAAGGTTTGAACATTAGGACAGACAGAAGGATATCGAAAACTAGTTACACGAAATTATTGCATACAAAACTCCGTACTTATCTAATGCGACCACGCAATCTATTAAAATTATCTAAGTTATTCTTATTATTATTTTACCTACTTATAGTAGACATTAATGTTCAGATATATGGGTACTTAAATAGGGTGGCGCATTGAAAACGAAACAGACCGATTTGCACCCAGAAAATATATTTTTTTAAGAAACGCTGAAACAGGTCAATTTTAATATTGAGTGGGGCATGTTTGGCATAAAACTCAACTTTGTCACATCAGCCCCTTAAGGGTGGTGATAACAACCCTCATATTTTAAATAGGGAACATGGGTTCAGTGTTACATCATTTGAAAGCTCTTTCTTTTCTGAATTCTGCACACTATTTTTGGAAGTTTTATCAACTCGTTTAAAAATTATTCACAGTTGGAGTTGCAAGAACGTATTTCATTCATCGTGATAAGAAATGCACTAATTAGTCAATTTTTCGTCGAAAAAACTAAAAAACAAAAACAAACGTTTAAAAATGTTTATTCAGTTAAGTAAGTGTTCAAATTGTTGACCACCGGCTTCCATACAAAAGTACAAATTTTGTTCAAAACGAGCTCTGACATTCTGTAGTATTTATGGAGTTATTAGACGACATTTTTCAACAATGCGTCGTCGTAATTCTTCCAGAGACTCCGGTTCTGTTGCGTAAATTCTACTCTTTAAATGACCCCATAGAAAGAAGTCTAAAGGAGTTAAGTTCGGTGATCTAGGGGGCCACTCAATAGCAACTCTACGCCCAATCCATTGTCCTAGAAACTCTCTGTTCAAAAACTCCCTAACACGTTGTGTAAAATGCTGAGGAGCCCCATCTTGTTGAAACACTAATTGATTTTCTTGATAGCGATCATCATTTTCAACAATGTCAATTAGTAGAGGATAAACGATATCTTCCAGTAACTCCAAATACGGTTCGCCACTCAATTGCCATCAAGAAAAATTGGTCCGATTCATCGGTCTCCAAAAATGCCAGTGCAGACATTCAATTTCTGTGGAGTTTGAGTGTGGACTTCGTGAAAATTTCTTGGATTATTATCTGCCCAATAACGACAATTATGACGATTGACTGTAGAGTTTAATAAAAACGTACACTCGTCTGAAAAACAGATATTGAACAGATAGTTCCCGTTATCAGCTATTCGTGCAGTCATAACTTCACAAAACTCCAGCCGCCGATCAAAATCATCTTCACTCAGTTGTTGTACAAGATGAATTTTATACGTGTGAAATTTATGATGCTTCAATATTCGCTGAATAGTTCTTCTTTTGGTGTTTGAAACAGATGGCAATTTTCTCGTGCTCAAAGTTGGGTCTGCGGCAATTTGTCCTAAAACTTCAATCTCAGTAGTCTCATTTCTAACCGGAAATTTACGTTCAGGATCCCGTTTTTTGTTGGCTACTGAACCACTTTGTCGAAACTTTGCAACTAACTCCAAAATGTATTTTCTGTTAACATGTCTGTTAGGATGTCGTTCATTAAACAAATTTGCAGTACGGTTGGCACAGTCATCGTTTTTGAAAAAAAGAGTAATTATTTCAACTCTTTCTCCTACAGAATACACCATTGTGAAATTAAATTTCGCTGGTACTATCAGGTATCAAACCGACCAATAAACTGAAATAATAAACCACATTTCTCTCATTCCGATAAGAAATGTTCTTAAATTTTTTGTTTACAAACCAACAAAACATTGACTATCAGCACATTTCTTATCGGTTGATAAAACTTCCAAAAAAATTTGTGTGCTGCATTCAGAAAATAAAGAGCTTTCAAATGATGTAACACTCGACCCATGTTCCCTATTTAAAATATAAGGGTTGTTATCACCACCGTTAAGTGGTTGATGTGACAAAGTTGAGTTTTATGCCAAAACATGTCCCCCTCAACATTAAAATTGACATGTTTCAGCGTTTCTTAAAAAAAAAATTTCTCTGGACGACAAATCGATCTGTTTCGTTTTCAATACGCCACCTATATATAGGTAAAAACATAATATGATATTTTTAATTATGATGGTAATATGTGTGGTGTGCATATTGCTTGATATGGCTACTGCTGTGTACGAAGAGAACCAAACAAACATGCTGAGCTAGAATAACTAGAATCTAGAAATTCTCATGATGCTGATTTACAATTTGTCGCTAATGAGAAACAGTCGCCATACCAGTAACAAACGCACACCCGCGCGCGCGCACGCAGGCGCGCACACAAAAGCCTTGAGCTAATGACTATAACACTAGTAACACAATTTATTAACTACAGGACTTAACTAACGGACAGAATAAAACTTTTTAAGACAGACATTGCTAGAAAACGGATACGTCAAAAATCACATACAACGAAAGATTAGAAACGCACAACAAGCAGCCACTACAGCGCAACAAGAGCAGTGTCCTATCAACAGCGCAAAGCCTTCTTATCATAAATGAAAAAAAAAAAGGTAAAGGTAAGATGCTTACTGGCAATTAGGCTATTGCTGACCCTTTTTGCTTATCTAAACTAACCTACCCTCCACCTTGAGCTCGATCTCAAATGACAGTGATTTGAAAAATCATCCGCCGCCGGTGAGTCTCGAACCGTCGTCCCCCGAGTCCGTATTGGAAATGAATCGACTTTCCCGCACGGCCACGGAGGCGCTATCATACATAATAATAACGTTTATTATCACCATCTTTACAGTCTTCCTATTTTAACAATCAGTGTAACTAAATCTGCATAATAAACGCAATGTTACCTCACAAAAGTTCTATTCTTTATGAACTTGAGCGTGAGGGAACAGTGTGCGGAGCTTAAAGTAAATCTAAATCAAATGAAACAACAAGGAGCTACGGAAAATTTATATCCGTTCTACTTATTGAGGCAAATAATACAATCCTTCATTTTTCCATTATTTTCTGTTTATCCACGCACACTTACACATAGCCACACACACACACACACACACACACACACACACACACACACACACACACACACACACACACACACACACACACACACACACACACACACACACACACACACACACACACACACACACACACACACACACACACACACACACACACACACACACACACACACACACACACACACACACACACACACACACACACACACACACACACACACACACACACACACACACACACACACACACACACACACACACACACACACACACACACACACACACACACACACACACACACACACACACACACACACACACACACACACACACACACACACACACACACACACACACACACACACACACACACACACACACACACACACACACACACACACACACACACACACACACACACACACACACACACACACACACACACACACACACACACACACACACACACACACACACACACACACACACACACACACACACACACACACACACACACACACACACACACACACACACACACACACACACACACACACACACACACACACACACACACACACACACACACACACACACACACACACACACACACACACACACACACACACACACACACACACACACACACACACACACACACACACACACACACACACACACACACACACACACACACACACACACACACACACACACACACACACACACACACACACACACACACACACACACACACACACACACACACACACACACACACACACACACACACACACACACACACACACACACACACACACACACACACACACACACACACACACACACACACACACACACACACACACACACACACACACACACACACACACACACACACACACACACACACACACACACACACACACACACACACACACACACACACACACACACACACACACACACACACACACACACACACACACACACACACACACACACACACACACACACACACACACACACACACACACACACACACACACACACACACACACACACACACACACACACACACACACACACACACACACACACACACACACACACACACACACACACACACACACACACACACACACACACACACACACACACACACACACACACACACACACACACACACACACACACACACACACACACACACACACACACACACACACACACACACACACACACACACACACACACACACACACACACACACACACACACACACACACACACACACACACACACACACACACACACACACACACACACACACACACACACACACACACACACACACACACACACACACACACACACACACACACACACACACACACACACACACACACACACACACACACACACACACACACACACACACACACACACACACACACACACACACACACACACACACACACACACACACACACACACACACACACACACACACACACACACACACACACACACACACACACACACACACACACACACACACACACACACACACACACACACACACACACACACACACACACACACACACACACACACACACACACACACACACACACACACACACACACACACACACACACACACACACACACACACACACACACACACACACACACACACACACACACACACACACACACACACACACACACACACACACACACACACACACACACACACACACACACACACACACACACACACACACACACACACACACACACACACACACACACACACACACACACACACACACACACACACACACACACACACACACACACACACACACACACACACACACACACACACACACACACACACACACACACACACACACACACACACACACACACACACACACACACACACACACACACACACACACACACACACACACACACACACACACACACACACACACACACACACACACACACACACACACACACACACACACACACACACACACACACACACACACACACACACACACACACACACACACACACACACACACACACACACACACACACACACACACACACACACACACACACACACACACACACACACACACACACACACACACACACACACACACACACACACACACACACACACACACACACACACACACACACACACACACACACACACACACACACACACACACACACACACACACACACACACACACACACACACACACACACACACACACACACACACACACACACACACACACACACACACACACACACACACACACACACACACACACACACACACACACACACACACACACACACACACACACACACACACACACACACACACACACACACACACACACACACACACACACACACACACACACACACACACACACACACACACACACACACACACACACACACACACACACACACACACACACACACACACACACACACACACACACACACACACACACACACACACACACACACACACACACACACACACACACACACACACACACACACACACACACACACACACACACACACACACACACACACACACACACACACACACACACACACACACACACACACACACACACACACACACACACACACACACACACACACACACACACACACACACACACACACACACACACACACACACACACACACACACACACACACACACACACACACACACACACACACACCGTACATACTTACTCTCTCCCGTATATTCAACCTTTATATGCATACCTCTGCCATGTATACCACTTTACATTATATACCATATTGTACAAACATTCCCTCTTTGCCACCTCACTTCTCTACATTCACACACACTGTCAAAAATGAAGCTCAATCAGTACACCTAGATCCTTGTTCGACAAAGTATTCAAAACAAGTATAATCACCATTCTTAATCCACCTCCTGACCTGTTTCTTATAAACCTGATACCGTCTTTCTTAGTCCCCATAGTTTTCTTTGCCCTTCCAATCATAATATTCTCTTGGCTTCTAAGTCTAGTCTCGTAGCTATGCTGCGAAAAAGTTCTGTCCCTTTTAAACTGCCACTTCAAAATGGCTTCACTATATAGTTGTCTTTTTGTAAAGAAATTGGACTCCTTATAAAGCTGTTCAGTGGGATATCGATATGGTCTACCATATATAATCCTCAGAAACCGCTTGTGAATAACTTCCAACGGATGTATCGCAGCTTTATTTGCAGCGCCCCAAGCTAAAATTGCATATCTCAAAACAGAATCAACCAAGCCCTGGTAAATTATCCTTACCCCTCGAAAAGATAAAACCGCACTGAGTTCCTTAAATCTGTAAAGTATCGACCTGAGTTTCTTAACGGTTTTTGAAACATGTAAATCCCATCTTAAGTGCGAATCTATCGTTATTCCGAGGTATGTAACACTAGCAACCATTGCTATCTGCTCACGTCTTGGACCCACAGAGAGCAAGTTATAGTTCGGTAAATTGATCCTGTATGAAGTAAAAGGCAAAAAGTTTGTCTTATTATAATTTAGCGTCAGCAAGTTTAAGTCAAACCAGTCTGCTATTATTGCCATGTCTAATTCCACCTTATTCTTGCATTCCTCCCATGTGTCTGCAGAAAAAATTATCGCGGTATCATCGGCATACGAAACTATACGGCCCCTCGTGGGTAGCGTCAACAAGTCGTTTATGTAAAGGGTAAAAAGCACGGGTGCCAGTACCGTCCCCTAAGGCAACCCAATTTTAATTTCTCTTTGACTACTAAGTGTACTGTTCACCTTTACCTGTTGTAGCCTATTGCTGAGGTAACTCCCAAAGAGATCTAAACAGTGACCTCTTATGCCATATGCATATAATTTTTCGAGCATTCTTTCGTGACTAATTGTGTCAAACGCTTTAGCGAGGTCGGCAAAGATACACAGGGTTGGTTTGCGATTATCTACCATGTCATAAATATTTTCCAGAACATATGCTATTGCGTCACATGTCGATGTTTTTCCCCTAAAACCAAACTGCCTTGGGGATAGAATACCATTACTATTCATATAGTCAACCAAACGCTTCTTTAATGTTTTTTCAAAAATCTTGCATAAATTTGATATAAGTGACACTGGTCTGTAATTTTCTATGGACCTGTGATCGCCCTTCTTCATTAAAGGCTTTATAACTGCAATTTTAAACGCACTAGGGCAAACTCCAGTTTCAAAAATCAAGTTGATAAGGTGCACTAGTAAAGGTGCAAGTATTTGAATATTATCTTTCAAAACTTGATCATTAATTTGATCCGCTCCGGGCGCTTTGTTCGATTTAAGTCGTTTAATGTGTTGCTCTACTTCTTTCAAGTCGACTGGTGCCAGATATAAAAAGAATCTCTTATTTGAGGCATCATAAAAGATCTATTCGGTTTTTTTATTTGTTTAGCCATTTCCAATCCTACGTTACAGTAGTATTTATTAAATTCACTCGCAATGATCTTTTCATTATTAGAGACTTCACCATTTTTTAGTTGAATTTCTTTTATTAGTCTTCCACCACTTCTACAACCAACGATATTATCAGTTACACGCCATAAAGTCTTACTACAATTTCTGTTGCAGTTTATTTGTTTCTAATAAAAGTCTCTCTTTGACTTTTTTATCAGTTTAACCAATGTGTTTCGGTATTTAGTGTACTGATCTTTTTTGTCACTATTTGTTGAGTCTGCTAACCAATCACGATAAAGCTTATCAGGAATTTCTATTGATTTAAGTATGCCTCCTGTTATCCATGAAAGGTGTAACCGAAAAAAATTAGCCAAGTTTTAAGAACCCATAATGTAAAAATCATTTTTAAAACTAAATCAATTTAATAGCAGATCAGATTGTTGTTACCGTAATTTGGTGAAACCGTTTCATATCTAATCTAGGTGGAGGCTTGTTCTATGGTTACACAAGTGCTTGTTTTCTTCTCTGCAACCGGTTTAGCTTTTTATAACATACTCGAACAAAAGAAAAGTTTCTCTGTGAAGCCACAAAGCAAGTCTTTATCTCTGTATTTAGATTAGTTTGTATAATTTTTCATTTATTTTATTAACGATATTTTATGTATAAAATGTTCTTGTTGTAGCCACTTTTCTTTCAACAAATTTTCAGCAAGTTTTCTTGAATCAAACAATTGCTTCTGATTTCTTGAAGAAAAAATGGTTTCGAATTTTGGTAAGAAAAAAGTTTTAGAGATGTTTTGATGGAAGATTTATTAGCGTAATTCGTACAAATAGTATTTTAATGAATTTTCACGCAAAAATCGTTTTAGAATTTTTTTTAAATATTATGCCGAATTTCTTACGTATAATTTTTTCCACCAATATTTCAGAAATAATATATTTTAGCAAAAAAGCTGTTTATTCCAATTTTTTTAAACAATTTTTTAGCGCATTTTTTATACGGTCGTTCCCATTTTTGTGGAAACCACTTGTTTAGCGAATCCGTGTAGAAAAAATTCGCTTTGACCGGAAACTTTCAAAAAACTTTTACATATGAGCGCGAACTAAGACCAGTAGAACCCATATCAGGGGTCAGTTATCATAAAAAATTCGCAGAACGCACCTGCTGCGCCCAGGCCTTTTTTGCAATACAATGCATCTAAGTTTATCAGGTGGTAGTGGAATTTTCCTTTACGTGATAGGAAAGGATTTTTTTCACGCCCGAGGGGGTACCACCCCGTACATCAAGAGGCCGGTGAAGTCCCAACGGACGTTTCCGGTTCTGGTGTACGAGTCGGTTTCCCTTATAAGCAAAAATGATGATGGCTCCCCCTTGTACAAAAGATTCCGGAGGTAAAATACCACTCCATTCGGATCTCCGGGAGAGGGGTGTACAGGGGGCGCCAGCATCAAGACTTAACATAACCTTCTCGAATATATGTGGCCTAAATTCTAACCTGAACTCCGTCCACCATTTCCTCCAGGCTAGTAGGCCCCAACTCCTCTTCCTCACCGAAACCCAAATCAGTGCCAAAACAGCCACTAATCACCTTAATTTCCCGGGGTATGAGCTCCTTACTTCCTTGAGATTGCATGGAGGCATGTACGCATACGTCCGTAGCAATCTACCCTGCACCAGACTCTCCAATTTAGAAGCTGGAAGAAAAGACATACTATGGATAAAACTCTCTCTCAGAGCTGCAACTAAATACATCTGTTGCATTTACCGGTCACCTTTTGACAAAAACTTTGTACAGCTCTTTGACTACCTTTCTGAAAAAAGCGACTATCTGATTTCTGAATATCGTTCCTTCGAGGTCACTATTCTTGGTGACTTCAATGTCCATAATAAGGAATGGCTAGAATCTTCAAAAACCGATCCACAAAGAGAGCAGCGCAGGCCTTTGCAGTCAGCAATTCTTTAGCCTATTACTTTCCTCGCATCTCAACACACAGCTCAAATCCCTTGGATCTCCTTCTTACTACAAAACCTGAATGCTATAAGATATCAGTCACCGCCCCCCTTGGTCTCTCAGACCACAGCATGGTCACTGCTTCCTGCGCAATGCAACCCGTGGACACACAGTCATCACACCCACCTATCGTTTGGCACTACAACTCCGAGAACTGAAACGAAATGCGGGATTACTTTTCCTCATTTCCATGGACGTCTGTCTGCTTCTCTTCTGACCCCTCTGATATCTCACATAACGTCACCGAAATTATCCAAGCTGGCATGGAATTATTTATTCCACGTACACAGAAAACCTCTTCAGCCACTCAAAAGCCCTGGTTCTCTAAATCCTGTGACAAGGCCAGACTTGAAAAGGTCAAAGCTCACAAAAGGCTTCTACACAATCCCAGTCAAGAAAACCGTCAAGCATTTAACGACGTAAGAAACCGCTATGTCCGCATTCTTTCTGAGGCAAAAAAACTCGTTTAATAACCACATCAAAAACAAAGTCCTCTTAAGCTCCAACGGCGGCAAACCCTTCTGGACTCTTGCTAATTCTATTGGGAATAATTTCTACAAGAGCACGTTCCCACCTTTTGTCTCAGTGGATGAAATTGTTTCCATCGTCCTGGGCAAGGCTGAACTTTTTGCTTCGATGTTCGCCGGAAATTCTACTCTCAACCCACCTCCAAATGTTCAACCATCAACAGTCCCCAATGTCGCGCATAAAATGACGGATATCATTTTCAAAATTAAAAAGGTACGAAAAATTATCTCTTCTCTTAATACCAGAAAAGCCTCTGGTCTTGACGAGATCCCAGCAACTGTTGTCAAAAAATGCGCACCAGAACTTACTCCTGTCCTGACTTGTCTGTTTCAGATATCTTACAATCAAGGCATACTCCCTAGTAATTGGAAAACTGCTCGAGTACAACCCATCCCCAAGAAAGGATCCAATGCCCTTCCTAGCAACTGCAGGCCTATTTCTCTTCTTTCAGTCGTCTCTAAACTGATGGAAAAGTATATAAACACCGAATTACTAAAATTTCCTAAAAAAACAGGCAGTATGGATTCCGTCAGCGCAGATCGACTGCCGACCTCCTTTCCTTTGTCACCCATTCTTGGAACAAGTCTATGGAATTACACAATGAACCCCAGATTGTCGCTCTAGACATATCCAAAGCATTCGACCAGGTCTGGCACGCAGCGCTGCTTAATAAACTTCCGGCTTATGGCCTACCACCAAAATTCTGTACCTGGACGTCAAATTTCCTCTCCAACCGGAGCATTTCTGTTGTCGTGGATGGACATTCATCTAAACTGTATCCAATTAATGCAGGAGTCCCTCAAGGTTCAGCTTTAGTCCCTACTTTGTTTCTTCTCCACATCAATGACATCCTCTCTAGCACATCCAACCCAGTTCACAGGTACGCGGACGACAGCAGCCTCCACTCAAATATACAATATTCTAAGCCTGTCTCTTTAGCCCAATTAGATGAGAATCGCAGACTCATGGAGGGTTCTGTCTCCGTGGATCTCCAAAAAATATTAGACTGGGGAAGTATAATTCTTGTACAATTCAACCCCACCAAATCTCAGTCTTGCTTTCTTTCTCATAAGAGATACACCAGCCCTAGACCCATCACAATGAACAACCAAGTTATTCAAAGTAATGAGTCCTTTTCTCTTGTTGGCATTTCTGTGGATCGAAATCTCAATTGGCACCAACATGTCACCTCAATGCAGAAGCGGCTGCTAAGAAATTAGGTTTCCTCTTCCGGGCTCGAAAATACTTTTCACCAGCCAATCTCTATACCTTATATACTTCACAAATAAGGCCAAACCTCGAATACTGCTCCCACATCTGGGGTGCAGCTGCCGCTTCTACACTCGCTATCCTGGACTCCATTCAAAAGGGAGCTATAAGTCTCATCAGTGACCCTACCCTCACTTAAAGGCTGCCATCGCTTGCCCACTGACGTGCCGGTGATAACCTCTCTCTCTATTTTATAGATATCTGCACGTGCACTGCTCAGAGGAGCTTTCTTCCATAGTTCCTCCACCTGCTGTCCCCAACAGATCTACCAGGGGAACAGAGCGAATGCACCCTTTTACTGTCCAGGTCACCAGACATAGAACATCTTGTTATGCCCGCTCTTTTGTCCCAAAGCTTTCCAAGTTGTGGAATTCCTTGCCGGTACATGTTTTCCCTTCTCCCCCGAACCTCCAAACCTTCAAGTCCGGAAGTAACAAGTGGCCTCTTTCATCCTTGTCGACACCCACGGCACGATAGCATTTAGGCTGTAAGCCCTCGTGGTGTGTTGTTGAAATAAACAATAATAATTTAAAAAAAAAGTTATTGGTGTATTTATACGGCAGATAGAATGAGCTTTAAAAGACTGGAAACCTTGTAGATTTTTGTACAGCCCAATCATTTCAAAATGACAGTCACTGATAAAAAAAATATGTGATACTAGATCAAAATCACAAAAGTTGGGTAGAACGGAACTCGAGTTGGCTCCGATAACATTACTCAAAATTCAAATAGATGTTCACCATTCGGCAAAGTCAGATGTAATCCGATGTTTTTTTATCCCTTTATAACTGTTTCAACAATTTTCTCGTTATTTCTTAATTTACCTCGCTGTAATATTATTAGACATGTGAAAAAGTAACGAAAATATAAAAGTAAAATATCAGCCAGTTACACGGTGGCCTTCTTAATAAGGCAGCCAGATGGTAAAGCCAGTGGGGGCTATTATTAACATAATAAGACAACTTACTTTGTAAACCGTAAAATATTCAATTACCTAAAAATCAAAACAAATCAAAATATAACAAAAACTGATTAAGTAAATACTTACATTTGCATCATTCTAATACCGTCAAACAGCCAACTAATAATATTCAATCTTCTTCCTAAAAATTAAAGGAAATCAGATAATAAAAAAATATATCAAGGCTAACATGCAGTACAATATTACTTTAACACCCAAGTCTCGCGAGTAAATAAGTACACAGGTTACCCAGTGAAATGAATCACAAGTGGTGACATCTCTCTGTGCTTACTAGGAACTAGGTTCTCACCACAGTGGTGATGGGCACAAGGTGCTAACGATACAGACTGTGAAGAACAAAACAACAATTATTCAACCTTTAGCTCTAGTATTATTTATCCCCTGCCAAGGAAAATCAATGCAAAAAGATACATGCCGGTTCCGCTCTTATTAGAGCTCATCCGTATGCCATACTTATCATCACCAAAAGGCATCTAAAACAAATGGATCAAATATAAATCTCTGGACGCAGCAAGTGCGTTATGGTAGCGAATTTTCTTTAAAATATTTTTAATAGCAAATGTCTTTCTTTGATGAAAGCAGGCATCAAACTTGGTTGCCTATATAGTAGAAACAATGTACGATATTTCATCGAAATAAATTTATTGCTTGAAAAGGTATAAACATTTTTCACAAGTCTGGATGCAGCAAATGTGTTATGGAAGTGAATTTCCATAAACATGTTTTTAATAGCAAATGCGAGCAGGCATCAATCTGATTATCGGTATGGTCTATGTAGTAGAAACAAAGTACTATATTTTATCAAAATTACTTATGGTTTGAAAATATACAAAAATTTTCCGAAAATAAACTTAAATGTTGGTTTCCTAACCAACAAAGCTTACGTTAATAGCAAATTGAGTTAATGAAATTTGAAAGATTTAATGAAAATTCAGTAAATTTGCAGATTAGCTCCCGAACGCTTTTCAAAAAAAAGTTTTCAGATATATTACTAGGACCCCACCTGGATGCACAAACCACAAGAAAACTTTCTTGTTCACACCCCCCAAGGAAGTTACGGGACTGGGAGTGAATAGGGGTGCTGGGCGGGGTAGGTAGTAAAAAGGAAATATGAGCAGAAAAAGCAAAGAAAACTGCTTAAAATCTGTCTATTTGAAGCCATATCCCCATTAAACCCCGCCTACCCCGCCTACCTCGCACAGCACCCCTATTCGCCCCCAGGTCACGCAACTTCCTTGGGGGGTATGAACAAGAAGTCTTTCTTGTGGTTTATGCAACGAGGGTGGTTGTATGCACACAAGTGGGGAAGGAAAATGCCTACGACGCAGACACCCCCCCCCCCGCGCCTTTGACTTGCGGTAGGGTTGGGAGGTTGGGGTTGCTGCTCGTCGTGGGTATTTTCCTTCCCCCCTCGCGTGCATACAACCACCCACGTTGAATGAACCACAAGAAAAATTTCTTGTTCATACTCACCAAGGAAGTTACGGCACCTGGGGGAATAGGGGTGCTGTGCGGGGTAGGCAGGGTTTAAGGGGGATATGGCTTCAAGATGTGAAAAAGACAACTTTCAAGCCAGTTTTATTAGCATTTTCTGATCATATTTCCTTTTTACTACCTACCCCGCCCAGCACGCCTATTCACTCCTGGTCCCGTAACTTCCTTGGGGGGTGTGAACAAGATTTTCTTCTAGGGGTGGTGGATCTAGGTGGGGTGGGGGCAGGTTTCTGAAAACAGTTTTTTGAGAAACGTTCGGGAGCTAATCTGCAAATTTACCGAAAATTCGCTACCAAAACGCACTTACTGCGTTCAGATTTTTTTCTTATAAACGCATCAGATTTCGATAAAAAAATATGCAAAAATGCATTCACAAATTTGTTTTACGAAAATTAGCTAAAAAAATTATAGACCGTTAATTCACTAAACTTACAAATAATTTTCCAAAAAAGCATTAACTTAACTAAACTGACAGTCAAAGCATCAGAGAAAGGGTCTATTTGAAATGAATATTCTGTAAACATTTTAGTAAAATGAAGGGCAATGACAGTTGAATCTGAAACTTAAGGGTTTGCAGAACACTCTTCTTGCAACATTTTCTTCTCACATCGGTATTTGTTTCACATTCTTTGTCTAAAACTTCTTTGTCTTTAAAGCTGGGGACCTAAATTTTGGTACAGAGTTCACTCTTTATAATACAAACACGCGTACCAAACTTGGTTGCCCTTACTTTGTTATTTACGGAGCTATGAATTTTTTTAGAAAGAAAACACAAAATTTTCCCGGAAAACCTGGTCCGATTTTGCTGACTAACGAACTTCTCCAAGCCACTTGCAAAGGGAAGGTACTCACCAAATTTGATCAAGATCGGTCCATTATTTTTTGAGTTATCGGTCGAATATATATATATATATATATATATATATATATATATATATATATATATATATATATATATATATATATATATATATATAAACATAGATCTCCTCATTAGCGAATTTTTTTTCAACTTAGCTAATACGGCTTCAGGATACTCAATGATATGAATTACCGATAGCGTTGAGCACCTAGTTCCTGGTGCGTTAATGGAGGCGTCTAATAAAGTCAATTCATCTAAAAAATTACCTATACGAGAAGCGTAGAAAAAATCCCGATAATAATAAAAGTCTGGACGCAACAAGTGCGTTATGGTAGTGAATTTTGACACCGATTATTTTACTATAACTTTTTGTTCTTGCAACATACAAATCTTAATTTTGGTGTATAGTCTACTTTTTATTTCGTTAACCTACCTACCAAAATTGATTACCATAGCTTTTTTATTTTTTGAGAAAAAATTTTTATTCAGAAGAAAACTCAAAATTTTCCCGCAAAACCTGGTTTGATTTCCCTGGCTAACAAACTTATCCAAGCCACTTACAAAAGGAAGGTACACGCCAAATTTGATCAAAATCGGCGCATTATTTTTTGAGTTATCGGTGTGATATATATATATATATATATATATATATATATATATATATATATATATATATATATATATATATATATATATAAATTGAAACTGACCCCGGATATGGGTTCTAAGGGTCCTAATTCGCGCTCATTTGCAAAAATTTTTTCAAAATTAAAAGGTCGGGAAAATTCACTAAAATGTATGTTTGTGTGTTTTTGTTTCTTTAACGTCGGTCTATATCTGCGATTGTGGCCAATCACCGACGCCAGGGAGCAGTTTCGCATCACTAACCTGGAAATTTTGCCGAAACCCTGCCTTTCTGTAAGGAGGGTAGAAATCTATAACGTCCCCAGCACCGCATGGACGGGACTGACGGCTTGACGCCTCCTTCGTAGGGCGGAACGTGAATACATTCAACTTGCTCAGATACAATCCCACAACAACGCTTGGTGTTAATTTTACAGTAAGTATTGAAAAAGTGAAAGGGAATCTTAGGAATCGAACACAGTATCATTCGATCCAGAGGCACACGTTTTTACCCCTGAACCACCGAGGCTCTAATAATAAAAATAAACTGACAACTTTCGTTAAGAGGTAGAAATACTTTACATAGAGTCTCTCACATTTTCTATTCGTTTATTTTAACTCTACAAAACTAAAATTTTCCTAGTAATCTTTTTCCAGAAATCTGTTAAACAAATAGAATGTAAAATACCATATAAGACTCCAATTTACTTGAACCCAGAACTGAACAAGAGGCGCGCCAATCAACTTCATTTCCTCAAAAATTTAATGATGCTACAAGCACGCATGTATGAAGACTGAAGATCAACCCAGGCTTCAGGGGCCACTGCAAAATTCAGGAGATCGTGAAGGAACCCATGCTTGAAATGAGGTCAGACTTCGCGAGCCCGCGAATGTGCAGGGAAAACAACTTCACAGTGGAAATCCCTGATCGCGGGGCATGGCGGGAGGAGACACCGGGCATACCACGGGACGCGCTCGTCTGGTTCACGGACGGATCTGGCGGGGAGCGTGGGACGGGGGCAGGTGTTTACTCGGAAGGACCGAGGGTAAGTCACAGTATTTCCCTCGGAGCCCATGCAACGGTGTTTCAGGCCGAGATGTACGCCATCCTGCACTGTGTGCGGGAGAACAAGAGGAGGGGCTACACCAACAAGCGGATCCTCATAGCCACAGACAGCCAGGCAGCCCTTAAGGCACTAAGTAGCCCACGGGTAAATTCCTGGCTGGTGAGTGAGTGCCGAGACGAGACGAGCGACCTGGCTGGGCAGAATGAGGTGACCCTCATCTGGGTGCCGGGTCACTCGGGGGTCAAAGGCAATGAAGAAGCTGACAGTCTCGCAAAGAGGGGGTCAGCAGAACCATTTATGGGACCAGAACCGGCTCTGGGCGTGTCAAAGAGCACTGCCAGGGGAGCCATTAAGTCCTGGGTCAGAAACCAACACAAGGTGTACTGGGCGGACTGTCCAGGGCTCAGACATGGGAAGTCAATAATTGACGGACCCAGTTCAAAGAGAGCTGTGGAGCTGCTAAACCTTAGCAGAGGACAGCTCAGAAACACAACAGGTCTCTTGACGGGACACATGGCCGTCAAGAAACACCTACATAAAATGGGGCGGTTCGAAGGGGACCTCGCATGCAGACTCTGCGGCGAGGGGGAGGAATCAGCCCAGCACATCTTGTGCGAGTGTATAGCTCTGGACCGGAAAAGACAACTGATCTACGGTCACTCTAGACCGGAGACAGAGCAATATAAAACTTCACCCTACCAATCGCTGTGCAGACTAGTTCAAGGCACAGTGATTTTGGAATGGGTGGAGTAAGACTAGGGGTATGCAAAATCAACCAAGGGTTGCGGTGCTATCGGGGCGGCAAGGCCGCGGACGAGCCCTGAGGGAACAAAAAAAAAAAAAACGCATGTATGAACACACACACGCATACACACACACACGCGCGCGCATATATATATATATATATATATATATATATATATATATATATATATATATATATATATATATATATATATATATATATATATATATATATATATATATATATATATATATATATATATATATATATATATAGGCTGGCAGCCTTAACTGTCAGGATGTATATATATATATATATATATATATATATATATATATATATATATATATATATATATATATATATATATATATATATAGGCTGGCAGCCTTAACTGTCAGGAAAATATTTTGTCGAAAAAAAAGCTGAAACACGTCAAGTTTGCTTGTGAGGGAGACAACTTTGACGCAAAAAGTATAGCCCAAACTTTAACCTCCTAGGCGGAGGTGTCATTCCTCTTTTTTTTTACAAATTGGAATAGGGGTCATGTGATAGCTCGTTTAAAAGAGCTTCTTATTCCCTATACATTGCTTTTTCATGTTTGAAATAAGGTCCATTCGTTTAGAAGATATGGATTTTTGAAATGTCACTAATGCATTTCCCGAAATATTCTTAATACTTGAGTTGGGCCTCACTAGAGCCCATTACCGGATAAAAATGTTGTTAAAGGTTTGCGTAGGTAATAAAAAGTCATTTAGATTAAGGTGCTCCAAAAAACCTCGAACCTTGAATTTAGAAGCGCCAGATATTTGGAACGTCGACGAGATGGGCATACTCTTTAAAAGCCGGACAGGGTAGTAGCTTGACGTGATTTTAAGCATATAGGAAAACTTACATCCGCAGAAAGGGGAACTCTTGTAACTTTCACTGTTGCAGTTTCTGCAAATGGCAATAAATTACTTTGTCAGACTCTTTTGCCGGAAGCCTGGGTGATGCTTATCCATCTCGATGGATAAAGGAAGGATATTTCATCAAATTTATCAAACATTTTCTCCGTTATGTAAGATGTTTCAAAGGAAGACCAGTGCTATGTCTGCTTGATAACCACGATTAGGACCTTCCAATAGAAACCTTACAAAGAAAACTGCGTCACCGTTTTGTCTTTCTCTGCCGCACTGTTTACATACATTGCAGCCGCTAGACAGGAGTGTTTACGGACCACTGGATAAATATTGAAATTCAGCATTAGACACCTGGATGGTGAAGAATCCAGCAAGAAACGAAAACGGCGGTGAATCGGAGCTCGGCGGTCTCACAGGAGAACCAAACAGAAGTTCTATACTGGTGGAGCACAGAAATGGGAGAAAAGAGAAACGAATGTATGGGAGCCAGAAAAACTCGCTTCAGAGGGGGGTTGCCCTCACAGCTATCCGTTACGAAAGCAATTGAGTTTCACAAAAAGAAGATACAATAGCTAAAATGGCTGATAACAGCATCTAGAGGAGCCATCGGGCAGCCCTGTGCGAGAAACTGAACGAAGACATCTGTGGGCGGGCTACCGGGTTGTGATAAAACAGTTCAGACCCCGGACCCGGTCATATAACCTCAGGAAGTCAGCGCAGAATACAGATTATAGAATACCTCTTCACCAGACAATCAGACTACTGGGAAACAAATAGGATAGCGGAGATAGGAGAGTGTGCGGAGGAGGAGTTGATGGTGGCAGCTAAAAAAAATTAAATGTGTCAAGGCTCCCGGCCCAGACGGGATACCAGCAGAGGGCATAAAAGAGCTGACCGAAATAGCTCCACACGTGATGAACGAACTACCCCGGAGACAAGAGTTTCCCCTAGAATGGAAAATAGCAAAGGCTGTGTTGTTTTGGAGAAACGGTACGCCCTTAGATCCAGCGTCATCCTTCAGACCTCTATGCCTACTGTATACGCTAAAAAAACTACTCGAGCACTTGATCAAAGATAGGCTGGAAAAGGAAGTAGAAGTAGGGAGAGGTTTCCAGACCGCCAGTTTGGTTTTCGAAAGGAAAGATCTACAATACATGCGGCAAGAAGTCGCAAAAACACAATCGAGAAATGGTTTGCATTGATCACTCTCGATGGGGAAAATGCTTTCAACACTGCTAGCTGGGACAAAGTCATAGAAGAACTGAAAAGAAAAAACATCGCTGAGTACCTGATACATTATAAGCAGTTACTTCTCATACAGAAAGATCAGCATTGCGAGAGGAACAAATATGACTGTCACGACGGCTGTCCCGCATGAATCCATCCTGGGACTTATCCCCTGAAATATAATCTATGATGGAATCCTCAAGCTGAAAATGGTTAAAGGGGTTACTCTGCTTGGTTATGCTGATGACCTATCAGTCCTACTAGAGGCATCAGAACAAGACACACTTGGTTCCGAGGGAACGTAACGTTAAGAAAAGTGGACAGATGGATGACGGTCAAAGTAATCCAGTTGGCCCCTGCAAAGACAGGGGCGGTCAATATAAAGGGTCGAAAAATTAGGGGCAATTTTTCGTTTCGCTTAAAGGGCACCATGGTAAAATCAGCGAAGACTCTAGTGTATCTAGGAATAACAATCGGCGACTCACTCAATGCCGTCCAGCATTTACGAATGGCAAAAGAAAAGGCTGAAAGAATAACAGCAGCACTAAGTAGGAAAATGTCTAACATGGGAGGCCCAATATCAACAAAACGGCTACTGCTTACCGGAGTACTCAATTCTACTGTACGGAGCACCGGTACTGCATCCAACAGTAGAGATATGTACAAAAATATAAAATGATTATGGAGAGCATGCATTGCAGAGTGTTACTAAAGGTGGCTTGCGGGTTTCGTATCATCTCTTCCCGTGGGCATCATACCCATAGACCCGTTAATGGAGGAAAGATGTTTCCTACATGAGATGAGAGAAGCGAGAATAGAAGACGCTAAGCTGGCATCCAGAAGCCAAACTATGGAGAAATGGCAGCAAAGATGATCCCAAAACACCGCGAAGGGACAATGGACAAAATATTGTTTCCAAATCTGACACACTGGATAAAATGCAACCACATTTCTGGTCTATGCAATTACTTTCAGGCCACGGATACTTCAGATCCTACGCCAAAGCATGGGAAAGTTAGACGAGAACGAGAGCAGATGTATCTACTGCAGGGAATAGGACACGGTAGAACACTGCATTTTTGTTTGTCCAAACTTGGAGGAGATGAGAGGCGCCACCCTCAACTCTGTAGGGATACATACTATCGACGACCTGGTACCAATAATGATAAAAGAAAAGAGCTCATGGAAAAAGGTCATGGAAATCGCCCGACAAGCTGTGACCATATAATAGACACAAGAACTGGCAAAGCGAAGGAAACCATCAACTAGATTGCCCGAACCTCTAATCGCTTAAATCGGACGGAGAAGTAGGGAAAAGTGGAAGGAGAAGAATAAAATACAGCTTTACACTCCTAAAGATGTGTCACAAAGATGGTACCAGTGTGTAATAGAGCGGTTCAGAGGACACACTAACTTAATCAGCAGATGCGTGAACTACGCCACACAATAAAAAAAAGTCAACTGGTGCAATATTTCTCAAGATTGCTCAAGGCTTCGACAGCGTTTGGCATGTAGGCATCCTTAACAAACTTCTATCATTTAATTATCCGCTCCCTCTGATACTCATCATCAGGTTATACCTGAATCAAATGAAATTCCGGGTTAAACACCTGGAACCCAGATTTAGAATCCACTCAGCCACGGCTGGCCGCCCGCAGCGTTCTACTATCTCCTCTCTGCTCTGCAATGGATTTATTGCAAACATACCGACACCGCCCCTAACGCTACATAAGCACTGTTCGCAGACGACACTACGATCCTCAACAGCTCCACGCAGCCAAGGATAATAACCCAACGTCTACAAATTGCTGTAGAAGAACTGCAAGACTGGTATAGAAATCCATGTCTACCCATAAACCCCGACAAATGTTCATCAGTTCTATTTTCCAAGAGGAAACACGCACCTCATGATAACATATCATTAAACAGCAGTCTAATTCCTTGGCAGGACTCCGCCAAATACCTCAAGGTTTTCCTCGACAAACGTTTAACATGGAGCTCCCATGTCCAACATGCTCGACGGAAAGCTTCGATGTTCATCTTCTTCCCACTTCTTCCCACTTCTTTCCACTTCTCAACAGAAATTTTAAATTGTCCATGAACAATAGACTGCCCATGTACAAAGACATTATCCCACCAGCCTCGATCTACGCATCCCCCGCATGGGCCACTGCTGCAGATACACACCCAAGACCCTTCAAACCGATCAGAACGAAATTCTGAGAATGGTTACCGGAGCGCCATGGTTTGTTATAAACAGATTTACTCTGAGAATATCCTCAACGCTTAAATTTATACCTCAACTATCCATCACTCACTTCGTCAAAGCCGATTCTCATCCAAATGTTCTTCTCCGTAGTACCACCAACTAGGATGAGCAGCTTCCATTAAGGCATAAGCGTCCAAAGCTTATCCTGACCCGATAACGCCACTGCGGCAAACAGAATGGAAACATTCAAAATCCAAATGTCATGTATGAAGTCTTTCCGACGGAGATATGGACCAAGGTTCGGTACTACAGGAAGTGGAGTTTAGTGGGCGAGAGTCCCACACTACCTCGAGGTCCTACACGCTACGGTGCGTGAATGAGGTGTGCATAATGCATTCACCACTCCTAATTACAGACAAAAAAATTAGTGACGTCGGTTACAGACGTCCAATGGACATCCTAGGGTTTACTTCACTATTATTATCTAGGATTCAGGCCACGAGAAAAACTTCTGTGAAATATGCCCCAGTCAATGAACTGCGGAAGCTACAATGAAATAAATGCAACTGGACATAGAATGTCATGGTGGTAATGAGAAGGCGACTTCGCCTTTAGACTCTGATGATAATGAACGGAACCCCGATAACAGAATCTGTAAGACAGTAGAACCACAGCATAACTCTTATGCTGTGGTAGAACGTTCACCTCTACCCTCGGAAGAGCCACCCTCATCATCATATTGTTATAGCATTAAAAATTAAAATTTAATTGCTCCAATATATATTGCAGAGGCTTCACGATTAGTGCACCTATAGCTTCTGCTGTTGATCAGTATGTTATTTGTAGGGTTACCACTAGGTATAGCATTGACGATGCGTAACACCCCTGCATGACGGCCGGCACACGCTGGCCAGATGTCGCACACGTCGCCAATTTTACACACTGAAGCTTCCTTGGCATTGTGCTAGCGTCTCCTACTATTGTTTATATACAATCCAATTACATGCCTGTACAAAAGCGGCTCTATCGGGATACACTGAAGTGTATAACATCGTTTGGAAATAAATATTGGGTCATTGGGATAAAATGTAACGGATTATTTTAGATACGGGATGATAATAATGTGACGAAATTGCTTGAGAAATGGGTTAGTAAGACGGTAAAAGGCACATCTTGCATCTGGCTATATTTCGCAAGGTGGCGATAGAAGAACTAAACCATAAAAAAGCCTGGACGCAGCAAGTGCGTTATGGTAGTGAATTTTCATAGAAATGATCTGGCACAAAATATTTTATTATAACTTTTTTTTCTTGTAACATAGAAATCTTAATTTTGGTGTATAGTTTACTTTTTATATCGTAAACCTACCTACCAAATTTGGTTATCATAGATTATTTATTTTTTAAGATAAAAATTTTTTTCAAATGAAAACTCAAAATTGTTTCGGAAAACCTTGTCCGATTTTTCTGATTAACGAACTTGTCAAAGCCATTTACAAAAGGAAGGTACATGCCAAATTTTATCAAAATCGGCCTATTATTCTTTGAAATAAAAATTTATTTCGAATGAAAACTCAAAATTTTCCCGGAAAACCTTGTCAGATTTTCCTGACTAACAAACTTGTCAAAGCCATTTACAAAGAGAAGGTACATGCCAAATTTTATTGAAATCGGCTTATTACTTTTTGAGATAAGAATTTTTTTTCAAATGAAAACTCTAAATTTTCCCGAAAAACCTTGTCCGATTTTCCTGACTAACGAACTTATCCAAGCCATTTACAAAAGAAACGTACATGCCAAATTTTATCAAAATCAGCCCATTATTTTTTGAGTTATCGGTGTGATACATATATATATATATATATATATATATATATATATATATATATATATATATATATATATATATATATATATATATATATATATATATATAAGCATATAAAAATTAAAACTGACCTCGGATATGGGTTCTAGGGGTCCTAGATCGCGCTCATTTGAAGAAATTTCTTAAAAATTCAAAAGTCGAGATCTCCTCATTAGTGAATTTTTTCTAAGAAAATTCACTAAAACATGACACTATTAACTATACGCCACCATTAACACCGGGTTATAAATTGGAAAAAGCAATATTACTAATGTTGACGTTTCATAACACTGGCCATTTCAACCAATCTCTGGACGCAGCAAGTGCGTTATGGTAGCGAATTTTCTTTAAAATATTTTTAATAGCAAATGTATTTCTTTGATGAAAGCAGGCATTAAACTTGGTTGCTTATATAGTAGAAACAATGTACCATATTTCATCGAAATAAATTTATTGTTTGAAAATATATAAACATTTTTCAAAAGTCTAGATGCAGCAAATGTGTTATGGAAGTGCATTTCCATAAAAATGTTTTTAATAGCAAATGCGAAAAGGCATCAATCTGATTACCGGTATAGCCTATGTAGTAGAAACAATGCATTAAAATTTAGCAAAATTACTTATAGTTTGAAAATATACAAAAATGTTCCGAAAATAAACTTAAATGTTGGTTTTCTAACCAACAAAGCTTACGTTAATAGCAAATTGAGTTATTGAAATTTGAAGGATTTAATGAAAATTCGGTAAATTTGCAGATTAGCTCCCGAACGCTTTTCAACAAATGGTTTTCAGAAACATTACTAGGACCCCACCTGGATGCACATACCACAAGAAAAATGCCTTGTTCACGCCCCCCAAGGAAGTTACGGGACTGGGAGTGAATAGGGGTGCTGTGCGGGGTAGGCAGGGTTTAAGGGGCATATGGCTTCAAGATGTGAAAAGGATAGCGTTCAAGCCCGCTTTATTCGAATTTTCTGCTCATATTTCCTTTTTACTACCTACCCCGCCCAGCACCCCTACTCACTCCTGGTCCCGTAACTTCCTTGGAAGGTGTGAACAAGAAATTTTTCTTAAGGTTTGTGGATCCAGGGGGGGTCTAGGCAGGTTTCGTAAAACAGTTTTTTGAAAAGCGTTCGGGAGCTAAACTGAAAATTTACCGAAAATTCGCTACCAGAACGTACTTACTGCGTCCAGATGTTTTTTCTTACAAACGCATCATGTTTCGATAAAAAATGCAAAAATGCATTAACGAATTTTTTCTACGAAATTTAGCTAAAAATAAATTATACACCCCTACTCACTCCTGGTCCCCTAACTTCCTTGGGGGGTGTGAACAAGAAATTTTTCTTGGGGTTTGTGGATTCAGGGGAGGTCCTAGGCAGGTTTCTGAAAACCGTTTTTTGAAAAGCGTTCGGGTGCTAAACTGCAAATTTACCGAAAATTCGCTACCAAAACGCACTTACTGCGTCAAGACATTATTTTTTTATTACGATTAGCAGAATCTTCATCATATTTCGATAAAAAAATGCAAAAATGCATTAACGAATTTGTTCTACGAAAACTAGCTTAAAAAAAATTATAGACCGTTAAACCATAAACTTCACTAAACCCACAGCGAAAGCATCAACTTAACTAAATCGACAGCCAAAGCATCAGAGAAAGGGTATATTTGAAATGAATTTTCTGTAAATATTTTAGTAATATGAAGGGCAATGACGGTTGAATCTGAAACTTAAGGGTTTGCAGAAGACTCTTCTTGTAACATTTTTTTTCAAAATCCGTATTTATTTCACGTTCTTTGCCTAAACATTGCCAATTTTGACGTTTAAAATTTCGAGTTTGACGTTTTGAGGAAAACTCCAAAATTTGTTTCTTCAACTGCCCATAACTTCTTTGTCTTTAAAGATAGAGACCTAAGTTTTGGTATAGAGTTCACTCTTTATAATTGAAACACGCGTGCCCTTGCTTTGTTATTTCCGGAGATATGAATTTTTTTAGAAAGAAAACACAAAATTTTCCGGGAAAACCTGGTCCGATTTTCCTGGCTAACGAACTTATCCAAGCCACTTGCAAAAGGAAGGTACTTACCAAACTTGATCAAGATTGGTCCATTATTTTTTGAGTTATCGGTCGGATATATATATATATATATATATATATATATATATATATATATATATATATATATATATATATATATATATATATATATATATATATATATATATATATATATATATATATATATATATATATATATATATAAACACAGATCTCCTCAATAGCGAATTTTTTTAATTCGTTGAAAGGCTGGAGACAGCAAGTGCATTACGGTAGCGAATTTTCACATAAATATTCTACGCAATTTTTTTGCGAAAATTATATATAGACATCTTAAAATTAAAATTGACCTGGAATACGTCTTCCAGTAGCCTTAATTTCCGCTCATCTGAAGACATTTTTCGAAAGACTCAAAGTCGTGATCTCGTCATAAGCGAATTTTTTTCACGTAAATTCGCTATAAACTGTTTCACACGAAAGGTAGAAAAGTCTGGACGCGGTAAGTGCGTTATGGTAGTCAATTTTCATACAAATGTTTTTAATAGCAAATATGTCTTTCTTTAACGAAAGCAGGCATATAATTTGGTTACAAGTATAACCTATATAGTAGAAACAATGTAGGTGCCATACTTTATCAAAAGAACTTTATTGTTTGAAAAAGTACAACAATTTTCCGAAAATAAACTTAAAATGTTCCCGAAGAAAGTCCGATTTTCCTCGCCAACGAACCTCTTCAAACTATTAAACCACCTATCATGATATTATCATTATTCACAAAAAGCTTTTCGACGAAACTTACAAAAAAAAACTTTGCATTAAAATTTGCAAACAATTTTTTTAACGAAAATCCGAAAACATTTTTTTACAATAACTTATTAAACATCAATTCCTAATAACCAAAATTTCACAAAAATCTCACAAACAATGACTTCTATGGAAAGAAAAAAATTGCTGCGAAAACTACTACGTATATTATATATAATTTTATAAACGAAAAGTTGCTAAAAGAATACATAAAATTCAAATTATATACCTAATCTCGAATTTAGGTTTAAAAAAAATTTAAACTTTTCACAGAAATTTAAACGAACGAAAGCTCGAGTGGAAGCAAAGACAAATAAAAGTGGAAAAATTCTCATATTTTCATGTCACAAGCTGTCAGAAATAAGAACATTACTTGTCTTTAAAGCTTTATTTGATATTTGTAAAAACAATTTTCAACTACTTATACATTATGAAAATGTGGATAATCTTATCAAATAAGTTATTTCTTACCTTTTTGTAACAAGGTTGATTTAAATTATTTTTTTCGAAAATTCTCTTTTCGATCTAAAAACTGGGGAAATTTTAATTAACTCTGCTACTACAAAAAGAGCAGCTCAGTTATGGGCTGCCATAAATTCGTTTACATTTGTTATTTGTTTAATGGTGGCAAGTAAATATTCAAATATTTTAGAACCAGTTGCAAATACGCTACAAGGTGTTTCAATTAATTTTGTCGATGTTCACCACCACATAAATTTAATAACCAAAACTTGTGAAAAACATAGCTTAGAAGTTGATACAGCTTTCGCAGGTATTTTTTCTAATGCGTTATCTAGTTGTGAGGCTCTTAACATAGAGGTGGGTAAACCACGGATTTGCGGTCGACAAATTCATAGATCTACATATGATTCCGATTCAGCTGACGATTACTTTAGAAAATCTATATTTATCCCATATTTAGATCATTTGATTCTTGCCCTAAAAACAAGGTTTTTAAAAGAGCACGAAATCGCCTTTTCTTTGTTTAATATTTTGCCAAAAAATATAAAATCCTTAGATGTTAAATCTTTCGTCGCTAAGGTCGGAGATCTGTACAACATTGAGAATTTGGAAAGCGAGTTAAATATTTGGGGACAGTATTTATCTGAATCTCAAATATCTGGAAACATAACCATTGAAGATCTTATTGGACACTGTAAATTTTTTCCTGCTATCAAAGATAGCTGCATACTTCTACTTACTTTGCCGTGTACTACTTGCACTATAGAGCGCAGTTTTAGCACCTTACGCAGGATTAAAACTTGGATAAGAACTACAATGGGGCATGACAGGCTCGTTGGGCTAGCATTGTTGAGTATCCATCGAAATCGTATAGTAAATATTTCCAATTTTTCCATCAAAATATTAGACCAATTTTGCCAAAGCAACAGAAGACTGATTTTGAGTTTGCAGTAATATATATTCTTTTTTTTTTCCTATTAATTATTACTGTTATCTTTTGGCATTTATAACATTTGTAAGGGTTTTGTTCTGTATTTTTAAGATTTAATTTCATGTGTTCATAAATATCGTGTTATGAAGAAAAATCTATTTAGTTTTCTTTTATTTAGTTTGTTGGAAGTTGTTTAGAAGTATATTATGTTTTGTTAAGTTTTTATAAAAATAAATGTTATATGAAATACAACAAAAAGTTTTCGATTTTCCCCCACTGAAAAAAAATCCTGCGGGCGCCCATGAAACGACGTAGAAATACTGAATAACTACTGCTACTGCATGAATGTGTTTAACTAATGGAACATAGACCCTTGTTTCACACAATAATCCACAGCGCATAGACACGGCGTAATCTATTGGCAAATTGATGAATGTTCTTCCTTCTCTTGCCACTTAGACCCGTTATGATAGTCTCTGGGTTCGTACCTAGACCGTTTTTAAGCAATGAAATCAACATCATTGGAAATGGCACTTAGACCCTTTGTCACTTATAGTCTTTAATTGTTCATTTTTCTCGGTGGTTCAGAGGTAAGAACGTGTGCCTCTGAACCGAAGGGTACTGGGTTCGATCCCGGGGTACCCCTTTCACTTTTTCAGTACAAACTGTAAAATTAACATCAACCGAGGTTCTGGAATTGTATTTGAGCAAGTTGAATGTCTGCACGTTCCGCCCTTTGGAGGGGGCGTAAAGCCGTCGGTCCCGTGTCCATGCGATGTTGGGCACGTTAAAGATCCCTACCCTCCTTACATAAAGACAGGGGTTCGGCAAAATTTCCAGGATAGTGAGGTGAAACTGCTCCCTGGCGTCGGTGATTGGCCATAGTCGCGGAAATAGGCCGACGTTAAAGAAACAAAACACACATTGTTCATTTTTGTTTGATATGGTGAAGTATACCCTTCGTTGTGTTAAGGGATTGTGAATAAATTATGTTATTATTATTATTATTATCGTTATGTGTGGATCTTAGCATTATCATCATATTAACACTCTTTTTGAGTGCCAATAATTTTTACATCAAATCGTGGTAGATTCTCCTGATTATACCTAAGTGATTACTCTTACCTAATCGATTGAATGTAACTGTATAGCTAAAGTAGATAATTTTCTTTTTTTGGACAAAAAATTAATTTGCGTACTGTAATTTGTATCGCAATAGTATGCTTATTACCTATATTCATTTATAGATATTATGTATGCAAAACGACACATGTAATGTACAGTAATTATATTAAACGTTATCATTACATAAAAGGCATACTTTGTGTAAAATTATTGCGCTTAAAGAATACAGGTTGCAAACACAATGTAATTAACAAGAAATTACATGCGATCAGCCATCGAGCTGTCCAAATGCATGCAGAAAAGGGTACAGTAGCACCTCTGAATCCATCTTTATGTAATTGCTGAAATAAGTGTAGGGGTAATTAAAATTTAGAGCATAAAATTGAACAAAAGAAACTTTTAACGTATACGTTATGTAATTGTGTTGCAGAGAAAAAAGAAGAAGCTGTTTTCATTATGTTTAAAATGTATGTGTGTATATATTTTAGCGAATTTAAAAAAAAAATCTGTTTATGTTTATATATATATATATATATATATATATATATATATATATATATATATATATATATATATATATATATATATATCCCAAGCAACAAATTAAGGCATATTAACCAGCACTCGAGTCCAAATAACCTAACCAAGTTGTAATTTAGTAATAATTAACCAAAATATTGCCTTGATTGTCATAATGACTACAAATTTGGAAATGCGGCTCCGAACTAGCTTATTTTTGACTATTAAAATTACTCCAAAGTCAGTAACTTACAAGTAACTAAATTGGGAAAAAATTGGTTCAATTTTACTCATAAAATATACTTGAATATACTTTTGTGTTTCAATTCCAGAGTTGGTAATTTTTAGGTCGAAGTGTGCCCTAAATTGGACTGAAAATCGACTACCAAGCCCAGATACCTGAAATACCTACTTTAAGGTAATTTATTACATAATATTAACCTGCAATATGTCTCTGTGGTATAGTAAATTGGAGGTCTTCTTATGAAGTCCAGCTTACATATATATTACCAATTTCAGTGCAATACAGCACAGGAAATATTTTGGGCACTGAGCTAACCTCAAATGGCTTTCTGATCGCCTATAAAGTCATAATTACTGCAGAAATGGTCTTCCAAGTCAAATTGCCTACCTTCAAGTTGAAAATACCCATAAAATCTGACTTGAAATAAAAATTGTCCTCAAAGTTCAAAGTGTAGAGCAGTGACATACATTTGTGAATCTTAAAGGTGTGTCAGTTGATAAACTTCATCAATAAAAGTTTATTATCGTTGTGAATGTGCGTGCACCAGTAACAAATATAGTGTTACAATGCCCCCTTTGAAACCAATAAAAGTTTACAGACATACTACAAATTATTATATAGTAGTAAAGAATGCTTGTATTCAGTTCGCTTCATATTAATAATTATTATTTCGATAATGTTCTCTGTGTAAATCCTAAAAAAGTATGAGAACTAGATCGGCTACTACTACTAGGTATATGAAAGTAAACCTGAATTTCAATTATATGCTGGTATCAAATCAGCACGTTTCCCTCTCCAATATAATCCATCCCTTTTCATGCCAAATGGAGTGAAGCATTGGCAACACAGTCAGCTGTCATGTTTATTTTAGTGAATTTTCTTAAAAAAAATTCACTAATGAGGAGATCCCGACTTTTGAATTTTTAAAAAATGTCTTCAAATGAGCGCTAATTAAGCCCCCCAGAACACATATCCGGGGTCAGTTACAATTTTTATATGTTTATATATATATATATATATATATATATATATATATATATATATATATATATATATATATATATATTATATATATATATATATATATATATATATATATATATATATATATATATATATATATATATATATATATATATATATATATATATATATATATATATGTATCACACCGATAACTCAAAAAATAATGGGCCGATTTTGTTTAAATTTGGTGAATAAATTCCTTTTGCAAATGGCTTGGATAAGTTCGTTAGCCAGGAAAATCTGCCAAGGTTTTCCCGGAAAATTTTGTGTTTTCTTTTGAAAAAAATTTATATCTCCGGAATTAACAAAGTAAGGGCAACCAAATTTGGTACACGGGTTTATGTTCTTATATGTAAGTTACCTACCAAAATTTAGCCTTGTAGCTCAAAATACAAAAAAGTTATAGGCAATTAAAGAAAAATAAATTGGGGTTTTCCTCAAAACGTCAAAGTTGGGATTTAAAACGTCAAAATCAGCCACATTTAGGAAAAGAACTTGAATCTAATACGGGCTATGGAAATAAAATGTCTCAAGAAGAATGTTTTACAAACCCTGAAGTCTTAGTTTCAACCGTCATTGTCCTTCATTTTGCTAAAATATTTGCAGAAAATTCATTTCAAATAGACCCTTTCTCTGATGCTTGGCGGTAGCCTTAGCTATAGAGTTTATCGTTTAATGTATATAATTTTTGTCGAATTTTCGTAAAAAATCAATAAAGCTCAATATAGCCGTAATTAAAAAAGATATGAAAAAAATTTGTATATATTAATTATAGGGTGTCTTGAGCTACACCTGAAAAAAATATTTCTACAATCACAGGCTGGCCCATAAGTCGTTGGTGATACAATTTTTTTTTAAATCAAACACGCCTTATGTTATTGCATTTTCCATCGAAATATAATGCATGTTTGTAAGAAAAAAATTCTGGACGCAGCAAGTGCGTTATGGTAGCGAACTTTATTTTTTTATGTAGAAATCATTGTTTGTGAAATTTTTGTAAAATTTTGGTAATTAGTACCTAATGTTTAATGAGTTATTGTAAAAAAGATGTTTTTGGATTTTCGCAAAAAAATTGTTTACAATTTTTTTTGTAAGTTTTCTCGAAAAGCTTTTTGTAAATAATTATATCTTGGTAGGTGGCTAAATACCTTGAAGAAGTTTGTTGGCCAGGAAAATCGGGTCAGTTTTTCGGATATATTTTAAGTTAGTTTTCGTAAAATATTTGCCCTTTTCTAACAACAAAGTTATTTTGATAAAATGTGGTACATTGTTCCCACTATAGAGGTTATACTGGTTATAAAAACCATTTTTATGAAAATTCACTACCATAACGCACTTGCTGCGTCCCGAGTTTTTATTTACTTATTTTATTTTGTTTCTATTTTCTATTAATGTCTATATATTATGGAATCAAAAACCAAAAGCGCTGTATAATCATTCCTATATGTCTCTCGGCTGTGCACGGATATAAGTAATATATATTTTTATAGACGAAAATGTTTCATTTCTAATAAATTCAAACAAAATTCGTTTACCATATAGGTAGTTGAAATTCCCATAATAGGACAAAATGCCTTCAAAGTTTGGTTAGTTTGCCCTGTCATTAGGGATTGTGACTTATAGGTTAAAAAATAGGGCAAAATTAACTTTCAGGTCAATAATGTTAGAAGGGCAGCCATATTAATTCAATTTTGCGGTATCCATCTTGATTGTATTGGAAAATGAAAAATATTTTGTTGTTGAATTAAGTGTAATCAAATTTCAGTTCGAAAAAAACATTAAATAATGCTCGTATACCATGACGACAGGATAGTTTTGTGTTGTTTACATCACCAATCCTCTAAAATCAGAATTTCAAGAATTTTGAATATTTTTTTATTTTCACTAATTTTATCTTTTACACGGGCGCTCGAATTTTATCTCATTATCATCATCATTTTAACATAAAAAACATAACCGCAGTGGTTTTTATCTTTATACAGTGCGAATCTCCTTTATCATTGTTCCAAATATTTAAAGTAAGTACTTTGATCATTCAAGATGTCATTTTTTAACAAAGATGGACAATATCTCTACTAATCTACTGTTTGTTTATACATACATAACCACAGATCCTACAGAACCGAATAATGTCACATGCGTAGTTCGTTGTTAAGAAAGTCACGGCACTCGGCGCCTAGATGTCAGATTCAAGTAAAACGTAGCACATATTTACCAATATATTACGTCCATTGGCCCAATGTTGAATAAAAATGCCCTAAATATAACTAATACGCCTTGGTTGAAACGCCTTGCTGGACCTATTATCGACTTCCATATTACTTTGACCTTATTTCCCACATTGGTAATTTTACTTGAAAATGACCTGTGGTGATTTGGTCGCCGACCTATTGGTAAGGCGATTTTACGTCAATTTGACTTTAAATGTTGCTTGGGATATATATATATATATATATATATATATATATATATATATATATATATATATATATATATATATATATATATATATATATATATGTATCCGACCGATAACTCAATAAATAATGGACTGATTTTGATCAAATTTGGTGAGTACCTTTCTTTGGCTTGGATAAGTTCGTTAGCTAGGAGAATTGGACCAGGTTTTCTTGGAAAATTTTGTGTTTTCTTTCTAAAAAAAACATATCTCTGTAAATAACAAAGTAACGGCAACCGCATTTGGTACGCGTGTTTGTATTGTAAAGAGTGAACTCTGTACTAAAATTTAGGTCTCTAGCTTTTAAGAGAACGAAGTTATGGGCAATTAAAGAAACAAATTTGGGAGTTTTCCTCAAAACGTCAAACTCGCAATTTTAAACGTCAAAATTGGCAATGTTTAAGCAAAGAACGTGAAACAAATACCGATTGTGGAAAGAAAATGTTGCAAGAGTGTTCTGCAAACCCTTAAGTTTCAGATTCAACCATCATTGCGCTTCATTTGACTAAAATGTTTACAAAATATTCATTTCAAATAGACCCCTTCTCTGATGCTTTGGCTGTCGGTTTAGTTAAGTTGATGCTTTCGCTGTAGGTTTAGTGAAGTTTATGGATTAACGGTCTATAATTTTTTTAGCTAATTTTCGTAGAAAAAATTCGTCAATGCATTTTTGCATTTTTTATCGAAATATGATGCGTTTGTAAGAAAACAATCTGGACGCACTAAGTACATTTTGGTGGCGAATTTTCGGTGCATTGCAGTTTAGCTCCCGAACGCTTTTCAAAAAACTGTTTTCAGAAACCTGCCTAGACCCCCCCTGGATCCAAAACCCCAAAAAACATTTCTTGTTCACACCCCCCAAGGAAGTTACGGGACCAGGAGTGAGTATGGGTGCTGGGCGGAGTAAAAAGGAAATATGAGCAGAAAATTCGAATAAAACGGGCTTGAAAGCTGTCTTTTTCACATCTTGAAGCCATATCCCCCTTAAACCCTGCCTACCCCGCACAGCACCCCTATCTCACCAGGTGCCGGAACTTTCATGGCGGGTAGGAACAAGACATTTTTCTTGTGTTTTATGCATCGAGGGTGGTTTTATGCACGCGAAGGGGAAGGAAAATCCCCACGACGAAGCAGCCACCACCCAGCCCCCCGCCCCTGCCACATGTCGAACGTGGGAGGGGGGTCCTGCTTCGTCGTAGGCATTTTCCTTCCCCCATCGTGTGCATACAACCACCCTCGTTGCATAAACCACAAGAAAAACTTCTTGTTCATACCCCCCAAGGAAGTTGCGTGACCTTGGCAAATAGGGGTGCTGTGCGGGGTAGACAAGATTTAATTGAGATATGGCTTCAAATAGACAGCTTTCAAGCAGTTTTCTTCGCATTTTCTGCTAATATTTCCTTTTTACTACCTACCCCTCCCAGCACCTCTATTCACTCCCAGTCCCGTAACTTCCTTGGGGGGTGTGAACAAGAAATTTTTCTTGTGGTTTGTGCATCCAATTGGAGTCCTAGTAATGTTTCTGAAAACAATTTTTTGAAAAGGATTCGGGAGCTAATCTACAAATTTACTGAATTTTCATTAAATCCTTCAAATTTGATTAACTCAATTTGCTATTAACGTAAGCTTCGTTGGTTAGAAAACCAACATTTAAGTTTATTTTCGGAAAATTTTTGTATATTTTCAAACCATAAGTAATTTTGATAAAATATATAGTACATTGTTTCTAATACATAGGCTATACCGGTAATCAGATTGATGAATGAACCGAATTTGATGCATGCTTTCGTCAAAGAAAGACATTTGCTATTAAAAATATTTTAAAGAAAATTCGCTACTATAACGCACTTGCTGCATCCCGAAATTTTGTTTTTTAAGGTGGTCTTTTTTTGCGACCATGGCCAATCACCGACAAAATGAACCAGTTTCTTTTTACCATCCTAAAATATTTACCAAACCTGTTACGCCCTGAAAAAACAGGGATCTCTAACGTGTTCAATATCGCATTGTACATCGAACCGGCAGCTTTACATCCTATCCAAAAGGCGAAACGTGCAGATATTATACTTGTTCGAACACACTGCAGCAACATTGGTAGATGTTAATTGTACAGTATATTCATTAATTGTTTTTTCCCGTAATTAACAGAACCGTTCCATACTTAATACAGATAAAGGGACTACTTTTTTCTTCTTCCCTGTAATCAGTTACGCCGCTTGACGGCATGGTCAGACGGGAGAAAATTTAATTTACTTAAACGCATTCATGTCAACTATATTTTTTCTCAAAACATTTATGAAATTATAAAATTATTATACACTACTTGGTTTTAAATACTTAAAACAACATATTTTTTTTGATAAGATTTTACGTTACTTTTTATGGACTTCAGTCTTTCATTTATAATAATGCTTTTAAAATCTCTATAGTTACATTTGACTTCCAAATTAGTATACAATACCCCACCATGAAGCCAGTGCCACACGTTTTATCTCCTTTCGATTCGAGGTATTTGTTTAGTTTATTGTATAGGGTGGCGCATTGAAAACGAAACAGACCGATTTGCGTCCTGATAAATGTTTTTTAAGAATCGCTGAAACACGTCAATTTTAATATTGAGTAGGACATGTTTTGACATAAAACTAAACTTTGTCACATCAATCCCTTAAGATAACAACCCTTATATTTTAAATATGGAATATGGGTCGTGTGGTACATCATTTGAAAGCTCTTTCTTTTCTGAATTCAGCACACTAATTTTTTTTGAAGTTTTATTAACTCGTTTAAAAATTATTCACAGTTGAAGATGCAAAAACGCATTTCACTCATTCCGATAAGAAATGTGCTGATAGTCAATGTTTTGTTGGTTTGTAAACAAAAAATGACTATCAGAACATTTCTTATCGGAATGAGAGAAATGCGGTTTATTATTTCAGTTTATCGGCGGTTTGATACTTGATATTACTACCGAAAATTAATTTCACAATGGTGTATGTATGTAGAAGAAAGAGTTGAAATAATTACTCTTTTTTTCAAAAACGATGACTGTGCCAACCGTACCGCAAATTTGTTCAATGAACGACATCCGAACAGACATGGTAACAGAAAATACATTTTGGAGTTAGTTGCAAAGTTTCGACAAAGTGGTTCAGTAGCCAACAAAAAACGGGATCCTGAACGTGAATTTCCGGCTAGAAATGAGACTACTGAGAAGTTTTAGGACAAATTGCTGCAGACCCAACTTTGAGCACGAGAAAATTGGCCACTGTTTCAAACATTAAAAGAAGAACTATTCAGCGAATATTGAAGCATCATAAATTTCACACGTATAAAATTCATCTTGTACAACAACTGAATGAAGATGATTTTGATCGGTGGCTGAAGTTTTGTGATGTTATGACTGCACGAATAGTTGATAACGGGAACTTCCTGTTCAATATATGTTTTTCAGACGAGTGTACATTTTATTAAACTCTACAGTCAATCGTCATAATTGCCGTTATTGGGCAGATAATAATCCAAGAAATTTTCACGAAGTCCACACTCAAACTCCACAGAAATTGAATGTCTGGACTGGCATTTTTGGAGACCATTTAATCGGATCAATTTTTCTTGATGGCAATTTGAGTGGAGAAACGTATTTGGAGTTACTAGAAAATACTGTTTACCCATTCCTAATTGACATTGTTGAAAATGATGATCGCTATCAAGAAAATCAATTAGTGTTTTAACAGGATTGAGCTCCTCCGCATTTTTCACAACTTGTCAGAGATTTTTTGTAACAGAGAGTTTCCAGAGCAATGGATTGGGAGTAGAGGTGCTATTGAGTGGCCCCCTAGATCACCGGATTTAACTCCTGTAGGCTTCTTTCTATTAAGCCATTTAAAGAGTAGAATTTTCGCAATAGAACCGGACTCTCTGGAAGAACTACGACGACGCATTGTTGAAGAATGCCGTCTAATAACTCCACAAATGCTCCAGAATGTCGGAGATCGTTTTGAACAAAATTTGCACTTTTGTATGGAAGCTCGTGGTTAACAATTTTAACACTTACTTAACTGAATAAACATTTTTGAATGTCTGGTTTTGTTTTTTAGTTTTTTTAACGAAAAATTGACTAACTAGTGCATTTCTTATCACAATGAATGAAATACGATCTTGCAACTTCAACTGTGAATAATTTTTAAACGAGTTGATCAAACAAAAAAAATAGTGTACTGAATTCAGAAAAGAAGGAGCTTTCAAATGCTATAAGACTCGACCCATGTTACCTATTTAAAATATAAGGGTTGTTATCCTCACCCTTAAGGGGTTGATGTGACAAAAGTTAAGTTTTATGTCAAGACATGTCCCCCTCAATATTAAAATTGACGTGTTTCAGCGTTTCTCCAAAAACAATTATCTGGGCGCAAATCGGTCTGTTTCGTTTTCAATGCGCCACCCTGTATACAAGTGTGCCAGAATATGTGGGCAATGTCTAATAATCGGATAGAACATAAAAAAGTAGCACGATAAAATCCTATATTTTTTTTTTGGAAGGCCCTTTACTACGGCGATGCAGGCCCCTGAGCACATCGTCGAAAAACATTTTTTTAAATAACTTTAAAAATACTCTGGCTAATTTAATTATTACTGCCACATCGTCGCAACGTGTTAAGGATCGCATCGGCGTTAAATTTCAAAAAAAAATTCGCTTGACCGTCGTAAAAACGGCCAAAACATATATAAAACATCATTTAGGAACGAATATTTTTTTCTGCCAGTATGTCGGTCCGTGTGTCTGTCTGTAGCCACGATAATTTTAGAACTGAATTGAGATATCGTCTTCAGATTTGGTATAGAGTTACTACTCGACAAATTAACGGCTCGGATTGTTTTTGGCTAAAATCGCTTTAGGGGGTAGGGGATGAATCGGATGAATGATTTGCTGAAAACTAACATTTTTTTGTCAAACCTCGAATAATATAACGTTTTAGGGTTTATTTATTAGAAAACTTTGAGTGCCATCAAACATCTGGTATTCTGTGCTGAAATTTAATTAGGGGTTGAATGTGTGGGGTGGAATATTGTTGACGAAAATTTCGATCTTTTTTTCTAAAACAGCGTAAAAAGTTTTCAAGACACATAGAAAACTTGATTCTAGGAACGAAAATTTTCTGTCTGTCGGTCTGTCGGAATGTGCGTCTATCTGTTAATAACTTTCGAACTAATCGAGATACCATCTCCAAATTTGGTATCCAGTTAGAAACCGACAAAAGAACGCTACGAATTGTTTTTGGGTAAGATCTCTTAAGGGGGTTGGGGACAAATAATGGGTGATTTGGTGTCAATTGACATTTTTTCAATAAAACTCCAGAAATATAACGTTTAAAAAGTTTATGGGTACAGGAAAACAAATATTTTCTTTCTGGTCAAGTCACGGGCCCTAAATTCATTGCATGAAAATGTCTTTCTGAAGCGAATAAATTGTCACAGCTATGTGGAAGTTATGATTCAATTTGCAGCACTATTTTTTAATACGATGGGAAATTAGATAAGACTCCTTTAAAAGGACCCATGAAAACACTTTGGCTTATTTGGTTTACCAGGGACGGACTAACTTTATCACAGTAATGTCAATTTTTTTACACCTTTAACGATGAAATCACATAAATAATATTTTTAGTTATGTTGAACCTTACCTTGGATCCGAGTTCCAGCGTTCATAGTTTTTTAAGAAATGAAAAAAATTATGTCGTCATTGATGAATCAGCATTTGCTAAAGGCAAAAAAAATAATTTTCTACACCAAAAGTAACAGAAATACTAGTATCTCAAAAATAAATATTTTCTGCTAAACTTGACAGCGTTGTTTTACTGTAACATAATGATAAAATCTTGGTATATTCAAAGAAAAAGTCTGAAAACAGCAAGTGCGTTTTGATAGTGAATTTTCATAAAATTATTTTTAACAGCAAATTAGTCTTTTCTAAGTAAAGCAGGCATCAAATTTGGTTACCAGTATAACCCATATAGCGAAAATAATGTTATAATACTCCATCAACATTTTCCTGAAAGACCTGGTTCGATTTTCCTGGCCAACGAACCACTTCAAGTTAGTTACCCACGTACCATATAATATTAGGCCTTGTGAGTTCTCCTTTCATCTTTTTGAATGCTTTTGGTTTCTTCTTTTTGAAAGATTTTAGATTTACATTTCTTGGATTGTCCAAACTTTTATACACTGGTACTGAAATTCCTCCTTCACTATTTATTAAGAATCCATCAATATTGTTAAATCCACCTGGGACATGTACATCCAACTGATCAATTACAGCAACAAGATTTTCTAACAATTTTCACAAAAAGCTTTTTGACGAAACTTAAAAAAAAATTCAACATAAAAATTTGCAAACAATTTTTTCACGAAAATCCGAAAACAGTTTTTTTTACCATAACTGATTAAACGTTCAGTATTAATTACCAACACTTTACGAAAAATTGTACAAACAATGATTTCTACGGAAACACAAGAAAATCTGGCAAAACTATTCAAAAACATGTTCGGGACGCAGCAAGTGCATTATAGTAGTGTGTGTGTGTGTTTGTTTCTTTAACGTTGGCCTATTTCCGCGACTATGGCCAATCACCGACGCCAGGGAGCAGTTTCATCTCACTATCCTGGAAATTTTGCCGAACCCCTGCCTTTCTGTAAGGAGGGTAGGGATCTTTAACGTGCCCAACATCGCATGGACACGGGACCGACGGCTTTACGCCCCCTCCGAAGGGCAGAACGTGCAGACATTCAACTTGCTCAAATACAATGCCAGAAAATAGGTTGATGTTAATTTTACACTTTGTACTGAAAAAGTGAAAGGAGTACCCTGGGATCGAGCCCAGCACCGTTCAGAGGCACACGTTTTTATCCCTGAACCACCGAGGTTCTACATTATAGTAGTGAATTTTCATAAGAATTGTACACTATTAGTAAGGTATATTATTAAAACTAATTCTTTAAATTTTAATAGACCTTAGAGATCGGTTTTAGAGGTCCCAGTTAGCAATTACTTGAAGAAATTTCTATCTTCTATGGAGTTAGAAAATTATAATTTGGTAGATATATGCAACCCTTTTAAAAAAATTGTGTTCCAATTTAATTAGTTACAAAAATTGTTCGGATGGTTTTGTTTTAGTCAACCCATCGAACTAGTTTTTTCAAACAAAACAACAACAAAAGGTTTTTTAAAACCAATTTGCAGTTATCTGCGTAGCTCATTATGTTATATTTATTTAATTTAGTAGCCACAGTCAGTTTACATGGGTTTTACTATGGTTCAAGATTGAAGATTCTAGCTTAATGAGAAAGTCTGTTATCGGATTTGAAATACAAATACAAAAATTTCCTACCATAACGTACTACCCTTGTCAACACGTTTTTTTACTGATGCCGTATCCATACTTTTTGATAAAATATTATAGCTCTCTATGTGAGACCGGTAAACAAGGCAACCTCAAATTATTCTTTAGAAAAATATTTTAAACAAATGAAATGGGGTAACAATTTAAACATAAATCGAAAATCTTGGTTCGTTGTAGGGGTTCTACTTCCTCTTCTGCATGCATACAACCACCCTCGGTGCATAATCAAGAACATTAACAAGAAAAATTTCGTGGGAACAACGCCCAAGGAACTTACGGAACCTGCGGTGAATAGGGGTTCTGGGCAGGGTAAACGGGAATTTAAGGAGGTATAGCTGCAAAATGGGATAAAGGTAGAAGGGGTTCTAAGTATGTTTTTATTTTCTAAAATGCCCCCGTGTGCTAATCTGAAAATTGTGCGAAAATTTATTTTTTATTTACAAAAGGAATGTACCGGTCTATTGCCTACTATTACTGTATCCATACTTTTTGAAAATGAAACAAATAAACATAAATAATACAAAATTTTAAATTAAAATTTTAATAATTTACGCTGAACATCTGTTTATAGGTATACTTTAAACTACTGCATAATGTTATGTAGTTTTATTTACCTCAAATTTTCCATATACGAGATGAAGAGTAAATAAAACCTAAAAGTAAAGAATAAGTACTCTATTCTAAGATTCTAAGGTATTATCTTCTTCTTTGTTTATGACATCTGTAAACAAAGAAGAGGAAGAATATAACCTTGAATTCGCCCCCCCCCCTGCTGTTAGTTGCTTTGCAGGTTTTAAATACCCTAAAGAATGGGAAGCTTAATATTTATACATAATAAAACCTTTAAATAAATTGAATCACTTTCATTAAAAATTTTATTTATTAGTATATATTTTTCTAATGTTAAGTTGTTTATCTTGAGAATTTTGGCAAATGGCAACCCCGCTGATTGTTGATTGTGACATATTTTGGTAGTCTGTTCGTTTGAAGTTTGATTTGGAGCATTTGTTTGCAATAGCAGCGCAACCCTGATATATCTGTCTGACCTTGTCTAACATTATACACACTCGTTCAGGGGTAATTTCAGGTGATATCATAAATTATTAATTTTTTAATTGGTTATAACTCAAAATTTACTAAACTGATCGAGTTTAAATTTGGTAGACAGGACCACTTATACGATATCTACATGCGTGTAAAGTTTTAGTTTCATACTTCTAGTAATTTAAAAGATATTGCGTTTTCAAACAGTTTTTCGAATTTTTCTCTAAAAGTATTTGAGTGTCAAAACTGTGTGACGAACTCATCCACGCTATTAAAAAAATGAAAGAGTTGCAAAATTTGGTTTCAATTGGCGAAGTATTTTTTAAGTTATCGGTTGGATATATATATATATATATATATATATATATATATATATATATATATATATATATATATATATATGGGTATATATATATATGGGTTTGGGTTCTAGGGTAGAAAAAATTTCCGAAAGAAACTCTTAATGTTTCCGAGAAAACTGGTTTCGTAGCCAACTAACCTTAGGTTAATAGAAAATGAAGTTATTGAAATTTGAAGCATTTAATGAAAATTTGCTACCAAAACTCACTTACTGGGTCTAATTTCTTTTGTAATATAAACATGCATCATATTTCGAGAAAAAATGCAAAAATGCAATAATATAAGAGATGTCCGAAAAAAATTTTTAGGTATCACCAACGACTTACGGGCCAGCCTGTGATTGTCAAAAAAAATTATAAGATGCAGCTCAAGACACCCTACAGTTAACGTATACAATTTTTTCTCGTATCTTGTATAATGACAATTCTTATATTGAGCTTTACCGTAAAAGTGCGTCACCCTGTATATATGTAAGCAGATAGCAATCTAGGAGGCCTAGTTTGATCTCATTCCAAGAAATCTTTTTAAAAATCAAAAGTCGCGGTCTGCTTATTAACAATTTTTTTCTATGAAAATTAGCTAAAAATTATAGACCGTTAAACCATAAACTTAACTTAAACTACCAGTTCCAAAGCATCAGAGAAAGGGTCTATTTGAGATGAATTTTCTGAAAATATTTTAGTAAAATTAAGGACAATGACGGTTGAAGCTGAAGCTCAAGGGTTTATAGAACACTCTTCCTGCCACATGTTTTGTATATAACTCGTATTTGTTTTAGGTTCTTTGCCTCAATTTTGCCAATTTTGACGTTTCAAAAATGTCAATCTGCACCAAAAGGGCCCATGACTTGACCACAAAGAAAGTATTTGTATTCCTGTACCCATAAACTTTGAAACGTTATGTTACTCGAGTTTTATTGAAAACTGTCAATTTTCACCAAATCACCTCTTATTTGGCCCCTACCCCCTGAAGCGATCTTACCCAAAAACAATTCGAAGCGAACCTTTGTCGGGTGCTAACTGAATACCAAATTTATTTGAAAGTTATTGCGCCTATTAACAGACAGACGTACAAGCTGACGTACCGACAGACCGAGCGACCGACAGACAAAAAAAAATTCGATCCAGAATCAACTTTCCTATGTTTTGAGACTTTTTATGCCGTTTTCAAACAAAAAAAAACCAAATTTTTGTCAACAATATTTCACCCCCACACATTCAACCCCTAATTTAATTTCAGCACAGAATACCAGATGTTTGATGAAATTAAACTAATAAATAAACCCTAAAACGTTATATTTCTAGAGTTTGCACAAAAAAAATTCAATTTGTACCAAATCACCCCCCATTCATCTCCTATCCGCTAAAGCGATTTTAGCGAAAAACAATCCGACCCGTTCGCTTGTCCAGTGCTAACTGTATACCAAATCTGAAGACGATATCTCAATTCGTTCTAAAGTTATCGTGGCTACAAACAGACAGATATACAGACCGACAGACCGATAGACCGATAGACCGACAGGCAAAAAAAACGTTTGTTCCCAAATCATGTTTTCTATATGTTTTGATACTTTTTAGGACGTTTAAGCGAAAAAATTTTTTTTGAATTTGTCGCCGATGCGATACTTGCCCAGTTTGTGACGATGTGGAAGTAATTATAGACCATAAACTTAATTGAAACTGCCGCCAAAGCATCAGCAAAAGGGTCTATTTGAAATGAATTTTCTGGAAATATTTTAGTAAAATGAAGGACAATGACACTCTTCTTGCGACATTTTGTTCACATAATCCGTATTTGTTTCAGGTTCTTTGCCTAAATGTTGCCAATTTTGACGTTTTAACTCGCGACTGACGTTTTGAGGAAAACCCATTTTTTTTCTTTAAATGCCCATACCTTTTTTGGCTTTAAGCTTACAGCTAAACCATAAGCTTAACTAAGCATCAACTTAACTAAACCGACAGTCAAAGCATCAGAGAAAGGGTCTATTTGAAATGAATTTTATGTAAATATTTTAGTAAAATGAAAGGCAATGACGGTTGAACCTTAAACTTAAGGGTTCGCAGAACACACTTCTTGCAACATTTTCTTTTCACAATCCGTATTTGTTTCACGTTCTTCGCCTAAACATTGCCAATTTTGACGTTACAAATTGCGAGTTTGACGTTTTGACGAAAACTCCAAAATTTGTTTCTTTAACTGCCCATAACTTCTTTGTCTTTAAAGCTAGAGACCTAAATTGGTACAGCGTTCACTCTTTATAATACAAACACGCGTACCAAACTTGATTGTCCTTACTTTGTTATTTCCGGAGATATAAATGTTTTCCGCAAGAAAACACATCATTTTCCGGGAAAACCTGTGCCGATTTTCCTGTATAACGAACTTATCCAAGCCACTTGCAAAAGCAAGGTACTAAGAAAATTCGATCAAAATCGTCCAATTATTTTTTAAGTTATCAATGTGACACACACACACACACACACGGGTTCTAGGAGGCCTAGTTTGCGCTCATTTGAAGAAATTTTTTCAAAATTGAAAAGTCAGGATCTCATTAGTGAATTTTGTTTAAAAGAAAATTTACTAATAATGAAGTAATAATTAACATAATAAACTTGGGTACCAAAAAATTAAACATGCGCAGTTGTTACAATAGCAACTGTATATAGTAAGTTCTTAGAGACATTTTAAAAGACAAGCTTACAAAATTATGGTCGCTGAAAACGTGAAAATATTTCGTTACAATTTAGCATGCCTCGTTGTTGTAGAATATAGAACTTACCATCTAGAAAGGCCTGCGTTTCCTTCTGGTCTAATTAAAACGACTTTTCACTAGTTGGTGGGTAGCGGAATAGATGTAGCACTACACATTGTACAACACAACACAAACAATACCTTAAATGTTTGGAAAGAAGTCATTCAATTACTCCAAAACAAGAAGTCATTACACATGAAATAAAATCACAATAAATATCCAATATGTTGTCATCCCACAAGTGACTTCACATCAGACCCTCAACTGAAATTAATTGATTCAACTCTTTATGCAATAAGTAACTAATAAATAATGGTCGTTAACATTTTGCTTATCTGCTTTTAATGGCTCCTTATCTGTGTTAGTTTTTTGCACAGAACAAGTAAAAATGACTGGTAAATTATCCAGAATTGGAACTGGTAGTGAATACTACAGATAAGAGCACTCTACGGGCTGTTTATAAAAACTCTGGACGCAGCAAGTGCGTTATGGTAGTGAATTTTCATAAAAATGTTTTTAATTGCAAATATGTGTGTTTCCTTTTTAAGAAAGCAGGCATCAATTTTGGTTACCAGTATAACCTATATAGTAAAAACAATGTGTCATGTTTCATAAAAATAACTTTATTGTGTGAAAATGTACAAAAATTTCCAAAAGTAAACTTAAAGTGTTCCCGGAAAAACTCGTTTCTTGGTCAACCTTATAGGTTAATAGCAAATTGAGCTATTCAAATTTGAAGCATTTAATGAAAATTCGCTACCATAACGCACTTGCTGCGTCCCGAATTTCTTTTCTTACAAACATGCATCGCTGAAAAATTCAAAAATGCAATAACATAAGGCGTGTTTGATTAAAAAAAAAAAAGAAAATTTGTATCACCAACGACTTATGGGCCATCCTGTGATTGTAGAAATATTTTTTTAAGATGTAGCTCAAGACACCCTATAATTAATATATACAAATTTTCTTCATATCTTGTATAATAACGGATATATTGAGCTTTATTGATTTTTTACGAAAATTCGACAAAAATTATATACCATTAAACGATAAACTCTAAAGCTAAGGCTACTGCCAAGCATCAGAGAAAGGGTCTATTTGAAATGAATTTTCTGGAAACATTTTAGTAAAATGAAGGACAATGACGGTTGAAACTAAGACTTCAGAGTTTGTAAAAGATCTTTCTTGAGACATTTGATTTCCATATCCCGTATTAGATTCAAGTTCTTTGCCTAAATGTTGCCGATTTTGACGTTTTAAATCGCAACTTTGACGTTTTGAGGAAAACCCCAATTTATTTTTCTTTAAATGCCTATAACTTTTTTGTCTTTTGACCTACATAGCTAAATTTTGGTAGGTGGCTTACCCATAAGGATATTAACTATCGTACCAAATTTGGTTGCCCTTACTTTGTTAATTCCGGAGATATAAATTTTTTTCGAAAGAAAACACAAAATTTTCCGGGAAAACCTGGGCAGATTTTCCTGGCTAACGAACTTATCCAAGCCATTTGCAAAAGGAATGTTTTTTTTGGTGTGATACATATATATATATATATATATATATATATATATATATATATATATATATATATATATATATATATATATATATATATATATATAAACATATAAAAATTGAAACGGACCCCGGATATGTGATCTAAAGGGCCTAGTTCGCGGTCATTTGAAGAAATTTTTTCAAAATTCAAAAGTCGGGATCTCCTCATTAGTGAATTTTTTTTAAGAAAATTCACTAAAAAAACTGGACGCAGCATGTGCGTTATGGTAGTGAATTTTCATAGAAATGATCTGGCACAAAATATTTTATTATAACTTTTTTTTCTTGTAACATAGAAATCTATATTTTGGTGTATATTTTCCTTTTTACATCGTAAACCTAACTGCCCAATTTGGTTATCATAGCTTTTTAATTTTTTGAGATAATTTTTTTTTTTTGAATGAAAACTCAAAATTTTCTTGGAAAACCTCGTCCGATTTTCCTGACTAACGAACTTATCCAATCCATTTAGAAAACGAAGGTACATGCCACATTTTATCAAAATCAGCCCATTATTTTTTGAGTTATCGGTGTGATATATATATATATATATATATATATATATATATATATATATATATATATATATATATGAGATCCCGACTTTTGAATTTTGAAAAATTTTTTGCAAATGAGCGCGAACTAGGACCTCTAGAACCCACACCCTGGGTCAGTTTCAATATTTATATGTTTATGTATATATATATATATATATATATATATATATATATATATATATATATATATATATATGTGTTAAAGTTTTAAAAAATAATTCTTCGATTGGCGAATTTTCATGAAGAAAATGCCACTCTTAGAGAGGTAATGCCTTTCGATTTTTCAACAATTTTTTTCAAATGAGCTCAGATTAGAGCACGTAGAACCCATATCCAAAGTCAGTTTCAGTCAAATGAAAGAAATTCGGTATCTTAATTATGGTCCATATTTATAAAAGATTCAGAAACACGTCATTTTGGATTGAAGCTTTGTTGCAAAAACTAAAGTAAAAAAATAAATAAATTCATCTGATTGACGAACTTCGCTACAACACACTAAAAAATTAATAACGCGATTCACTCTTGTGTGTTTTGTTTCTTTAACGTCGGCCTATTTCCGCGACTATGGCCAATCACCGACACCAGGGAGCAGTTTCACCTCACTATCCTGGTAATTTTGCCGAACGCCTGACTTTCTGTAAGGAGGGTAGGGATATTTAACGGGCCCAACATCGTATGGACACGAGACTGGCGGCTTTACGCCCCCTCCGAATAGCGGAACGTGCAGTCATTCAACTTGCTTAAATACAATGTCAGAACCTCGGTTGATGTTAATTGTTACAGTTTGTACTGAAAAAGTGCAAGGAAAACACTGGGATCGAACCCAGTACCCTTCGGTTCAGAGGCACACGTTCTTGCAACTGAACCAGCGAGGCTCTTCGATTCACTCTTGATAATAATAAAAATAATAAACACATCAATATTAATGTAGGAGATGTTCAAAATGTATGCCTTGAACCTCTTGGCAGTGTCCTAATCGTAAATAAAAATGTCCTCTAACGTTCATCAATATCTGAGGCGTGGTCGACTTAATCGTAATCGTTTTACTTCTTCTTAAGTCAGTTAAATCGCGTGGTTTAGTTTTGTATAATATATTTTCACATATCCCCATAAAAAAGTATCATAGCGTGAGATCAGGTGATCGTGCTGGCCATTCTAATGATACTCACCGCCTTATCCACCGATTTGGAAATACTAAGTCGTGGTGCTGCCGGACATTGATTCTGTAATGTGCTGGTGCTCCATCCTACTAGAACCATATCACATTTGCTGGAACCTGTGTGTTTGCTCGATCAGGATATAAATTTGCCACAGTTGGCACAAAATTACTTTCGAGCAGTGACAAATATTTAAAACTACTGTAAAAGGGACCAGTGACATGGTTTATAAAGATTCCTGCCCAAATATTAACCTTTTCATGGTATGCGTATATTCTTTCCTCATCGAGTGAGGATTTAGATCAGCAGCAACAATTTTGACGATTAGCATGGCCGTGAAATGTAAAACTGCACTCAACAGAAAACAATACATGTTCTACTTGGATAGCATTGTCATCTAACATTTCTGTAATTTGTTAACAGAAAGACGTTCTTCTATCATAATTGTCCTCCATGAGCTTCTGAGTGAGTACGAATTTATAGGGATTCATTTTATATTCATTGGTTGTCGTTACGCTTACTTGGTGAAACTGCTCCATACTACATACAGACTTGTAGATTACTTCTCTCGCTTCACTGTCGGTTTTCATTTCTGTAAGTGAAGAACGTAGCCAGCGTGTAAGCTAACTAGAGCAGGTGGCCCTTCTGAATTCTAGATGTTCTAGGATGTTCTTCAACGTTTCTGTAACCGGTTTCCCTGCTTGACAGCATCCTCACACAGGAATAAATTGAATTAATACGAAATCATGGCAACTACAAATAAAGATCTGTTGCTACGTTATGATGTTTTCATCAAAAAAGTCCTTAAAAATGAAAATAAAAAAACTCTGGACGCAGCAAGTGCGTTATGGTAGTGAATTTTCATTAAAATGTTTTAAATAGCAAATATGCGTTTTTTTTAAAAAGAAAGCAGACATCAATTTTGGTTACCAGTATAACCTATATAGTAAAAACAATGTCCCATGTTTCATAAAAATAACTTTATTGTGTGAAAATGTACAAAAATTTCCAAAAGTAAACTTAAAGTGTTCCCGAAAATACTCGTTTCTTGGTCAACCTTACAGGTTAATAGCAAATTCGGCTATTCAAATATGAAGCATTTGATCAAAATTCGCATGCAGTATATTTCGTCGGAAAATGTAAAAATGCAATAACATAAGGCGTGTTTGATTAAAAAAAAAAATTTGTATCACCAACGATATATGGGCCACCTGTGATTGTAGAAATATTTTTTAAGATGTAGCTCAAGACACGCTATAATTAATATATAATCTTTTTTTTTTTCATATCTTTTATAATAACGGATATATTGAGATTTATTGAATTTTTACGAAAATTCGGCAAAAATTATATACCATTAAACGATAAACTCTATAGCTAAGACTACTGCCAAACATCAGAGAAAGGGTCTATTTGAAATGAATTTTCTGGAAACATTTTAGTAAAATGAGGGACAATGACGGTTGAAACTAAGATTTCAGGGTTTGTAAAACATCCTTCTTGAGACATTTGATTTCCATAGCCCGTATTAGATTCAAATTATTTGCCTAAATGTTGCCGATTTTGACGTTTTAAATCGCAACTTTGACGTTTTGAGGAAAACTCCAATTTTTTTTAAATGCCTATAACTTTTTTGTCTTTTGACCTACATAGCTAAATTTTGGTAGGTCACTTACCTATAATGATATAAACCCGCGTACCAAATTTGGTTTCCCTTACTTTGTTAATTCCGGAGATATAAATTTTTTTGGAAAAAAAAACACAAAATTTTCCGGGAAAACCTGGGCAGATTTTTCTGGCTAACGAACTAGTCCAAGCCATTTGCAAAAGGAATTTATTCACCAAATTTAATCAAAATCGGCCCATTATTTTTTTGAGTTATCGTTGTGATACATACATATATATATATATATATATATATATATATATATATATATATATATATATATATATATATATATATATATATATATATATATAAACATATAAAAATTTAAACTGACCCCGAATATGTGTGTAATTAGCGCTCATTTTAAGAAATTTTTTCAAAATTCAAATGTCGGGATCTCCTCATTAGTGAATTTTTTTAAAAGAAAATTCACTAAAAACAAAGCTTTTATGGTTATGGTATACAATAAACAGTTTATTTAAAACAATTACGTTAATATAGTTTATAAGCAACATATTTGTCTAACAAAGTAGATACATAAATAATAATAAGTATTTTTCTGTACTTAACTATTTACTACAAGGTGCCTTGAAATATAAATTTAGCAGAAGATGACTACAAGTTTTATAGATCTTGGTATATACCTACTTAGTTTATGATATACAAAAATTTTATTGTGATTTTACAAAGCCCCTCAAATATTTAAGAACTGATAAATCTTCCTGAGTTGCTTTTCGTGATTAGCCCATCCTTAGCTGTTATTCGTACGCTTTGGCTGTACCTTTTCAAAAGAAAAATGTGCACGTAAAGTTCCCACAAATAAAACTCAGACGAACAAGCGACGTCCGGCGCCAGAGCTAGTAAACAAATATTACTTAGCACTTTCTTTTGTGCGTTCGAAAATATCTTGTAATACTGGGATTCTACGAACTTTTACAACCTCCAGGTATGCAAAAGTTGTGAATGGGTTCCTTCCGAAGTTCATTCACTACCTGTGATTCACAAATTTTGTCTGATAACAAAGGTTTGTAATCTTCGGAGGATAATGTTTGTTGACACTTTTTAATATGATATTTGATTATTGGAGACAGGAATCTTTATGTGTGAATTTTTCGGTACCTTCACAAAAGGAATTTAAATTTGGAAAGGAAGTAGTCCGACCTTTTTTTTTTATGGTTAGTCAGAGATTTTAGACACACTTAATAAACGAAAGAATCTTATCGCTTACAAAGGAACATACTTAAGAAGAGATCATTGCCTTGTCGTTTTTGCGAAAGCTGGGATTTCCAGTCATAAAAAATGGGTAAAGTATTAAATTCTGTCACGCTTTGATGCGCTTTATCATGATATACTTTTATTCTTTAAAAGAAATCAAGATATCTTTCAAAGGAAATTTGCGAATATTCTAAAAATTAAATTTAGAAGTTTTTGATAGCTTAAATTAACTAGTGGATAACTTCAATACTACATTTTCATTTATTTTAGAAAATGTCCAGCCTTAATTTCTTCTAAACATGAAATCAATACCTTACTAAGGTTTACCATTTTTAACATTATAATTTAAATATGAGTCAAAAGAAATCCCACGCTATATAATAATTATTCTTAGGCTCTGCTATAAGTATGTTATAATAAATAACTTTTAGAGGGTGGTCTAAAGGAAATGGTACATAAAGTGGCAAGCAGTTGATTCTTGGCATAAAAATATTATGGTTTAGCAGGACTTACGCCATTAAAGGATCTTAAAGCGGGAAATTGAATTTCGATTTTCTTTCTAGGCGATAATTTATATGGCAAATCAGAAATAATATCATTACAAATTCGAAAATGTTCCATTAAATTCTAATGATTATTCTTGATTACTCGAGAACTGGAAAGTTTTATTCAGAAAAAAGTCTGGACGCAGCAAGTGTGTTATGGAAGTGAATTTTCATTAAAATGATTTTAATAGCAAATATGTCTATTTAATGCAACGATGCACCAATTTGGTTACCGGTATAACCTATAGAGTAGAAACAGTATACCATATTTAATCAAAATAACTTATTGTTTGAAAATATAGAAAAATTCTCCGAAAATAAACTTAAAATGTTTCCGAGAAAACTGGTTTTCTAGCCAACGAACCTTACGTTAATGGCAAATTGAGTTATTGAAATTTGAAGCATTTAACGAAAATTTGGGATCAAATTGCGCTTACTACGTCTCGGGTTTTTTCTTACCAACATGCATAATATTTCAGTGAAAAATGCAAAAATGCAATAATATAAGGGATGTTCGAAAAAGAAATTGTAGGTATCATCAATGACTTGCATAATATTTCAGTGAAAAATGCAAAAATGCAATAATATAAGTGATGTTCTAAAAGGAAATTGTAGGTATCATCAATGACTTATGGGCCACCTGTGATTGTCACAATAATTTCATAAGATGCAACTCAGGACACCCTATAATTAACGTATACAATTTTTTCTCTTATCTTGTATAATGACAATTATTGTATTGAGTTTTACCGTAAAAGTGCGTCACCCTGTATATATGTAAACAGTTAAAAACTGGAACCCAACCCGGATATGGATTCTACGGGGCCTAGTTTGCACTCATTTCAAGAAATCTTTTTAAAATTCAAAAGTCGCGGTCTGCTTATTAACGAGTTTTTTCTGCGAAAATTATCTAAAAAATATAGACCGTTAAACCATAAACTTAACTAAAACTACTACCAACGCATCAGAACAATTTGACATGAATTTTTTGGAAATATTTTAGTAAAATGAAGGACAATGACGGTTGAAGCTGAAGCTTAAGTGTTCGTGTATTTGTTTTAGGTTCTTTGCCAAAATGTTGTCAATTTTGACGTTTCAAATCGCGACTTTGACGTTTTTAGGAAAACACCTTTTTTTTCTTTAAAGGCCTAAACTTTTTCGTCTTTTAACTTTCAGACGAAAATGTTGGTACTTGGTTCACTTTATATAATACAAACACGCCTACCAAATTTGGTTGCCATTGCTTTGTTATTTCTGGAGATGTGAAAGTTTTCCGAAAGAAAACATAAAATTTTCCGGACAAATCTGGGTCAATTTTCCTGCCAATCGAACTTGTCGAAGCCATTTGCAAAAGGAAGGTACTTATCAATTTGATAAAAATCGGCCCATTATTTTTTGAGTTATCGGTGTGATACATACACTCACACACACACACACACACACACACACACACACACACACACACACACACACACACACACACACACACACACACACACACACACACACACACACACACACACACACACACACACACACACACACACACACACACACACACACACACACACACACACACACACACACACACACACACACACACACACACACACACACACACACACACACACACACACACACACACACACACACACACACACACACACACACACACACACACACACACACACACACACACACACACACACACACACACACACACACACACACACACACACACACACACACACACACACACACACACACACACACACACACACACACACACACACACACACACACACACACACACACACACACACACACACACACACACACACACACACACACACACACACACACACACACACACACACACACACACACACACACACACACACACACACACACACACACACACACACACACATATATATATATATATATATATATATATATATATATATATATATATATATATATATATATATATATATATATATATATATATATATATATATAAATCGAAACTGCCCCCGGATATGTGTTCTAGGGGGCCTAGAATACGAGCTCATTTGAAGAAGTTTTTTTAATTCCAAAGTCGTGATCTATTCATTAGTTAGTTTTTTAAAGAAAATTCACTAAAAATACACTATTATAAGAGTGTGAAAGGCCCGATATATTCAGATTTAAACCAAAAATGCGTTTTTGCAGGGAATCTATTTCAACTGCGTAAAAATCCTCATAATTCGATTATTTGGTGTGAAATCAATTTGATCTTATTAATTCAGTCATCACTAGATATTTTTCGATCGTTTTTACTTGTCGGAGTCTCCTAGCACGAATGATAAAAATGAACTTTGCCCAGCGCCGAAGTTTCTGAAGGAACAAAATTTCACTCACTTATCAAGAATGACATAAAGTTGTAGAGACTAAAATAGTACACAGGCTCTTTCATTTGCGAAATGAGAGGTTAAGTCGTTTGAGGAAAAACCAGAAGTCAGCCATTCTGGACTTTGACATAGTTGAACTGAAAATTTTTCACAACGTCTGAGTCTTAAATTTGGTAGAAATCGGTCGAAGAGATAAAAATTATAGGTAACCCATAATCAGTGGTCACCCGGTAAATAAATAAATATATATATATATATATATATATATATATATATATATATATATATATATATATATATATATATATATATATAATGTGATGATAAAGTTTGGAACAAAATTTATTTAATGTTTTCAAGCAGCTCGGACAGGTTAATTTTATCTTTTCAATTGCCAACTTATGGAGTACAAATTATATTTATGACGTCACCCATTTCTGAATGATGACGTCACCATAAGTTTTTTGAAATAACAATCATATTTTTTTGCTGTTTTTCCATAGACCTCTTTACTACTAAAATGTTGATGAAAAAGATTGGTACCTGACAACAGTTTTGAACAAATTTCATTATTTACTTTAAAAAATGAAAACGTAAATTTAACAACAAATCATAAATATTTCCAGCAGTTTTTTTGATAAGTTGGCATGTAACTATTTGACAGGTGCGACAAAAGTAGAGTCAAAATCAATTTTTAAGAACAGTCAGAACAGTCGTCGTGATAATTTATTGATTATTTGCTGTTGTCAGTATTTAGTTCTCAGACTTTTATCGAAGTATGGGTTTGAAATTCAGTGAATAAAGACAATAATCCTAAATCGTTAATTAATTTCAATTATTACCTGCCCTTTAAATTGATTCCTAATCTTAGTGGTGAAAGTGTAAAAGTGCTAAAAGTAATCAATTATAGAGATACTAATGATGATTGGATATGGCGACAGACTTAAAAAGTCATTAGGAAGAATGCGAGTTATTTAACAACATCCTGATAGTCCGCCAATTGCAAAATCTGCAGTAACTAAATTGGTTGCCAAATTCACAGAAACGGGATCTGTAAAATATTTGTCTCGACAAGGTCGACCTCGCGTAAATGAAGAAGTCATAATGGATAATTACTTGAATCTGGAGAAAATCCTCGCCATTTTACAACTAGTCCTAAATAACACCGTGGACAAATCTTTAGTGGTAAAATTATTCAAAGAAGAGAATTATTATCCTTAGGAAGTGCAATTCAGTTGAGTTTTATGTCAAAACATGTCCCCCTCAATATTAAAATTGACTTGTTTCAGCGTTTCTTAAAAAAAAAATTCTCTGGACACAAATATATATATATATATATATATATATATATATATATATATGCATATATATATATATATATATATATATATATATATATATATATATATATATATATATATATATATATATATATATGGTGGCGCATTGAAAACGAAACAGACCGATTTGTGTCCAAAGAAAAAAAAATTTAAGAAACGTTGAAAGAAGTCAATTTTAATATTGAGGGGGACATGTTTTGACATAAAACTCAACTTTGTGACATCAACCCCTTAAGGGTGGTGATAACAACCCTTATATTTTAAATAGGGAACACCATTTGAAAGCTCTTTATTTTCTGAATTCAGCACACTATTTTTTTTGGAAGTTTTATCAACTCGTTTCAAAATTAATCACAGTTGAAGATGCAAAAACGCATTTCACTCATTCCGATAAGAAATGTGCTGATAGTCAATGTTTTGTTGGTTCGTGAACAAAAAATTGACTATCAGAACATTTGTTATCGGAATGAGAGAAATGCGGTTTATTATTTCAGTTGATTGATATTTGATAGTACAACCGAAAATTAATTTGACAATGATGTATTCTGTAAAAGAAAGAGTTTAAATAATTACTCTTTTTTTCAAAAACGATGACTGTGTCAACCGTGCCGCAAATTTGTTTAATGAACGACATCCGAACAAACATGTTGACAAAAAATACATTTTGGAGTTAGTTGCAAAGTTTCGACAAAGTGGTTCAGTAGCCACCAAAGACGGGATCCTGAACGTGAATTTCCGGTTAGAAATGAGACTACTGAGATTGAAGTTTTAGGACAAATTGCTGCAGACCCAAGTTTGAGCACGAGAAAATTGGCCACTGTTTCAAACATCAAAAGAAGAACTATTCAGCGAATATTGAAGCATCATAAATTTCACCCATATAAAATTCATCTTGTACAACAACTGAATGAAGATGATTTTGATCGGCGGCTGGAGTTTTGTGAAGTTATGACTGCACGAATAGCTGATAACGGGAACTTTCTGTTTAAGATCTGTTTTTTAGACGAGTGTACGTTTTTATTAAACTCTACAGTCAATCGTCATAATTTTCGTTATTGAGCAGATAATAATCCAATAAATTTTCACGAAGTCCTGACTTACAACTCCACAGAAATTGACTGTCTGAACTGGCATTTTTGGAGACCGTTTAATCGGACGAATTTTTCTTGATGGCAATTTGAGTGGCGAAACGTATTTGGAGTTACTAGTTTACCCTCTACTAATTGACATTGTTGAAAATGATGATTGCTATCAAGAAAATCAGTTAGTGTTTCAACAAGATGGAGCTCCTCAGCATTTTACCCAGCGTGTTAGGGAGTTTTTTAACAGAGAGTTTCCAGAGCAATGGATTGGGCCTAGAGGTGCTATTGAGTGGCCCCCTAGATTACCGGATTTAACTTCTTTAGACTTCTTTCTACGGGGCCATTTAAAGAGTAGAATTTACGCAACAGAAATGGAGTCTCTGGAAGAATTACGACGACGCATTGTTGAAGAATGCCGTTTAATAACTCCGCAAATGCTCCAGAATGTCAGAGCTCGTTTTGAACAAAATTTGTACTTTTGCATGGAAACTGGTGGTCAACAATTTAAACACTTACTTAACTGAATAAATATTTTTGGTTTTGTTTTTTAGTTTTTTTAACGAAAAATTGACTAATTAGTGCATTTCTTATCACAATGAATAAAATACGTTCTTGCAAATCCAACTGTGAATAATTTTTAAACGAGTTAATAAAACTTCCAGAAAAATTTGTGTGCTGAATTCATAAAAGAAAGAGCTTTCAAATGATGTAAAACTCGACCCATGTTCCCTATTTAAAATGTAAGGGTTGTTATCACCACCCTTAAGGAACTGATGTGACAAAGTTGAGTTTTATGTCAAAACATGTCCCCATCAATATTAAAATTGACGTGTTTCAGCGTTTCTTAAAAAAAATTCTCTAGAGGCAAATCGGTCTGTTTCGTTATCAATGCGCCACCCTGTATATATATATATATATATATATATATATATATATATATATATATATATATATATATATATATATATGAGTTCTTGGGAAACCAATTGGCGCCAAATTGGAAATACGTTTTGAAAGGTATACTATATTAAGTGCATATTGTAACCTGTGATGAGCACTATTAAGTACACTTTGAGAACCCAATCACCATAACACATTTTGAAAGCCCTGACGATCGGTTCCTCTCATGACGTCAACTTGGTTACTCAAACGATTGTCAGGTCGTTAAAAATGTGTTGAGGTGATTTGAGTTCTCCAAGTGTACTTAAAAGTAGTACTGTCTTTGGCTTTCTGCATGGTTTTGTTTTCATTTGCTAAAACTGTAATTAATTGTAATGGCTAAATAATCTTATAACATAAAGTAAACCTTATTTCTATTTGTGTATATTTCTAGCATATTAAACAACAACAAATTGAGACTGATACGACTTGCATACGGTTAGTTGCATTATAAATAGAGTATATGTCAGTGTCAGTACATAAAAGAAGCCGATAAAAGTGTTAAGAAAGTGTAACTCAGCATATAAAGTGCAGGTGTAGGTCGCGAGGCAATCCACAGCACCTGCCTCCGTTCGACAACCGAAAGGTACGAGGATAAGGGATCACGATTACGAGGGTGGATCTTCTAAATTAAAAGAAAATTAGGTTGCGTAGTTTTTTCAATTTATATTGTTGTTTGTCAGAATATTTGGGTTTTCTTTGCTTTTTAGATAATTTTCGTAAACAAATTTGTTAACATAGTTAGCGACTTTCGCGTTCCGAAAATTTTGTTCGAACGAGCGCGAAAGTTTCCTATTACAGATGGTTTGTTAGAACTCCTTAAATAGTCACAATGCTTGCCGCGGACCTCTTTACAATGGTTTTGTTTTAAATCTTTCTTACATAATGGTAGTTCTGCATGCGCAGCAATAGAATCCATTCTTTCCAAATTTATTTGTTTATATATATACAGGCTGTTTCAAAAAACATGCACCATCGCTCGTGGGGCAATTCCTTACTAAAAAATAAGAAAAAAAGTTCCTGTGCACATGGGCCCGGAAACGCATAGTTTCCAATATACAGGGAGTTGAATTTTAATTATTTTTTTAAATTTTTTATAAATAATTTCAAAACCACTGGATTGATTTTAATGAAACTTGGAACTTGAAAGTGTATTATGAAAGTGCATATTTTCAAGTGAGAATCTGCTTACAACTGCGTCAGTGGCGTGCGTACGGGGCAACTGTAAAAATTCATTTGGGAAAAAATATGTGCGCCACTGTCTTTTTCCAATTTTGATACATCAGTTATGAAGCTTATTACATAAGCCACAAAAGCTGCCTCTTGGTATTTTTTCGTTCAGGGTATCCCCTAGGAGATATGATTAATTTTATAAAAAGGGGCAAAGTACCGATTAGTCGGCGTAATAATAATAATAATAATAATAATAATAATAATAATAATAATAATAATAATAATAATAATAATAATAATAATAATAATAATAATATATGTTTACTGCAACCATAAGAATATGAAAAACAAAACATACAGTAAACATTACAGCAATAAACGTGCAAATAACTAACCTACGTAAAACTTATTGGTGATAAACATTGAAATGAATATTACAAACATTGATAAAAAATGATAAATAAAAAATAAAAATAAAAAATGAAAAAAGTAATCGTAAAGACACCATGATTTTTCCAAACTCTTGTTTTTTGTGCATTACTCAATTGACTTTAATAACAAAGCTAAAGAAAATGTTGAAAGTGACCACCATTAGCGTCGTTACAATTATTTAACCTTCTGCGCAAAGATTTTCTTACTCTTCTGCAAATATTTTGATCTTCTCTAATGCTGTCAAATGCATATTCTATTCTTCCCAACAATTCTTCTCGTGTATTTACTGGTGTTTTATACACTATTTCTTTTAAATGACCCCCACAAATAAAAATCGAGAGGATTCAGGTCCGGAGATCGAGGTGGCCATGACACCGGACCTCCACGACCAATCCATAAGTGACCGTATGTGTTGGCTAAATATGTTCTTACAACTGCTGCAAAATGTGCGGGCGCACCATCATGCTGGAACCACATTGTACCATTTCTCATAAAAAGCGGTAGTAACAACGGCAAATCATTTTGTAAAAAGTTTAAATATGATTTATGGTCAAGACCATTCGGTAGAACAACAGGACCAATTATGTGATTTTCAATAATAGCAGCCCAAATATTGATGGAAAATTGATACTGCGAATTTGCAACTCTTAGAGAGTGTGGGTTTTCATCGGCCCATGTATGTAAATTGTGAAAATTTACGATACCTTTTCGCGTAAATGACGCCTCATCAGTAAATAGTACACATTTAGAAAAATGTTGGTCGTGCCTAAGTTTGTTTAAGAATCACTGACAAAACATTACCCTTGGTTGAAAGTCTCTAGGTAGAAGTTCCTGGACACGTGTAAAATGATAGGGATATAAACTTTGATCCTTCAGAGTTCTGTGAACTGATGATGCCGAAATATTACCCAGTTCGGTGGCAATAATTCTCGTACTTGTACTAGGATCACGTTCAACTCTATTTAATATTGCCTCTTCAACTCGTACAGTTCGGCGGTATCTTCTGCATCCAGAGTCAGCTTTTAAAGGTTTTAAAGAACCAGTTTCTCTCAAATGTCTTACAATACGTGGGAAAATATTTTTGTCAGGAATTCTTCTTTGCGGATAAGTTTCCTGATAAACTCGCACAGCTTGTCTAGCATTTTGATTTGTTTGTCCATAAATTAACAACATATCAGTCAAATCCGCTAAAGTGTACTTAATGCAAACCATCTTGAGAGGAGGAAATAATATTAATGAGCAGCTCAGTATCAACAAATAACTAAAAACGAAAATACTGCACCGTATCAAAATTTAAAGAATAGCACGAATCTCTTTTGACGCCTACAAAGAACTTCAAAATTGTAGAATTTAGAGAACTGTCCAAAATTATAGTTTCATGGCACTTTACGATTACTGTTTTCATTACTCCAACGAATCGGTACTTTGCCCCTTTTTATAAAATTAATCATATCTCCTAGGGGATACCCTGAACGAAAAAATACCAGGAGGCAGCTTTTGTGGCTATGTAATAGGCTTCATAACTGATGTATCAAAATTGGAGAAAGACAGTGGCGCACATATTTTTTCCCCAAATGAATTTTTACAGTTACCCCGTACGCACGCCACTGAGGCAGTTGTATGTAGATTTTCACTTGAAAATATGCACTTTCATAATACACTTTCAAGTTTCAAGTTTCATCAAAATCAATCCAGTGGTTTTGAAATTATTTATAAAAAATTTAAAAAAAATTAAAATTCAACTCCCTGTATATTGGAAAATATGCGTTTCCGGGCCCATGTGCACAGGAACTTTTTTTCTTATTTTTTAGTAAGGAATTGCCCCACGAGCGATGGTGCATGTTTTTTGAAACAGCCTGTATATATATATATATATATATATATATATATATATATATATATATATATATATATATAATTTAACCGTCCTGTGAACTATTATGAAAAATTGTAACTTCCACAAGCAGAAGCTTTTTGGATGTTGCTTTGTATAACTAATATTGCTAAATATACTTATTATTATTATTATTTTGTTCTTCTCTTTGCCCTCGTGGCGCACTCGGTCCCTCGCGGAACACGAGATCTGCATCACGTTCATCTTTGTCCACCCAGAGACTATAGCGGTAAACATAACATTTTATTTTCGTACAGGGACAGGACTTTCTTAACGATGTAGAATGTCACAATAATCGCTGCTTTCTGCATTGTTCTTAAATGAGCGGTAGTAAATGGCAGAACGGTGGTAAGTTTCTGTCAGTTTAATGTTACAAGCCCATTTGTTGATACGACCAGGATGATCTAAACCTCTCTCAGCCTGTACAAGTCGGCTGCGAGTGGCTGGTACTTTTGTCGCTTCTTCAAAACGAGATTAACGTCGAGCGACACTGCAATGTACACAATGAAAGCCTTCCGGTTTCTCTGGTCAATGAGCAAAATGGCAGGCTTGTGGCTTTCAACTGATCTGTCTGTGACCACAGTGAGGTCCAATAGTATCCTGACATGACCCTTTAGAACTAGACCTTCAGGCTTGCATTTATAGTAGTGGGCTTCCGACTCGATAAGGCCATAATGTCTTGCCACGGCCTGATGAACGAGCATGGTCACGTTATAATGGTGTTTCTTATATTCTGACTGGGCCAGAGAATCACAAGCGCCCGTCACATGCTGAATCGTTGCCGGCTTTTTTTGACAGAGTCTACATAGGTCGTTGACATTCTTCTTCATGATGTGCCGCTGGGACGCGCACATGCTAATAAACTGATCTTGTATCGCGCATAGAAATCTTTCTGTTTTAGTAAACAAGCCTGCTGTCCTTAACCATTCCGTTGATACGCGGTGGTCAACGTGAGATGCCGTTAGACATACAGCGAAGAGTCCATGCAGCTCCATCTCCCTCCAAACGTGCCGGCGCTCATCCACACTGGAAACAACAGTAGGGATGAGATCTTGTTCTGGTTGCTTGATGTCGAAAGAGTCTAACCGTGTCTTCTGCTGCTGCACACACTGCACCAGCGATTGTCATTTCTCCCAGAAATATTTTCTGAGCCGCCTGAATTCTCTATCACAAATCACTTCTACCGAGAGGAGTCCACGTCCCATCTCCCTGGCTAATACCACGACGGGCATTGCATTACATAACTTACTAGCCACCATCAATTCAGTCCTGTCGGGACTTGCGAAAAGATGTGACCAGTTTCGTCCTCCTTATGGACTCTTCAGTATTACCACACCTGCATCCAGTACACAAAGTACAGCAAGAAACAAGCGGAAGGAAAAAACTAACGAATGAAAACAGCTACTCCCCTAGCGAATACTACGACTGGCATTAAATCACATCACTCGCAAGGCACCATCACTTTAATCCTGCCGAGTACGGTATAATTTATAACTGGAGACATAGACTGGTTTTGTTTTTGTTGGGACTCATCAGTGTGTTATACGCATGCTCCAACAAGTCGGTCTTAAAGTATGCATTACCGTGAAATGCAATAACAAATAGCGCGAAGCGCCATCTCCGATTTTCTAATGATTCAAGGCTTCCACATCAGTTTCCACGTACACAAAGTAAAGCAACCTATGGGAAGAAACTAACAAGCGAAAACAACTAATTCTCCGGCTAATACCACGACGGTCATTGAATCACGTCACTCGCTAGCCACCATCAGTTCAGCCCTGCTAGATGCGGAATAATGTATAACAGGAGACATAGACCGGTTTTGTTCTTGTTAGGACTCATCATTGTGTCATACAATTCCCCAAAAAGTCAGCTTTAAGCCAAGAGTTGCCATTATATCCAATGAAGAATAGCGCAAAGCTCAATCTCTTGTGTTGAGACGGTTCTAGGCTTTTACAGCAGCTTCAACGTACAGCAGGAAGCAAGCTGTGGGAAGAAACTGGCGAACCAAAAAATACTCCTCTGGCTAATACCACGACGGGTATTGAATCACATCACTCGCAAGACACAATGACTTCAGTCCTGCCAGGTGCGGTATAATGTACAACAGGAGACATAGACCGCTTTAGTTCTTGCTGGGACTCATCAGTATGTCACACACACAACCCAACATGTCGGCATTTATGCAGGCATGGTCATAATATTAATATTAACCTCAAAATGAAAAACTGGATTTGCAAATTTACATTTTAGTATGTCACCGGTAATACGTAATTTATTTATTAGTAAAATGGTTTAAAAAAACAAATACGACCATAATGTTGGTTTTACCGTCATCACGCCTAGTGCTTATATGGTTAACAGAGAGGTTATTAAAATATCGATTAAATGAGGAACTCATTTTTATCTTGAGTGCAATCTGCTGTGACTCATCAAGTTTTTACTAGAATTAAATTAAAAATTTCACAACATGTTTCGCGATCCGCCCAGTCTTCCAGACGTTCAACGTGCCGGCATTGATTCTTTTTTTTTCTGACGGGTATCAAGAACAAGTTATTGCTGTTGAAATATCAATCAAGTGAAAATCTGATATGCTAATTAGTCAAAAGTATTTATCAAGTTGCGTGTTTCCGTATGTCTGCTGATATGTCAATCAATATTTAGATTGTAATAACATATAAAGCCAACGGGTGTTTCAAAATTCCACAGTGAATTACCTTAACATAATTTGCCTGAGACCGATGTTCGACACTGTGGATAGAACCTGAAACAGAAAACCCAATTAACCTAGGAACCACAAAAATAACAACAGATAGTTATGGTATAGGTATTTCGACAACGAAGTTGTCTTCATCAGCTGCTGTCGGTAATTATCTGTGATCAAAATTACCCTATTTGTCAACCTGAACTACGTAGAACTGGATGACGCAACACATTGTCAAATTAGTGGCTATGCTTAAGCGACTGTTATGTCAATGTTGAAAACAACCATGGATTATTTCGCCTAGATCAAACACTGTTAAATTAACTGGTTAGGTATCTGAAATATTATATATATATATATATATATATATATATATATATATATATATATATATATATATATATATATATATATATATATGCTGTGGTGATAGAGAACGCGGCCAGCATGAATTTGATAATTAATTATCGCAGAAAAGGCAATTGCTAACATAGACAACATAAAATAAAATAAAAAGCCTTGACGTAGCAAGTGCGTTATGGTAGTGAATTTTCATAGAAATGATCTGGCACAAAATATTTAATTCTAACTTTTTTTTCTTGTAACATAGAAATCTAAATTGTGGTGCATAGTTTACTTTTTATATCGTTAACCTACCTACCAAATTTGGTTATCATAGCTTTTTCATTTTTTGAGATAAATTTTCTTTTCGAATTTTCCGCAAAACCTCCATTATTTTTTGAGTTATCGGTGTCATACGTACATATATATATATATATATATATATATATATATATATATATATATATATATATATATATATATATATATATAGAGAGAGAGAGAGAGAGAGAGAGAGAGAAAATTCACTAATGAGAAGAGCCCGACTTTTGAATTTTGAAAAAAATTTTGCAATGAGCGCAAACTAGGACTCCTAAAACCCAAATCCGGGGTCAGTTTCAATTTATAGAGATCTCAAGATCTCTCTGAGGCCTAGGGTTGAACACACTGAGACCTCACAGACGATCTCCGGCGAGATTTGGGGAGTAGGCAGATTGAGGCCCTGTAATCGAGCTACAACAACCCAACCTACCCTTATCCACCGCTCTAAGGAGTAGGCAGATTGAGGCCTTAGAGTGTCCTTACATATTTCCTTTACCCACCTTTGTCCACCACTCTAAGGAGTAGGCAGATTGAGGCCTTAGAGTGTCCTTACATATTTCCTTTACCCACCTTTGTCCACCACTCTAAGGAGTAGGCAGATTGAGGCCTTAGAGTGTCCTTACATATTTCCTTTACCCACCTTTGTCCACCACTCTAAGGAGTAGGCAGATTGAGGCCTTAGAGTGTCCTTACATATTTCCTTTACCCACCTTTGTCCACCACTCTAAGGAGTAGGCAGATTGAGGCCTTAGAGTGTCCTTACATATTTCCTTTACCCACCTTTGTCCACCACTCTAAGGAGTAGGCAGATTGAGGCCTTAGAGTGTCCTTACATATTTCCTTTACCCACCTTTGTCCATCACTCTAAGGAGTAGGCAGATTGAGGCCTTAGAGTATCCTTACATATTTCCTTTACCCACCTTTGTCCACCACTCTAAGGAGTAGGCAGATTGAGGCCTTAGAGTGTCCTTACATATTTCCTTTACCCACCTTTGTCCATCACTCTAAGGAGTAGGCAGATTGAGGCCTTAGAGTGTCCTTACATATTTCCTTTACCTCTTGAAAATGGCTCCAAAACAGGAGCCGAAACGTCGAGTTTCCATAAATTCTGGACGCGGTTTAACCCGAGAACCAAGAATGTCTCATATATATATATATATATATATATATATATATATATATATATATATATATATATATATATATATATATATATATATATATATATATATAAATATATAATTTTTTCAAAATTCAAAAGTCGGGCTCTCCCCATTAGTGAATTTTTTCTCCGAAAATTCACTAAAATGAATAAATGTTAAAAATAACAATTGAATTAAGGCTATTATATAGTTGGAACATTTGAAATTAGTAGGATAAATACGTACACTCTCTTCTCATCCAGGTGTTCTTCAGGGCATTTTTGTAATTGAGAAACAAGTCTGAACAACTGATTACATGGGTTTAAAACAAAAGAACAAACAGTACGATTCCTTAACTACAATCACAAGCTTAATATACTTTTTATAACTAAATCTTGAGCTTTGATTGACAAATAAAAGTAATTAATACATTGAGTACATTTCAGTCGTTAAGACAAAGAAGGGTTGTCGATTTTACAGGAAACTGTATTGAGAGATGTTTTAAGCTACGTCAGAATTACTCTCGGCAATAGTCGTATTCAGAGCTCTGAAATAATAAATAACCAAGATTTCCTATGGCGTTGTTGTCGCATGAACAATACTGACTAGTAACATGCCAATCTTATACAAGTGAAATGGAAAACACTCATGGTTTGATCTAATTCTGGTAATAGTTGTACAGTAAGTTCTTCAGATGTTATATTCGTCAATATGTGGTATTGTTTTAGACAATGAGGACATATGGATTTTGTGATCTGGTTGCAAAACTAAGCCATTCTTTTTCCCAATTATCTATTGCCTCTATTTTGAGATGTCTGTTAATGTCTTCTATTATTTTACACAAGTTTGCTGTAGACGCTTTGGCCAACTTATCCACTATATCGTAATCCGCTGTGTCCCTTGACCCACATAAATGAAACTGTACTTCCCTTCCTCAGTATTTGTTGGACAAACCCACATCAAAGCTTTTTTTCCATGTTTATAATAATTTTTCAGCGATATAAGGACACATTTGGAATCCAAAAAATGATTGTTTTTTTTCTTTCTAAATTATTATGCTTAGAGCTTTAAGAACTTTCTCTATTGCAAACGCCTATGCCGTATATATAGGAGCTAGGTCGTTTAGCTTAATTTTGCATTTTATGCCACTCTGGGCGTAAAAGGCACAGCCCGTTCGGCGTGTTGATTTTTAACTATCCGTGTATATTTGATAATAACCGTCAAGCATTCTTAAAATAGATCTATTCAATATTTATTTATTCATTTGTGCATTTCTTTATTTATTTATTTAACAGATATACGCCCAACTACAACAATACTAAATAAACGAGTTAACAAAACTACAATCATATACAATAATTACAACATCGAATAACCAAGTGCTGAGTGTCTCATTAGGTATCATGTCTCAAGAAGTGGTAACAAGCTTGGCAAGATATGGATTTTAATTTTAAATAACATATTTCACCCGTAAAAGCTTCTGTAATTTATTTGAATTTTTTAATTTTAGTTTTTTAGGATATTACTTTTTTGCGGGATAACCGTGCGTAATGGAAAATAAGTAGTGTACCTGTATAAAGATTTGTATTTTCTCAAAAATGACTAGAATGTGACTTTGATGTACCTATATATGCGGTTCACCGTAGACAATTTAAAATGTTCACTTTGATTAGGACTCTTAATACGAATAACCGCAAATGCACCAAGAAACTGAGAAAGGATAGCGATGGAAAAGCAGGCAAAACACACAATGTACGCTCTTCACTGATAAACATTTTAACTTTGACCTGTGGAAGAGGTTTATTAAGTCGTACGCATAGAGTATTATGGGTCGGAAAGTTGCGCAGTGAGTAAGCAAAACATAAAAATAATCGAATAAAAGGTGATCTAATCGCCCGTAAATTTTCTTCTCATTCCACGCTTGATCTGCAGGAAGACAGCCCACCAACTATTCCAGCTGTAAATTCTAAAATGGGAGAAAAATTTTTAGGCACTATAATGTTCAATTAGATTAGATTAGGATCATTGTGAATGGGCTGATATCCAGTCCCACCACCGCGACCTTAGGTTTATTGTGGCTCACGTCTAATTGCCTAAACTTGACCCATCAATTCCGACTCCCTGATGGAGTCAATCTTTTCTTGAGGGTGAAAGTTTATTTGGCAGGTGTACTGCCAGCTGAGTGAAGTCGCTTGCCTGTTTAGAATCTCAGAGAGATAACCTCTCTCCGAGTTCAACTGGACTGGACATCCGCCCGTGTTTGACTTGAGGCGGTGTCATGAAGTCCCGCTCTCGAGCGGCATCCAATCTCCAGTTGTAATCCACCCCTAATGATATCAGCTCGCCTCCGAATGCGTCTAAACCCGACACCCACCAGTGTTAGACTCAAGTCGACATCCCATCGACCGCCGCTCCCGAGCATCACCCAAGCCAGGCCGTCCATCCGTTTCGAAGCACACAGTAGGGGCCTCAAACTTCAGGTGTATACCACTCATCAGAGATCTCAACTCCCTCGGGGTCGTCTGGATGCACGACACCCGCCTGTCCTCAACATACGGCGGTATCTGCTGGAACCCCGCTCCCGAGTAACAACCAAGTAAGGTAAATTGTCAATTTCTAAGCCCACAGTGGAGACGCCAAAATCCGGGTGCATATCACTCCCCAGAGATATCCGCCTCCCTCCAGGCTCACATGACCTGACCTGACCTGACCTGACCTGACCTGACCTGACCTGACCAGACCTACGCCAGTGTTTGATCGAGTCGAGGCAGTATCATGAAGTCACGCCCTCGAACAGCATCCAAGCGGGGTCGTGATCCTGTTTCGAAGCTCACAGAGTAGGCCTCAATCTCCAGGTGTAATCCACCTCTAGAAATCTCAGTCCTCCTCCCTTTCTAAACCCACAATGGGGGCCTCAAAATCGAGTGCACATCACTCTCTAGAGATATCCGCCTCCCTTCAGGCTAACCTGAACAGATCCCTGCCAGTGTTTGACTCCGATTAGTTACCTTTTACGACAGTCAGGAGTTACCTTGGGTCTATTCTTTTAGTTAATCCCCAGACCCACATAGGATATCGTATTTTTAAACATATATTGGAAAATTTTGGCGTCAGAAAGGAATCAGTGCCCAATGGAATCCCAGCAATAGTTGAAATGAGTGCTTCTGAATTGGCTCCAATTATATGTTGCCTCTTCAGATGTCCTATAAATCCTATTATGTCCTCGAGTTCAGCCTATTCCTAAAAAAGGAGACAACTCCGATATAGGAAACTATCGTCCAATTTCCATCCTATTATTTTTGTCTACAGTTGTGAAAAAGTTATCAATATAGAGCTTATAAAATACTTAGAATAATCAAACATCCTACCTGTCAAGTGTTAATCAAAATCTACTGGCAATATTCTTACTTATCTCACTTATCTTTGAAGTTCTGCTCTCGTAAAATTTGGAGAAGGTTATGTAATGTCATTGAATGTTTATAAAGCATTCGATCGACTATGGTATGCGGCAGTCCTCAAGCTTTCACTATATGAATTACTTTTAAAACTATGCCCATACCATGTTGTAGATGGTGTTTCATCAGATGAATTAAAAATTAATGCGGGTATTCCACAGGGTTCCGCTTTGATTCCCACACTTTTTCTTTTGCATATAAATTATTCTGTCAACAACCAACAATCCGATCCACAGCTTCCCTGATGATAGTACTCGACATAGCACGTTCTGATCGACTGGCCCAATATCTGCTTCTAGCGCCTTATCAATGATGGTTGAAGTAACCAACTCCCTAAATCATGACCTGTCTAAGATTCTCAGCTGGGGCTCTGCATATCTGGTTATCTTTAATGCCTCAAAAACACAGAATTGCCTCTTCTTTCGGATGAGTGACTTGCTGGTCCCAGACTTTCAGACGGTTGGCAAAATACTGCCCAAAAAATCACTCTCCACATTAGGTATAACCGGTGCAGAGGATTTTTGTCGGCACTTACATGTTTTCAATATTGCTAACGCAGAAGCTAGAAAGCTTGAGTTTCTATACGCGTTAAAGTTTTTTTCATCGCAGTAGCTTTTAACGCTGTATAAAGCACAGATATGTCTACAGTTAAAACATTGTTCTCTTGTCTGCGTGCTGCCCCAAAGACAACTCTCTAGATTATATTCACGAGCTATTAGCCTTATCTTATCAATCTCACTTCTCTCGACCACAGGAGAAATGTTGGAGATTTCTGTCTCTTCTATCGATATTACTATCGACATTGCTCCTTGGAATTTGCTCCGTTAGTACCTCTGATGCGACCCTTAGTAGGCCAACTATTCGTTTTAGTCGAAAAGCACAGGCTTTTAGTGTTAAATTTGTTGCGAGTCTTAGAGCATCTAGAGTCTAGAGCATCTGAGCTTTGGAATGCAAGCAGACATATAATCGCCAACTATACAAGAAGCGAGTCAGGCACCCATCTTCTGTCACAACCATGAAGTTCATTATGTCTTAAAGAGACATAGGTTTTGCCTTTCATGAACTATATCATAAAAAAATCGAAGCTATTAAAATGTGGACATCGAGAGAGATGACAAAGACAAGGTACACGGATAGCAAGACGAATAGAATGTGTGCTGGAAAAGTCAGAGAAGAAAGATGCTTGCGGAAAAAACTGAGAGGTGGAAGGCAAAATTTGTTGAAGATACTCCGGAAGAAAATAATTTTACAACACTTGAAGGGCACATACTTGATAAAAATGAATGAAGCGGACCAAGAGGAATCCTTCTTGGAAACACGGACCAATTGATGAAGTGCGAAAACTCTTGTAACATGTCGCGTGTATTTAATAAGCGTGACATGTCACACGCATCAACGCCGTTCACTTTTAAGCTTCTAAATCAACCCCTATTGTGACGTCAGTGTCCAAGTCCCTTCAGTGACGTCAAACTCGGCGGTCGGTTCCTCTACCGCACTCAACTCATAGAAACGCGCCTCCGTATGAGCTGATTTTATGACATATTTGCGATAAGAGGATCGTTATATATACGCTTGCGACATATGCCAGGATCTCTTCTGAATCGACCTTAAGAAATGAAATATTACAGTTAAATTCTACTCGGAAAGCAGCATGCCTGAATGGCAACCCGTTGGTTGGGAGGCGGCCTTCATCACCGTTGGTTAGGAGGCGGCCGTCATCACCGTTGGTTAGGAGGCGGCCGTCATCGCCGTTGGATAGGAGGCGGCCTTCATCACCGTAAGTAAAGGCCGTAAGTAGAGGCTCCCTCAACACCACCGTGGGCAAGGCCTCTTCAACCACATCATGAAAGAGCCACTTCAACAACACCGTGAAGGAGCCTCCCCCTAAATACACCGCAAGTGAAGGGCACTTCAACAACATCATCAAGGAGTCCCCTTCAACACCACCGTTAGTAAAGAGCTCTCTTCAACCACATCATGAAGAAGCCGCATCAACAACACCAGGAAGGAACCCCTTGAATACAACATCATTCAGGAGTCCCCCCTTAGTGTTCAATAAAAACAGAATTTTTATACGTTATACTGTCTCCACAACGTGGGGTTCAGTAATTTTTTATACGTTATACTGGCACTCGCAACGTGGGTCCAAAGCCTAGACAGGCGTCTGGAACTGGCGGTTGGTGGTATGAGATGTGCAAATGTCAGGTGTTATATTAAATGTTCTTTCAATGCAGTGATATTATGCGGGGTGACCTATGTGGCATGCTGTTTTTTGTTTTATTAAGTTGATGGAATGCGTTAATTGACCAGTTAAAATTTTAAAATTACCTTATTTTGCTGAAATTTTTAGCTGGATTTTTTTTGATATCATATCTAGAGCCCATATCAGTCATGATAAATCATTTTGCAGAAGAGCATAAAATCTTAAATTATTAGTGAATTATTAAACTAGGGCAATAAAATTTTTCAGTGAAATTTTAATCAAAACATCATTGGCATTTACATTCATTTATTTTTAAGCCATGATAAATTACTTTATTATATTTAATATTTGAGTTTAATATTGGAAATCCTTATCTCAGTACCTGCTAATGATTGGGAAGGTAGCATATTTACAGTTTATTTTTATTTAATTTCGCCTTTTATTTGAATTATTGAGAAGAATAAATTACTTATTATTTTTATATTTATTATTGAATTATTAATGATGGACAACTTTAGGTGTTTATTATCTTTTCGCTTTGAGAGCGTGATATTCAGTTTAAAATTTAAATTTGTCTTGATATAAGTTTACAAATTATCATTTATTTCGAAAACAATATGTTGTTTATCTTTTGATAGGTCTGGAAGTTTTTAGTAATTCTCTATATTTGGTTGAAATCACGCTATTCGTGTTTCTTTATTTACAGCTCGATTCACTAAGTGTCCTGTTATTAAGTATTGCTCTACATGGTTGAAATTTTGATTAGTTCCACCCTGATTCCATCTTACCTACAGTGTTATATTTGTTTTGCTGGAATATATTATGTATCGTACCTTGTCTCTACTGGCTATGTTATGGTTTAGTATTTCGTATAGGTTTATATAGTCCAGGATGAGACGCTATAGTTTTGTAGATTTATTTTTAGGAAGCCAAAACGGTTGACTAAGGGATGTAATGATTTTCAGGTGAAATTTTTTTTTAGTATAGTAAAGTTTGGTGGTCAATTTATTTCAGCTAGTGTGGAGAATTTGTTTTTTTATAGTTACCTGTTGGGACACTTTGTGGAAATTTGAATGTTTTCCGGACTTTCAGTTAAACAACTTGTGATTTTTCTTCAACTTTATTGCGTTTATTCCTCAGGTTCCACTACCTTTATTCAGACTGCTGATTTCTGAACATCGGCAATGTATTGGCACTTTTAATCTGAAGTCAGATTCATCACATTATGTAGGCGACATATTAGGCTACCCATTTATTTCAGCATATTTTTATCTTGCTTCTTCATGTCAATTTATTTCTAATTTCTAACACCATGGACCTGGGTATGTCGGTAAACTACATCCAAACTACATTAGATGCATTACATCTAACTGGCATACCGGCCTGCCATTCGACCTGTGGTACGTCGCTAAACTGTATCCATACTACATTACATACCTAATAAACCCTTATATCTAATTGGTAGTACATCTTGCCTGGAGGGTCCATTCTTCAAATGGACCATCCATTTCACTTGACTTAATTTATGTTATTTCCCCTGTTATTGCTGCGACATTCCGTCGGTCTCATTTTTACTGTGTTGAGGTACAAAATTGTACCATTTAAGTTGTCAGAAATTTACTTCATTTCAGATGATGATATGATTGATTTTTTGTTTCAGACCAGCCAGTTTTTGATTATTAATGTTATTATTAACATTACTGTTTTAGATTACTGTTATAGTTAGCAGTATTATTGTCATGCCCTCGACGTATGGAGATTACGTTCGGTGGCAATAGGCGTTTTTAAATGCCGTTATCTTGCTCTGGATGCTGCATTTAGCAGTTGGATTTTAGTGTCCCGGGGCGTTTTTGCTATGAAATAGCAGTTATATAGAGTTTGTTTTGTCTCGGGGACACGTTTTTTTTTTGCAGTCATCCAGGAGCCCTTGAAATTTGGTTAGAGGCCTGAGCTGGTGTACGTTCTGTTCCCCTGAACCTGTCAGTAGTGCTACTATATGAATTTAGCGCTCTGAGAAGGAATTCGAAGAAACCTCCAGTCCACCTACCTCTGCCTTTGGCGTTTAGGTCTGTATCCATACCTCTGTATGTATACATGTGTTTTTGTTATTCTCTTTGAAGAGAAATTACTTGGCTTGGTTCTGGAACTTTGTAATTTTAATCTCGTTTACCAACACAGTGAAGTATGTCTTTCATATTGACCATTAGCAATCATTTTAAATTCATTAAGCTCATTTCTAACTTTCTTTTTGTTTTGCCTGCATCCCTTGACTTTGTCATTTGGTTTTGACCAATTAGTGTGATGATGACGGTATGTCAATTTATGGTATAACTGGGGATAATATGTAATGTCAGAAAAGCAGCAGCGGGTGGTCATAAAATATGGGCCATGTTACCATTTTTAATTTCATTGTGAAGAATCAATCTTCACTGGTGCCCTTTATTATTATTTTTTTAGGTCTGCAATATTTTCTTGCTTGTTGGAATAAAAACAGAATTTTTATACGTTATACTGTCTCCACAACGTGGGGTTCAGTAATTTTTTATACGTTATACTCTAATGAAATGAAAAGAGCTGCCTAACACAGAGTCATAGTTGTGACGACATAGAGACATCGCCTTAATACGGTGATGATTTTTGTTTGTTCTTTGTGATACATTATTGTTATTATCAATATAAATTGAAATGGTTAATACAATAGTACAATAGAACTTTTTAACTGAATAATGACAGTATTTCATTCCAAATCCATTAAGTGTATTGGAAAGCAAACAGAAGTGTGAAAAAATATTTCATATATTATCATAACCAAAAGCCAACTGTCAAATTCAAATTAGCATCGATAATTAATTTTCTGTACAAATTGGCGATAAACATTTACTTATAGCATAAATAAATGTTCTACACCTTAATTATATATTAACCTTTATTTGCATATGACAAAATATTAAATAAATACTGTTGCGTGAACTGTGTGGATATAATTACTTAAATATAATGAAGAAAACACAACCAAGCACCGATAAATCGATTATTTTATTAACTTGCCAGAACCCAAATCTTGCCTCACTATTTCCAAGAAACTGCAGGCCATCTCATTTTACAGCTTGTTTACAGTGGCTGCTCGTGATTTTGGGAGTGGGTCAAGCAGAATCCGCGTAGCCCCAAAGGGTGGTCCAGGGAGACGAAGACCCCCCTGCGCCGCAGACGATTTTTTTTAATTTTCAAGGTTACGCGTTCTCCTGGCACTTCAGTATCTAAATGAAAAATCCATTTGTACAAAAATATAGACTTTCACAAGGAATAATGTCCTGGAATATTTGATGAGAGGACATTGTACACATACTGTACACGTACACATACGGTAATATAATACGGCGCGTATTACCTATGAAAATCTGTTTATAGAGGGAAGAGCTACAGGCATTTTTTTTCAAATTCAAGGCCCTCCCTTTTTTTACAACTTAAAATTGTATATCTAATAATTTATTATTTTGAAATTATTCTTTTAGAGGTGATAATAAACAAATCAATTCCACTTACCGAAAGAAAAAAAAACATGAAAAATCCAGCTTTTCAAAGTCTGTAAATGTGACACATACCAGACTATTTAACGGCAACATAGTACAAATAAAAAAACGCCTCTGACGATGCAACTCAATCTAAATAAACGACGGACACTAAGCTTTGAAGCAGGCTCAGAACTCTGCATCACTTTTGAGACTAATAAACACCAATCTACCAGTGCGCGTGCCGTTGCCATGGCAACCGTCCCGAAAAAGATGCAGAATTTGTTTACGAACGAATCTGGCTCAGTCAGTTTGCGCAGTTGCTTAACTCTCTAGATTAGTCTATGGTCTGCGCCTCCGTGGCCGTGCGGGAAAGTCGATTCAGACTTTCCTGTAAGGACTCGGGGGACGACGGTTAGAGACTCACCGGCGGCGGATGATTTTTCAAATCACTGTCGTCGTTGAGATCGAGCTCAAGGTGGGGAGTAGGTTAGTTTAGACGAGCAAAAAGGGTCAGCAATGGCCTAATTGCCAGTAAGCATCTTACCTCTACCTATGGTCCGCAATACGTACGCGCTGCGTGCTGGGGCATGTATACATTCAATTTGGTGATCAGGGGCGGGCTTGCAAATTATATCGCACCATAAATTACTATAAAAATACATTATCAACTGCGGCGCGACGTAACAAGACATTCTTATGTGGTTGCACCAAATGAATTTGAGAGAATGAAAAAAATTTATATTATGGTGGATTTTGAATAAAAACGTTTAGCTTAACCGAAAAATATAGGTGAAGCAGCGCTTCACCTGCATCATAGGACGAGCCGCCACTGCTTGTTAAATTACATCTACAACAGGTTGTTTTTTTTATTCTTGGATAAGTAAAAGACTCCAAGAGCCTTATGTGTATAGGAAGCAAGTAAGAGGAGGCATCGGCTTCAACATCCTAGTTGGTGGTGAGGCTGAGGGAGAACAACCTAGGACCTGCACACTGGCGTCGAGGGATCTGGACATGGTATTGCTGCCGCAGTTTGGATCCAGGGACGTCACAGCAGCTTTCCTCAAATATAAGTTGAGTAACATTAGGCTTAAGGTTATGTTGTACAGTCTTTATGTTCCCTACGATCGAATAGGGCTGCCTACCGCGGAGGATCTGGTGCGTAACGTCGATTTCGCGAGGAAACATGGACTGCAACACCAATTCTCACCACAGGCTGTGGGATAGCACAAATACCAACGCACGTGGTGAGGCTCTACTAGAGTATTTGGCTACAACGAACTTGGAGATATTAAATGGAGGTACAGCTCCAACGTTCGTCACTTGTATCCGGCAGGAGGTTATAGACATCACATTGGCGAGCAGAGGAATTACATAGGACATATCTAGCTGGAGGGTGACGGAACACATAGCAATGTCCGATCATCGTATGATCAGCTTTGAATTGGATGTGGAATGTGAGGGTCCTCCCCCACGAGACATCCAAGGAAGACCGACTGGGGTGCTTACGTAACGGGTCTTGGTGGGTCGCCAAGGAAGCCAAAGGGGAGAGGAATCTCTATATAGGCATTAGATAGCGAGGCCGAGGGTCTAGAAGGAAAAATAATGACAGCGTATGAGGCCGCGTCACCACTTAGTGGAGAGCCGACCATCAAGGTCCGATGGTGGAACCAGAATCTCGCCTCACTACGCGGGCGTACTCGGAGGACCTTAAACCGAGCCGTCCGAGAATCTGGTGAGCCGGCCTGGGACGAATTTAGAACTGCCAGAAGGGAGTTTAAGAAAGAATTACGATGGAGTAAACGAGCCGGCTGGCGTGCATACTGTGGGGAAGTTAACTCCTTTCCGGGCGCAGCCAGGCTAGTAAGGGAACCCAAACAGGAGTCAGGAAGTACTATAGGATCCTTAAGGAAACCAGACGGAAGCTGGACCAACACCGGCGAGGAGACCTTGCGCCACCTCACCGAGGTGCCGATGGTGGTCGGTCCTGAAAGCGGACTGGCAGCTGGCAGAGGGGGTAGTCACTGATGGCTCTATAACCTGGGTGGTGAACGAGTTTGCTCCATTCAAGTCCGCAGGCTGTGATGTGATCTTTCCGGACCTGCTACAGAGGAGGCTGGATATACTGCTTCCCAACATAAGGTAGGTTTTCCGGGCCAGCCTGGCATGGGGCTATGTCCCAAATACCTGGCGCCGGGTCAGGGGGTCTTCATTCCAAAACCGGGAAAGGAGGACTACACGCTGGCCAAGGCGTACAGGCTAATCAGCCTTACATCCTTCCTGGTTAGGGTATTAGTAAAGATAATAGATAGGTTCGTATTGGGAGAGATCCTCAGGGATCACCCCTTCCATAAAAATCAGCAAACGTACCAGCGGGGAAATCGACGGATACAGCGCTCCACGCTGCAACGTGAAAGGTGGAAAGGTCTCTACACTACAGAGAGAGCACATTAGCTGTGTTCTTCGATGTGGAGGGGGCCTTTGATAGGGTAAGGACGTATACGGTTTGTGTCGCACTGCAAGACAGGGACTGTCCTCAGGACAGTTGCCTTTCGCCTCATCTATGGTGTCTGGTCATGTACGGCCTCATGGAGCACCTCTACGAGAATGGCTTCTACGCCCAGGCGTACACTGATGATGAGCTGGTCTTAGTCACCTTAAATTCCTCAGAGTCGTCTGTGCGTGAATGCAAGCTGCCTGTAGCATAATTGAAAGGTGGTGTGGTGAGCTGGGACTCTCCGTAAACCCAGCGAAGACGGAGATGATCCTATTCACCAAGAAGAGGAATCTAGAGGGGTTGAGGGCGCCGGTGATGTTTGAAAAACCTTTAGCTTTAGTGCGGGAGGTCAAATATCTAGGGGTGGTACTGAACTCCAAATTATCATGGGGTTCGCAAATAGAACGAGTAGTAAGGAAGGGAGTAGCGACACTCTGGCAGCTGCGTCATTTGATAGGGAGGACCTGGGGACTTAATCCTCGTATCCTTCATTGGATTTACACTGCGATCGTCAAGCCGAGAGTCCTTTGCGGGGCGTTGGTCTAGTGGTGTGGTGCAAACCAAACTGCTACCCAGAAGCTGGCCAAATTTCAAGGCTGGCAATCCTGGGAATCATGGACGTTATGAGCACGACACCCTCAACCGCGCTAGAGGTCTTGCTGATGCTGCCACCGCTTCCCATATGTATCTGAAGGGTGGCTATGGCGTCGCATCTCAAAATGAGAGACTCTGGAAACTCGTGCGGAGAGGGAGCTATAATAGGAAATGCAAGAGGAGGCACATGCCAAGGAGGTGGAAAAGGAAATTCCGATTTCCACCATCAAGGTACGGAATGCAGAGGAGAATATTAGGTTGACTAGGCCATATACCCTCAGAATCCCCAGTAGGAATCAGTGGAGGGAAAGTTGGGTTGCATTCCAGCCCGAAGGCCTGCTGTGTTTTACCGACGGAGCGCGGCTGGAGGAGCAGCAATCCGCCGGGGCTGGAATATACATCAACAGCCTGAGGATGCCCGAAGGTTATGCTCTGGGCGCATATACTACGACATTCGAAACGGAGGTGTACGCTATCCTGTCTGTAGCTAATCGAAAGGATGTGAGGATGAGTCCTGAGAAATGTGTATTATTTGCTCGGCTAGACAGGCGGCCATCGGGGCAGTCTGCGCGGCCAGAAGTAGATCAACACTGTTTCAGAATTGCGCTGACGCCCTTACGCGAGATAAATGGAGCCCAAACAATGGCCCATTATAATACAATGTCGCCTTCCCACGGTAAGAACCGCTGAGTCAGCCGCCGTCTGAACGGATCCAAGAACTTGCAGGTCCAAAGTGCAAGTAGAACGGAATATCACTGTGAGAATCAACATCAGCAGATTCCTTGTGATCCAGAGACAATAGTGCCACGCCTGGAGGAAAGACTATAAAGAGGCTAATCACAGTGGGAGAACCGTTCATTCTTGTTCCGAGTTAGTCCTTCGCACATCGAGTGCTGAGACTTTAGATCACATGTAGGTTGATCGTCTTACTTTTAGTATTATATATTATTCATTTTTTCTTGTAACTAAGTAATTAAGTATTGATTGTTCAAAGTATTAAATAAATTGTTTTAAAAAGTCAAACGTCTTAACCGTGAAGTTAAGTGGCGCAGTCGTTAGTATTGGTTAGAAAACCGAAAGCATATCGATTTTTAAGCGTATCGACGCCTAATAACCAATTCGAGCCAAGCAGAGCCAAGTTAAAGCAGAAGTAGTGGCCAAGCAGAGTCAAATGGAAGCAGCAACCATCGTATTATGGTAAGTTTACTGCTATCCCATTTTACACTTCCAATTTTTTATATGTGTTGTATTGAAACGTTATATGTCTGATTCAGAGGAAGAATCACAAAGTTTATGTAACATAGAGTATAGATTTAGATCAATCAGCATTAGCGACAATAACATAACAGTAAATCATTCTAATATTAATAAGAGTAGTAACAGTAGCAATATGACAGACCAATTCAAAGAATTTTTCTTAAAAGCTATTCCCGAGTTCGACGGGCAACCAGCCAACGTAGGCAACTTTTTAAAAGCGTGTGGCTTGGTCATGAACCAGTTCTACGTGCCAAATGAGAATCTGTATATGAATCACTTCTTGCTAAATTATGTTCAAACTAAACTAACGGGAACAGCCCGGCTTATAGTAAATACAAAGATAATTAATACGTGGGCAGACCTGAGAGAGGCCATTGTTCAGAATTTCAGTGACCAAAGAGATAGTCATAGTTTATTAGCGGAGATGTTAACCTTGAAACAGCGTAATGCTGAAGACGCACTGTCGTTCGCGAACAGATGCCGTCATATAGAGCAATTGCTCATCTCGAGTTTAATAGCCAACGAGCCAAATGAAGGCGTGCGATTAATTAAGAAAGAGATATACCAGAATCAAACATTAAAAGCGTTCTTAGGAGGATTACGCAATCCGTTAGGGCTCGTCTTGCGTAGTCAAGGACCCACGAGCATAGAACAAGCTTTGAAATTCCTATTCGCAGAGGAAAATTTCGATTATAGAGATAAAACAATAAATAAGAATTTCAGTAATAGTAATAAATTAGAAGGACAAAACCGTACGTTCTTTCAGAGACAAAATAACCCACCTTTTCAGAATGTACAATTTCAGAGACCTTTCCAAAATAACTTTAGACCATTTCAACAACATAATAATCAAAACAATCACACAAATTCCCAGCCTAGACAAAATCAACACTTTGTACCAAGGCAAAATTTTTCGAGTCAATTTAGGAGACCCAACTTCAATAATCAACCGGGTCGACCCAATGTAAATCATAATGCTAACAGAAATTATCACGAACCAATGGAAGTAGATAGTTCTAACACTAGACTGTCATTACCAAGGAGATCAGCTCACGTAAACAATATAGAATTTAATGAAAACGAAGTAAATGAAACAAATTACGATGTCAATTATGTAAACGAAGAATTAAATTACGAAAATTCGCCAGCCGAGGAATACGATATCCAACAGCGAAATTTTCCCACGGCAGGGCCCTCAACGAGAGAACCGTGATAGATATAAATAATATGAATACATTATGTAAGTTACCGTATATAGAATTAAATGAAATATCAGGTAAATTTTTGTTAGACTCAGGATCTTCAAAAAATCTTTTAAATCCTGCTGTAGCATATGATAAGTTCCCTAAAAACATATTTAAGCATGATTTTACCATACGCACCGTGCATGGCATTTCGAAGCACTGTAAGCGTGCACGTATTAAACTTAAATCGATTTCAGAGGAAGTACAAGAGTTCTGCCTGTTTAGCTTTAACACATTTTTTTCGGGATTGATTGGGATGGAATTTTTGAAACGAAACGAAGCTAAAATAGATTTTAAGGAGCACAAACTGTATATAGGCAAGAATATTATACCAATAAAATTCACAGATCTTAGCGTAAGCCGATCGGGACAAACAGAAACCAACGCAGATGGTTTAAAGCTACCCGAGACTCGGTTACATTTAAACAGTATAATAACCCAGCAGTATTTCATACGTAATGAAGAACTTGAAACAATTAATCACGTACTAAATAATAACCAAGCTTATAATGTAAGAGATAGGCCATTCAGCAGATTAAATAAACAATATGCATCGGAAACCAGATATAGCCACAGGAGAAGTTTGTTTGCACCAGTAGTTATACAAAATAATAATTCGAGTACAACTCATATTAATAATTTAAACACTTACGATACGGGGCGTAATCAAAAACGGATTAATAATGAGAATGTCTTAATTGAACAAATAGATACAGGAGAATTAAATGACGAGGAAAAACAATTGTTATTTAGTTTATTATCAGAATATCAGGACATATTTTTAAATAAAAACGAACCATTGACGCACACAAATGCGATAAAACATAGAATAAGGACAACAGACGACATACCTGTCCATTCTAAATTATATAGATACCCGTACGTACATAAACCGGAAGTAGACAGACAAATAAATGACATGTTAAGACAAAAAATCATTAGGAAAAGCCACAGCCCATATAACTCACCTATTTGGGTTATATCAAAGAAAATGGACAAGTCAAATAAACAAAAATGGAGAATTGTGGTGGACTATAGGAAACTAAATGAAAAAACAATACCGGACAGACACCCAATCCCCAAAATTGATGAAATACTGGACAAAATTGGGCGAGCCCAATATTTTTCGACGATCGATTTGATCTCTGGGTATCACCAAATTGAAATGGACCCCAGGGACATAGAAAAAACAGCGTTTACCACCGATACAGGCCATTGGGAGTACACCAGGATGCCGTTCAGGTTATCTGGGGCTCCAGCGACCTTTTCCAGGCTCATGCAGAACGTATTAGAAGGCCTAATTGGACAAACATGCCTTGTATATATGGATGACGTCATAGTTTTCTCCACATCTTTACAGGAACACCTTGAGAAACTAAAACTGGTATTCGAGCGCTTCAGGCAAAGCAACTTAAAGATCCAGCTAGACCAAAGCGATTTCCTAAGGAAGGAAGCCGAGTTTTTAGGACACGTGGTCAGCCCAGACGGGATCCGTCCGAATCCAAAGAAACTGGACGCACAAAGGAAATTCCCGATACCTAAAACCCCAAGGGAAATAAAATCGTTCCTAAGATTAGTTGGATACTATCGTAAATTCATAGAAAACTTCGCACACGTTACGAAACCACTAACAAAATGTTTAAGGAAAAACTCGAAGATAAACGTGAACGACGAAGAATACATTGCTGCCTTTAACTCATGTAAAGACATATTAATGAATTCACCTGTACTTATATCACCGGATTTTTCTAAAGACTTTATATTAACAACCGACGCTTCAAACGTAGCAATAGCCGGAATATTAAGCCAAGGCGAACCCAATGCGGATCACCCGATAGCTTACGCCAGCCAGACATTAAACGACACCGAATCCAGGTACAGCACAATCGAAAATGAATTATTAGCCATCGTGTGGGCAACTAACTATTTTAGACCATACTTATACGGAAGGAAATTCACTATATACACGGACCATAAACCTTTAAAATGGTTATTTTCGTTGAAACAACCAAATTCAAAATTGCTCCGTTGGAGATTAAAATTAGATGAATATGAATTTAAAATTGAATACAAAAAAGGAAAACTAAACTGCGCAGCAGATGCACTGTCCAGAGTAGAAATAAACCCACTGGACATAGATAATCAGTCAATGGCGATAAATATCGACGAAGAGGAAGAAATCATAGAAATTGACGATGACGACACAGCAAACTCGAATGCGGACTCGTATTCAGCACCAGGCATACCAATACTCGAGGAAGAAATCGTTAACAGCAAAACCAATCAGATAGTTTTTAAAAATACGGATAAACCGGACATATTCTCAGTCAGAAGAGATAAAAGAAATTTCATCTATGCAAACTTCAATTTAAATAAACCGGATCAGATAGCGAAATTTATAAAAGAATACTGTTTACCACAAAGGAAATATTATTGCATTTTTGTAAATGAACAAGATTACGAACTAGTAAGTTCGGCAATCAATAAAAACTTTAATAACGTAGAATCACCCAAATTTTATAGATGTCTGGAAATTAGGAATGAAATTAACGAGGACGAATTAACCGAGACTATAACGAAATATCACGAGGGGAAGAGTAACCAGCGCGGGGCTGATGAGACTTACCTAAGAATGAAGAAAATATACTACTATCCCAACTTAAAGAAACATATAGAGGAATATGTACGAAATTGCGAATTATGCAAAACGTGCAAATACAATATCAACCCGGTACAAATAGCCTTGGAGCACACCCCCACAGCATCTAAACCATTAGAGATATTACACATGGACACATTCCAAATTGAACAAGCTATCTTCCTAACAATTATAGATCCATTTAGTAAATTTGGCCAAGCATTTCCAATAAAAAGTAAAAGTGCTACGAAAATTGCAAAAAACTTGATCAAATACTTTTCACAGTATGGAGCGTGTAAAATAATAATCGCAGACCCAGGTACTGAGTTTTCAAACCAGGTAATTAAAGAACTATTAGAAACATATCAGATAGAGTTACATATAACAACACCGCAAAACCCAACATCCAATGGACCTATCGAAAGATTTCACAGCACGATTATTGAACATTATCGATTATTCAAAATGAAATTTAAAAATATGAAACCCATAGACTTAATACCATATTGTATATTCGCTTACAACTCGACAATACACTCACAGACACTAAAACCACCTTTTGATTTAATATTTGGCTACATACCCGAAATGTTTAACTATGACCCGGAAGTCATAATTACACAAGAATACAACGTACAACATAAAGATTTAATGCAAATTATTTATGAGATAGTCAGAAGCAGGATAGAGAATTCAAAAATAAAAACGTTACAACGGGCAAATAAAAACACGAACCAACCGTTCAAGGAAGGTGATATTGTCTATAAAAAGATACCACCAGGCTTTCATAAAAAACATAAAAACCCATTTTCAGGACCGTACTCAATAATATCCCTGTTAGAACATAACAAAGCTATTTTAATAAATCATAAAAATGACGAACAGACGATAGCACATTTAAGAAATTTACGTATTGCAGGTTCCTTGCCACGGGAATAACAGCCCAGATACAAGACTTGACAGACAACCCAGGCATATTACCAAAGAAATTAGGCACAACATACACTGAGACTAGCAACTGGAATCTGATACACATACATGACTTGACACAATTACATAGAGACTACAACCAAATAAGAAGACACTACGCAAATACAGTTACCTTCATGACAAAAGATTACCATTCTGAATATCATAATTTCATATTAACATTGAATTTCACCATAGATAATGTAGACGATATATTTTATAGGATTTTTCCAAATAACAATATTATTAATAGACGAAAACGTGGCCTAATAAACGGACTAGGTTATATATTTAAGTCAATCACGGGGAATCTCGATTCACAAGATGGGGAACGCATTCAACAAGCATTAGAAGTCTTAACGACAGATCAAAATAAAATTCATGAACTTTTTAGGTCTCAAAATTCAATAATGCTCGAGGCAATAGTCGAGTTTAATAACACGATAGTAGGATTGAGTCATAACCAAGGCACGATAATAAATAGGATAAATGAATTAGGTAATACAGTAGAAAGCCTGCGAAGTGAACAATTAACTCACTATCATCGCATCAAGATCCTAGAGTTACTCATGCAGCTAGGACAATTATTAAACAATATTCAAGAAATAGCACTAACAACAGAAAATGCCATCACTTTTGCAAAATTAGGAATCTTTCACACATCCATACTAAAACCAACATTTATAATAAAAGAAATCAATAAAATCCAAAATTATGCAACTAATGCTAAAGTAATAACAACCACTGATCTAAATCTATACGAAAAAGTCTTTAAAATAAAAGCCGTCCAAAACAATTTCAAAATTATATTTCAAATAGAAATACCTCTGGTAGATGAATCAGCATATGATTATTATCAATTATATACATTACCTGTCCCTATAAAGACACACCTTTTTACCATGATACTTCCTAGAACCAAATACCTTATCCTAAGCAGTAAACAATATGCCTATCGTAATGAAGAATGTCAAAATTTAAAGAACCAAATATATTTTTGCAAAGACGACAATCCAACAACCATGAATGATCAAAACCCATGTGAAATAAAGCTAATAAAATTTCAAAAACCTATTAACAATTGTAATCAAGAAGTAATCAAAATTAATAGAACCACAGTTTCGAGATATGGAACCAGTCAGTATATAGTTATAGCACCCGAAGAAACTAACGCCAGAATAACTTGCAAGGAACAGGAGTGGACCAACATCATCAAGGGTACAAAATTAATCAACCTGCAACCAAATTGCCAATTAACTATAGGCAACAAAAATTACAAGACCGGCCCAGCAACAGCAAAAACCTGCCTACACTAGAAACCCCCATTCAAGAACATCAACCAAATCCAGGACCAGTACCCGAAATATCATTAGAAAACGTACAGCTACACAACATCAATCAAATCCAACACCAACTTCAAAAAATTAAACAAAATATACCAGGACCTATAACAATACCAATCCATCACCTGAGTATATGGACAATATTACTGTACATAGCTGTCTTAATAACCATCACAACGATAGCCGTCCGAATGGGGTTGAAGAAACGAAGAAACCGCAAGGAAGATAAAGGAATAAAAACAGGAACCACCGAGTCCGGATTTCCGTTGAAAATCCGGAACGAACCATAGCTTCGTCTTCAAAAAGGGGAGGAGATAAATGGAGCCCAAACAATGGCCCATTATAATACAATGTCGCCTTCCCACGGTAAGAACCGCTGAGTCAGCCGCCGTCTGAACGGAGCCAAGAACTTGCAGGTCCAAAGTGCAAGTAGAACGGAATATCACTGTGAGAATCAACATCAGCAGATTCCTTGTGATCCAGAGACAATAGTGCCACGCCTGGAGGAAAGACTATAAAGAGGCTAATCACAGTGGGAGAACCGTTCATTCTTGTTCCGAGTTAGTCCTTCGCACATCGAGTGCTGAGACTTTAGATCACATGTAGGTTGATCGTCTTACTTTTAGTATTATATATTATTCATTTTTTCTTGTAACTAAGTAATTAAGTATTGATTGTTCAAAGTATTAAATAAATTGTTTTAAAAAGTCAAACGTCTTAACCGTGAAGTTAAGTCGCGACTAGCCAGGACAAAGGAGATGCAACTTGTATGGGTTCCGGGACACTGTGGCGTGGCGGGAATGAGGTGGCGTATGATATCCTGAGGCTTGGTTCCCGGCGGCCGTTCTGTGGTCCGGAGCCTGCGATGTGCATAAGCAGGAAGGCGGTCTCCGTCGCCCTAGACAGGTGAGTTGAGGAGGCCATAGAGAGGCACTGGGGGTCGGTCGGTGGCTGTAGGCAGGCGAATGACTTCGTGGAGGGGCCGGACAAAGAGAAGACTGTCTGGCTTCTCGGTAGGAGTCGACCTGCGCTTCGCCGGATTATTGGGGTGCTGACAGGCCACTGTGCTCTTAGAAGACACCTTACATTGGTAGGTGTCGAGAGGGATCCCATTTGCCAGGAATGTGGCGAGAATAAAGAGACGTCTTACCACTACATGTGTGAATGCGAGACTATCGGAAGTCTTCGAACAGAATTGTTTGGCTCGAAGACTCTGCAGAGGAGCCAGGTAAGTTCCGTCCAATGGAAGACCGCCATGGCCTTCATTTCGAAGTCGAGGCGGTTTGGTGACGGAACCGAGGAAGAGTAGAGCATGGTTGCTGGGTTGCCGGGTATGGCAAAAAGAGCCCATTGTGGCCTACTTGACTGGCGTTAGCCTCCCCACCACCGCTACTACCAAATATTCTAAGCAATAATAAACACTACTTTCAAACTCTTCCCTAACATTCCGAATTACATTTAATATGAGTGATCTGCACGCTGCGATAATTCCCCTAAAAAAGAAGCCTAGTAGAGCTAAATCTATTGATCATGCTGGCCATTCAATTGTTTACCTTTTGTCAATCAATCCACGGGGAAATCTGTTTAAGAACTGGGACACTGGCGGCAAATAATGAGATAAAGCTTCATCTTGTTGAAATTGCAAAAATATTATTTTGTAAAACGAAGGTGCTAGCAGCATCAATTTAGCCCGTGAGATATAGGAGATTCGTTAGTATCTTCGATTATATTAGGATAATGGTTACCAGTTAAGTTTTCCTTAATAAATAAATGACAAGTTATAACATTTCACAGTATACTCGCCCAAAAGATGATTTTTTGTGACCACTGTGTATGACCTTCTCGAGAAATATGAGTCTTTTTATCGCCCCCATTGCGAAAACTAAACTTATTCACGTTCAAAAGTTTAAAATGAACGTACATTTTCACTAAGGCAAATATATATATATATATATATATATATATATATATATATATATATATATATATATATATGTATACATAAGGGGTAACATCAATGAAATTTGACATAATTTGCTAAAATTCTATTCGTCGGTTAAAATCAACTCAATGAAACTTTTGTAATATTTTCACCTTATATGGATTAAATTTACGTAATTTCAGTGCTCTTAAATTAATTCGTGTGCTATTTTCCTGACGTTTAATTGCAGGTAATAGCGTTCTAGGTTCCACAGTAAGGGTACCTTAACCTCAATTTGTGCTCCTTCGTCTATCAATCGAAGGTAATTTCTTTCTTTATCTTCCACTGAACCAGTTCCTGCAAACTTCTTTAATATATCCAGGACATGCCGGTGACATACGTTAGAGTTAGAGTTGATTATCGTAAAAAAATTGCTGATTTTCTTCTTGTACCCTTTCCTATTCTTCTTTTTACCATGAAGTCAAGTTCCACTCCTAACTGAACGTTAAAGTCTCTTGCAGCACTAAACGCATTTCGGTTTAAAAATATGTATTATAAGCAGGGCCAAAAACTCAACTGATACACTCAAAACCATTATTCTAGAGGTAATATTATGTGGATTAAACTCAAATCACAGGAGCCTCGGTGGTCCAGGGGTAAGAGCGTGGGTCTCTGAACCGAACGGTACTGGACTCGATTCCCAGAGTTTCCCTTTCACTTTTTTAGTACAAACTGTAATAAATTAACATTATTTAAGCAACTTGAATGTCTGAATGGTCCGCTCTTTGGAAGGGGCGTAAAACCGTCGGTCCCGTGTTCATGCGATGTTGGCAACGTTAAATACCCCTACACTCCTTACAGAAAGGCAGGGGTTCGGCAAAATTTCCAGGATAGTAAGTTGAAACTGCTACCTGGGGTCGGTAATTGGCCATAGTCGCGGAAATGGGCAGACGTTGAAGTTAAAAAGAAAACTCAAATCACCTCATCAAAAAAATGCTTTCTAGCAGATCTAGAGCCCATTGAAATTAGCGCCTTTACGTATTTTTTGGCAACTATCTTCAAGTGTATAATAAAATATAATGTCCATATCTGCTAACAATGAAACAAGCCAATGACACGAGCATGTCCATGACAAGTAAACAATAAAAAGTCTGGAGACAGCAAGTGCGTTATCGTAGTGAATTTTTAATGAAAATTAATTTAATGGCAAATTTGTTTTTTTTTTTTTAATGAAAGGCATCAAATTTGGTTAACAGTATAGTAGAAACATAAACCATATTTGATCAAAATAACTAAAATACAAATATTTTCCGAAAATAAACGTCCCTAAAAACTAGTCCGATTTTCCTGGCTAACAAACTCCTTTGAGTTATTTATTTACACACCTGCCAAGATATGATTATTCACAAAAAGCTTCTTGACAAAAATTTAACAAAAGTTTTCACCTGAGAATTTTTTTCACGCAATATCGACATTTAAAGAAAAATTGACTTAAGTAATGTTACACATAAATTATATTTATATAGAAAATTTACTCAATTTTGTTTTCCACGAAAAGTCAGAAGCTTTTTTTTAATAACTTAAAACATTTATCATTCATTACTAACATTTGACAAAAAATGAATTCTACTAAAACACTTTTCATAGAAATAATTTGGGACCAAATATTTTTCTATAACTCTTTTTCCTTTAACATAAAAATATAAATTTTGGTATATAGTTTCCTTTTAATATCGTAAAATTACATACCAAATTGGGTTAAGATAGCTTTTCTATTTATTGAGATAAAAAAAAATCCGAAGGAAAACCTAAAATTGTCCCGAAAAACCTGGTTAGATTCTCCTCGCGAAGAGAGGATCAGCAGAACCATTTATGGGACCAGAACCTGTTCTGGGCGTGAAAAAGAGCACGGCCAGGGGAGCCATTAAGTCCTGAGTCAGAAACGAACACAATGTGTACTGGGCAGACTGTCCAGGGCTCAGACATGGGAAATCAGTAATTTACGAACCCAATTCAAAGAGAGCTGTAGAGCTGCTAAATCTTAGCAGAGACCAGCTCAGAAACATAACAGGTCTCTTGACGGGACACATGGCCTTTAAGAAACACCTGCACAAAATGGGTCGGTTCGAGGTGGACCTCGCATGCAGACTCTGCAGCCAGGGGGAGGAATCAGCCCAGCAAATCTTGTGAGAGTGTAAAGCTCTGGACCGCAAAAGATAACTGCTCTACGGTCAGTCTAGATCGGATACAGAGCAATATAAAACATCACCCTACCAATTGCTGTGCAGACTAGTTCAAGGCACAGTGATTTTGGAATGGGTGGAGTAAAAAAACTAAGGGCATGCACAATAAGCCAAAGGCTGCATTGCTTTCGGGACGGCGAAATCGCGGACGAGTTCTAAAGGGAAAAATGGGGAGCGTTATACAAAACTTGATGCAGATGGCATGCACGGCACTTCTGAAACACAACAACAGTACAGGCTCTTCCATTAAAAATTGAGTTACGGCAGTTTGATTTATTTCAAATTTAGCCACTATTTGCTAGCGCCTGTATATCACGATTTTTTTGGCGAATGATATAAAAGCTTTCTCTGAAGGCGCCATTTTCATGGGACGCCATATCACAATTTTTTATATGTGACAAAAACATGAAAAGTTGCAAAACAACACACTGGACGACAACAAATGTTTTTCTCACAAGCATGCATTACAATTCAATGGAAAATGCAAAAATTTAACGATATGAGGGGTGTTCTACTAAGAAAGCTTGTATCACCAACAAGTTATGGGCCAGCCTGTTATTGTCAAAATAGTTTTATAAGGTACAGCTTAAGATACTCTATAGATAGCGTATATTATATTTTCCCGTATCTTGTATAATAACGGATATATTGCGATTTACTGTATAGATGCGCAACCTGTATATTTATATGTTAACATATAAAAACTGAAACGGACCCCGGAAATAGGGCTCACGCTCATTTGAAGAACTAAAAAGACGCGGTCTCCTCTGTAGCGAATTTTTCTCCGAAAATGCGCAAAAAATTATAAACTATTAAACCATAAAATCTATAACTCACACTACTGCCAAAGCATCAGAGAAAGAGGATCTATTTGAAATTTATTTTCTGTAAACATTTTAACAAAATGAAGAACAATGGCGGTTGAAGCTGGAACTTAAGGCTTTGTAAAACATACTTCATACGACAATTTTTTCTACATAGCCCATATTCGCTTCAGGTTCTTTGTCTGAAAATTGCCAATTTAGACTGGCACATACGTCATTTGAGCGCACATGATTTATTTTAAGCAGTTCACCTATTTTATTTCTACTTTTAAGATACGCCGAAAATTTTTAATTAGTTTTATCGTTTATAAAAAAAATTGTTATTGTTTTGTTAGAAGTTTACAAAGTAATAAAAGTCTGGACTCAAGTGTGTTATGGAAGTGAATTTTTATAAAAATGCTTTGAATAGCAAATATGTCTTGTTAATTCAAGCAGTCATCAATTTAGTTACCAGTATAACCTATATAGTGGAAATAGTGTACCATATTTTATCAAAATAACTTATTGTTTGAAAATGTACAAAAATTTTCCGACAATAAACTTTAAATGTTAGTTTCCTAGCAAACAAACATTAGGTTAATAGCAAATTGAGTTATTGAAATTTGAAGCATTTAATGAAAATTTGCTACCAAAACGCACTTACTGCGTCTCGATTTTTTTTTTACAAACATATTTGGATAAAAAATGCAATAAAATAATGGTGTTCTCAAAAAAATTGTAGGGATCACCAACGACTTATGGGCCAGCCTGTGATTGTCAAAATAATTTTACAAGAAGAAGCTCAAGACACCCTATAATTAACTTATACAATTTTTTGTCGTCTCTTGTATAATAATAATTATATTGATCTTTACCGTAGAAATGCATCACCCTGTATATATGTAAACAGATAAAAACTGAAGGTAAACCCGGATATCGATTCTAGGGGGCCTAGTTTGCGCTCATTTGAAGACATCTTTTTAAAATTCTAAAGTCGCGTTCTCCCCATTGGCAAATTCTTTGTACGAAAATTAGATAAAAACTATGGACCGTTAAACCATAAACTTAACTAAAACTGTCGCCAAAGCATCAGAGAGAAAATAACTAACCTGTTGCATATCAGCCCTCTTTGTAAAACTTCGATCTTTTATAGCTGTTGACAAACATCACAAACACTGTTTAGTCCACTCACTAACATTAATAAAATCGTAAAGGAATAACTTGCACTTGTATATTAAAATTCCCAAATAACACATCTAATTTGTCAACTGAAATTGAAAACATATAAACGGTCTAATAATATACGATAAACGTCAGTTACAGCGTGTAACTGACCTGCGCAATGATATCAAATGTTCCGTTGCTAGGTAACGACTCAGACATACTAGATATCATATACCTATAAACCAATTTTTATCATTGTCAATAAAAGGCGGTGATATTAAATATAAATGTTTCAAATTTGAATAACTCATTTTTCTGTAAATATAAAAAGCTAAATTTTGGTACATAGTTAGCTCTCTCTTAAAGCAACATGTCCAGCAAATTTCATCGAAATATATTTGTAACTTTCGACGAAAAAAATTTTTTCGAAAGAAAACTCAAAATTTGTTCGGAAAACTTTGTCCGATTTTCCTGGATAACAAACTTATCCAAGCTATTAATAAAAGATCATCAAAATCAGTAAATTACTTTTATATATATATATATATATATATATATATATATATATATATATATATATATATATATATATATATATATATATATATAAATAGTAAATAGTAGCTAGGCGTGTCAATTTCTTCTGGAACAAAACATACAATTTTAACTCAATATTTGGATAAAATAGAAAATTTAATTTTTGGAAAGAGTAACGGTGTAATAGAGAGTGCTGAAAATGGATTGGTTTTAATTGAAGACGGAAAGCAGAAATGTTTTAAAATAAATTATTGTCTATTGATCAAAATTTGAAGTCTTCCAAATTAGAAAAGTGTCATTGTCAGGAAATTTGGAATATCAAAGTTTGGATGAAAACTGACTAAGTTGCGCTGTTTGCAAGCACAAGTTAGAATACTTATTTGTAAGGCGCTTTGTACTATTATTGTATTATATATATATATATATATATATATATATATATATATATATATATATATATATATATATATATATATATATATATATATATATATATATATATATATATATATATATAATCAAAACTGACCCCGGATATGGGTTCTAAGAGCCCAAATTCGCGCTCATTTGAAAAAAAATTTGCAAAGTCTCACCATAGATATCTCTCTATTAGTGAATTTTTTAAAGTAAAAATTCACTATAAATGAAAAATGCAAAAATTCGAAAATCGAAAAATTTGCAATTACGTTGTTTTTCTGTCAGAGTACATGAACATCAGACATGAGTTATTTGCTTAGCAACAGAGCAGATTATGGGTGTCTTGAGAATAGGGGTAAATACTACATATATCCATTGTCTTGGTCTAATGACAATCATCAATAAAATTTTCTGATTCTCACGATCCATTATACACGTGTGCAAATAATTTTTACTATTTTTCAGGCAATGCGGGGCCTCCTGCGATCCAACTACTAGACAACAATGCCGGTGTGTTACGACTCTACGGCCTGATTCAATGTGGGAAGCCAGAAAACCACCTGCACTAACAACTAAAAGCAATTAATAAAACAACATTTACATTTTAACTTTTAACGTCTTTTTTATTTTTATTTCAGTTTAATTTTAATATTTACATTCGTATAAATTTAACGCAGTCATTGATGTTTTATCCTGACTCTTTCAGAACTAATTAGTATTAGGTTCCATTTAAATTTGTTTTGCAGCTACCTCATTTAGATATTATATTTAATGGCGATGGCAGGTAAACTTGTTCGTTCATATTTAGGTTATAAATTCATAAAGAATCGATTTCAGGTATAAATAATGTAATAAGGCAGAGGCAGACATTACTTACGTTATGCAGGTGCATATGTAAATAAACCGTTTAAAATAATCAAAGATAAATTTCTTTACAGCAGAATAAATCAATAAATGCCTCATTACGCTCAATTCAGTATTTATTACGGTTGAAAGTTTTAAAACTTTTGGTATGTTTTATAGTTTGCCATGTGCCGAAATATAAGTTCCCAACTCAATGAAAAATTGAGTTATGGTTATTGAAGAAAATTTTGACAGCAGGTAAAAGAGCCCACAATACTAAAAGATATGATACGAGAAAGAAAATGTATTCAGTTTCATAGGCCGAAGAAAGTTATTTTCGGTTAAGAGACAATAAAGGAAAATGTAATATACAGTGTTCAATTGTAATGACCCCAGTAGCGGCTCGTGCCTTAATGCATTGGGGGTGCGCAAGAAAAAAAAATGAAGGGCTTCCCTCTTTTTTCCCCGAAAATGTATTAATAAAAACCTACTTACTAAACTTAATAATTATTAACTACTTACCAAGTTTTATTCAAGTTAGTTATAGGTTATAGTAGTTAAAAAGTCTTTTCCATTGATAATTACTAACTATATAATTTTAAATGTGTTGTTTGATATAAAGACAAGACAATATGTGATCTTTGTCATTTTATACTTCACGTATCTTTTCAATTTGATTATATTTATTTATATGTTCATTTATTCGTCTATTAATTTATATATTTATAAACGTCTAAGCCTATGTAGGGTAGCATTATATAATTTCAAATGTTTTTTTTTTTGACATAAAAACATGACATTATGTGATCTTTGTTGTTTTATACTGCACATATCTTTTCAATTTTACTATATATATATATATATATATATATATATATATATATATATATATATATATATATATATATATATATATATATATATATATATATATATATATATATTTCTTGAATTTTAAGATTGAATGAATTTTATGAAAATACGCCAGAATTCCGTACTTGATAGACGCAAACTTATTATAAATTTTGACTAAATAATTTAATATACTTTAAAATGTCTAAATGTGAGATGCTATTTACGAGGATCTAATCTATCGTAGTTATATTCCTTCTACTAACACTATATTCAATTATCGTTGTTTCAATTACGTAATATTTTGCTATATACAAATCAATAATAACATTGCTTTAAGAAAGATAATACGGTCCTGGCAATAAAACGGGCGATTGCGTCTATGATTCCAGAACAGCATAACTGTATGCCGAGTCCCACCCTGGTCCGTTAAGCTGGAGCGATGTGGGCAAGGTCAAATATTATATTCTTGCAACATCAAAGGGCCGCCCTACAAGATTCAGTGCTGGGTCTTATGCTGCAAGTGTGGAAGTTTAAATCGCACAACGGGATGGCTTATTCGATCGTTTTTCACGAAGATAGTCGATCATTTCGTATTGAAGTTTTCGATTTAGGTAGAGCGCCGAAGAATACACACCGACGAAGGACTGTGTATACGGATGTATATAACGTCGGCAACCATTAACACACTATACTTCTTCTGATTCTGTATTAATGTCTGCCGAATCTGCGATACTCGATATACTGTGTGTGAATGTGTGTTTTTTTTTTGTTTCTTTTACGTCGGCCTATTTCCGCGACTATGGCCAATCACCGACGCCAGGGAGCAGTTTTACCTCACTATCCTGGAAATTTTGCCGAACCCCCGCCTTTCTGTAAGGAGTAGGGATCTTTAACGTGCCCAACATCGCATGGACACGGGACCTACGGCTTTACGACCCCTCCGAAGGGCGGAACGTGCACACATTCAACTTGCTCAAATACAATGCCAGAACCTCGGTTGATGTTAATTTTAGTTTGTACTGAAAAAGTGAAAGGAGTACCCTGGGATCGAACCCAGTACCCATCGGTTCAGAGGCACCTGTTCTTACCCCTGAACCACCGAGGTTCTACTCGATATACTAATTTTGTTTGTCTAGAATGCAGGAGGTAAAAAATAAAAATTTATTAAAATGTAGCATAGCAAAAATATTATTTTTCCCCGGCAGGCGGCAGTGCGCGCGCACGGGCGCACTTATTGAGGAGCGGCCCCTGTGACCCACTATTACTATGTTCATTATTGTTAGCGTTAGACACACGCTTAAATCCAAAATAAAAACTGCTCAAGTTAAAACTTGAGCTTCCCGTTCCAGCCGATTCGATTTTAGATCTGTAAAATTCCGAATAGTTTCGAGGTTACATATTTGAATAAAAAGTCCAGAAGCAGCAAATGCGTTATAGTAGCGACTTTTCATAAAAGTTGGTTTTTGTTAGTTGAATAATTAACAAAACTTGAAATAAATAATAATCCAAAATTAGTGGTAAAAGGGAAATATAAATATATGATAAATGATAAATAAATATGATAAAATAATGAATTTCACGATATGTAAGACATTGTTAGGTTATTATTATGATTAAATCCGTAAGTTTAAAGTTAGCTCTGGTATTTGTCACCCAAGCAATTTAACCATTGATTATCCAATATATTACGTCTTAGCTTCTCCTGCTTCTTTGGCATACAATACTTGATTTACATTTTTTACCTTAACTCAAAATACCATTCTTTTAGTGAATTTTCATTAACAAAAATTCACTAATAGAGACGTTAGGATGTTGAGACTTTTGGAAATTTGTTTCAAATGAGCACCATAGGGAACCCCTAGACCGCATATCCAAGGTCCGTTTGACTTTATATACATATATATATATATATATATATATATATATATATATATATATATATATATATATATATATATATATATATATATATATATATATATATATGTGTGTCCGAGCAATAACTTAAAAAATACTCAACTAATGTGGACGAAACTTGGCACATATCTTCATTTTGTTAAGACCTCAGACAAGTTCGTAAATTAGCTATAAGGGAGATTTTTTTTCACCCAAAAATATACAAAAATATTTTTGAATACGCTTTATTTTTTAAAGTAATAGAGTAGCTGGAGTGAGATTTTACATGTAGCTAGATATGATACCAGTAAACATTTTCTGTGAATTTTAAGTAATTTGGTTCACACATTATAGAGTTTTCTTCCAAATTAGAAATAAAATCTGAAAGAAGTGACTTGAAACGACTTATGTGGTTAGAGTCCAATGCTTGACACAGACACACTAGTCAGCTAAGAGTACCTAGATAGGCCAAATTTTACTTTTCTAGCTTCATAAAAAATGATTTTGTTCATTGTTGAACACAAGATTAAAATATTAAGATATCACAAAACATCTTGAAAACTCTCTAAAAACGGTCGTCAAGGTTTGTAAAAATTTAAAGTATTCATTTTAGTAATATGCCGTACTAATGGTGTAAAATTCTTATGACACTTCACTACTACAACGCATTTGCTACGTCCCGAAATTTCTTGTTAAAGAAACTGGATAAAGCATTTTTAATATACATTTTTAACCTTATGTCATCGTTTTAATTTTCCGAAAAAAGAATTATAATATATTAAAATTGACTTGTTCTGCAAATTTCACGAAAATTACAAAAGTTTTCAACAAGAAAATTCAACTATTTCCCGGAAAACATCCTATCTGGCTGCCTAAGGAACTTATCCAAGCCAAAGTACAAAGTACAAAGTACAAAAGGAAGATATCTGCCAAATTATAAACGTCAGGGGTATTTTCCATGTTAATTGCTTGGATGATTTCATTTTAGCCAACTTAAGAACACCTTTTTTTTCAAAAAAGTTTATATTATTTATAAAAGTAATAATAGTAAATTTTTTCCATTGTCAATTTTTTTTTCTCCCGGCTTTGCCGCCCCAATAGCACTGCAGCCCTTGGCATATTGTGCATTACCCTCCACCTAAAGCTCGATCTCAACGACAGAAGTGATTTGAAAAATCATCCGCTGCCGGTGAGTCTCGAACCGTTGTCCCCCGAGTCCGAATTGGGAAGTTTTACTCGACTTTCCAACACGGCCACGGTGGCGCTTCCATTGAGAATTGTAAAATTCCAAATGTTATATCTTTAAAACTCGTCAATTTGTTTTTACGAATGTTAGCTCCTATATTGCCTTCAAACCACAGATGCAATGTTCCAAAATTAAGTTCTGTTTAATAATATAATAAACGTTTTTCCGGGGTTAAATTTAACAGAATTTAGAAAATATCGCGAAATATATTCGTTGTTGTTAGAAAGAGACATTAATGCGTCTCATAAAGTAAAATAGAATGAACAATAGAAACCGAAGAAAACGAAGATGACGATTTACTTGTCAGTAGTGGAAGCTTGGTGGTTCAGTGGTAAGAACGTGTGCCTCTGAACCGAAGGCTACTGGGTTCGATCCCAGGGTACTCCTTTCACTTTTTTAGTACAAACTGTAAATTAACATCAACCGAGGTTCTGGCATTGTATTTGAGCAAGTTGCATGTCTGCACGTTCTACCATTCGTAGTGGGCGTAAAGCCATCGGTCCCGTGTCCATGCGATGTTCAGAACGTTAAAGATGCTCACCTTCCTTACAGAAAGGCAGAGGTTCGGCAAAATTTCCAGGATAGTGTGGTGAAACTGCTCCCTGGCGTCTCTGATTGGCCATAGTCGCGGAAATACACCGTCGCTAGTTAGAGAAACACACACACGCACACACGCGCACGTACCCACGCACGCGCACGCACGCAATAGCTTCTTGTGCAACGAACAAAAACACGTATTTCATCAATGGATTGCACAAGGTTATTCAAAAATCAAAAGTCATTTCAAGATGTAAAGTATTCCTCTTAGGAACACAAAATTGTTAGAAAAAACAATACCACCTCTGTTTAGTGGAATTTGGGAAGACGTTGGTTTTGAAACAGTGTCAGATTTTATGGAAGACGATAGGTGGATTTCAAACGATTCCTTGAAAGAAAAGTTGGCTACTAATTCAAATGTTATTAAAAACAATTTGCTAACCCATTATAATCGAATCAAACATTTTTTGAGACCTATCGCAAAGATAAACACAATGATAGCTGCGAGCTAAATTTAATCCTTCTGGATTCTTCGGATAAACATATTTCATTTTAAAAAAATACTAGAAAACAGATTCAACAGATACTTGCAGCAAATTACTTTGGTATCGAGAAATTAATGTGTGGCGCATGGACGGATGACTAAGTTATATGGTCTTCTTACTTAAGCTCGTTAACTCTAGGACATAATTGTGATGTATGATGGAGGTTTGCAAAAAATCGCCTAGCTGATCCAATTTTTCTCAGCAAGATCGGAGTAGTGGACTCAAAAACTGCCCATTCTGCACAGGTATTGTAGGAACAGCATGGCATATAATCATGTCTTGTCAAAGAACAAAAGACCTTTGGTGCAGAGTTAAAATATTGCTAAAAAAGATTTTGGAACGCCATGAAATTCAAACCAAAGATTTATATTGTGGGTATCCAGGAAAATAGTTTAAGCACAACTTGGCCAATTTTATAATTAACATCGCAAAGTCAACGATCTACTGAGTGACAGCCGACCTTTTCAAATACGCAAAAGAGTCACCTCCCTACATAACAGTATTCCAGAATGGAATTAAATGCAGGCTGACAATAGAATTCTCATGGTACTTGGGTAAGACACAAATCGAACAATTCAAATCCATCTGGTGCGTCAACGAAGTGCTTTGTGTAGTCACTGAAAATCAAGATGTACTGTTTTCTGTTTTATAGTACTAGGGAAAAGACTAAAATATTGGACAGTTTGGCACACGCACACACCTGTCATTAGTGTTTCTAATCAACATAATGTCACACGAGTGACATATTTGATCTACTTATAGACAGAAAAAATTCAGATACTTTGGAGTGAATTGTTTATAAAAATCAGCGACTTGGAAGGTTATTCATCATCCACAGACTGAAATAAGTTTAAATATGCCCAATGATATGCTTAGCAGATACAGTAAGTTGCATTATGTTTTACAAAACTTATGAAAATTCGTTACTATAAACACACTTGCTGTGTCCCAACTTTTTAATGGGCCAGACTGTGTCTGTGTCTAGGAAACTGAACAAGATAAATAAATAATAATTTAAGCTGGCGATCGCTCAATAAAAGCAAATCTAATTGTCAACAATCTCCTTGCATTTGTCTTTATTTGGTCAAAACTTTATGACGTAGGTATACGTATCAAGAAAATTTATTCATGAACTAGTTAAATTTTAGTATGAGGATACCTAAAAATTATTGTCTTTTCGATAACATCGATTACCTGTCTAGTCAATTAATTAAAATTCATTTCCCGCAACTCGTAAATCCAAAATAATTAAGAGATGGGAATATAGGACTAATTCCCACCCTTACGTTGATAAATTTATGTTGATGTAATCGTTAAGTATAACTTCCGACAGGACGAACTATGGTTGATTTGCTGTGAGGAATTCCGTTCTCACGGAAAACACTTGTGGGTATTTATATAGAATTCATAATTTAAATTACCTACCCACATACATTTTTTTTATTTACTCTGGTGACACTTGCCGATTAAAATGTCTTGGTAAAAGTCCCCTATTAACGACGTGAGTTTTAGCGAATTTCCATTAGGAAAAATTCGTTAACAGTGAGATCACGATGAAAAGCTTTCGAAAAAATTTCTTCAGATGAGCACGAATTTGGGTTCCTAGAACCCAAAACCATGGTTCGTTAAGATTTTTATACGTTTATATATATATATATATATATATATATATATATATATATATATATATATATATATATATATATATATATATATATATATATATATATATTGTGACGAAGTAGATATTTTCAGAACAGCTGTAGATATCAAAAGCGACTGTTCGAAAATATATATAATATAAATCACACATGTAAAAATTCTACGCAGTAAAAATCATTATTTTATCATTAATATTTCTTAAAAGTACGCATTTTTGAATTATTGGAGTAAAGACATATCTACAGAAGATGAGGATAAGGTATCTACCACCGATTAGATTTTTCAGCCGGTGGCTGGAGAGACAATAATGACTGAAGGCAGAGAGAGTTTACCGTTTGCCGTAGCGTGTTTAAATCTATAACTTGTTTTCGCTTCAGTGAATAAAAAGTCTGTTCGTTTAAATTGTAACAAAACGTTAGAATACAGTACGGTCCGTCCCGTTGTTGCATAAGACAATTTTGTATTCTAATAATTCTGCCGAACGTAGTCTAGGTAAGAACCCTTTAGGCTTCTCTTATTTTATTTAGATATAGCGAATTTTCGGATATTTTTCTCAGTTCCGCGTGTCTATCCGGTGACGTCGAGATCGCAGGATCTAGCGTAGTTTCCTTCCGTTACTCTATCCCATTATTGTTGGCGTGTCGTAATACTTTCGGGAGGTGATGCTGTAGCTAACACAGATCTCTCGAGTGTATTGCGTATGACCGTTATGATTCGACTCTGGTCTGGACGCTGTAAGTACACAAACAGGCCAAGGTCGAGTTAGTATATGACAATATCCTTCCACAGGGTGTCTTCCCTATAATCCTTCCCGTTCCTTATCGACGCCCTGGCGTCGAGGCGTTTGATCTCGTGGTACCGACTTCGACAGATAGACTCCATTTTAGCTATTTGAGGAGCGTTTCTCCAACCGACCCACTCAACGGCTGCATCCACGGGTTGTAAACCACAGCACTCGGAGTTTCCGCTCGCGTGTCTCCCGCATTTCTTCTACGTGGGGAATAATTAATTTTGTTGGATCGTCACCAGTAACAGAACTTGTTTTAGGATAAATTAGCGTAATAAGTACCATTCACATTGTAAGAATACCAGTGGACTGTAACGTTTTATAAGGCAATAAATAGTGTGGAAAGTATATTCAGTCTATATTATAACCGCAAATAAATCTGCTACACCCATACAAACTTTCGGAAGGTCAGGGAAATACCGGGGGAGCGATTAAAGCCCGCAACCTCGGAGGTATCTATACGGCCTGTTACGTCATAGGCTACCGGACCCTCTCCACAGAGCTATCCAGGCACTCTGACCACAACCGTGGCCAGAACCTTGTGACGAGGTCGCAGACATCCTCGCAGGGAGTAAACCCTTTCAAAATCTGGCGCCCGGGACCGTTCCCGTAAGTCCGTTGATGGACTAAATTATACACCCCGCAAGTCAGGCCTCGTTACAATATATATATATATATATATATATATATATATATATATATATATATATATATATATATATATATATATCCGATAACTCAAAATTTACTAAACTGATTTCAATCAAACTTGGCAAAAATCTTGTTTGGGCGAAATCCAAGGCCGAGTTCTTTAATAAGCCTTTATGCTCAAGTTTTTCTGTTGGAAGATTGGGGAAAACTTTTTGAAAACGCTATATTTTTGTGAGTATCAGAGTAACTGGCATGAGACTGTACATGTAGCTAGAAATAGTACAAATAAACCGAATATGTACCAATAAAATGTTGTAAATTTTAAGTAATTTGGTACACAATACTTAGAGTTTTTTCCAAATTAAAAGTAAAATCCAAAAGACATGCGTTGAAACGACTTCGTGATTAAGGTCCAATGCCTGACAGATAGAGTAGTTAACTGCCACGCGTAGACTAATTCATACAACAGGTATAAACCATACATCAACGGTAACCAAACTAAATATATACCAGGCAGAAAACATACTACCCGAACCGACAATCGTAAAATCTCGGCCGCAATTATGAAAAATGACAGACGACATGAAATTAAAAATTTGCCAATGGATTGTCATTTAACTAGGGGATTCAATCAATTTTTAAAATACATTATATTTGTAGCTTTATTAACGGCCCCAAACACAGCATAGATATATGCTGTCGCATAATATAGCAGAAATTTAAACAAAATCAAGCCAAGTATCTATAAAAATTATTCTAAAATAGTTTATTTTATCTTTAAACTTAAACATAAGACGTCATATAAGACTGAAACAGTCGTATGATGTGTTTCAATGGTAATTCTCCTAATTCTGTAATTAATTAATTGTTAGCTTTGAATATAATATCCCGAGCATGAAGCCGGTCTAAAGATTCACGCAAATAAAACCTTAGTTGACGTGTGCCTAGATGGCGCAGGGGGCACCGCGCAGGAGGTTACGCGATCGAATCCAGCTCTATGAATGTAGGTTTTCTTATGTTTTATTTTGGCAATAGTGCACAGATTTCATACGTTTTGAACAAGATCTTATTTTTGTTTAAAACGCCTAAATAAGTTGGTCACTTTTGAGTCTGAAATTATAATTATATATATATATATATATATATATATATATATATATATATATATATATATATATATATATATATATATATATATATAAATCATACTGGCAAGGAAAAATAACTTCTACGTTTATAATTTCGCAGATACTTTACTTTTCTAAACATGAATTTAGTTTCCTTCTGGAAATCTGCTGTATAACTGAAATAATGAAATTTGTAATACAAGTTTCTTTAACAGAGACTTACACTATCTGCAGATATAGCAATATTTAGTTCTTTAACTTCATATAAAATTGAGTTTTGGCCATTTTTCTCAAAAGGAGTTAGAACGCATGATTTTTTTGATAATAGAGATATATCGATGATAACACTTTCGAAAGAATTCTTGAAATGTGCGCGTACTAGGACCTCTAAAATCGATCTTTAAGGTCTGTGTAAATTTAAGATATTAACGTTACTAATATGCCGTATAATAATAGTGCACAATTCTTATGAAAATTCGCTACTATAGCGCACTTGCTGCGTGCTGAATTTTTTTAATGATATAATTCATGAAAGGCAAAGCCTATGTGTCTCTAAGACATCGTGAACTTGATTGTTCTGCCACAAGATGGGTGTTTACTCGCTCTTAAATAGATGGAGATTATATGTCTACAGAAGTATGTTTGCTCTAGGAAGGAAGGAAGATTCGTAACCAACGTTCAAAAAGTGGGTAGTTCTATACTAAAAGCGTGTGCTTTTTTACTAAAACGGTTGACCTATTAATGGTCGCGAGCGAAGATATTAATGAAGCAATTTCTAAGGAGCAGTAGTAATATCGATAGAAGAGGCAGAGTACTCCAACTTCTCTCCTCTGGGCGGAAGAAGTCAGATTAACTGTGACAGACGAATCTCCTATAAGGCGAACAACTCGTGTTTGAATATAATCACAAGGATATAATCATAGAAGGCACTACATGGTATTTGGGACAGCACCCCAGACATGAGAACAATATTTCAACTGTGGGCGTATGTGTGCATAATACGGCATCACAAGCTGCTGTGATAACAAACTTTTACCCCAAAAGAAAAACCCAAGCTTCTTTGCTGTTGTTTTAGCAATATCTGAAAGATGTACGTGCCGGCAAAGATCCTCTGCAACAGTTTTACGCGAGGTAAAATGTGGTTTTTTGGCAGTATTTTGTCGGCCATCTGAACGTCTGGGCCTTGTATGTCTCTATTCCTAGAGAAGAGGCAATTCTGAATTTTTGAGGCATCAAACTTATTTTTTTGAACTAGAGCGTCACTCTATACATATACGCAGACATATAGGCAGAGAATGTGTGGTGAAACTGAGGACAGAAATTTGGGTTTTAGTTAGAACTAAGTAATGGGGTTATTTGTTTTGGAGATAGTAATGAACAGCAAAATACAAACGTAGAGACTTAAAAAAGGTATTTTCTTCCCTATAACCGGTTTCGCTGCTTGGCAGGAGAAAATTAACTTGATCTATTCGTGACAACTACAAATAAAAATCCGTTACTACGTTATGAAGTATCTATATAACAAAACTATCGATATACATCAATCTGGAGAGAAACCGTTACAAATCCCTTCAATCAAGTTTACTTACGATATGGAGAACAACGACGACTTACCCTTCCTTGGCACTCGTGTCATAAAAAATATACAGATAAGTTATAATTTGTCATTTATAGGAAAGAAATTTCTACAAATCGCTTCATACTATCAGATTCAAATTATCCTTTCGTTCACAAAATCTCAAGTTTGAGCTTTCTTGTTTGGAGGGTTAGTCAGTTTTCCTTCGAGCAGTAAGCGATAAAATTCAGAGATGAACAAAATTGTAGGTCTTGCGAGATAGGTGGAGCCCCAACAATGGGCCTTTATACTATAAAGTTGCCTTCCCACAGTCAGGACCGTCGAGTCAGCAGTAGACTTGGAGGATCCCACAAGTATGCAGGCTCAGACTACCAAGTTGGACGGAATATCACTCGTGAGAATCTACATCAGCAGATCCTTTGTTACACCCAGAAACAATAGTGCCACGCCTCGAGTGTAGTGTATAAATAAGCTGCTCACAAGGATACGACCGTTCATTCTTGTTCCGAGTAGTTAAGACTCTGCACATCGCATGCTAGACTTTAGATCACATGTATGTTGATCATTACCTTTGTCATTATTTTATATTATTCATTTTTGTATTAAGTATTTAAGTATTGATTGTTTAAAGTAGTAAATAAATTGTTTTAAAAATTCAAACGTCTTAACCGTAATGTTAAGTCACGATTTGTAACGGTTTGTCTCCAGATATCGTATATAGCTAAGCATAGGTAAAAAAATGTCGATAAGTAAGATTGCGACATTGAAGCCGAAATCTGATGGGCCACCCAAAAAGTTCTCCGTATTTTCCTTCTATCCTTTTCGTACAAAAGATAACGACTTGAGAGTTGTTTATGAGAATGATAATTTGAAGACCTTTTTGGTGGGCCAAAGGATGCTGTTGACGTCCGACAAAAATCGGGCATTTATCAAATATTTTGTAATAATTGAGAGAAGATCTATGATGGACAAACGCGGAGATCAATAGCAGCAAGATTCAAAGAACACATAGCTCATTTCACATTCAATAGAGCAGAAAAATCTAGCATTGCCCAACATATGATTGACTCGGGACATAAGGTGGGCGACATTAATCTTAAATTGTTGAAGGCAACCACGGATTATCGCAAGTTAGATGGTTTGGTAATCTGCAATGTGAATCCACAGAATTTGATGAACTCAGACATGGGTCCGGTCGATTCAGCACTTTTTGAAATAGCACGAAATGATCCATGGTTGCTTTCAACATCCACACAACCGGTTGGGCATTATCCACTGACACAACAATAGGCCTTGAATTACGTCACCCGGTGTTATGTTATCCGGTGTTACATAATCTCGTACTGAGGCATCTGATATTTCATAATCCGGTAGTGCATGATCGGGATTACATAATTTTTAATGTATAGTTTAGAAACATAAATAGGATAATTTTGCCTATACCGTTAGTTTAGCGACAGCTACTGATGAAGCCAACTTCGATGTCGAAATACGTATCTAGCGCTATTTTTACCCTAGGGCTCGTCCCCGTCTTTGCCGCCCCGATTGAACCGCAGCTTTTGGCTTATTGTGCATGCCCTTTGTCTTTTCTACTACACCCATTCCAAAATCACTGTGCCTTGAACTATTCTGCACAGCAATTGGTAGGGTGAAGTTTTATATTCCTCTCTCTCTCTCTCTCTCCGGTCTAGGATGCCCGTAGATCAGTTGTCTTTTGCGGTCCAGAGCTTTACACTCGCACAAGATGTGCTGGGCTGATTCCTTCCCCTCGCTGCAGAGTCTGCATGCCAGGTCCCCCTCGAACCGGCCCATTTTATGCAGGTGTTTCTTGACAGCCATGCGTCCCATCAAGAGTCCTGTTATGTTCTTGAGCTGTCATCTGCTAAGATTTAGCAGCTCCACAGCTCTCTTTGAACCGGGATTCCCAAATAGTGTGTTCCCTGGACAATATTTTCAGTATACCTTATGATAGTCCCTGACCCAGGACTTGATGGTTCTCCTGCCCGTGCCTTTCGATACGTCCAGGACCGGTTTTGGTCCCATAAATACTGCTGATCTTTTCTTCGCAAGACTGTCGGCTTCTTTATTGCCTTTGACCTCCGAGTGACCAGACACCCAGATGAGGGTGACCTCATTCTGCCCAGCCAGGTCGCTCGTCTCATCTCGTTATTCACTAACCAGCCTTGAATTTACCCGTGGGCTACTTAAGGCCTGAAGGGCCTCCTGGCTGTCTGTGGCTATGAAGATCCGCTTGTTGGTGTAACCCCTCACATTATCCTCTCGCACGCAGTGCAAGATTGCGCACATTTTGGCCTGAAAGACCGTTGCATGAGCCTCGGGGGAAATATTGTGACTTACCCTCGGTATTTCCAAATAAACGCCTGCCCCTGTCTCACGCTCACCGCCGCATCCGTCCGTGAACCAGACGAGCGCGTCCCGTGGTAGTCCCGGCTCCTCCACCCGCCATGTCACGCGGTCGAGGATTACCTCTGTAAACTTATTTTCCCTGCAAATTCGCGGGCTCACGAATTCTGACCTCATTTCAAGCATGGGCTCCTTCACGATCTCCTGAATCCCGCAGCCTGGGTTTGCCTTCAATCTGTTATTGCAGGCTAGTCTGTATAGTCCTGTCCTAGCCTCCCCCATTATAACAAAGGGGGGAGGGGGGTGGGGGGGGGCATATCTAGCGATATACTCCAGTGTCCAACCTCAGTCTTTAAAGGACAATGATGGTTGACGCTGTAACTTAACATACTTATTACGACATTTATTCTACATAATCCGTATTCGTTTCAGGTTCTTCATCTAAAAATTGCAAGTTTAGACGTTTCAAATTGCCATTTTGACATTTGAAGCTGAAAAACTATAAAATTTTCAAAATATTTTTTCTGCTATTTCTTGACTTCTTTGCGCCAGGAAAACTTAATCTTTGTCTGTAATATACAATAGATTTTGTAATCCACACAAAATATTATAGTTTTATGCGTTTCTCTGGTTATTAGTGGCATCCAAAACTGTTTTATTTAAATGATTATAATTTTTGTTTCTTTTAACTTGGAGATTTGAATTTTGGCATGTAGGCTAAGTTTGATAGTGTAAACGTGCGAAACGAATTTGTTTGCCATAGCGTTGCTCTTTTAGGAGATTTTCAGTTAGAAAACCCAAAATTTTCCCGGAAAAACTAGTCCGATTTTCCTGGCTAACGAACGTATCAAAGCCACTTATAAAAGGAACACACTCATCAAAATCTCCCTATTATTTTTTTAATTATCGGTTTTAGACGTATACTTCATAATTCAGAAAATGCAGATAATTTAAGGTCGTCGTGATACACACTGTGTAACACTGCAGTCTAATAGTTTCAGAACAAAACCCCCATAAAACATATAGATAGGCAACAACTTCGTTAACGATATCCATCAACACTCGTATAGGAAACGGTTGGCAATTTTTTTTACGGCTACCTACATATAGATGCCCTAATAACACGTTAGATTTGCAACACCTGTATGCCTTTTGAGATTCTTAAAGAATAGAATATTTTAATTTATAATGTCATCTACAAAATACCTTTTTCCACCTAACATAATTATAGCAGATGTAAAAAATATCTCATTAAATAGTGAAATCTCTTATAAAACTAGTGCTTCTCAGAAGAAGGTATGCAGGTGGTGAGACCTCTTTTTTACGAATCATGTAATAAAATTAATATAATTATCATCAAAACGAAAGGGTTGCTAAAAGAACCATTAGTAAATTTAAGGAAATATATTGAATTTAAATAGGTCAATCGTCTCTTCCTGTATTACAAATTTGCATGAATTTATATATAGTACACAGCAAATGCATTATCGTAGTGAATTTTCATAAAAATGTTATTCCTTAAAAGCTTGCTAGTTAAATAGTTAATTAAAGTTTAAAAGTCGCTAGAAGTGGAATATGGTAGCCAATTTTCATTAAAATATTTCTTAGAAATTGGTTACTTAAAAGGTTAATTAAAGTTCAATAAGTCCGGCCGCAGCAAGTGCATTATGGTAGTGAATCTGTGTAGTGAACATATATATATATATATATATATATATATATATATATATATATATATATATATATATATATATATATATAAGATAAAAAAAGAATATATCACTAAATAAGCATATCTTCAAATAAATATAAATTAAAAGATTAAAATTAATAAAAACTCACTAAAGAATGTTTTAACGAAATTTCTAACACTCTGGATTAACATGAATATAAACCTATATATATATATATATATATATATATATATATATATATATATATATATATATATATATATATATATATATATATATATATATATATATCTAAGTTACATCAAAACAAAAATGCTAGCCCAATTTTAGAACTCTACCCATGAGATAAGAAAAAAATTTGCGCAGATACAACGATAAGTAAAAAAACATTGGCAATAAAAATAAGTACTTTATAAGAAAGAGGGAAACCCATAGTAATTAAAATTCTCATGCTCAACAATTAAAAGTGCAATATATATATATATATATATATATATATATATATATATATATATATATATATATATATATATATATATATATATATATATATAAAGCCTCGGAAAGCTTTGCGAGGACATAAGTGCATAAGATATACCTACTTGGTTTTTGGATTAAACCGCGCTCAGAATTTATTAAAACTCGACGTTCAGGCTCTTGTTTTGGAGCAATTTTCAAGAGCTTAAGGAAACGAACTTTAAGGAATGAATCTGTCTACTTTTACAGCGGTGGATAGGAATAGGTTTGGTTGTTGTAGTTCGATTACAGAGCTTCGATCTGCTGCAATCCTCAGCGGGATCTGGGGAGTAGGCAGATTGGTTTTATAAGTATCTAAAAAGCAAAAATAGAACCTACTAGAATTAAAGGCGAACACAAGTCAACTTCAAATATTACAATTTTCGAAATAGGATCAAGAAAAAAGTTGATCCTTTCATAAAACCAATTTTGACAGATATTATCAGATAATGTTGCATAAAGCTATTTCAATATAATAAATACTAATCAAAACTCAAAGAACAATTAGATGAAAATGAAGTCTAGATGCTGTAGATCATATACACAAAGGAAAATATATAAGTTTGGAAACTCACCTAAATTTATAAGATTGAAATCCACCAATATTTTGCATCAAATTCACATATTTCTAGTGTTCTTCAATATATGCAGATGAAAAAGGATTTACTAATGTGGGAAGTACATTTCCTAGTAATCATTATAGAATAACTAAGTTTAGTTTCAAGTCAATGTTTGATCTGGTTGAAACCCAATTATTTTGTTTGTAAATAAGTATGTTACAGACTATATAAGATATGTTGGGTATTATTAGATCGGGAAGGATGCAAGAGACATTTTGAAAACATCAGTTAAGTCTTCAAGGATCTATAAAGTATTAGCGCATAAAAACTGAAAATTTACAACAGACTGTTCTGATTAAAATTTTGTCATCAATAGAAAACAAGTGCTTTTAAGAGATTCCTATAGAAGAAATTCGAAATTTTGGAATTTCATTTTGATCGTCAGGGAGCATGTTGCTCAAATTTCAAGAAATTAGAGGTTAAATGTTAACTGAAGATTAGAAGTAAGAAAAAGTCTGGACGCAGCAAGTGCCTTATGGAAGTGAATTTTCATAAAAATGTTTTTAATAACAAATATATCTTCAACGCAAGCAGGCATCAAATTGGTTACCGGTATAATCTATATACTAGAAACAATGTACTAAATTTTATTAGAATAATTTATTGTTTGAAAATGTACAAAAATGTTTCAAAAACGAACTTAAAATGTTTCCGAAAAAACTGGTTTCCCGGCCAACGAACCTTATAGGTTAATAGAAAATTGAGCTATTCAAATTTCAAGCATCTAATGAAAATTCGCTACCCTAACGGACTTGCTGCGTCTCGAGTTTCTTTTCGTACAAAGATGCATTATATTTCGATTAAAATGCAAAAATGCGATAACATAAGACGTGCTCGATTAATAAAATAAAATAAAAAGAAAATTTGTATCACCAACGACTTGTGGGCCACCCTGTGATTATAGAAATATTTTTTAAAATGTAGCATAAGACACCCTATAATTAATGAATCCTGTATAATAACAGATATATTGAGCTTTATTGATTTTTAAACTTTATACCAAAACTACTGCTAAAGCATCAGAGAAAGAGCCTATTTGAAATGAATTTTCTGGCAATATTTTAGTAAAATAAAGGACAATGACGGTTGAAGCTAAGACTTTAGGGTTTGTAAAACATTTTTCTTGCAACATTTTCTTTACATAAACCGTAGGTTATTTGCCCAAATGTTGCCAATTTTAATGTTGTAAATCGCGACTTTGACGTTTTGAGGAAAACCCCAATTGTTTCTTTAAATGCCTATAACTTTTTTGTATTTTAAGTCACAGAGCTATATATATATATATATATATATATATATATATATATATATATATATATATATAGATAAACACTTAAAAATTGAAACTTACCCCGGTTATGGTTCTAGGAGTCCTAGTTTGCGCTCATTAGAAGAAATTTTGTTAAAATACAAAAGTCGCGGTCTTCTTTTTTTAAAGAAAGGTTTCTAGAAACAAAATACAGTAATCGTCAAAAACATACCTCAATTAAAAAATGGTGGATTAACTAACTAAATATAAAGTGCTAGCAATAAAATTAAACAATAATTACAAGTTTTAAAACCAATAAATTGAGAACAGATAGGAAGTGTGAAATATATTTAACTGTTTGAAATACAAATTAGGACTGACTGAGATATATACAACCATTAATACATGGATCTATAAAGATATCACTAAGTGAAAATTAGAACCTGCGATGAGCACTGATAAGTGCACTTGGAGAAACCAAATCATATTACCTTACTCCTTTCTCCATCCCTACCCGAGCCACCAGGGTTAATTGGTGGCACACCCAGGAAAATGGAGCAAAAGCAAAGCCTCGGAAAAATTCCGCTGCCTTGGGTTCGCGAGGGCATATCTGGAGCCGGCGTTGGACATGGCAGCATGCGGTACGTCGGTGGCGGGTTGCTGATGAGGCGGCCCTCTGTTGTGCAAGCAATTACAGCCCAAAATCAACAGTAGGGCAGCCTAGTAAAACCAAGAGCTCCACCCTCTCAGGATGCTGCGCAGGAAAATCAGCCAGCGCGCACCCAAATGGGATTACCAAGACGGCGCATAAAATGGACTATGGATATGAACGAAACAATTATGCGCATTTACGACAGAGTAACAGAACTCGGACAACAGACGACCGGATATACTATACTACTAAAGATACACTCCTGGGTCTGTTCTAGAAAACTCAGAATACAGGTTGTACTGAGATCTGACCGTGCTAACAGACCAACGAGTTGCCGACAACAGGCCAGATATAATAATAGTAGATAAGCTCTGCAAACAAGTGACGCTGATTGATGTGGCCATTCCGAATACCAATAATCTAGAGATAAAGTTCAACGAAAAAATCATTAAGTACAGAGATCTCAAGATGCTAGTAAAAAGACAGTGGAGAGCAGATAGTGTCCGAGTGATCCCGATAGCCATGTGGTCAACTCGTGTTGTTCCTAAGAATCTTTGAGAGAACAATAAGAGACTGGGCCCTAGAGAACACCTTTATAAGGTTATGCAGAAAACGTTAATACTGTGTAACTGCCTGCACCGTGCGGAGATCTCTGGGAGATAAGGATGTGTCACGTTGTCGTTCAGGGCCCAAAAATTTAGGAAGGGCTCCATCTGATCTCAATCCCTTTGATATCTTAGATACCTACGATGAGTGAATATTCCTTTTGGTGGTGTGAGAGCTCTTCAAGCTCTGGTGACACCCATCAGTACTTTTAATATACACATTCAAGCTGGCCATCTTGTGCTAGACCGATGTGTCATTGCTTTATGCTCACTTCTCTAAAAGAAGTGTGGACAAACAACAACAATAATAATAAAATATATGTATACAAACATATAAAGGTTGAACTGACCCCTCATGGGGGGGTCTTGGTTCTAGTGGCCCAGTTCGCCTTTATTTAAAGAAATTTTATCAACATTCAAAACTCGCGAGATAGAGGGACCACCAACAATGGGCCATTATGCAACATTGTAACCATCCAAGAACGCAGACATAAGATTCAGCATACCTATCAGAGGGCACCTTCAAGTCTGCATAGTGGAAGGCACCTTGGGAACGACGCAGTGAAGCGATACAGACAATGGTAAGCTGAGTCAGCAGGAAAGTAAAGTCACATCTAATAGACAATAGAGCCACTCCCGAGTGGATTTGTTATAAACAGGCAGCCCACCTTCAGCGAGCTGTTCATTCCTGTTTCTTCGTCTTACTCTGCACTTTGCGTGCTGTACTCTTATATCACACTTATGTTGATATTTAATTAATTCATTATTTGTGTTTTATTGTCTTATGTATTAATTGTTTAATCAATTAATAAATTGTGAAAAAAAATCAATACGTCTGTTCGTAGAACAGAAAACTATCCAAGAGAGAATTCCTAATCGTGAAAATATATTTAATATTAAATTCATATTACAATAGTTACACGAAAATTCGCTAGCATAAATCCAAATAATATCGTTTATAATTAAGTAGGTTGCATAGAAATTATAGTTATTGACTTGGAATTGCTCATATTACATAAATAATAAACAAGTTGGAATTGCAGAGTACAGTATAGGGAATGCTGACTGATTAGGTTGCATTTTGTAAATTATGTAGACCAAGCAAAGGTTATAAGTAATGGTGTTGGTAAACATTAGCGAGACTTTTGATTTTAATTATGTAGAGATAAGTAGAGACTTTAACTTTTGCTTTGAAAATGTAGACACTAATATTAAAGATTTTTGATTAGATTCTTAAAATGGAAAGACGCGAGAATTTTAATTTAATTATGAACATATTTGGTTTTAAATTTTATTCAGTTAAGTTAGTTAGACCCCTGTGGGTCCGGGGACTAACTAAAATAATAGGCCCAAGGTAACTCCTGCCTGTCGTAAAAGGCGACTAATTGGAATCAAACACTGGCGGGGGTCTTGTCCATCTGGGCCTGGAGGGAGGCGGATATCTCTGGGGAATGATGTACACCCGGATTTTGAGGCCTCCACTCTGGGCTTAGAAATGAATGGTTGCCCGCGCTTGGTTGTTACCCGGGAGCGGGGTTCCGGATGGGTGCCGCCTTGGGTTGAGTGCTGGCGGGTATCGTGTGTCTGGACGTCCCGGAGGGGGTTGACAACTCTGATGAGTGGTAAACACCCGGAGTTTGGGGCCCCCACTGTGTGCTTCGGAACGGGCGGACGGTCTCGCTTGTGCGATGCTCGGGAGCGGGGCTCGATGGGATGTCACCTTGAGTCTAGCACTGGTGGGTGTTGGGTCTAGACGAACCCGGAGGAGAGCTGAGATCTTTAGGGGTGGAATAAAACTAAGGGTTGAGGCCTCTTCTGTGAGCTTCGAAACGGACAAACGACCTCGCTCGGATGCTGCTCGGATGCAGGACTTCATGATACTGCACCGAGTCAAACACTGACGGATGTCTGGTCCAGACGAACTCAGAGAGAGGTTATCTCTCTTTGAGCTTTGAGACGGGCAAGCGATTTCGCTTAGATGGAAGTACATCTGTCAAACAAAGTTTCACCTCGCAGGTGTCGTCTCCTGTCGGAGGCTCGATTTGTTGGGTGAAATTTAAGCTAACGCTGGCAGGTGTTGGACCTGGACGAACCCAAAGGTGGCTGGGGTCTCTAAGGGTGGATTACACCTGGAGACTTGGGCCTACTCTGTGAGCATCGATACAGGCTAACGACCCTGCCTGGATGCTTCTCGTGGGCGGGACTTCATGATACCGCCTCGAGTCAATGAAACACGGGCGGTAGTCTGGTGCAGGTGAGGCTGGGGGGAGGCAGACATCTGCGTGGAGTGATATGCACCCGGAGTTTGGCGCCTCCACTGTGACCTCAGAGACTGACAATTGGCCTCGCTTGGTTGTTACTCGGGAGCGGAGTTCCAGATGATACCGCCCTGGATTGAGCCCTGGTGTGTGCCGTGTGTCCAGACGTCCCGGGGGGCTCTGATATCTGATGAGTGGTAAACACCCGGAGTTTGGAGCCCATACTGTGTGCTACGAAACGGATGGACGGGCGCTGGGGTGATGCTCGGGAGCGGGACTCGATGGGATGTTGCCTTGAGTCTTAACACTGTTATATGTCAGGTTTTGAAGAGCCTGAGGGGAGCTGAGATCTCTAGGGGTGGATTACAACTGGAGATTAGATGCTGCTCGAGAGCGGCACTTTATGATACCGCCTCGAGACAAACACTGACGGATGTCGGGTCCAGGCGAACTCGGAGAGAGGTTATCTCTCTTTGAGCTTCGAAACGGGCAAGCGACTTTACTCAGATGGCAGTACACCTGCCGAACAAACTCTCACCCTCAAGAAAAGATCGACTCCCTCAGGGAGCTGGAATTGATGGGTGAAATCTAAATAATAAGACGTGAGCCACAATAGACCTAAGGTCGCGGTGGAGGGACTGAAATAGCCCACTCGCAATAACATTTAATCTAATCTAGTTTAAAAAGTTGTTAATTCGTTTTACTGTTTATTAAATTTTTATTACAACTTACATCGTTACCATGTCCATATTATCCTAGTTATAAAACAAGTTATTCCCTAAATATCATCCGCTTCCTTAAACAACGTCTTAACCGTAAAGTTAAGTCGCGATTTCCTAAATAGCAAATTTTTTCTACGAAAACTTGCTAAAAGGTAAACAAAATTTGAAATTGAAATATTTAGATGCGGAAGATATTTAGCCCGTGATATAGATTGTGTGGAATCAGTTGAATACCATTCCAAGTAAAATCTGACCAAATCATTTTGATCACAACGGAACAACCAGAGTATATTAACATAGTGCATCAAAATAATGATGCGTTGTGTAAGGGGGTTGAAACGGGAGCCCTAATAAGCAAATTTTGTGTCAGCTGTGTTTTTACGTACTAATTATATTCTTCAGAATAACGGTAATAAATTACCTTCAGAAATGTTAAAATTGTGGCTTCGTGAAACATCTTCTTTAATGTAATAAGCAAAAGAATATTTGCTTTATACCCGGTGATTACATTAGAAGTATCTGACAAACCAGTCAACGGATTGTTTTGCAAATTTGGTTATTGTGCATAAACCAGCATGCTGCCTCTATCTAAAATATTTTCCAAAATGCGATGTTGCGCACTTCTACTAGAAAGCAATAAGAGCAACTTTTATATTGTATATAATGCACCATGTAGATTACCACTTTGTTCGGCATGCGCCGATAGCTACCTTCTGTCGTTTTTAGTGAATTTTCTTAAAAAAATTCACTAATGAAGAGATCCCGACTGTCGAATTTTGAAAAAAAAATTTCAAATGAGCGCTAATTAGGCCCCCCAGAACACATATCCGTCAGTTTCAACTTATATATATATATATATATATATATATATATATATATATATATATATATATATATATATATATATATATATATATATATATATATATATATATATATGTATGTATATATGTATGTATGTATGTATGTATCACACCGATAACTCAACAAATAATGGGCCGATTTTGATTAAATTTAGTGAATACCTTACTTTTACAAGTGGCTTGGATAAGTTCGTTAGTCAGGAAAATCGGCCCAGGTTTTCCAGGAAAATGTTGTGTTTTCTTTCAAAAAAAAAAAAAATATCTCCGTAATTAACAAAGTACGGGCAACCAAATTTGGTGCTCTGGTTTATATCGTTACAGGTAAGCTACCTACTAAAACTTAGCTCTGTAGGTCAAAAGAAAAAAAGTTATGGGCATTTAAAGAAAAATAAATTGGGGTTTTCCTCAAAACGTCACAGTGACAATTTAAAACGTCAAAATTGGCAACATTTAGGCAAAGAACTTGAATCTAATACGGGCTATGGAAAGAAAATGTCTCAAGAAGAATATTTTACAAACCCTGAAGTCTTAGTTTCAACCATCATTGTCCTTCATTTTACTAAAATATTTACAGAAAATTCATTTTAAATAGACCCTTTCTCTGATGCTTGGCAGTAGTCTTAGCTATAGAGTTTATCGTTTAATAGTATATAACTTTTGTCGAATTTTCGTAAAAAATCAATAAAGCTCAATATATCCGTTATTATACAAGATATGAAAAAATGTGGTATACATTAATTATAGGGTGTCTTGAGCTACATCTTAAAAATTATTTCTACAATCACAGGGTGGCCCATAAGCCGTAGGTGATTCAAATATTTTTTTTTTGTCGAGATCGCCTTATGTTTTTGCATTTTCCATCGAAATATAATGCATGTTTGTAAGTTAGGAAATTCTAGACGCAGAAAGTGCGTTATGGTAGCGAATTTTGATTAACTGCTTCATATTTGAAAAGCTCAATTTGCTATTAACCTATAAGGTTGACCAAGAAACGGATTTTTTCGGTTACACTTTAAGTTTACTTTCGGAAATTTTTCTACGTTTTCAAACAATAAAGTTATTCTGATGAAACATGGCACATTGTTTTTATTATATGTGTTATACTGGTACTCAAATTTGATGCCTGATTTCTGAAGAAAAAAAACACATATTTGCTATTAAAAACATTTTAATGAAAATTCACTACCATAACGCACTTGCTGCGTCCCGAACTTTTTTTGATATATTGATCAATTTCTAACTAAGGCGCTAAAGTTCGGGCATGAAGTTAAATCTCCATTGTATGGCTAAATCGTAGTTGCAGTATACGCAATAGCCTAAAGACAGGACTCTGTTATCACACCGATAACTCAAACAATAATAGGCCGATTTTGATAAAATTTGGCATGTGCCTTCCTTTTGTAAACGGCTTGGATAAGTTCGTTAGTCAGGAAAATCTGATGAGGTTTTCCGGGAAAATTTTGAGTTTTCATTCGAAAAAATGTTTTATCTCAAAAAGTAATAGGCCGATTTTAATAAAATTTAGCATGTGCCTTCCTTTTGTAAATGGCTTGGACATTCGTTAATCAGGAAAATGGGACAAGGTTTTCCGGGAAATTTTTGAGTTTTCATTCGAAAAAAAATTTTATCTCAAAAAATAAAAAAGGTATCATAACCAAATTTGGTGGGTATGTTAACGATATAAAAATTAAACTATAAACAAAAATTTAGATTTCTATGTTACAAGAAAAAAAAAGTTATAATAAAATATTTTGTGCCAGATCATTTCTATGAAAATTCACTACCATAACGCACTTGCTTCGTCCAGGCTTTTTGTACCTGTACGTAACTAGCGGGGTTTCTGACTTATGAGCAATTTTTTGTTGCGGTTTCCCGTTTGATTTTGCAAGTATGCAATGAATAGTTATTATTTTACACAAACGCTAGGGTGACTCTAGGGCAGCTGCATTTCGCCTCATCTATAGTGTCTGGTCATTGACGGCCTCAAGGAATGGCTCTCCGATAATGGTTTCTTTCCCAGGGATATGCTGATGATGGGCTGCTCTTGGTCACCGGCAATTTTCTCAGCGTTGTCTGTGCATGCAGTATAATTGAAAGATGGTGTGGTGGGATGAGACTCTGCGTAAGCCCAGCGAATGGGGGATGATCCTATTCGCTAAGAAGAGGTATCTGGAGGAGTTCAGGAAGCCAGAGATGTTTGGAAAAGCTTTAGGTTTAGTGCGTTAGGTCAAATATCTGGGGTGGTCCTGGACTCCAAATTATCACGGGGGTCACAAATAGATCAAGTAGTGAGGAAGGGAGTAACGACACTCTGTCAGTTGCGCCGTGTGATAGGGAGGACCTGCTGACGCCGCTTCCCACCTGTATCAGAAGGGACGCTCTGGCGTCGCATCTCAGAACGTGATACTGTAGAACCTGGAGTGGCGAGGAAGCAATCACAGGACATACAAAAGTTGCGAAGGAGGTGGAAAAAGAAATTAAAATTCCCACCATCAAGGTACGAAATGCAGGGGATTACATTAGGCTAACTAGGAGATATAACCTCAGAATCCCCAGCAAGAATCAATAGAGGGATAATGAGATTGCTTTTCAGCCTGCTAGCCTGGTCTGTTTTACTGATGGATCACGGCTGAAAGAGCATCACTCACTATGTAGGCTTACTAGATTTTGAGAGTCCATGGACAACGTTTGTTTTTATTATGGGCATCATATTGGATTTTTACACCATTGGATAAAGCAGAAAATCCAACTATGTATCACATATGACTCATCTGACTTAGTTAACTACCTTTAAAGTACAAACGCAATTTCATAGATACAAATCACGTTGCCATTGCATGTCATAGGGATTTAGATACCTACAACTCTCAATTTAATATTTCTATGTCTCTTATTAAATTACCATGTTATAATTAAATGGCAGCTTCAATGGTTCAGTGGTACAGTGGCCTCTGGAGCCAAGGGTCCTTGGTTCGATTGTCAGCAAAAGCGTTAATTATTTTTCAGTCCATACTGTAAATTAACACAAATCGAGGTTGTGAGAATGTGTTCAAGTAAGTGAAATGTCTGCACGTTCCGCGCTTCGGAGGGGGCGTAAATCCACCGGTCCAATATACCATGCGATTTTAGGCACAGTCAAGATCCCTTTCCTTCTTACAGAGAGGCAGGGGTTGGGCCAAATTCCCAGGATAGTGAGATTAAACTGGTCCCTGGGGTAAAAACTTTAATGGCGTGGGGTGCGCGAGAGTTATGCTCTGGGCGCATATACCACGGCACCCTAAACGGAGGTATACACTATCCTGTCTCCAGCTATTCGACAGGATGTGAGAATAAACCCCGAGGAATGTGTATACATTTCCTCGGATAGTCAGATAGTCAGGCGGCCCTTCACCCAGCAATTACCATTCCTTGGCACTCTGATTACTAAAAATATAAATAGTTTATAATTTGACGTTTGTAGGGAAGAAGCTTCTACAAATCGCTTCATACCATCAGATGCAAATCATCCTTTTGGTAACAAAGTCTCGAGTTTGTTCTTTCCTGGTCGAAGTTTGAGCGATACAAAAAAAAATTTGATATTGCGATTTGTAATGGCTTCCCTTTAAATATTGTGGATACAGTTGCGATTTCTAAGATTTGCAACTTTATGACGGAAAAACAATAGAAAATCTAATATATTGAGAACGGCTGACAACAGTATAGGCAAGTGACATACCATTTTCCTCCGAATTGCATGCTCATTCCGAATATGTAATAATATGCAGGGTGTTCTAATAAAATTAAGAAAGTTGTTGGCAACTTCCGGTACAACCGGAAGTGATACAGTCACTAAAATATTTTAGTTATAATGAACTGATAGTAATACATCTAGTTACAAAATTTCAGATTCAAAATACCAATATTAATTCGAAAACTTCTAATGCACACATTACGTGGGACAGCTTGTAGATTGGTAACTACATATAGGTGGAAAATGTCAACATGTTCGAAGTACTTCCTTTCCGTTTTTTTAAACTAAAGAATGGTTTGAGATAATATTTAAAGATTTTACCGTCGTCTATTAAATTGACAACTTGAAGGGTCAACCAATGGATACTATTGACGTTCGACAGAAATCTGGCATTTATCAAATATTTTGTAATAAGTGCGAAAAAAAGCTACATTGGGCAAACGCGGAGATCAATAGCAACAGGAGCGTTACCCAACATATATTTGATTCGGGACATAATATAGGCAATAGTAACCTTAAGTTATTTAAAGTGACCTCGGATTATTGCAAGTTTGATGCTTTGGAAAGTTTGGAAATCTGCAAAGTAGACCCACAAGGTTTAACGAATTTGGATATGGGTTCAGTTAATTCAACACTTTTTGAAGCAGCGCGACATAGTCAATGGTTGCTTTCAACATCAACACAACCGATTAGGGGTGTCAACTGACTCAACAACAGTCCTTAGATTGCGACACCTGGTATTAAGTCATCTTGTAATGAATCATGCGGTATTGCATCATCCGAGTTTGGGTACTGTAGGTTTATAAAAAGTCTTGAGGCAGCAAGTACGTTATGGTAGCGAATTTTCGTAAAAATGTTTTTAGTGGCAAATATGTCTTGTTTTTAAAAGGACATTTGGTTGGCAGTATAACCTATATAGTAGGAACAATGTACCATATTTCATTAAAATAGCTTTGTTGTTTCAAAACGTTTAAATATTTTCCGAAAATCGACTTAAAATGTTCCAGAAAAAACCGGTCCGATTTTCCTGCCGAACACACCTCTTCAAGCTATTTACGCACCTACCAAGATGTAATTATTAACAAACAGCTTTAGGACTCAAATCAAAAAAAAAAAAAATTTGCAAACATTTCTTTTATAAAAATGGACCATTTATTTGTACAGAAATTTCCTTTAATAATGTTACCCTCAATTATATTTTTCACAAAAATTTGACCTTTTTTTTAACAATAACTTATTAAACATTTATTATTAATTACCAACATATAAAAAAAATGTTACAAAATATTATATCTACGAAAACACTCAAAACTTTTCTGCAAAAACTTTTCAAATTCAACCACTATTTGAGAGCGCCCTGTATACGGCATCTCGATTTTTTCGACCAGTAATAGAAACAAAAAGCACTCTGAATGTGTCATTTCCATGGGGCTCCGCTATCTATTAGTACAAACGCCCTATCACAATTTGTGATATGTGTTTGTGATATGTGCCAAAAACGTGACAAGTTACAAAACAATTGAAATAACTCAAAAACGATGAACGATATCATTTTTTTTACCTTACAAACAGTCATCATAATTCGATGGAAACTACAAAAATGTAATAACATAAGGTGTGTTCTATAAAAAAAAAGAAAGTGTGTAACACCAATGACTTATGGGCCACCCTGTGATTGTCAAAATAGGTTAATAAGATGCAGTTCGAAACACCCTATAATTAAGGTATATAATTTTTTCTCATATCTTGTATAATAACAGATATATTGAGCTTTACCATAGAGTTCCAGTTCGCGCTCATCTGATGAAATCTTTTTAAAATTAATCGCGGTGTTCTCAATTCACGAAAATTTGCTAAAATATAGACTATTAAACCATAAACACTATAGCTGAAACTACTGCGAAAGTATCAGAAAGAGGGTGTATTTAAAATGGATTTTCCGAAAATATTTTAGAAAAATGAAGGACAATGATCGTTAAAGCTGAAACTTAAGGCTTTGTAAAACACACTTATTACGACACTTTTTATACACAATTCGTATTTGTTACAGATTCGTTGTCTGAAAATTGCAAATTCTGACATTTCAAATCGCGGCTTCCGCGTTTTAAGAAGAAAAATTATAAAATTTTCAAAATATTTTTTCTGATCCTTCTTGACATTTTTGCGTCAAGAAAACATAACCGTTGTATGTAATATTCAATTGATTTTGTTAATCACACAAACTATTTTGTTACTGTGCTTTCCTCTGATCACCAGTGGCAGCCAAAATGTTTTTCTCTAAATGCCTATAACTTTTCTTCTTTTAACTTAGAGATCTGAATTTGGCACGAATGCTAAGTTTGATAGTAGAAACGCAAATGCCCAATTTGGTTGTCATAGCTTCATTATTTTCGGAGATACGAAAATTTTCCGAAGGAAAACCCAAAATTTTCTTGGCTAACGAACTTATCCAAGCCATTTGCAAAAGGAAGGTACAAGCCAAATTTTATCAAAATCGGACTATTATTTTTTGAGTTATCGGTGAGATAAATATAAATATAAATATAAATATATATATATATATATATATATATATATATATATATATATATATATATATATATATATATATATATATATATATATAAACACAGATCTCCTCATTAGTGAATTTTTCGTTTTCCGAAAAATTCGCTAATAGGGTAATTTTGCTCAAAAGGTTAGATTAAGGACAGCTACTGATGAAGACAACTTCGTCGAAATACGTATATAACGCATCACCATGTGTTATTAGTTTTGCAGTTTGTGGGCTGATTCTGCTTTTTGTTACATAATAGTTCTAAACTTTTTTTCAAAATAATAGCCATTTCCCCTGGACTTACCCACATATAAAGATTCAGAGCACCTTTTTATGTATGCTTCCATTTATTAACTTTTAGTGTGACATTTTTGGAATATAAATTATTATTTCTTTTGACTAAAACATTAAGACATTAACAACCCTATAATATCTTCTTTTAATGTTTTTTATCCATTTTGAAAACAGCAAGAAACATTATCTTTTAAACGCAAAGACATGACGCACCCCTTTCCTCATGCTGTGAATGTTCTTACAAACTATTAAATCTTGCAGTGTCCTTTGGTTTCTATGCGGTGGTTTAGTGACCTGTGGGTCTTTGTATCTTATATTTGATAGTTAGAAGTCCGTCATATGGCAGCCGTGGGCCTGGCACGTGCTCCTATATCTTCCCTTTCTAACCGACACCCGGTCTTCTGATCCGTGTCGAGGAGAATCCTTTAATTGTGCCCTAATGTTAACCGTGCTCCTTCAACTAGAAAAACTTTCACGTGCGCGGTTTTCAAAACAACACATAATTATTAAACTTTCTTTTATAATACGAAGGGTGTGTTTTCAGAGAGATCTGTTTCTGCTGGATCATCGTTACATTTTGAAAGGAAGCTGTTATTATGTGGTTACAATAGGATGGTGAAAGTGAACATATTTCAATTCTGAAACTGGTAAATCTCTGAAAAAGACTGCATTTCTTTGTAACAGCTTTTAAAAGACACAATGTTGCACCACTTTCTGTGCCCAAGCTGTTATTATACACGAAATGCAACCACAGCATAAAAATAAAGTTATTCGTACGCTGCGCAATATAAAGAAAAACCTGATGCAGCGAGTGTTTTGCAGTAACGAATTATATAACACAAGCTTTCTTTATACAGTGGCTAGCTGGTCAGTTGATGAACGTTGAAAAAATTAGATATAAAAAACTTTTTAGAAACAAGCTTTAATTGAGGTGTACCAAAACGAAAATACAGTGTGTCGCAAACTGGACGGGAATGTATTGCTATCTCCGTTATTATTAGAGATAGGGAGACGGTTAAATTAGCAATGTTTTGTAGAATCCATGCTCGTTACAAATATAACTTGTATTTTGCCATGCCTCTTTCCGTTTTCCAGTTATTTTGAAAAACCCAAAATTTGTCGATTTCTTTTTTTCTTTAATATCTAAGTAGGCGTTGATCTGACATGTCTAAGACTTGCACATTATCAGGACACTTTTTACAGAGTAATCTTTTTGTGCTATTCTCAACTTAGTATTGTCATTTGTTTTTGAGATACAGGTATAAACATTTGTTTTTAATATGGCAGCCATATTGGATTTTTTGCTCATGTGATAGCCTGTGAAAAGATATTTCCAATGATGTACAACATGCTTGAGAAATCTTATAATTGCACTGACAATTTAAAGAAAAACCGTTGTGAGGATAGTAGGCTATGAAATCCATTACCAGAAAACAAATGATAAAAAAAAAGTGGTCAAAAAGCAGTAGGCCATGGAGACTAACAATAGACTTCTACTTTTAACATAATTTTCCGTAATGATTCACGATAAAAAAATATTGTGATTTAATTTACAATACTTAATTACGTAATAATGCTAAGTAGGATTATGTGAAACAGTTTAATAACGAAACCCGGCAATAACAAATAGAAACTTAAACTCCACAAAACAACACAATTAGAAACGGAACGCAACAAATAATAAAATAGAAACTTAAAAATACACTAAATAGAAAATTGTTCAACATGCCCACCGTTTTATCCAATGCACTTTATACACCTTTTTGAAACATGCCTGCAAACTCTCGTGAGGGTGTTTCGGTTAATAAGAATAATAGCTTCCGTGATTCTGTTTCGTAATTCATTGATACTTTGTGATGGATCGAATTTATACACATCATTCTGCACAGGACCCCAAAAATAAAAATCCATGGGTGTTATATCAGGACTTTGAGCACACCAATGAACCGGCCCATTGTTACATATGACACGATTATTAAAATTTTGGTAGATAAATTCTTTGACGATCCTAACATTGTGGGGTGGACAACCGTTTTGTTGGTACCAAATCTCGCCTAAATTATCATAAACTCTTCTAATTGTTGGTAAGATATCATTTCTCAATAGATTAAGATACCTTTTCCCAGTTAAATTATTTTCAAATAAGAACGCACCAAAAATGAAGTTACCTGATATTTTTTAATTAACTGTCTAATCTACAAATAAAAATAACAGTTTTTTATGTAATAAGTCGCGCCAAAAATTTAATACCAAATCTGTCTTGCAATTGAGATTTTATTAAATCTGACAACCCGACTCCTTTATATTTAATTGTCAGGTGACAGTTTCTATTTGAATAATCTACTCAAAATGACGCATTCACAGTCTAATCATCATTATCAACATTGAACGTGGGAAATGCTGTATGAAATTTGAACTGATATCTTAGACTGTTTATTCATTTATAATTTTGATTTTTTAATAACTCCTGTCCTCGTATGCCATGTAATTTGAAATTTGGTTAACAGCTATATTGTAACGTCTCCTATATATGTGCAAATTTTGATTCGAAACACTTCAATATTTCAATAAATATTGCGCTTTTAAATTTTTTTTACATTTTTTTCTAAGAAAAATTTGACGCACGGCGCCCATCTACGAACTCATCCAAGCCACGAATAAAATCAAGGTAATTCCCAAATTTGGTCGAAATCGGTCAAGTACTTTTTGAGTTAGCGGTTGGATACATACATATATATATATATATATATATATATATATATATATATATATATATATATATATATATATATATATATATATATATATATATATATATACATATAAAAATTGAAACTGACTCCGGATATGGGTTCTAGAGGCCCTAATTCGCGCTCATTTTAATTTTTTTTCCAAAACTCTTACCATCGATACCTCTCTATTAGTGAATTTTCTTAATAAAATTCACTAAAAACCTTGTATGATGAAAATTTTTCATTGAATGTTCACAAAAGATGTAATATTTTTATTACGGTACGGTAAGATGACAAAAAAATTATATTAAGTATTGTTAACCCCCTCCCCCAGCCGAGGACCAAAAAGAAGAAGATACTATATTGGATAATCCATGGTAATGGATCTAACTTCAAACTGACAAATTTAATAATCTAAGAATTTTGAACATATTATGATCTTCATATATTTATATTTACTTTTTCACCATATACTCTTTATAACTGTTTCTTACAACTTTTATTAACTGTTTATGCAACCATTTGTTGGGGAAACGCTTATTAAACTTTATCTTGTCATAAGGTCCTTACTGTGTTTTTAGTGAATTTTTATTTAAAAAAATTCACTAATAGAGAGGTATCGATGGTGAGACTGCAAAAATTCTTTCAAATGAGTGCGAACTAGGACCCCCTAGAACCCATATCCGGGGTCAGTTTCAATTTTTATATGTTTATATATATATATATATATATATATATATATATATATATATATATATATATATATATATATATGTATGTATCCAACCGCTAACTCAAAAAATAATTGACCGATTTCGATTAAACTTGGCAAGTGCCTTTATTTTATTAATGGCTTGGATGAGTTCGTTAGTCAGAAAAATCGGACGGGGTTTTCCGGGAAAATTTTGAGTTTTCTTTCGAAAAAAAAATTATCCGAAAGTAACAAAGCTGTTTTAATGAAATTTTGTATATATATTGCCTCAGGAGAGATTGTACTGCATACCGAAATTCAACTGTCTAAGTTTAGAGTAAATTGAGTTATTCAAATTTTAAATTTTCTTTTGAAACATTTTTTTTTCTCCAAAAATTACAAAGTTATTTTAAAGAAATTTGGTGGATATCTTGTCCTAGGAAATGTCTTACTACATACCAAAATTAAACTTTCTAAGATTATAGAAAACTGAGTTAATCAAATTTTTATAGCTCACTGCAGTGTTAAAATCAATGGTATTTGCCTCACTATGTTAAACACGTGCCTGGGGGACTGACAGAATTCATTCCCAGTTGCTTTGTTCTACTCATATTCTCTGAACATGTTAAAAGACGTGGTATCTACTTCATTCCAAGTCACTATTAACCGACTATTTATGAAATCAAATAAGTAAATTAAATCGATTGTCATAAAATATGTAGTGTATTAAGACTAAGGGAAAAGGAAATAAAACATATATAACTGTGCACATTTTGATTATATTTTCCTAGCTCACTAGGAGAAATCGCCACTGCTTGAGAGAGGTATTGTCACAGCATAATATCTTATTAAAGTTCATTTGTAAATAGGTTTAATTTTTATGTTTATATATATATATATATATATATATATATGTATCCGTCTGATAACTCAAAAATAATTAACCGATTTCGATGAAACTTGGCGAGTGCCTTTCTTTTATTAATGGCTTGGATAAGGTCGTTATCCAGAAAAATCGGACAGGGTTTTCCGGAAAAATTTTGAGTTTTCTTTCAAAAAAATTTTTTTTCTCCGAAAGTAACAAAGTTCTTTTAATGAAATTTACTATATATGTTGCCTGAGGTGAAATCTTACTACGTACCAAAATTAAACTTTCTAAGTTTAGAGAAAATTTAGTTATTCAAATTTCAAATTTTCTTTCGAAAAAAATTTTTTTCTCCGAAAATTACAAAGTTATTTTAATGAAATTTTGTGGACATCTTGCTTCAGGAAAGACCTTACTACGTATTAAAATTAAACCCTCTAAGTTTATAGAAAATTGAGTTATTTAAATTTGAAGCATTTAATAAAAATTCACTACCATAACGCACTTGCTGTGTCCCGAGTTTTTTTTTTCTCTGATACTTCTATTAATATCAATTATCAGTATATACTGTACCTATGTCAGGAAGTGCACATTTTTCACATAAACCAAGAAGTGTTCATATACATACGACGTTGTTTTTTCACAGCATGGTGCGTACACGGATTGTCTTAACAGGGACGTCAGTCTGTTAACGAGTATTTTGTGCAGCTGCCGCGATTAATCAAAGAACGCAAACTTGACGACTCAAATTGCATCAACCGGGGCATAATGACTTATTGTAATTACACCGTATGTTACAATCAAAGCTGCCCAATGGTGTCGGCGATGCGCTTATTCAATTTCCCTACTCGTTAATTCTTAACAATCACCCTTATTAAGGGACACGTTGATTGTTTCTTGTGTGAAACGTTTAATTTTAGGACTGTCCATTTCGATAATTTTAAAATGAAGCACTTGCCAACAACAGACACGGTAGAAACATTTTATAGACAATAAAGTGACTAAGTGGAAAATTAAAGTGTCGGGAATTACGTTGTTTTTCAGAGAGATAATGGTTTGGTTTTAACTTTTTTTTTTAGTCTTCTATAAGGACATCTATGTAATTACCAATTATAAATCAATCTGTCAAGAAGTTGGACAAAAAAGTATAGTACAATCTACTTAAGAATAAAAATAACTAATTTATTAAAACCAGATCTAAAATTTAAAAGCAGTTATCTCAAAATACTAACACGAATTTTTAAGATTTTTTTAAGAAAATATTACAAAAGCCTTACCAGATGTTTACAAGAGAGAGATCTAAAGGCATTTCTATTTCTAGGTGTTCTAGAATCTATTAATAATCATAAAAATGCCATGTCCGTTTCAAAGGCCTATTTTTTTTAGTGAAGTTTCGTTAAGAAAAGTAAAGAAGTAACTATGGTGAGATTTTCGAAAATTTTTCACAAATATTTTTGAATACACTATATTAGTAAATTTTCTTAAAAAATTCACTAATGAGTAGATCTCGACTTTTTAATTTTGAAAAAATTCCTTCAAATTAGCACTAAATAGGCCCCCTAGAACACATATCCGGGGTCGGTTTCAATTTTTATATGTTTATATATATATATATATATATATATATATATATATATATATATATATATATATATATATATATATATATATATATATATATATATATATATATATATATATATATCACACCGATAACTCAAAAAATAATGGGCCGATTTTGTTCAAATTTGGTGAGTACCTTCCTTTTGCAAGTAGCTTGGATAAGTTCGTTAACCAGAAAAATCTGCTCAGTTGAAATAGATTAAACAATGTTTTCTTTTAATTACACAGACGGATTCCCCCTATCGGTCACAGTTCTGAGCCAGCCTTGAATGTATGGAATTTAGACCACGAAATATTAATGCATGTTTGTAAGAAAATAAATTCGGGACTCAGCAAGTGCGTTGTGGTAGCGAGTTTTTATTGAATGCCTCAAATTTGAACAGCTCAATTTGCTATTAACCTATAAGGTTCGTTGGCCAGGAAACTAGTTTTTTCGGGAACATTTTAAGTTTATTTTCGAAATTTTTTTTTACATTTTCAAACAATAAAGTTATTTGGATGAAATATGGTACATAATTTTTACTATATATGTTATACTGGTAACCAAATTTGATGTCTGTTTTCTTAAAAAAAAAACACATATTTGCTATTTAAAACATTTTAATGAAAATTCACTATCATAACGCACTTGCTGCGTCCAGGCTTTTTTTGAAAGTATTAGAGTAACTGGAATTGCGTAAATAAACCTCTGTTGTGAATTTGAAGTAATTTGGTTAACAAAATTTGAAGTATTTTTCAAATTAAAAATTAAATCTGAAAGACATGCATAAAAACGACTTAAGTGGTTAAAGTCCAATGCCTGACGGACAGAGTAGTAACTGCCATGCCTAGATTGATTCACACAACAGGCATTAATCATACATCAACGATAACCAAACAATACAAATAACACTCATAAAACTACTACCCGAACTAGCAACCGGGAAATCTCAGCCACAAAAATCCCAAGAAGCGTTAAAATCATTTGTCAGCAATTACGAATGTGTTTCAAGTGGTCGAAGTCTATTAAGTCAGATCCTTCCGTAACAGTACTTATAGAGTTGAGCGGATTAGAGGAATTTGTTGAGTCGGGTAATGGGGCAGTTAAATTTATATAGAATTGGTTGTCTTTTTGTGGGTTTGTAATGAGTATATAATAGGTTTCCAAGTATTTAGAAGGCAAAGATGATCTTCTCTCTTCTTCAAGCAATCTGGACATTTTTTGATCTCCATCTCTACACGGATAATTCTAGTTTTGAAGTTGTAAACCGGTGCTTTTCTTTTGGCATTGTCAAAATCTATTTGGTGTCCTATATGAATATGATGACCAGTGCAGATGAGGGGTATATTTTTTAAATGCGAGGGTGTGTTCATATATTCTATTGTGGATACGTCTATTCGTTTGTCTTATATAGTTCCGGGAGCAGTCGGAACAAGGAATTTGATAAACTCTGTGGGATTCGTTTCAAATTGTGTCGTTGGGAGTTTTTATTAGATTTGACAGTATGTGCTCTATTGTGAATATGGTTTTGATCTTATGTGTTCTAAAAATTCGACTGATTTTATCGGTGACCCCTTTAATGTAGTGTAAGAAGACCTCGTGGGCTGGAATTTATGGTGATCATATCGTCGGTCCTTTTTGGTTACCTGGTAATCTGACTGTAGATATGTACTTGGAGTTGTTGGAAAACACCAGTGACCCAATCATGATCGACATAATGACATAAAATGTAAAATTTGCGTATAGTAAACGAATGCCGCCAAATCACTACAGAAATGTTACAGAATGTGCACCGACGTTTTGAACAAAACTTGTACTATTGTATGGATTCTGGTAATCAAAATTTTGAATATTAGACAAACCCACATGTAAATTTTGATAAGTGATATAGCCACATTTAGAAGTTAATTTCTCATAACCCACTGCTTCAAATTTAACAAGTAAGTCACCGTTCAAACGAGATTTACACCAGCTCTAAAATGATGTGCTACTTGGCTCCCTCGTCTTTTAAGATATTAGAGGTGGATTGCACCGCCACTTAACGACCGGTGTTGCGATGTTGTGTGTGTGTTTTTTTTTTGGTTCTTTAACGTGGGTCTATTTCCGCGACTATGACCAATCACCGACGACAGAGAGCAGTTTCACCTTACTATCCTTGCCGAACCCTTACCTTTCTGTAAAGAGGGTATGGATATTTAACAGGCCCAACATGGACACACGACTAACGACTTTACCCCCCCTCCGAAATGCGGAACGTGCAGACATTCAACTTGCCCAAATACAAGGCCACAACCTCGGTTGATGTTAATTTTGACAGTATGTACTGAAAAAGTGAAAGAGGAACACAGAATCGAACCCAGTACCCTTCGGCTCAGAGACACGAGTTCTTACTGCTGAACCATGAAGGCTCTTTTATTGCGATGTGGAAAATAAGCATAAAAGTCTTCCCCCTTGAAAGCAAAATTTATCTCTTTGAGCGTTTTTCAATAAAATCAGGAGAAGTCCACTAAAGCGCAGATGTTTCGTTTTCAAGTGGCCACCTATATAACAAATTTTAAGCGTTTAGCTTATTAGCAAAAAAAATTAAAGCAAACAGTTGCTCCCCAGACGCCAAAGACGTGCACAAGACGATAGGCTTTTGATACGATAAACCGGTTCTTTATTCTGTTTTATAGGCCAAAAAAGTTATTTTGGGCTAATGGGCCGAAAAGAACCAAATCAATAAAAATATGTTTTGGGTCAGAAAAAACGAAAAGAAAAATTTTGTAATGTTATAATATTAAACAGGCTAAACCTATCGTTACGTTGCTTGTTATATGTACGTATCAACTTAAAAAATCTGTTGGAACTAATTTAAAACTGGCAAGTTAAATATTCTCTGTTAAAACGAACAAGCAGTGCCTCTCTAATAGTTATAGAAACAAACACAGGTTATTGTTAATTGAAAAGGAAAGTTATGAATATTCGGTACCATAACGTACTTCCTGCGTCAGATTTTTCAAATCATGAGTAAAATACATAGCGCTGTCAAAAAACTGTTTACATTTAAATAGTTAAATACCAAATAAAACTGTTGAAAAATAGCTTCTTATTTATATGTCTAGCCTAGCAGATGCTTGGTCAGCTTATTTTAAGGAACTGTTCTTTTTTCAGCTATGATGATTAATTAAAAATACATATGTATTTCTTTTTTCTTTAAAAAGGGCAAAAAAATATAACGGTTCTTATTGTGCCTGACCGTGGCTAAAAAAAATCAATCAACACACTCGTAGCTTACGAGTGCTAGTGTTTGTGAGATTCACTTTCCATTCACAGGTAATAAATTGGTTGAATAACAATACCAAAGGTAAATGGAAGGGTCTACTGATGACCCCATATCAGGGGGGCTGTCTAGACCTATGTCCTATGTCTATGAGTTTATTGCCTAATAAACATTTATACAGGGTGAATCTTAAGCAGACTTGAGTTTATACAGTTGAAAGATCGTTTCGCAAAATATATGTACTATAAATACAGAGGACCAGTTTTCTGGTTTGTTATCTACTCTGTAACAGGTTTTGCTGTTTGACAGCATCATCGAAACCGGTTACAGAGAAGAAAACAAACATTTGTGAAGAAGCAAGGGAAATAGTCTGTACGTCTGTATTGAGTATCAAATGGTTTCACCAAGTAAGGACGACAGCACTTTATGAAAAGTACTATACTGATATTTATTTAAAATTATACATCATGTCTTACTAAAACGCAAAGCTCGTGCTTGTAATACAAGATATTTTAATTAAATATTTAACAGCCAAATTATTTTATTTGATGTCATATTTCAGACTATCCAAATTCTCCATTCTACGATGATTTTTTAAAAATATGTATAGAAATGCCAACAAGTGAAAAGGACTCATTACTTTGAATAACTTGGTTGTTCATTGTGATGGTCTAGGCCTGGTGTATCTTTTATGAGAAAGAAAGCAAGACTAAGTCGCCCCTAATGTTTTTTTCAGATAATATAGAATACAGCATTAAATTAAATAGGTTCACTGGCATTTTCATTTATTTTTTATTTTTATATTACATATATAAGCACAAGATAAGTCAGATTGGGGGGAGGGGAGGTCTTAATTAACATTGTGACAACACGAACTAGAAAAGTAAAGAAGTTATTTAGAGCACGTTAACAGTAAAAAATTCTGATCTTAAAAAATACTTATAACTGTATGCACACAAAAATTAGTAAAATACATTTAAATAGTCTAATAAAAATAACAGTTTAGTAATTTTTTGAGGTTATGAAATGTGATGAAACTCATTGTACCGCAGCATTAGCATAATATTATTATGTTGCGGCTATACTCACCCCACGTTGCACGTGGGTGACAGTGCAAAAATAAGTAGTCACATAATCTTATTTCTCTGGTAATTGTACCATGTCTAAAACCTAAATTTGATGCTAAATTTACAATTTTTTCTTCTTTGTTTATGGTGTCTGTTTCTACTAACTTAAATTTCTAATTTGATATTGACAATTGACAAATGACAGCTGAGTTCCAGCACGAAGGCAATCTAACAACGTTGTCACATAGAATAAATTAGGATTGTAAGGATAAATTAAAGATTATGAGAAATGGGCAATTTTCAGGTATTAAATACAGCTATCGATTGCGGTATTTTTAAGTAACTGATAAATTTAAATTTAACAAAATGTTTTCTTTATTACCAGAAGGTTTAACTACATGAAATTTTTGAAGATCTGGCAACCTCGGTAAGATACAGCTGCATCTTGACATCTTGCAATGATTGTAACTTCCATTATTTGGTTTTTTATCTCCGATTTATTTAAATAGCATAGCAGTACAGGTAACGCCATCTGTCTTTGTCCAACATTGTAGATATTGCATTACAGAATTTTGAAGTGATGTCGAGGATTATGTTATTGTTAATTTCGAATAACCTTATTTTTCTTTGATCAAAAGACTTGAAAATTAATTGGTAGACAACCACGCCTATCTATGTTCTTTTAACTTGCAGATTTTCGTTTCAATCACTTAAACAATTTTAAAGATATTGTGTTTAAAAATACGTTTTAATAAGTGAACATTGGAACCTGCGATGAAAACTGATAAGTACACTTGCAGAACCCAAATCACACAACACATATGTTTAAAGACCTGACGATCGTTTCACAAACAAAGTTAGCGTAATCAGAAGTTGAAATAATTTTTCTTCCTCTGATAACACTAATTTTCTTAGTGAAACGATCGTCAGGTTTTTAAAAAGATGTGTTGTGGTGATGTGGGTTCTCCAAGTGTACTTAAATTTTGGTGTAGAAAAATTGGCCGTTAAGATCTGATGAACGAACTCATCCAATTACCAATTACCAATCCATTAACAAAACAAGGGTAATTCCAAAATTTGGTCCAAATCAGTGTCAGTGAAGTATTTTTTGGGTTATTGGTTGGATAACTATATATATATATATATATATATATATATATATATATATATAAACTTTTTACTAACCCTGGATATGGATTCCAGGGACCCAAATTCGCACTCATTTGAAGAAATTTTCCCAAAGGCTTATCATGGATACCTCTCTATTAGTGAATTTTCATAATGAAGACAATTGATTGAATTGTAATTTTATTTATTTATGACTTGTGTAAGTCACTGTTTTGGCACGAATAAAATAAATAAAGTTTAAATTAAGAGGATTTAACTAGATACAATATAAACCACTGCATTCGATGTTCATGTGTTACAAAATCTCATCGCACACCCTGTATAATAATAACCGATGCTATGTTTCAGGCAATATCAGCGCATCTCCACCCCCGCCACCTAAGCAACGTATAGTTGACGATGAGTTCGCGAGCCAGGTGCGCCAACCTAGCACACTAGATTGGTGCACATGCCACTATTAATTATATCTAGGGTCAGCACTCTCACTATATACTAAACTTTAAAGGCATTATAGCCACAAAATATACTAGCTGCCACAAAATTTCTGCAGTTGATTTTTTCACAATTACAGATAGATCTTATTATGCGTATTTAACTTTATCAAAGTAAGTATTTGCAGTAGGGATTGTTTAAAAATCATCATATTTACAAAATTTAATGACTTCTTGGTATAGCATCCTTGGAATTTTAAAACAAAGTAATACGAAAAGCATCCCGGTCAGCATAGAGCATTTGTTTTTATTGTCAAAATTAAGAATCGCTTTAGAATTATTAGACAAACTGTTTTATTGTCTCTCCCTATCTCTCGTGATGGGCTTAAAAACTCTAATTAAATCTCTTGTAGGATTTTTTGTCAAGACCGTTTATTTCAAAATGGTGGCCACTTTGCATTAAATATTTTTTACAGCTCAGTGTACTTGAGAAATGTCAAATTTGTGGTCTCTATTCACTTTTAGGTAAACTCAAGCATGGTGCTCAATGTGTATCTACCTAGAATTATTTTAAAGATATTAATAAAATTAATAAAATTTAGGCACGCAAAATACTTTACTCTTATGCTTTTCTTTGGCCCCTTGAAGAAAGAAACATTTTTTAAAAATACCCGCAATTTAATTTCGGCAGGTGGTGGTGGACTTTTCCTTTACGTAATAGTAAAGGATTTTTTCACGCCCGATGAGGTACCACCCCTTACATCAAGGGGGCTGGTGAAGTCTTCACGGACGTTTCCAGTTCTGGTGTATGAGTCGGTTTCCCTTGTAAACAAAAACGCTGACGGGTCATCCTTGTATAAAAGATTCTGGAGATAAAATACCCCTCCATTCGGATCTACAGGAGAGGGTGTCCAGGGGGCGCCGGCATTAAGATTTATCATATCCTTCTCGAATATATGTGGCCTAAATTATAACCTGAACTCCGTCCACCATTTCCTCCTCCGTCCTCTTCCTCACCGAAACCCAAATGAGTGCCAAAACAGCCACTAATTATCTTAATTTCCCAGGGTATGAGCTCCTTACTTCCTTTAGATTGCATGGAGGTGCGTGAGCATACGTCCGTAACAATCTACCCTGCACCAGACTCCCCAATTTATAAGCTGGAAGGAAAGACATACTACGGATAAAACTCTCTCTCAGGGCTGCAACTAAATTCATCTGTTGCATTTACCGGTCGCCTTCTGACAACAACTTTGTGCAGCTCTTTCACTACCTTTCTGAAAAAACCGACCATCTGATTTCTGAATATCCTTCATCCGTGGTCACTATTCTTGGTGACTTCAATGTCCATAATAAGGAATGGCTAGAATCTTCAAAAACCGATCCACAAGGGAGAGAAGCGGAGGCCTTTGCGGTCAGCAATTCTTTAGCCAATATGGTTACTTTCCTCGCATCCCAACACACAGCTTAAATCCCTTGGATCTCCTTATTATACAAAACCTAAATGCTATAAGACATCATAATTTCCTCTCCCACCGAAGCATTTACGTTGTCGTGGATGGCGATTCCTCTAAACTGTATCCAATTAATGCAGCAGTCCCTCAAGGTTCATCTTTAACTCCTACTTTGTTTCTTCTTCACATCAATGACCTCCTATCTAGCACATCCCACCCAATTCGCAGTTACGCGGGCAACAGTACCTTCCACTTAAATATACAATATTCCAAGCCTGTCTCTTTAGCCCAATAAGATGAGGATCGCAGACTTATTGAGGGTTCTGTCTCTATGGATCTCCAAAAAATATTGGGCTGGGGAAGTAAAAATCTTGTACAATTCAACTCCAACAAATCTCAGTCTTGCCTTCTATCTCATAAGAGATACCCTAGACTCATCACAATCAACAACCAAGTTATTCCAAGTAATGAGTCCTTTTCTCTTGTTGGCATTTCTGTGGACCGAACTCTCAATTGGCACCAACATGTCACATCAATTGCAAAAGCGGCTCCTAAGAAATTAGGTTTCCTCTTCCGGGCAGGCAAATACTTTTCACCAGCTAATCTCTATACCTTATATACTTTACAAATAAGGCCAAATCTCGAATACTGCTCCCACATCTGGGGTGCCGCTGACGCTGCTACACTCGCTATCCTGGGCTCCATTTAAAAGAGAGCTATACGTCTAATCGGTGACCCTACCCCCACCCAAAGGCTGCCATCCTTTGTCCACCGACGTGCTGTTGGTGACTTTTCTCTCTCTCTTTTATAAATATCTGTACGGGCACTGCTCAGAGGAGCTTTGTTCCATAGTTGCTCCACCTGCTGCCCCCAACAGATCTACCAAAGGAACAGAGCGAATGCACCCTTTTAATGTTCAGGTCACCAGACATAGAACATCTTGTTATGCCCGATCTTTAGTGCCGAGGACTTCCAAGTTGTGGAATTCCTTGCCAGCACATGTTTTTCCTTCTACTCCGAACCTCCAAACCTTCAAGTCCAGAATTAACAAGTTGCCTCTTTCCTCCTTGTCGACACCCACGGTAAGATATTATTTAGGCTGTAAGCCCTCGTGGTCTGTTTGTTGTTGAAATATATTCAAAAAAAATTATCAAGCTAGAAAGATATTTGTGTCGTACGTTTCCAGGCGTGGATGAAGAAAGAGATTTTTTTTATTATAAAGCTTTTGTTTTGAATAAACAAATAAAATATGTTTAAATTACAAATTATATCATTTAGAATGATGCCAAAACACCACCAACGGATGTATTTCAACTAATAGAAACGTAATAATTTGCTAAACATACTTCTGGCAGTGTTTGTTATCCATAAGCATTCGTTTCAGAATCTTTGTTTACAAATCACCAATCTGGACGTTTGAAATAGTCACATTGACGTAATTTTTTTGTACTTCCAGACCTTTTTTGCAACAATATAACTTAATCTTTGTTTGTAATATTTAATATGCTTTGTTCAATATTTTGTGCTTTTTTTACCTCCAGTGCGGCCAATTGTTTTATCTCTAAATGTTAATAATCTTTTTTTATTTCAACATATTGTTTGCAATTTTGCCATGTACCATACGCTGTGTATAAGCAACTTGCGTACAAAATTTGGTTACAATAGCTTTGTTTATTGTTCCCGAAAGTACTAAAAACTCTGGGCGCAGCAAGTGCGTTATGGTTGTGAATTTTCATTAAAATGTTTTTTATAACAAATATGTCTTTTCTTTAAAGAAAAGCAGGCATCAAATTTGGTTACCAGTATAACCTGTATAGTGGGAACAATGTACCACATTTTATCAAAATAACTTTGTTGTTGGAAAAAGGGCAAATATTTTTCGAAAACTATCTTAATATATCCCCGAAAAACTGGCCCGATTTTCCTGGCCAACGAACTTCCTCAAGGTATTTAGCCACCTACGAAGATATAATTATTTACAAAAAGCTTTTCGACAAAACTTACAAAAAAAATGTAAACAACTTTTTTGCGAAAATCCAAAAACATTTTTTTTACAATAACTTATTAAACATTAGGTACTAATTACCAAAATTTTACAAAAACTTCACAAACAATGATTTCTACATAAACAAATAAAATTCGCTACCATAACGCACTTGCTGCGTCCAGAATTTTTTTCTTACAAACATGCATTATATTTCGATGGAAAATGCAAAAATGCAATAACATAAGGCGTGTTTGATTAAAAAAAAAAGAAAATTTGTATCACCAACGACTTATGCGCCAGTCTGTGATTGTAGAAATATTTTTTTAAGATGTAGCTCAAGACACCCTATAATTAATATATACAAAAAAAATTTATATCTTGTATAATAACGAATATATTGAGCTTTATTGATTTTTTACGAAAATTCGACACAAATTATATACCATTAAACTCCATAGCTAAGACTACTGCCAAGCATCAGAGAAAGGGGCTGTTTGAATGAATTTTCTGGAAATATTTTAGTAAAATGAAGGACAATGACGGTTGAAACAAAGACTTCACGGTTTGTAAAACATCCTTCTTGAGACATTTTATTTCCATAGCCCATATTGTGTTCAAGTTCTTTGCCTAAATGTTGCCAATTTTGACATTTTAAATCGCAACTTTGACGTTTTGAGGAAAACCCCAATTTATTTTTCTTTAATTTCCTATAACTTTTTTGTCTTTTGAGCTACAGGGCTAAATTCTGGTAACTTACGTATAAGAACGTAAACCTGTGTACCAAATTTGGTTGCCCTTACTTTGTTAATTCTGGAGATATAATTGTTTTTCGAAAGACAACACAAAATTTTCCGGGAAAACCTTGGCAGATTTTTCTGGTTAACGAACTTAACCAAGCCATTCGCAAAAGGAATTTATTCACCAAATTTAATCAAAATCGGCCCATTATTTTTTGAGTTATCGGTTATATATATATATATATATATATATATATATATATATATATATATATATATATATATATATATATATATATATATATATATATATATATATATATATAAACATATAAAAATTGAAACTGACCCCGGATATGTGTTCTGGGGGGCCTAATTAGCGCTCATTTGAAGAAATTCACTAAAAATGATTACAAAGAAAACCCAAGGTGGCTAGCGAACTTATCCAAGCCATTTATTAAAGAAACACGCGTGCCGAGTTTTACAAAAACCGGTTTATTATTCTTCGAGTTATCGTGGTGATTATATATATACATACATACATATATATATATATATATATATATATATATATATATATATATATATATATATATATATATATATATATATATGGTCTGAAACTAACCTCAGATGTGGATCCACGGGGCCTACTTAGCGCTCATTTCAAGACAAGAACATTTTTCAATGAAATTTCGCTTAAAACTCAAGGACAAATAAAATACAGCACTTTCAATTATAGTAAAATTATTGCTTTGGATATACACAATAAACCATGCTTTGAAACTACTAATCCACGCAAACAGTGCAAAATTCCAGTTTCGTGACTCGCTCTTATATAACTATATATATATATATATATATATATATATATATATATATATATATATATATATATATATATATATATATATATATATATATATATATATATATATATATATATATATATATATATATATATATATATATATATATATATATATATATATATAACTATAAACATGTTCCCTACCGTAAACTCTACATTTCTGAAGACATTGTTTCAAAATTCGCAATCTTCTCATTAGCTGATTTTTTCTACGAAATTTCGTTTAAACACTTAAGTATACAAAAATACAGTAGTTTTATTTACAGTAAAAATTATTGCTTTGTGTTACATAATAAAATATGCTCTTAATCTCTGTAAACAGAACCAAATTCAATTTTTGTCTTTCCCTGCTTCCTAGATGTCAAAATGTAAACACAGAAGATGAAGACAGTCGTTAGTATTCAACAGGAAGTGAGCGAGTCAAAGAAATTTGGGTTTTTCCGCATAATAAATACTCGAGTGACTACCTAGAAGGTGTTATTTTGTGCCTGACATTTCGGGTAACCAAGAAAAATACACCCTGTCTTTCTGATAACGTTATGTACCCTCTGTATCTTACGACTGTCGGACTCAAAATCCTTTTGTGTATTTGCAGTCTTTCCGTCTTTAAGGAGCCTCCAAAATACCTAAGCTCCGTGACGAAATATATTTATTTGGTTCGTCCTATGACGTAAGTATGTAGCAAACACATTAGTATAATACTGCTGCAAGCTATAATTTTCAGTGGATTTTCGCGACTTTTAAGATTTAAAAGGTTCTTCAAATGAGCGCAAAGTTTAAATTTTTATATATATATATATATATATATATATATATATATATATATATATATATATATATATATATATACAGGTATTTCAGCGAGACCGGTAGTTAGCAGTTTATGGAGCTTTGGCCAGAATAAATATTAGCAAATTCAGAATTAGATCTAATTGATTACATTCTCAGATATTTTCAAATTTCTGCACCGGTTATAGCGAAAGTCAAAATCAACTCTTATTTTAAATGGAACAGCCTGTATGTTAGTGAATTTTTATTTAAAAATTTCACTAATAGAGAGGTATCGATGGTGAGACTTTGCAAAAATTTTTTCAAATGAGCGCGAATTTGGGGCCCTAGAACCCATATCCGGGGTCAGTTTCGATTTTTATATGTATGTATATGTATATATATATATATATATATATATATATATATATATATATATATATATATATATATATATATATATATATATATATATATATATGTATGTATGTATCCAACCGATAACTTAAAAACTAATTAACCGATCTCAATCAAACTCGGCAAGTGCCTTTCTTTTACTAATGGCTTGAATGGTCTCGTTAGCCAGGAATATCCCACAAGGTTTTCCCGAACTATTTTGCGTTTTCTTTCGAGAAAAAATTTTTTTTTCAGAAAATTACGAAGTTATTTTAATGAAATTTGACAGATATGTTGCCTTGCAAAAGACCTTACTACCCACCAAAATTCAACTTTCTAACTTTATAAAAAATTGAGTTATTCAAATTTTAAATTTTCTTTAGAAAAATCTGTTTTTCTCCGAAAATTACGAAGTTATTTTAATGAAATTTGGTGAATACGTTGCTTTAGAAAAGACCTTACTACATACCAAAATTTGACTTTCTAAGTTTATAGAAATTGGGTTCTTCAAATTTGAAGCATTTAATGAAAATTGACTACCATAACGCACTTACTGCCTCCCGAACTTTTTTCACATTTCAGGTGTGGGAGTCATAATTTTTAATCTTTTTTATTCAGACTTCACCATGTCCAAGTCATCTATTGCGGTTTTTTGAGAGAAAATTTATTTTCCAAAATTCTGACAGCTGATTGACGTCTACAAAATGGGCTGTAACTTCTGTTTGAAAATAGATGGAAAGTTGCGATCTGCTCAGTAGTTTAAAATCTCTTTATCGAGAGGGTTCTTCTTTAAAATAAAAATTAAGGCCTGAGAATAATTCATAAATTTATACTTTTCAGCCAGAGCTAAAAATAAAATAATAAATAATGTTTTAAGTGGAATGACCTATTTTTCGTTACATAATCGAATTGGCGATAATAATTGCTACAAACGGATACTGCATGTTTCCATGCCTAAATGAAATCGTTTTAGAGTTATTTCCAAAAAACGGAAAATTTTAATTCTTTACCCATTATGTTGAGAATGCTATGAATGGTTTCAAATATGTTTTAAAGAATCAGCTACTTGAAACACTTTTGTTAGCACAAAGTGCATGCATTACTGCCAAAAGAAGTTAAAATGAATAACAACAACGAAAATAGTGATTATACAAATCAAGAAAATATTTATTTTTTCCACATGGAAACTGTGACAAATTTCTTAGTAGAGTTGCAGAATGTTATAGATCTTTGAGACCAATACACACAAGCTCACTCACAAACACATATCCAATCAATGATTAATAATCGCTAAAAATACATAGATATTTTGTATTAGGTACCCTTCAATCATTTTTTGTTGTTTTTTTTAACTTGTGACGTCTCAGTCCTTTTAAGTCAGCAGGTATTAGGTTATAATTCTTTGGACCGTAGTACCACAAGGATGCCCTAGAAGCATTTTTAATTGTATGAAACAATATTTTTCAACTCACATTATCAAACCTCTTTTCCAGGTTTACAAAAACAAATAAATGTATACATTGGGATCTCAAAATAATCAAAAAAGGTCCTATAAATAGATGCCCGAAACCCTGTTGTTTTTGAGATACAGGGTGTTGAAAAAAAAGATTATTTTTCATATTTTCTGATAAAACTGAGATAGACAAACCAAATTTGATACACAACGTCCGTTCATGGATTGACATATTAGATGAAATTTTCAAGCCTCTCAAGCAACCAGTGGCAGAGTTATATGAGTTCTTTACAAGTTGCATAAAAAATGTTAGTACGGCCCTGCGGCAATCTTTTGTTAGATATTTTTAATAGAGCATTTAATTTTTTACAAAAAGTATGTCTCGACTTATTTCCACATTTGTCTTGGTTTGTCAGTAAAAAGGGGTTAGAAACAAGTTGAAAAAAATGTTAGTACGGTTCTGTAGAAATTTTTCAAAAATATGTGGAACATACGCCACATGGTGATTGGGACTTCAGAATAATCACAAAAGTTTCTATAAACATAAGTCGAAAATCCTGTTGTTTACAGGTTACAGTGCAAAAGCTAGCAAATCAAAATTTGGCAAAAAGCCTTCTGTGCCTATTATCTATTGATCTAAAATAATTTCAGAATGGCGGAGCTTCCGAAAGTACCACAAACTGATAACAACTTGGTTATTTTAAATACAATTACCATGCTTTTTAATTTTTTTATGATTCTGTGTTGAATTTTAGATTGACTTTAATAATACATATCACTGACCTAGAACGTAAACTTTGGGAGATAAAATTTTTTGTGTGTCAAAACTGACAAAAATACTCAGTGTAACATTTGTAAGAGTGCAACTAACAAAAATAGAACAACAATCTTTTGGCAGTTGGCAGTCAAAATTTTAGTTTTATTCAATTCTGAAAATCATTCACAGGCCGGTCTAAAAAATGTTTCAACGGGGCCAGCACAAAAGTGCCCAAAAGTCACTTTTTTTAATTGAACAGCCTTGATCTTATAAGCCTGTTAGATGTAAAACTAGCAGTGACTTGCACTAGTCTACACCTAACTCTTCAGATTTTTGAGTTAATTGCAATTAAGTATCTGAATTAGTTTGGCATGATCACGAATTCAAGGCCAGGAGGGGTAACCTAAGCTAATTTAAAACATAGTGGACTTTTAAAATGCCCAAAAAAAAATTATCTTATAAAACATTTTCAAAATAACCATCATGAGCTTTTTATCACTTAATTAACCGTCTTTCGACACTTTGTACTGTTGCTCTCCTAATTTAGAAGGGGTCTAAATTATTTAATGCTAATATTACATGAGGCTTTAATTCTTCGCGGGTGTTAATAGGAATTTTATACACCTCCGCTTTAATTTTTCACACAAATAAAAGTCCAGCATGGGGGTTAAATCTGGAGATCTTGCGGACCACAACCAAGGAGCTAGTTGCCCAACCCATTGGTCTTGAAACATTTGGTTTAATTCATGATCCACTGCAACATTACATTCGGCTGAAGCACCACCTAATTGATACCAGCAAATTTCCAGAAAATTTGGAACCTATTTTCTTAAAATGTCAACATATTTAGCGCCGTTTAAATTTGAATCTTAAATGGAATAGAAGACTCTGTGGTTCCTTATCATTGCAAAACCATCAAATCTAAAGCTTTTGTTGAGAATTTTTTGGCCTGATTGTGAATTATTTTTCATGCGATCAAATGTGTAAGTTACGCCAATTAATAATACCCTCTTTAGAAAATGTTAACTCGTCTGTTCAAATGATTCTGTGAAGACAATTTGGATACTCTCGTATTTTAACAAGCATCATTTCTCAATATTGCACTCGGTGAAATGGATCTTGTGGATGTAATTCTGCAATGGTCGACAACGTCAAATCATGCATCTTATGTTTATTAACTAATAGAAGCTCAAGAAAAACATTAAAATATCCCAAAACAGTTCCGCAGCTTCACCTAGTGTTATTGGGTTTAGAAAATTACGAGGCGCAATTACTTTACGAAAAGTGTTACAACTATTTTCAATGTTCCGGAATTTTGTCTCCGTCATCTTTGGATATCGCTCGCTAAATTCAGTATGTCCTCATTTGTGTACTCCATGCCACCCTAAAGATAACACTTGATATAAATTGTAAGAACTTACGTTTAAACCGTGCGTTTAAATGACAGGTATCGTCATATAATTCGAAATGTCATTATTTGCATTTGCAAAGTCGACTATGCTTTAAACTATCTTAGGCTACCTCTCCTGATTTTGAATTCGTGATCATGCCAAACCAATTCAAATAATGGCTATTAACTCAAAAACCCTAAGACTTAGGTATAGGGAATGCTAGTGCAAGTCATTGTAGAGTTTCATTTTGCATCTAACAAGCTTATAACATACAGAATGTTCCATCTGAAAAAAGTTACTTTTTAGCACTTTTGTGTGATAGGTTGTTATCAATTTCCGGTACCTCCGGAAATTGCGCCATTTTCGAATTATTTAAATCAATAATAGTAGGCTGTAGCTGCTAGCTTTTTCGGTTCTCCAAATGCTTCTGATCAACGGTGACCGTGAGACAGCTGTATAAACCTATGAGCTTTCCCCTATTATCCTATCAATATCAGGAACTATAAGACGTGAAAAAGAAATTTAGCTGACGTGCCCGATCGTTTTTTATACAAAACCTTTCTCATTGAATTATGTTATATATATATATATATATATATATATATATATATATATATATATATATATATACATATATATATATATATATATATATATATATATATATATATATATATATATATATATATATATATATATATGTATGTATGTATGTATGTGTGTGTGTGTGTGTGTATCACAACGATAACTCAAAAAATAATGGGATAATGCGCCGATTTTAATCAAATTTGGTGAATACCTTCCTTTAACAAGTGGCTTCGGAAAATTTTTATATCTTTGTAAATAACAAAGTCATGGAAATTTATCACAGAAAATGAACCATGTACCAAAATCTATATCTGTAAGTTAAGAGGCAGAAAAGTTATAGGCATTTAAAAAAAATGAGGATTTTCCTCTTAAAACGTCAAAGTCGTGATTTAAAGCTTCAAATTGGCAACATTTAGGCAAGAATACATGTTTCTTGCCTAAACGAATACAGGTTACGTAGAAAAAATGTAGCATGAAGAGTGTTCTACAAACCCTTAAGTTTCAGCTTCAACCGTCATTGTCCTTCATTTTACTAAAATATTTCCAGAAAATTCATTTCAAAAAGACCCTTTCGCCAATGCCTAACCGTAGTTTTAGTTATAGAGTTTATCTAATTTTTAGCGAATTTTCGTAAAAAAATCACTGGTGAGGAGACTGCCACTTTTAAATTTTCAAAAGATTTCTTCACGCGATCTAGGCGTTAGAACCCATATCCGGGGTTCGTTTCAGTTTTTGCTTATTTTCATATATACAGAGTGAAGCATTTTACGGCAAAGCTCTCGCTCTCTCTCTCTCTCTCTCTCTATATATATATATATATATATATATATATATATATATATATATATATATATATATATATATATATATATATATATATATATATATATATATCCGTTATTATACAAGGTACGTAAAAAAATGTATCCAGGGTGTCTTGAGCTGCATCTTATAAAATTATTTTTACAATCACAAGGTGACCCATAAGTCGTTGGTGATACAAGTCTTTTTTAATCGAACACGGCTTATATTATTGCATTTTTGCATTTTCCATCGAAATATAATGCATGTTTGTAAGAAAAGAAAATCAGGACGCAGCAAGTGCATTATGGTAGCGAACTTTCATTAAATGCTTCAAATTTCAATATAGCTCAATTTGCTATTAAATTAAGGTTCGTTGGCCAGGAAACCATTTTGTTCGGTAACATTTTAAATGTATTTTCGGAAAATGTTTGTACATTTTCAGACAATAAAGTTAATTTGGTGAAATATGGTACATTATTTCCACTATATAGGTTATACTGGTAACAAAATTTGAGGGGTGCTTCCATTAAAAGAATACATATTTGCCATTAAAAAATGCACACCATAATTGTTTTCTCATTTTTGTGAAAAAAATGTTCGCAAATTTTCATGAAAAATTTTTCTTATTAATTATATCTGGGTAGGTGAGTAAATACATATTTGCTGTTAAAAACATTTTAATGAAAATTCACTATCATACCGCACTTGCTGCGTCCAGACTTTTTGCTATGATTTGCAATATCTTCGTCACAGGACTCTGTACACTTATTGTCCTGTACTGATTGCATTTACGCGCGTTAGTAATGGATACTTTTAATGGTATGCAGTATATATAAACCATTTACGATCACAACAAAATTTCCGATTTATATTACACAAATTCTAGATTTGTACTCACGCACATTATCTGTATTATCTAGTTATGAGGACTGCACACATTAGAGAGACTGTAAAAAATCAATATACATGTGATGACTCTAATTTAGCCCCACGTTATGTTTGTCGTATTTGCTTTGCGATAAACCAGGCCCCTGAAAATTGTCTCCCTACTTATTTTATAATTATCTCAGTATTGTGTTTCTGTTAGCTATGTATGTCGTGTCCCAATTGATATCTATAACTAACCTAAACAATGTAGTGTGAGTAAATATTTAGAAGAGATTGAATTATCCCGATAACTATTTGTGTTTTCCATTTTACGTGTAATCTTTCTGCACGAATATATGTTATTAATGAGATCATCTAAATAGAAGATGTGTATGATATCTTTTTTAACAATCTAAAGCTAATAAAGCTGTAATTTTAGTGTATCTGGATATTTGAGCAGGACGAGAGCACACAAATCCAAATTGGTTCGAAAGACTGTTTCTACTGAATTTTCGCAGAAAAAAATCACTAATGAAGAGATCGCGATTTTGCAATTTTGACATCATTCCTAAACGTCACTAATGGTCAGTTTCACAGAGCTCGAATAAATATTTAACGGGCAGTTAGCTAAACAAGGCTTCAGGTTGAGACGACCAATCACAGACTAATATCGGGTTTTTGCCATGACAACCAAATATTTTGAAACTGTGATTGGTTGTATTAAGTAAGCCTTGATTAACTAAGCGAACGTTAAATACTTAATTGAGCTTTGTTAAACTGGGCATTAGTCTGGCTTTTCTGTATTAACTGATAACTCAAAACGTAATGGGTCGATTCTGATTAAATTTGTCGAGTACCTTGCTCATGAAAGTGGCTTGGATAAGTTTGTTAGGTTGTTCAGGAAAATCGGACCAGTTTTTCCCGAAAATTTTGGGTTTTCCTTCGTAAATTTTTTGTATCTCTGGAAATAACAAATTATTGCATCAAAATTTGGTACACAGGTTTATATTATAAAAGCCTGGAGGCAGCAAGTGCGTTATGGATGCGAATTTTCACCAAAATGTTCTTAATAGCAAATATTAAATATTATTATTATTATTATTATTATTATTAGTATTATTATTATTATTATTCTCATTTGATATAAGCGTTACACTTTCTCAGTATTACTACTGGAAACCTTATGACCGACCCCCCGCGCGGGACATTGGGGTTCGGCTCGGTGGATGGGGATGAAATTCATTATATCCAATTATGTGGATATTATTATTAGTCTGGCTTCCGGTGCTTCAACACAGCAGACGTGTTTGAAGTCGCCACTTAACTGAGGAATTTTCGGACTATGTGACATGTCTGCAGCAGAACCGCCCTCTGCCCCATGTTTAGGGTGTTATTTGGTAATCCGAGTTCCTTTAGATTTCCCATGAAATTTTTGGTGACTATTCCTTCCGCCGACATTACGAAAGGATATATAGTCACCTTCTGGAGCTTCCATATGTTTTTTATTTCACATGCCAAGTTTTCATACTTGGTGATCTTTTCAATTTCAGTTTTCTGAATGTTATGGGACAGCGGTACAGCAATATCTATGATCACAGCAAGCCTCATCTGTTTGTTTATCAGGATAGTGTCTGGCCTATTGAAGTCCACAGTGCGGTCCGTTATCATGGGTCGGTCCCAGTACAGGAGAAAGTCCGCCGACTCCAGCACCGCCTCCGGAGAATACTTGTAGTAAGCTGGTGTTGTTGACGGGTTCTAGAGGCTGTATTTCAAAGCGATTTGTTGATGGATGATCTTGGCGAGCTGGTTATGTCTGCCTAAGCTGAGTCTGAGAGAGCATGATATGCTGCCATGACGTGTTCAATGGTCTAACCAACAACTGCGCATTTTCGACATTTATCCATCACTTCTAATTTTAAGCAATGCTTCTCGTAGTTTTCAGTTTTTATAACCCTATCCTGAATGGCCATCACAAAACCATCTGTCTCCGGGTAGAGTTGCCCCTCGACCAACCATATAAGCGAAGAGGTTTTATCAACACTATCTGCCTGCAGGTGTTTGGGGTACCTTCCATGCATAGCCTGGTCGCCCCACTAGACTACACCGTCCTGGTCAGCCGGGGCGTCCAACTCATAGTTGCGCTGACCAAGCCTAAGTAATCCTTATCCTCGCACACCACCAACTTCATCAGTTCGTGCTGCGATGCAGGAAAAGTTTGTCGCATGTTTCTTTCTTGCTTAAAACAGAGATTTTTTATATGGATGAACCCTCTGCCGCCTTCTTTCCGAGGTGTATACAGTCTTCTAACAGATGAGTTGGTGTGAAGGCACCTAAATTTCATAAGAAGCCTTCTCGTAAGTCTGTCCAGTTCATCCAAGCCGGTGTTAGACCATTTGACAACTCCAAGGAGTATGTCAATACTGGTACCGCCCATGGGTTGATAGCAGTACAGAGGTTACCTCCAGAAAGCTTAGTATTTATGAGCTTCGTGACTCGCTTCCTATATTTCTCCTGGAACTCTCACTTCAGCCGGCTATGGTCCACACGCTGGTTTTAATGACACCCTAGGTAGCGTTATGTCTCCTCAGGCAGTAGTTGTTCTATATCGCAGAAGAGATGTTGGCCACCTTCGACTTCCCCTCTCTTGACGTTAATTATAGCACATTTGTCGAGTCCAAACGACATTTTTATATCATTGCTAAGGATTTTAACAGTATTAATCAGTGAGTGGAGCTTATTATTATAATTATTATTATTATTATTATTATTATTGTTATTGTAATTTTTATTATTATTATTATTATTATTATTATTATTATTATTATTATTATTATTATTATTATTATTATTATTATTATTATTATTATTATTATTATTATTATGTACAATCATTTTCCGAAAATAAACATTAAATGTTTCCGAGAAAACTGGTTTCCTAGCCAACGGACCTTAGATTAATAGCAAATAAAGTTATTGAAATTTGAAGCATTTAATAAAAGTTCGTTACCAAAACGCACTTACTGCGTCTCGATATGTGTTCTAGTGGGCCTAATTAGCGCTCATTTGAAGAAATTTTTTTCAAATTCAAAAGTCGGGATCTCCTCGTTGGTGAATTTTTTTTTACTTTATAAAACTATTTTCTAAAATGCACCCCTAAGGAGCTACAGCCCCTAGAAGAAGACTCTAAGAAATGGGTTCCTGGTATTTTCTTCACAACTACAACAGGTAGTAAAATTTGACAATAAAATAAGTAATAAGAAATATTACTAATTTGTTAGAATTTACATATTTTATTCAGAGACATAACTTACAAGTGGGCTGGAATGGATCAATTTCCACATCTTTTTTGTGCGTAGTTTTATCTAATACATTTATATACAAACTTGGAGACTACTTCTCTGGCTTCACTGTTGGTTTTTGTAGGTGAAGGACGTAGCCAGCGCGTGAGCTAACTGGAGCAAGTGGCCCTTCAAATTCTGGAAGTTCTAGGATGTTCTTCAATGCTTCTGTGACTATAGTTTCGCTGCTTGACAGCATTTTCAGACAGATTAAAATTGAATTAGTACGAAATCATGACAACTACAAATAAATATCTGTTGCTATGTTATGACATGATGTTTTGATCAAATATATATATATATATATATATATATATATATATATATATATATATATATATATATATATATATATATATATATATATATATATATATATATATATATATATATATTATCAAATTGAAAATAAAATGAAATCTCGGGACGCAGCAAGTGCGTTATGGTAGTGAATTTTCATAAAACTATTTCTTAATAGCCATAATGTGTATTTTTTTAAGAAAGCAGGCATCAAATTTGGTTACCAGTATAATCTATATAGTAAAAACAATGTGCCATGTTTCATCAAAATAACTTTATTGTTTGAAAATTTAAAAAAATTTCCGAAAGTAAACTTAAAGTGTTCCCGAAAAAACTCGTTTTTTGGTCAACCTTATAGGTTAATAGCAAATTGAGCTATTCAAATATTAAGCATTTGATCAAAATTCGCTACCATAACGCACTTACTGCGTCCAGAATTTTTGTTCTTACAAACATGCATTATATTTCGATGGAAAATGCAAAAATGCAAACATAAGGCGTGTTTGATTAAAAAAAAAAGAAAATTTGTATCACCAACGACTTATGGGCCACCCTGTGATTGTAGAAATAATTTTTTAAGATGTAGTTTAAGACACCCTATAATTAATATATACAATTTTTTTTCATATCTGGTATAATAACAGATATATTGAGCTTTATTGATTTTTTTTACGAAAATTCTACAAAAATTATATACTATTAACGATAAACTCTATAGCTAAGACTACTGCCAAGCGTCAGAGAAGTGGTCTATTTGAAATGAATTTTCTGGAAACATTTTGTTAAAATGAAGGACAATGACGGTTGAAACTAAGACTTCAGGGTTTGTAAAACATTCTTCTTGAGACATTTTATTTCCATAGCCCGTATTAGATTCAAGTTCTTTTCCTAAATGTTGCCAATTTTGACGTTTAAATCGCAACTTTGACGTTTTGTGAAAAACCCCAATTTATTTTTGTTTAAATGCCTATAACTTTTTTGTCTTTTGACCTACAAAGCTAAATTTTGGTAGGTAACTTGCCTATAATGATATAAACCCGCGTATAAAATTTGGTTGCCCTTACTTTGTTAATTTTGGAGATATAAAATTTTTTCGAAAGAAAACACAAAATTTTCCGGGAAAACCTCGTCGGATTTTCCTGGATAACGAACATATCCAAGCCACTTGCAAAAGGAAGGTACTCACCAATTTTGACGTTTAAAATCGCGATTTTGACGTTTTGAGGAGAACCCAAATTTATTTTTCTTTGAATGCCTGTAACTTTTTTGTCATTTAACCTACAAAGCTAAATTTTGGTAGCTAACTTGCCTCTAATGATATAAACCCGCGTATGAAATTTGGTTGCCCTTACTTTGTTAATTTTGGAGATATAAATTTTTTTCGATTTTTTTCGAAAGAAAACACAAAATTTTCCGGGAAAACCTTGGCGTATTTTCCTGGCTAACGAACTTATCCAAGCGACTTGCAAAAGGAAGGTATGTGCCAAATTTTATCAAAATCCGTCCATTATTTTTTAAGTTATAGGTGTGACACACACATATATATATATATATATATATATATATATATATATATATATATATATATATATATATATATATATATATATATATATATATATATATATACATATATATAAACATATAAAGTCTGACACTGACCTCGGATTTGGGTTCCGGGGGTCCTAAATAGCGCTCATTTGAAGAAATTTTTTCAAAATTCGAAAGTCGAGATCTCCTCATAAGTGAATTTTTTTTTAAAGAAAATTCACTAAAACACAGATGACAGATGAGGTTTTCAAAATGTCTATGTGATGTCTGTCAATATTTAACATAAAAACTGGAACTAGCCTATAATAACTATGATAACAGTTACAACAATAAAATAACTAAACAATAACAGTATAAAAGTAGTCTCTATACATTTATATTATATATTATATGCGAATGAGCAAGATGTCAGCTTGACATTGTTTGACGTATTTTTAGAAGTAATTTTTGAAAAATAAAAGTGCATAAGAAGAAAACATAACAGAAATAACAACGCGACATTTACAATACGTCAAACAATGTCAAGCTGACATCCTCCTCATTTGCTTAATTCATATCATGGCCTATTTAGTAAAAGATTTTCGAAGGTATTTTAGACAAGTAATTTTAAAAGCTTGAAAAACACGTCAACATTCAACTGCAAATTATTCAAAACGGTCAACTTTAAAACTTTTTAACAGGAATACCTTTTTAATGTAAAATAAATGAAGCTTTGAGATCTTCCATAAATATATTAGATAAAACCACGCGCAAAAAAGATATGGAAATCGAACCATTCCAGCCCTCTTGTGAGTTACTTCTCTGAATACAATATGAAGATTCTAGCAAATTAGTAATATTTCTCATAAAAAACTACGCCCATGTGTTAAATTTCATTAAGTGGCCTGTTTTGTGAGCAGTTTCGAAAAAATGCAAAAAAAAACATTTTTCAGAGTTTCCTGGTAGGGGGTGTAGCTCCTTAGGGGTGCATGTTATGAAATAGTTTTATAGAGTAAACTAGACTTATTTTTCGGTGTACCGTACGTCCCAAAAATTTTGGCAGACATTTTTGAAGCACCTTGTATATAAGTTATTAAGTAATAACAGAATAAAAACGATTTTTTTAATTTCACCGAATCCTTAAAATTTTTGAATTCTTCTACACTATGATGAAAATTCTAAAATGAAATAAATGTCTTTTACAATGATAAAAACCTACCTGCCTAAGCCTAAGCATTCTAATTTCGTATCACTTCAATTTAAATAGTAATCAAGACTTCAAACATTTAGACAATGTTGTGAATAAATTTTTGTTTTCTGCATTAATATACAAACGTTTCCAACTGGGAGGCATTTCCTGTAGCAAGCCAGTTTGTCTTCGGGCGGGCAAACAAATATCCCAATAATAATAATACCTGTCGGTTAATCCCATACTATAATAAAATCAAGAGTGCTCGTAAATATCCCTTTTGATGTTAACTTTCCTTTCAATGGGCTTTGAAGAACGGCCGTTGTTACCTGCCCTATAACGCATAGACATAATACATGTGTCGTCTCGTCCTGCAAAGGTGCAAGCGGTGTTGTCATATGGAATAAATTATCCCCGTATTTAATGCATTTATTTGTAGTTGGCCTAGGTTTTGTTGAACACACAGTAGAGCAATTAACGATGAGCATCATCATCACTAGAGTCTAAAAATGATGTCCCATTGCCGTCGCAACCATTGCTTTTTGTCCCCACTAATTATTTTGATTTCATTATGACTTCATCATTTGTGCCAGATTTTTTTTTTGATTCCGTCTTTCCATTTTTTCAAACAATTTTGTCAGAAAGCTATTATATCTTAAGATATTGATATGTTTATAATAATGCGTTTATTGATATAAATTGTGCAATAATTCTTGTACAAAAAGTCCTACTTGCTGTATGTCAACAAAATTTAAAGAATCAAGAAAATCCAAAATTGTTTGATAGTGGCATTCCAAAATCACGAACGTTCAAAGAAAAAATTACCTTGCTCCTCTCAATTTCTTTCAGCGAGATTTTTGCTTCTCTCGTCTCTTCTATTGCAATTTTATCCGAGTTTCTATCAGTGTACCTTGTCTTCCTAATGTCTTTGATATCTACATTCTAAAAGCTTCTATTTTCTTCATGTCCTGTTTATCCAGGTAAGCTTTCCTTTATATATTATAACACTTCATACGTATGGGTAAATTTTTTTTTCAGGTTAAAGTTATGATGTTTATTAGTGATTGACGTAATAAGACAGGAAGGTGATATTACAGAACGCGCGAGTTCTGGTATGTTGCGTATATAAGTTGACTTGCGACTGCCCTATTAAACCTAAAATTAGGCCTATTCAGGCTACAATTTGAAAAATATCTCGTTGATTGGAGTCAGGTTTCCAACAAACAACACATAAACACTACACAAATTAACGAAAACGTAAGATTTAAGACAAGTTTTTGGCCACGTCTTCACAATGGCAGATGTTTTTTATACATTTCAAAAACACACCACGAGGGCTTACAACCTAAATACTATCGTACCGTGGGTGTCGACAAAGAGGAAACTTGTTAATTCTGGTCTTGAAGGTTTGGAGGTTCGGAGGAGAAGGAAAGACATGTGCCGGCAAGGAATTCCACAAATTGGAAGTCCTCAGGACAAAAGAGCGGGCATTTCAAATCTTGTTCTATGTCTGGTGACCTGCACAGTAAAAAGGTGCATTCGCTCTGTTCCCCTGGTAGATCTGTTGGGGGCAGCAGTTGGAGTAACTATGGAAGAAAGCTCCTCTGAGCAGTACCCGTGCAGATATCTATGAAAGAGAGAGAGAGAGATCACCAACGGCACGTCGGTGGGCAAGAGATGACAGCCTTTGGGTGAGGGTAGGGTCACCGATGAGACGTATAGCTCTCTTCTGAATGGAGTCCAGGATAGCGAGTGTAGAAGTGGCAGCGGCACCCCAGATGTGGAAGCAGTATTCGAGGTTTGGCCTTATTTGTGAAGTATATAAGGTATAGAGATTAGCTGGTGAAAAGTATTTGAAATTTTCTTGTATGTACTCCCCCAATGTATTGCGTCAGTTGTTCAATTTCTTTTCGAAGTGTTTCCACTCTACTTATCAACCTTTTTCCCACGGGGGCACTCTTTGACGCGAGTCTCTGTGATTGGACATTCGATCAGAAATCTTACTGCCTAAAGTTTTAATTGCTACAGTTGCTGCACAGTAAATCAGTGTATGCATGTGCTCTAATGTCTTGATCTCTAGAAGGTGCGAGGAAAAAATTATTCTGTTCAAAAGTTCCAATATAATTGCAAGCTTTCTAGATGATCTTAGTCTAGGTAATGTGGTCTAGTGAGATGATTTGTTCCTTAATACTCCGCGACAGCACGACTCATTTCTGTGGACAATTTGTCGATGAGTTCCTCATTTTCTTGCGTATCCTTGATGTGTTCTGTTTGCTCAGTATGTACAGGTTGCAGATTACTACCATCAAACAGGATATCTTTATTTTCCGTAACCGCTATGTTAGTAATTTCATCTTCAAGTTCCTGTCTGATGGTATTCAGTCTCGTTTTGGAATAAGGTTAGTCCTAAGTACGAGACGATATTGATCCGCTACTCTCTATTGAGTCACCTGTATGTGTGGATACATTCTGACAAGTTCGGTGTGAAGTTGTTGCCTATATCCGGTCGTCTGTTGTCCGAGTTGTGTTACTCTGTAGTAAATGCGCATAATTGTTTCATTCATATCCATAGTCCATTTCGTGCGCCGTGTTGGTAATCCCATTTGGATAAGCTGATTTGAGAAAAGGGTCCAAATCAGTGGTTTCCCTTTGACTTAAAACAATTTATAAGAAAGAAAGAGAGAGAGAGAGAGAGAGAGAGAGAGAGAGAGAAAGTGAGGTGATAATTGATATTAGAAATTTTAAGACCATGTAAGGAAAAGGTTTGTTAGACAGCGGCATCAGCTGCTCTAGCTGATCCAATCCTACAACAGACATAATACTCCTTAGATGTATTTTTTAAATCCCCGAAATCATAAGGGATACAATACCTTAAAAATAAGACAATAACCAAGGTAATAATAAAATAATGACGAATGTAATATACAATGTCATCTAATGCAGGTTATGAGACAACCTGGCAAAGAAGCAATGATGAGTGAGAGTTTCTTCTGTAAAAGGTAGACAGATGGCGCGTGCCAGGAAGGCTAATTTATTTCACATTTCATGTCCTCATCAAGCCATGTAGCAGGGACCATACAACAAACCGTCTACCACACTACAACCACTGTCCGATGCGCGATCTCAGATTCATATCGGACAGATTCATCTGCATAATCTCGTGAAATTATAACTACGTCTGATATAACGGTAGTTTTGGTTAAAGCGTGTTCCTCCATACAGGTCCGATTACCATTACCTGTATCGGCAGATGCTCCTACAAACTAAGAACTGATTATGTCATGATGAACATCCTGCACTTTTGTTATGAATCTTCTTTTTGTAATGCTAAAAATACCATGCGTCAGCCTTGAAGACGTTTCAGATAATTACCTGATTTTTATTTACTATTAGCAACAACAAAAAGTATCCAAAATATTGTAAAAAGTAATACATTACTACACTAGTCCTTAGATGTTACTTAAAATATTGAGTTACTTATATTTGAGGTTTAAAGCATATATTGAAGAACATCTCCTAAAAGTTGATTAACATAATTCGATAAAGCATTACTATAAACTAATTTAAGTGCAAGAAAAAAGTATGGACGCAGAAAGTGCGTTATAGCAATTAATTTTCTTTAAAATGTTTTTAATAGCAAATACCTATGTCTTTATAGCGAATTAAAAAAAAATCCCTAATGAAGAGATCTGCATATATATATATATATATATATATATATATATATATATATATATATATATATATATATATATATATATATACGACCGATAACTCAAAAAATAATGGACCGATCTTAATTAAATTTGGTGAGTACCTTCCCTTTGTAAGTGGCTTGGATAAAGTCGTTAGCCACAGAAATCGAACCAGGTTTTCCAGGAAAATTTTGTGTTTTCTTTCTAAAAAAATCATATCTCCGTAAATAACAAAGTAAGGGGGCAACCAAATTTGGTAAGCGTGTTGGTATTATAAAGAGTGAACTCTGTACCAAAATTTAGGTCTCTAGCTTTAAAGACAAAGAAATTATGGGCAGTTAAAGAAACAAATTTTGGAGTTTTCCTCAAAACGTCAAACTCGCAATTTTAAACGTCAAAGTTGGCAATGTTTAGGCGAAGAACGTGAAATAAATACCGATTGCCCTTCATTTTACTAAAATATTTACAGAAAATTCATTTCAAATAGACCCTTTCTCTGATGGTTTGGCTGTCGGTTTAGTTAAGTTGATGCTTTCGCCGTAGGTTTAGTGAAGTTTGTGGTTGAACGGTCTATAATTTTTTTAGCTAATTTTCGTAGAACAAATTCGTTCATGAATTTTTGCATTTTTTATAGAAATATGATGCGTTTATGACAAAAAAATCTGGACGCAGTAAGTGCGTTTTGGTAGCGAATTTTCGGTAAATTTGCAGATTAGCTCCCGAACGCTTTTCGAAAAACTGTTTTCAGAAACCTGCCTAGCCCCCCCCCCCCTGGATCCACAAATCCCAAGAAACATTTCTTGTTCACACCCCCCAAGGAAGTTACGGGACCAAGAGTGAGTAGGGGTGCTGGGCGGGGTAGGTAGTGAAAACGAAATATCTTGTATAATAACGGATATATTGATTATGATGTTTCAAATCGACAATTTAAGAAGAAAAACTATAAAATTTTTAAAGTTATTTTCTGGTAGGTCTTGACCGTTTTGCGCCATAAAGCCTAATCTATGCCTGTCATATGCAATACATCTAGTTATCCACATAAAAAGTTTTGGTTTTGTGCATTTCTCTGGTCATCAGTGGCAACCAAAATGTTTTCTAGGTGCCTATAACTTTTTTTTGCCTTTAACCTAAAGATCTAAATTGTGGCACATAGTATACTTTTTATAATATAAACCTGAGTACCAAATTTGGTTGCCAGAGCTTTTTTATTTCCAGAGATACAATTTTTTGCCGAAAGAAAACTCCAAATTTTTCGGTCAAAACTGGTCCGCTTTTCCTAATCCAAGCCGCTTGCAAAAGGAACAAACTCGCCAAATTTAATCAAAATCGGCCTATTACTTTTTGAGTTATCGGTGTGACATATATATATATATATATATATATATATATATATATATATATATATATAATCATATAAAAATTGATACTGACCCCGGATATGTGTTCTAAGGGGCCTAGTTCGCGCTAATTTGAGAAATGTTTTTGAAAACTCTCGCGCTCCTCATTAGCAAATTTTTTCGACCAAAATTCACCAAAAATAGTGCTGCAAATTAAATTATGACTTCCACATAGCTGTGATAATCTACTCTCCTTAGAAAGACATTCTCATCAAATTAATCAGGGTCTATGAATTCAGAGAAATAGCCTCTACGTCTGTTACTAACATGGAACGGTGCAGACATATATACCAGGTGTGGTCGGCATACATAAATACCTTACCAGCAGTTATGTGGTTTGGAAGATCGTTCACATATAAATAAAAACAAGTGGGCCAACGACATTAGAGTACTAAGAGGCAAGTTATACCTATATAACCCTGCTTCTCCAACTTTACATATAATTGCCTGTCCGTAAGATAGAAGGTTATAGGGTGACTTATTACTTCACGGACATCCAGCATGTCCAGCTTATCAGAAACAAATTTTATGTTTATTGTGTTGAATGCACATGACAAATCAAAAACGACGCTTTCCTTTTAATCCAGTTTATTATTTATTTCTTGTATATATCTGCTAGTTCTGTCGAGAACCTTTGTCTAAATCCATGCTGAGAAATAGTAATCACTTGATACCTATTTAAAACTATTATTATCTTGTCACCTACTAGCCACTCTATTATCTTATGTCTAAAGCAGATAGCAGCGTATAGTTTTCCAAATTTTGTTGATCTTCTTTTTTAAAAGCTGCAGCTATTTTTGCAAATTTGAGTGCCCTGGGAAACTGACCCAGTCCTATACATGCATTTGTTATCTCAACTAACGCCTCTGATAAAGTGCTGGCACATTTTTTTGCTATACAATATTTTGCTATACAATATTATCGTAATAACTATTTGATGTACACTTAAAATCCAAATCAATCTACAAGGTTTGAATATCTAACAGGTTTACAAAAAACCGCTATTGATTCGGCGAAAAATATTTCAGAGCCTCCATGCTTATATTTTTTTCTAACATACTCGCCTATTTTACAATAAACCTTAATTTTAACCATATCTACATTATCCACCCTTAACCAGTGTTTATACAAACACAAAAATAAAGACACTGCATACAGGCTTGGAGACTACTTATCTGGCTTTACTGTTGAGTTTGGTTTCTGTAAGTGAAGGAAGTAGCCAGTGCGTAAGCTAACTGAAATTTTTATCTGTCTGGGGATGCTGACAAAGATAAAGGTTGTTTTCTTTAACACAAAGAATCCCAATATATTCCAATTCTTTGTCAAACATTGTATACTCACGTGCATTAAGCTTATCTGTCTATATTATATTATGTCTAGTGACCCAAGGTCTGTATTATTTTCGACATTGAAATCAAGTTCTAAATTTCTACTTATATATGCTTGTGTTCGTATCTGTCCTCTATCTTCAGATATTGTCGATAACTCTCCACTTAATTTCTTCGGAAAAAACTTATAGCCTTTAACCATTTGCCCAGTTATGATGGCATATGAAATTATTTCTACTCTGCATCTCAAGCCCAATCTTGAAGCTGCTGTTGTTACTTTTAATTAAATTTAAAACAATGTAAATTTTTATTAGGCTATTGTTCTTTTAAAAATTCTAACATTTCACATGAACATTGCCTTTAGTTTTACCAACATACATCTAAGCAACATCAGCAGGCCCCTGTATTTTTAATGAACCGCTGACAGCCGTTTGTCAACAATTACAACCTTAAAATAACAGATGGCATTAAACTAAAAAGGACGTGATTGTAAAAGTGATTGTTTTTTAAGTGGGAGATTTAATACATTTTACAATACACTATATTTGTAGTTGAACGGCCACAATTAAATTTTCGGAGTGAAAATGTAGCATATAAAGCTTAAGGTTTAAAAAAGGAAATTTTTACTGAACTATCGTTTTCATAAAGAAAATAAAAAATACAAAAGTTTTATATTGTAAAATATGAGAAACGAAAGCATAAGCTAAATATTGTAAACAAAATATGTTCTTGTCTCTATAAAAATGATTTTAAAACAGTTTGTTAATAGTGTAATCAGCTGTTTACCTAACTTATGCTTAGGTTATATAACACCGCACAAACAAACACTTTTTGGAGCTTCAGTGGCCGAGGGGTAGAGTGTCAGAGTCACTCTGCCTGACACGCGGGCGGCCCGGTTCTATTCTCGCGCGATGCATGTAACATTTTGTTTTGTTTCACTTCCATTTGGTAGAAACAAGTGTCAAGATTTCATACGTTTGGACCAAAATATTACTTTTATTTAAGACACCTTGATAACTTCATCACCGTTGAAACTAAAGTTATAATTATAAGCCGAATTTTTTTATTGTTGAGAAAAAAGAAGAGAGATTGTTTAAAAAAATAGATTGTTGTTGTAAAACAGGTTCGATTAATTTGACTTGAAGGAAATCATCCAAGCGTACATGCTACGTTTATAATTTGGCAGATACTTTCTTTCTCTAAATATGAATTAAGTTTTATTTTGAAAAGCTTTTGTAACTTTAATGAAATTTGTAATGCAAGTTTCTTTTAGAGCGACTTACAGTACCTAGATATTCAAAATTTTAATTTCATAACCTCAGAAAATTGAGTTTTGCGCATTTGTGTCAAAACGATCTAGAACACAAGATTAGATATTTTTTATAATAAAGACATATCGATGGTAACACTTTCGAAAAAAATCTTCAAATGAGCGTGTATTAGGGCCTCTAAAATCGGTCTTCAAGGTCTGTTTGAATTTAAAGTATTAATTTTAGTAATATGCCGTAGTAATAGTGTACAAATCTTATGAAAATTCGCAACGATAACGCATTTGCTGCGTCCCGAAATTGTTTGATATGACTTAGTTTTGTTTCCAGCCTGTTCGCCATAATTTATATTTTTATTCACATTACAGTTTCTCTTTCTTTTTCGTATCATGGGTCCCTAATATTGTCTTAACCTTAAAAACTTTCCATGACCGCCCAAAGTATTTTAGGTACCTCAGATACAGTTTCTTAACAATAACCTTTTATATAAATTTTCTGTACATTTTTGTTTCCACGTAATCCTCAAAAATATATTCCAACCTTTTCTTGTAAAAAATATGCAAATCAATGTTTTCTTGATACAGTAAATTGAAAGTAATTATGTGCGGTGCCACTGCTACCCGCACGGCCTTCTACCTACCGAAATGCTATACGCATGATTTCTATCCTGCATTGCCGAGAATGTAAACAGATTCTATTATTTTTAGGATTAGCGTTTACTTTGCTTTGTGGTAGTAACTCTGTTTATTTCTTACGAAATGGCACGTCGTCAATATTTAAGTCGCAAGAATTACGTAGAATTCTGGAAGAAAGTGATTATAGTGATTGCGAAGTTGAAATTAGCGAGAGTTAATCAAAGAGCATCGACAATGTCGAAGAACAAGAAATAGAGCCATATAAAGTTGCAGCTATTGAAGATAAGGAGAAAAATAAAACTTTTGAACCGGTTAACGAAATACTGAAGTCGAAATCGGGATATGAATGGAAAACGCAGCCATCTGTAGCTAGAAGACGCCGAGCCCATAATATACTCGTAGTTAATGCACCTAAAGAATTGCAAAATGCATAGACTTTGTAACTAAAATAGGAATTTTGGTACATTATAAATACATTTTAACATACTTCGATAACAGAATGGTTCCAGTGTTGTATAACCCACAATATGATAGCTGATATATGCATTCATGCAAATCGACAAGGAGAATTATTTACAAAGGACTGAAATGAAAATGAGCCTGTTGACAAAATTGAATGGATAAATGTTACAATAGCTCTTGCCGTGCTTTTAGCAAGTGGTAGCCATCACGGAAAAAAGCGTCACCAAGCGGAAATGTGGTCTGAAAATAAACTTTCACACAACCATTTTTTTACTGCCGTAATGTCGCGAAATATATTTAAAATGATATATAGACACTTGGGATTTGATAAGCCATCCGCAAGGGCAAATAGAAGAGCAGAAACATACACTTTAGACAATTCGCAACACATATGATGAATTTGTGCAAAACTGCATTGATAATTATTCACCCAGTACAAACATCACAGTTGATGAGAGGTTAGCTACGTTCAGAGAAACATGCCACTTTATAGTTTACATAAAAAGCAAGCCGGGTCGAATAAAAATTTGGGTATGTTCAGACTCTAATACGACTTATATTTTGAACATTCAGGTTTACACTGGAATGATAGATAACCAACGCGAACTCAATCAAGGATATAGAGTGGTTTTAGATGTTGTTAGACCTTATTTTGGACCATGGAGTGAAGTTACAACAGACATTTTTTTCACCTCCATTCCTTTAGCCGAAGAACTGTTAAGAAATCTGCACTTTTCTCCTAATACCAGGAAAGCCTCTGGCCTTGACGAGATCCCAGCAATTGTTCTTAAAAAATGCGCACCAGAACTTGCTCCTGTCCTGACTCGTCTGTTTCAGGCATTTTACATTATAGGCATACTCCCTAGTAACTGGAAAACTGCTCGAGAGCAACCCGTCACCAAGAAAGGATCCAAAACGCTTGCTAGCAACTACAGGCCTATTTCCCTCCTTTCAGTCGTCTCTAAAGTGATGGAAAATTACATAAACACCGAATACTAAAATTTCTTGAAAAACACAGTCTAATCCACGACAGGCAGTATGGATTCCGTCAGCGTAGATCAACTGCCGACCTCCTTTCCTTCGTCACCCATTCTTGGAACAAGTCTATGGAACCACACGGTGAATCCCAGATTGTCGCTCTAGACATATCCAAAGCATTCGACCAGGTCTGACACGCTGCGCTGCTTAATAAACTTCCGGACTATGACCTACCACCAAAACTCTGTACCTGGACATCAAGTTTGCTCTCCAACCGGAGCATTTCTGTTGTCGTGAATGGCCATTCCTCTAAACTGTATCCAATTAATGCAGGGGCCCCTACTTTGTTTCTTCTCCACATCAATGACCTCCTCTCTAGCACATCCAACCCAGTTCACAGTTACGCGGACGACAGCACCCTCCACTTAAATATACAATATTCTAAGCCTGTCTCTTTAGCCCAATTAGATGAGGTTCGCAGACTCATGGAGGGTTCTGTCTCCGTGGCCCTCCAAAAAATATTAAACCGGGGAAGTAGAAATCTTGTACAATTCAACTCCACCAAATCTCAGTCTTGTTTCTTTCTCAAAAGAGATAGACTAGTCCTAGACCCATCACAATGGACAACCAAGTTATTCAAAGTAATGAGTCCTTTTCACTTGTTGGCATTTCTGTGGATCGAAATCTCAATTGGCACCAACATATCACATCAATTGCAGAAGCGGCTGCTAAGAAATTAGGTTTCCTTTTCCGGGCTCGCAAATACTTTTCACCGGCTAATCTCTATACCTTATATACTTCACAAATAAGGCGAAACCTCGAATACTGCTCCCATATCTGGGGTGCCGCTGCCGCTTATACACTCGCTGTCCTGGACTCCATTCAGAAGAGAGCTATACGTGTCATCGGTGACCCTACCCTCACCCAAAGGCTGCCATCCCTTGCCCACCGACGTTCCGTTTGTGACCTCTTTCTCTTTTATAGATATCTTCACGGGTACTGCTCAGAGGAGCTTTCTTCCATAGCTCCTCCACCTGCTGCCCCCAACAGATCTGCCAGGGGAACAAAGCCGATGCACCCTTTTACTGTCCAGGTCACCAGACATAGAACATCTTGTTATATCCGTTCTTTTGTCCTGAGGACTTCCAAGTTGTGGAATTCCTTGCCGGCACATGTTTTTCCTTCTCCTCCGAACCTCCAAACCTTCAAGTCCAGAATTAACAAGTTGCTTCTTTTCTCCTTGTCGACACCCACGGTACGATAGTATTTAGGCTGTAAGCCCTCGTGGTGTGTTGTTGAAATATAAAAAAACTAACGGGACGCAGCAATTGCGTTATGGTAGTGAATTTTTATTAAATGTTTCAAATTTCAATAACTCAATTTTCTATAGACTTAGAAAATTTAAATTTGGTGTGTAGTAAGGTCTTTTCTAAGGCAAGATATCCACAAAATTTCATTAAAATAATTTTGTAATTTTCGGAGAAAAAAATTGTTTCGAAAGAAAATTTGAATAACTCAATTTTCTGTAAACTTAGAAAGTTGAGTTTTGGTAAGTAGTAAGGTCTCTCCTAAGGAAATATATACGTTAAATTTCATTAGAACAACCTTGTAATTTTTGGAGAAATAAATTTTCATCGAAATCGGTTAATTATTTTTTGAGTTATCAGACGGATATATATATATATATATATATATATATATATATATATATATATATGTATATATATATATATATATATATATATATATATATATATATATATATATATATATATATATATATATATATATATATAAACATATAAAAATTCAAACTGACCTCGGATATGGGTTCTAGGGGTCCTAATTCGCGCTCATCTGAAAAAATTTTTGCAAAGTCTCACCATCGATACCTCTCTATTAGTGAATTTTTTTAAATAAAAATTCACGAAAAAAGCGTACAAGTACCGGGCAAACAATAAAAAACATTCCAGAAATTTTGGATTTTCTAACACCACACTGGTATCTTATGTTTCTAAGAAAAAAAAAGTAGTTATTCTTTTATTCACACAATTTCACAGCGATGTAATATCATCTGATGAAAATTCAAAAGCCTGAAATCGTCTTACATTATATAATAAAACCAAAGGGGCTATCGATACCGGGAATAAAATGACCAGAGAATAAATATTTGTTCGTTCAAAAAGAAGATGGCTACTTAGAAATTTTAGGTAAATTGTTGATATGGCCGCACGCAATGCCTAAATTATATTTACTAAAATGTTTCCTAATTGGAAAAGTAATGATCGAAGTAAGCGAAGTTTTTTTACAGACCTTGGCTTAAGAACTTGCACTCCCAAATGTTCAAAATAGGAAAGAAAACAGTAAAAATTTTCATAGACCTGTAAAGGCCGCTACAGATTTATTTCTTGCTGAAAGTAATGCAACAATTGGAGACGATCCTCCTAGAGAGGTACCCGATTATACATATCAAAGATACAGCTTTTTTTCCAGAACTCGGGATGTAAAAACCAGGATATCATGTAGTACATGCACTAAATCTAGTTGTTGGTCAGTCTAGACCGGAGACAGAGCAATATAAAACATTGCCCTACCAATCGCCGTGGAGACTTGTTCAAGGCACAGTGATTTTAGAATAATATAGTAATTTATTTACTGATAATATAGTCTGCCTTTTAACAAACAACCACAATATAACATAATTAATATTGACATATTTTTTCCACAATCAGCAAATAATAAGAATCCGACAAAGTCAGAGACTGTGGGTCGGTAAACTTCAACATACATTTGCCTACTTTGTAGGCGATTGAATAGAAATGTGTCCCGAACTAAATTCATATAGTGAACAAAAGGATATTACCACCACATACACCCACACACAGAGAGCTACCTACACACATTCGCAATCCTATACACTCGCATACTCTTTCTCTCTCTCTCTCTGTCTCTCTTTTTCTCTTAAACACACACACATGCACACAAATTTTGCAAATCCTTCTATTACAATTTTCAAACCAAATCCGCGGATTTTCAAATCGACCCCCGACAATACCCAGTCTGAGTTTTTAACAACAAATAACAATATTAACATTGGAATTTTTTTTCCACGGTTACCCGTTTCCCCCTTTTTATACACCATCAGCAAATAATAACAACCGACAAAGTCAGAGACTGTGCGTCAGCAAAATTTAGTATAGATTTGCCCACCTTGTAGGTGATTGAACAGAAATGCGTCCCGAAAACCAAACTCACAATGTAAACAAAAGGAAATTATCACCACATCCACCCACACAGAGAGAGTTACCTACACACATTCGCAACCCCATACACATGCATACTCTCTCTCTCTCTCTCTCTCTCTCTCTCTCTCTCTCTCTCTCTTAAACGCACACACACGCACACATATCCTACAAATCATCCCATTACAACTACTAAACCAAATCAGCTGTTTTTCAAATCGACAATACTTTGCCCTAATTTTCGTGGTAATGTAAGGAGCCAAGTTTTTACCCTGCTTCTGAAAACGAACTCCGGTCTTATTTTTTTTTATTTCTAGTGGTAGTATGTTATGCAACCTTGGCATAATAAAGGCATAGTACCTCTGTCCCACCGTTTTATGCACTCTAGGAACCTTCATGTACTGTTCTCTTCGCCCTCTATACGTATGATCCACAATATCAAACTCACCCTTCTGCTTATAATAATATGCCAAGGAAGAATATGAGTACAACTGTCTCATGTCTAACACATTGGCCTCTGCGAATAACACATCACTGGGATACACCGAAGGTTTACCATATATAATTTTCAAGAATAGTTTGTGGATAACTTTCAAATGTTTAATATGGCTTGCCAGCATTCCTCCCCACGCCACGATTCCATATAGAAGTAAACTTTCCACCAGAGCATAAAATATTATTTTTAGGTACTGCGTGTTGAGTAATTTTTTAAGTTGCTTTCCTTTACCATGAGCCCCCTTAATTTTTTTACCAAATCTGCAGCATAAGAATATCAGCGTAGGTGTCTGTCTACAGTAATGCCAAGATATTTAATGGTGTCGGCACTACAAACGATAAAATAATTGGTCAACAACAAGAGGACCCATCTCTTCAGTTCTGTAACTCGAGAACTATATATATTTAGTTTTTGACAGTTGACAGTCAATTTTTTACTGTTGAAGTATTCCCACACTCTCCCCATCCCAACCTCAGCCTCAATTTTCAGATCATCCCAGTTTTTGCAGAAAAGAATATGGCTGTATCATCAGCAAAGCTAATGATCTGTCCAGAGTTTTCAACCTGGTATAAATCACTTATATATATGTTGAATAAAATTGGTCCCAAAACCGAGCCCTGTGGGACACCACACCTAATAACCGTGCTTTCACTTAAGATGCCACCAACATTTGTGCACTGTTTTCTATTATGCAAATGGCTTTTCATTAAGGTCAAAGGAAGTGCCCTAAAACCCACCAATTCCAGCATTTGACAAATAACCTCATGATCAATAGAATCAAATGCTTTAGATATATCCACAAAGACTACCAGTGCTGGTTCAGACCTATCAACAGACTCATATACATATTTCATCAACTTTGCTATAGCATCCTGGGTCGACCTTCCTTCTTTAAAGCCATATTGAAACTCAGAGAGTATATTGTTTTTTGACAGATAAGAGTTTACTCGCATTGCTGCAGTGCTATCGGGGCGACAAAGACGCGGACGAGCAATGAGGGGGAAAAACTATTTGAATTATACCCTCAGAAGAAAGTAAAAAATATTTTGTGCCCTGACTATCAGAATAAGGATTAGTCGAAGATTTTAAAGTTTATGTTGAGGAATAAACAAACTGTCCAAATTACTAGTATTTTATTGGATACATTTCCAACCAATTTTTTAAAATTTCAACAATTTGACAAATATTTTACTGGGGTACCTAAGTTACATCACATGGTTTGTAATGTAACGTTTTGTAGCATCGCCACGGGAAGGTGACCTCACTAGCAACTACAGACACATTACCTGACGCCATCTTACCATATGTCATAGGCATTCAATGAAAAAAAATTGGTTACCGATGGGGGTCAGGGACAAAAATATTGTGTGTGATAAACAAAATCTAATAAATATTACAGGCCAACTTTAATTTTTCTTGGCCCATATATAATTTTGGTAAAAAGATGCGTAGATCATTTCTATGTAAATTCACTACCATAACGCAATTGCTGTTTTATTTTACGGTAAAACTCTAGATCTCTAAACGTTTCCTGTAATTGCATATAAAAACGTTGGTAGAATGTTAAATACTAATACACGATTAATATTTCTAAACATTAGATATACCTAAATAAAAATAATCTTGATAATTTTTTTTCACATGATCTGCAATAATTGCTATCTAAAAAACTATTAACAGATGGGATAAGCACTGTAATTAAGTTCATTACTAAATACCTAAATAGTAGAATATTGATTTTAATACCTACTTATTACGTGCAATTATGCAAATTATGGTTGTATTGCTAATATTATGGCTGCCATAAGAAAACTTGATAAGAGCATTTGGTTGCGGCAACTAGATTACATTAGCCATGGCATACATAGGCTGATAAAATTGTGCGGGTATCTGATTCATTAAACTGTAGCTATATAGTTTATTAATTTATTTTGTTTTAATGCTTAAATAAAGAACATTGGGAAAAAAATTCAGTACCTATACAAGATTGCTAGTTTGTAACATTGAATACATTCAATAATAATAATAATATATAGATTTATTCAATTCTATTCAATTACATACAAATGGTATAAATATTTACAACTGTAGACTAAAAATAAACAAAAATGAAAATTTGAATAAACCTAGAAAACCCCACATAAGTCTTAGAATTGTGCGTGGGTGTGAGAAATACGTAAATTACACAACTGCCTGGCATAATAATCGATTTCTACACATGTATATATAGCAACATAGCAAACGTAAAAGCGACTAAAAATACGCACATATTAGCTGCAAATATACACATATAACAATTAAAATTATAAACAACTAGAACAATAAAGTAACTAAACAATAACCAATTTTCATTTACTGAAGCACACCATCAAACAAGGATAAAAAGCACAACGGCTTGTCAACATCCCTGCTTTGAGAACCAGCAACAGCATTCGTACCCTAACTTAAGGCAACAACTACTCCCGTCTCGACATACGTAACCATTTCAGCCATAAAAATAACCATCAAACAATATCCAAAATGGCGTGTCATACACAGCAAAAAAAACAGGATCAGCGAAGCAACACATTCCAATCCAGCAACCGAATCAGAAACTATAGGTATTCTTCAGATCAATCATTTGATGAATACGGTATCGGCCCTCATTCAGTATCCATTTCTTCACTTGTTTCCTGAACAATGCAATAGAGTTAGCAGACCTTATATCACCCGCAAGCAAGTTGAATATCCTCGGACTCAAATACAAGTGGCATCTTTGTCCTACGGTTTTAACAAACCTTGGAATTTCTACGGAATTTCCTCCTTTTTTAGTATTGTACCGATGTTAGCAGTGATTGCAGCAACTAATAACTCTCTTCTGGTGCACGAGGAGTTGAAGGCAATATAGTCGTCTAACATCCATAAGTTGTGACTCGTTGTATAAACTATCCGTTGGAAACACATATGCTCTGCCCAACATTATCTTGATTATCCATTTTTGAACTACCTCCAGTTTCCTCAAATAATTATTTGTCACCCCGCCCCACGCCACAATTCCGTATGTAAAATGACTTTGAAGCAATGCATTATATACTTTTTTCAAATACGTTTTCTTCGAAATATTTTTAAAAATTTAAACATTGAAACAAGTCCTCGGATTTTTTTAACAAGGCATGACACATGCACATCCCACCTCAAGTGTCTGTCCAGCACTACACCCAGATATCTAACACTATTTGCAGCTTTTAGATCGCAAGCAAGACCATCACACGGAATACTAAGCCCGCTAAAAGGAGGAAGATTATTACTGTAACTTGAGAACGGTAGTTAGCATGTTTTATTCATATTGATTGACAGAGATTTAAACTGTAAGTGTTTTACTATTCTAGGAAAATCTTCCCTCACAATATTTTCTAATAAAAATGGTCGAATACTTGGATTAGTATTTCAAGTTGCTGCACCTTGAAAAAAAATTATACAGTGCGTCCCAAATTTGACGTATGACGCCATCGATAATTTTCTTCTAATGGCAACCTTAGTTTTTGTTGCCAAAGACGTAGTCCTCAGTGAATTCGTTGACATAAAGGGTGGCCTTTGACAATACCAATCCATCAAAGAAGCCCTGCAAGAAAGGCAGAGGAATTCCCCATTGTAAGATGGATTGAGCAGAAATACTTGCCATAAATATGTATGTATAAAAGCGCATACAAAGGAGACTCGAAAATAGAGAGATCTGCATCCTTTCATAGGTCAAGCATAACTAAAGGCTCTGAAATCTTTCAAGACCGAGTCTGAGATGACCTGGACTGCAAAAGACTCTTGAAGCAACTGGTTACGAACAACAAAATAACTTTAAGGTTAGTAACCAGGGAATCAAGGCACCGAAGAAAATAAAGAAGCAGATAGCCTTTCAAAAAGGGCAGTAACAACACCATTTCATGGGCTAGAGCCCTACCGTGGGAAAAAGCCACGTAAGAAATGAACTTGATACTTGGAAGAGGAACCAAATGCGTCATACTGGAGGAAAACGCTAGGCTTAATGCAAGCAAAGCGGCTCGTCACCATATCAACAAAACAGATACGTCTGAACTGTTTCTTGAATTTAACGGGAATCACAGGACTTTCCACAGGACATTGCCCAGTAAGGTATCACCTTATGAAAATGGGTAAGGTGGACAGTGAAAACTGCAGATACTGCATTGCAGCAGAAACAACAGAACATTTGCTTGCGGCTGCACGGCTTAGTTTTTTAAAAATCTCAAGTACCTTGGATGGGTGACCTTAACACCCCACGAAATGTGTGTGTGTGTGTGTGTTTTGTTTATTTAACGTCGGCCTATTTCCGAGACTATGGCCAATCACCGACGCAAAGGAGCAGTTTCACCTCACTATCCTGGAAATTTTGCCGAACCCCTGCCTTTCTGTAAGGAGTTTAGGGATCTTTAACGTGCCCAACATCGTATGTACACGGGACCGACGGCTTTACGCCCCCTCCGAAGGGCGGAACGTGCAGACATTCAACTTGCTCAGATACAATGCCAGAACCTCGGTTGATGGTAATTGTACAGTATGTACTGAAAAAGTGAAAGGAATACCCTGGGATCGAACCCAGTACACTTTGGTTCAGAGGCACACGTTCTTACCCCTGAACCACCGAGGTTCTACCCCACGAAATAGGTAAAATATCTCCCAAAAAGGTAGTAGACTACATAAATAGTCTCAACTTTTTGGACAACTATAAGCAAAAAAGGTAAGCCCAAAAGACCTTTTCAGGTGGTCGCAACGTTGAGAGGCCAAAGGCCTATACGGCGTTAGACAATCTACAATCTAGTTCTTGTTAACTATTTGTAAAGTGCATATCAAGCTATACAGAACCACAAATTTCAAATTTGTATTCCCTGCCATTCAAAAGTAAATCTTGAGGAGCTGAAAGCACGAATAAGAAATGCGTGTAAACTGATTTCCCCTAATTAATTAGAAATGTTTAAAACGAGTATGAATTTCATTTATGGTACTATTTGAATTAACAACAATTTGAACATAAATTTTATTTTAAAAATAACTGAATGTATTTTTAGCAGGCAAAAAATAAAAATTTTGGATTTAGTGTATAACTTAAAATGTACTTTAAAAATAACAACCATACACTGGGGCTGCCACTTAAAAATTTTTGGATTTATATCTCAAATTAGGGACCCACTGTATAATACTTTTTTAAAGGCAGCTTTCTTCAAATAAGCGTTAATTGGGCCCCCTAGAACACATATCCGGGGTCAGTTTCAATTTTTATATGATTCTCTGTCTATATATATATATATATATATATATATATATATATATATATATATATATATATATATATATATCACACCGATGACTCAAAGAATAATTGGCCGATTTTGACGAAATTTGGTAAGTACCTTCCTTCTGCAAGTGGCTTGGATAAGTTCGTTAGCCAGGAAAACTGGCCTAGGTTTTCCCGGAAAATTTTGTGTTTTCTTTCGAAAAAATTTATATCTCCGGAAATAACAAAGTAAGGGCAACAAAATTTGCTACGCGTATTTGTATTATAAATAGTAAACCACGTACCAATTTAGGTCTGTAAGTTTAAAGACAAAAAGTCATGGGCAGTTAAAAAAAACAAATTTGGAGTTTTCCTCAAAACGTCAATGTCGCGATTTGAAACGTCAAAATTGGCAACATTTAGGCAAATAACCTGAAACAAATACCTATTATGAAAATAAAATGTTGCAAGAAGAGTGTTCTCCAAACCCTTAAGTTTCAGCTTCAACCGTCATTGTCCTTCATTTTACTAAAATATTTACAGAAAATTAATTTCAACTACAGTCCTCGCATAATGTCGTTTCATTTAACGTTGTTTTATTATAGCGTCGCAGTTTGCTGTAGACAAATGTATGATTTAACGTTGAAACTGATTCGGTATAACCTTGTTATTCTAAGAAAAGTCTAAAACAGTAGGTAAAAAAGGAGTACATAAGATAATGTGTAGGCATGAACATAATACATACTTAATGAATACTGTTTTTTAATCATTTTGCAATCACAAATATGTACATATTATTTACGATTCGTTTTACATCGTTTCACTTAACGTCACGATTGGTGGATCCGTAACTAGGACGTTAAGCGGAGACTTGCTGTAGACCCAATCTCGGATGCTTTGGCGATAGTTTTAGTTAAGTTTATGGTTTAACGGTCTATGAGGTTTAGCTAATTTTCGTAGAAAAAAAATCGTTAATGAGGAGTCCGCGACCTACAAAAAAAAATCACCCTTATATTATTGCATTTTTGCATTTTTTATCGAAATATGATGCATGTTTGTAAGACAAATCTGGACGCAGTAAGTGCGTGTTGGTAGCGATTTTCCATTAAATGCCTCAAATTTCAATAGCTCAATTTGCTATTAACCTAAGGTTTGTTAGCTAGGAAACCAGTTTTCTCGGAAACATTTAAAGTTTATTTTCGGAAAATGTTTGTACATTTTCAAACAATAAGTTATTTTGAGAAAATATGGTACATTGTTTCTACTATATAGGCTATACAGGTAACCAGATTGATGCCTGGTTGCATTAGAGAGACATATTTGCTATTAAAACGTTTTTATGAAAATTCACTTCCATAACGCATTTGCTGCGTCCAGACTTCTCAATATGAACCAAGTATTTAAGGAAAACATAAAATCGTACAGCAACAAACGTGCGTTTTGGACACCGTTGATAAATGACATCTAATGTGTTAGTTTCTCTTAGTAAAATAAAATAGTGTTGCCAATATAACATTATATATATATATATATATATATATATATATATATATATATATATATATATATATATATACTGCTATGGTATTTAGTGTTTCCTTATAGCACTTTCAATTGTGGAGCATGAGAATTCAATTGCGTCTTTATTTTAAAAAACGCTAATATTGATGATCCTGAAATTATGTCAAAAATTGTTTACTTACTGCTGTGATTTAAAAATTTTCTCTCATCTCATGGGTAGGGTTCTCTTCTTGGGCTAGCATTTTTGTTTAATATATCGTTTTTATTAACTATAGTACTCCCGAGTGTTTGGAAGTTTCAAAAAACATTATATATACTTGGGTTCTTTTGATCTTACTTTTAATTGACGGTGAAAAATAGCCTTACTTTATCATATAGCTAGTATTTGTTTGATTTGTGGTCAAAATTAAACAGATTATGTAAGTAAAATCTAGTATGTGTTATTTCTGATTGATTAAATTTACAAATTTCTATTAAAAAAGGTTATATCAAATTTATCATCGCTGATTGTCGATAAATCAATACCTAATATCCCCCTTAGTGAGCTAAAGATACATTAAAATCATCAATGGGACAAAAATATTCTTAAAAGCTATTAACACTATAGAAAAGAGTCTGTACATTTATTACGGTGAAGTTAATAAAACGACTTACTGAATGATGTCTTAATTGCTTCTTTCATTTGATGTATACTTATTGCTTTCCATTTGATTTACTATTTGGCTTTTGTAGCTTGCCTGTGATTACCAATTAAATTCCATTTTATTTAAAACGGTCTTAACAAACCGTGTACCAAATACGCATTTTTATTTATTTTATTTCAAACTAAATATTATTTTATTATGAGGCACTTGCCTTTCAAGTTTAATTCTCAACTTTCATATTTGCCGTGTCGTCGCACATCAACGAACTTCAAGTTGCACTTGCCGTAGTTCAATTACCAATCGTCCTCTCCGACCTGTCGTCGTCTCCTTAAAAAACTATACTTGTGTTACAAAAAACCTTTTCTCTCTGTACCTTGGGTAAAACAAAGTTCATAGGCCTTGCGTTTTCCCATTGTCCAACTTTTTGTTCGTTGCACTCTTTTGAAACAATCACACAAAAAACTATCTTTATCAACTAACACTGCGTCTTTTCTTATAATTGGTATTTACAAAAACTTATTTTTTACTTAATATTATAAATGTATAATATAGTAAATGTACTTACTGCCTAAGGATAAAAATAAAATCGTTATATTCTATTAAAACTCTATAAATAAAAACAACGCTTTTGTTCTGCGTTCCATTGTATTCCAACGACTTTTGTTTAGTGAACTTAAAATGTACTACATGTAAAAAAGAAATCATTGTTCGGTATTCTTTTAGCTCTCTTGCTATTACTTATTTAATCCTAAAATATTTTACACTCTCAATTATACAGGGCATTTAAATATTAGGACGTATTAATTTTATGTACCGTTGGTCCGTTTTACTCCACAATAATGTTTCTAATTTTCTGACATATTTGCTATCTATAGCAATATATATATATATATATATATATATATATATATATATATATATATATATATATATATATATATATATATATATATATATATATATATATATATATATATATACATATATATATATATATATATATATATATATATATATATATATATATATATATAAAATTTGAAACAGGTATCAAGTCTCCCACTGTCTCAACCGTCGCCACTCTCCCCTAAACTTTTTTTCCTTTTGAAAGCTTTTGCAATATATTAATTGCTTCATCAATCAAAGAAATTGATTAAACTATGGTAGATCTTTAGACTTTTCTTTAAATCACGCTTGACAACTAAAAAATTTTACTCTGCTTTGGAGATACTTTCTCGCCAGTAATTTTTGGATACCTTATTCCAAGCTTTAATGCAAAGGAGCACGCTTACTTTTATCACGTATATTAGCGACCTACCTAATTATATAAGTCATTGTCGTGTATACATATGCCGAAAGACAAAGCAACAGAAATCTAAATAAATCAATTATTTTTGTAGGCACCAAAGAAATATTAATTTAATCCGTTTATATTATATTCTAAAATGAAACATTGCATCTGCTTTTTAGTGCAGGTACATTGAATAATGCAGCAATTAGCAATTATGGCCTTCTGGATCATCCAATTATCATTTTGTTTGTACCATCATCTTTCAAATAATACGAAAAAAATATGGTAAATTAAATTGAAGGTGGAAAAACTTGTCAAAGTTTATGAATAATAAAATCAAATAAAAACCATCATCTTTTATATTATGACTGTTTACATAAACAAGCAAAGAGCCTTGGCTTGGAAGCTGGTTTGAAAAGTCAGAACAAGGTGATAAAAAAATACAACATTGTTAATAATAATGCATTTAGTTTATTTTTAGTTTTGTATTATGGTATTACGACTTTAATGCACAGTTTCACAAAGCTCGATTAGATATTTAACGCCCGGTTTATCAAAGCCTAAAACAACCAATCACAGCTTCAAAATATTTGGTTGTCAGGAAAAAAACATGAATCATAATCTGTGATTGGTCGTCTGATGCCTTGATTAACCAACCATCCGTTAAATATTGAATTGAGCTTTGTGAAACTGGGCATTTGACTTTCGAAAACTCTTCCGAATGGGCACAAACTAGGACCCCACAACGCATATTCACAGTCACATTGAGGCAAAACTCCCAGCCCACCATTTGTGTTAATTTTCAATGCATTTTAGTGGGGGTACCAAATCATCGCTTCACCATCATCACCAAGTCGTTGCTTCTGGTCTACAGCAATATTATTTGATTCTTTGCACCTTCCGCATTTGTATCTACTGAGCCAGGTTTTCAAAAATTCTCGTTTTCCATTGTTTTAGGCATGTCGTTTTTAAATAGCATTGTACCAAAGACTATGTAAAAATGGTTCGACATATACATAAACACCCATATTTTGTTATGAGTTTCATTTGTTTTGTGTGACTGATGTTTATCAGAGAGCGTCATCTTGAGTGTTTTTAAATTACCCCCTAGGTTTAATTTGGTGTCATTCGATATCATAGCATAGCGTTGTTTATTTCAAAATAAAAAAATTAAACAAACTTTGTGGAGAGAATATTTTCTGGACCAAGGGCTTTAGACGATGTTATATGTATCGTTGTACATTTCTCAAGATACTCTTTATCGCTTTTCCAAATCGAACTGATAACAAGAACAAAAATTAATATTTCTTATCTGTCTCATCCTGGTTTTTAATAAAACAATTATTATAAATAATAAGAGCCATAAAAGTCTGTGGCTAATGGACCTAACGGTCCGAAGCCAAACAAGAATAACAACAACAACAACAACTAAAACAATTTAGGTAAGGAGTTTTGTCATATAGATTCACATATAAAATATGGTTTGGTTTCTGTGAAACTAAGTGTGCGTATACTGTCTGTCAAAGTTTATAATACAGCAGTCTCTTATAAGTTAAGATAGACAAACAAAAATAAATTTGTCCGAGATTGGGCGGTTTGAATTATTAATAGTATTTAGCGACAGTCTCCAAGCAGACCTCCAATCAGCAGGTCTACAATATTGCGAACCGTTCGGCGAGTTGATAAACTAAAAAGTGTAAAAAAACTACTGATACACCACAAACCCCAATTAGGTAACTTGTAGCACATCATGGTGTGTGTGTAATGGATCAATAAGAAACATATTAAAGCAGTCTAAGTATCATCCCTACAATTTAGTTCATAAATCCTTAGAAGAGGATTTTGATCGCATGTGGCCATTTGCAGAAATTACGGCGAAAAGAACTGAAGCTGGTCAAAGTTCTGTACAAACATTGTTTTTCAGATGAAACTAAATTTACATTAAATGGTTCTGTGAACAGGCATAACTGTAGGCACTGGCACCCTACTAATCCCGATGTCAACTTGGAAATGCACACGCGGTTACCAGAAAAACCTAATGTTTGGTGTGGAATATTGGACGAAAACGTCATCGGTCCGTTTATTTTTAAATCACAATTTCCTAGGGCAACGGATTGAACGGAGACGTCCGCTAGGTCTAGACATGAGTCTCATGGACTTCTCTTTTGGTGGTATTTCAAAAATATTGTGTATTGTAATAGGTCTACAACATTAGATGAACTAGTAAAGCTCCGGTATATCTGCAGAATACATTGGGTGCTTTTGTTAAATCAATTGATATCGTCAAGCAGTGAATTTGAGCAGCTTTTGTGATCTTCTTCAATTAAGTAACTGAATCTTTAAAATTTCTTTTGTTCACTTGAAGTATTGGTTCATTCTTAATCTTCTCCGTTATTTTATAATAAACAACCTTGTGATATACCGTATCGCATTTCTAAGTTAATTTTTACCTGCCAAATGACATCAAATTAGGTCGCACAAAAGAATTAAAACTCATAACAAAATATGGGTATTTATGTATTATTTAACCCTACCAAATATCGAATCTAAATGTCAAACCCTTTTAGCATAATCTCATTTGGTGCAATACTATTTACGCACCCTGTATATTATTGTCATATATTTATATAACTTAAAGTATGTCCAAAAATTTTGCCTTCCTCCTTTTGACACTTGTTGGAAATCATCGATCTTCTCCCACCTCTCCTAGGACAGCTTTAGTTGTGTTCCTTTCGATGTACCTTCACTTTGTCAGTTTTCTTTATGTCAATATTTTAAAAGCTCCTATTCTCCTTACGTACATATTGAGATACTTTTTACTTGTGACTTGATTGACCTCTTCCTCAAATCCAAGTAAAATGTTTATTACTAATAAAAGGAGTAAGGTAAAGGTAAAGGTAATATGCTTACTGGCAATTAGGCTATTGCTGACCCTTTTTGCTCATCTGCAATAACCTACCCTCCACCTTGAGCTCGATCTCAACGACGACAGTGATTTGAAAAATCATCCACCGCCGGTGAGTCTCGAACCGTCGTCACCCGAGTCCGTATTGGAAAGTCTGAATTGACTTTCCCGCACGGCCACGGAGGCTAGTCTTTTATCTATCGAATGCTTACTTTTCCTTATCATCCCCTTTCCTGTTTTTTTTTGCTGCATTTACCATCATCTGTAATAATACTTTCAATGTACGTAAAGATTTCTGCATGCTCAAGTTTTTGCCGTTTATCTTTATACACTTATTTTCACAGTGATATCTTAACGTATCTTCATCGCTTTTGTTTTCGTCAGATTGACTTTTCCTTTAATTCTTCCTAACATAGGGGAGAGACGGGGAATCGAGCGCAGCAGCAATGGTACGCTTCCAGCTGTACAAGCCGGCGATCGTGAAACATCGCCTCCGATCGTGTCATCTCGTGTCAAAGCGGTATCACAGCATAATCAACAGTGTGGCGGTATTAAAGGATGCCCGTAAAAGTTCACTGAGTTCCACGCATTAGTTTGTACACCAGGCGAAAATATCCACTTTTGGCATTTTTGTTCTAATATTTGCAGATGACTAATGTAAATGTGGTTGTTTTAGTTGCATTTCATGGTAGCTCTTATTTTTATAGGAGTACGGTAAACATATTAGGAATTCATTAACGTATATATATATATATATATATATATATATATATATATATATATATATATATATATATATATATATATATATATATATATATCTATTTTAAATATCTACTTGATTTTTTTCTAATCATGTGTCACATTGGGTGGTGGTACGCGGAATGGTCACCATTACTCGACATTAAATTAAATGCATCTAGCTTTAATAACTTTATAGTTTACTCATAAGTGTATAATTGCTTCTAATTAGAAATGTTTCAGATACCTAACAAGTACGCGAGAAAAACTAATATCACTGGCTGGACGGAGAAGAATTTAAGAAATGCCCTCAAACAAACTGATTCCTGCAGAAAGATCAATGAAGTTTCAAAATTATATTCCTGAGTCAAGACTGAGGGCTCGCAAAAAGAACAAAGACATTTTTCCACCAAGACTACGAAGGCCTCCTGTATCCCTAGAAGGAATTGCAGCTAATAGTGTCAAGAGTCAAGACTGAGGGCCCGCAAAAAGAACAAAGACATTTTTCCTTCAAGACTACGAAGGCCTCCTCTATTCCTAGAAGAAATTGAAGCTAATATAGTAGATCACGTTCTAAAGTTAGACAAGTTGTTTCATACATTACCACCGACAGAGTTACTAAAGATCGTTTTCCCATACGCTGAGGCCAATGGAATACGATAAGAATTTAGCAAAAATCGTGAAGGGGCTGGAATGGAACGGCTGCAGCTTTTTCTGAAGAGAAACCCCGGAATTCTTCTGAAAAAAACGAGGGTACAAGTATAAACAGAACTACTGCTTTTAATAAAGAATCTGTTTTTACAAACTTAAAATTTTTGCTAGCAAAATGTAAATTTGCGTCTAGCAGAATATTTAGTGTCGATAAAACAGGAACCTCGGCGGTCCACAAACCTACTGAGCAACTGCGACCAACAGGTGGGAAATAATTTGGATCAAAAAATCTTGGAAGCGGGGAAATAATGTCACTGCCATATGCGCAATAAGTGCTTTTCATAATTTATTCCTCCCCTGCTCATATTTCCTATAAAACGGATGTCTCCTACATTGGCCAAAAAAGGACCAGTTGGGGGAATTTATGCTGTTAACAACAATGGCTGGAGCGACGAAAATTGTTCTCTTCAGTGGTTAAACCACTTTAAGTCTTACACTAATTCTTATACTAGAAATCCTGTTCTGTTTGTGCTGGACACCATTATAGCCATATATATATATATATATATATATATATATATATATATATATATATATATATATATATATATATATATATATATATATATATATATATGATTTAAGGGAAGAGTAACAGTCGTTACACGTTAGCGTGTTAATATTTGTATAATTTTAAGGGCAGTTACGACCAAAATTGAGGGCTATACTTAAAAAAAGTCACTCTGTACTAAATACTCTATATATTTCGCCTGTATTCCAGGCATCCTCAGGAGCACTGAAATAATGAAGTTCCGTTCCAGTTCCGGAAGATACATTAACCATGCATCATACCATGATAAGAAGATGAAATTGAATGTTATATTGGGCATGAAGAGGCGGATTTTGGATATTGCTCACCCGTCTTTTCAGCGTGGGGCTCTATGTCGTTTTGCTGATTTGATGGTGAAAAATGGTTATAATACATGATGAAACTACTTTTAAGCGTTCTATCCGAACCGGCGCCCTACCGAGCAGCTGATAGGCCTTCTCCACCCGCACATGGTGGGGGGGGGACACCTCTGATCCACGGTTGAATATCAAATATGCAGTGTTACCTTACATCGGTGGACTGACACACATACTTATAAAGCTTTTCAAAGATTGTACAGACATAAACGTGGCAAAATACAATGTTCTGACCAACAGAAACTTTTTCACTAACAACAAAGACAAAGTTCCGGTGTATAAACAACGTGATGTGGTCTATAAGTTGGACTGTAAAAACTGTTCTCTTTCATATGTAGGTCAGACTTCACAATCTGTTGGTAGGAGGATTAGTCAACATAGGAGTGATTCCAGACTCAGACCTGATAGATGTACTTTGGCACATCATGTGTCAACATTAGGTCATAGCATAGATTTTGATAATGTTAAGATTTAGGATAGAGAAACAAATTTAAAAAAACGTTCCCTTTTGGAAATTCTTGAAAATGACACTATGAACTCAAAATCGGATATTCAAAAATTAAGTAACATATATAGTTATGTATTACTATTTGATAAGTCTGATGGCACCTCTGTGTTGGCCGGTTCTATCATTTAGAATAAGAAAATAACTTATAAAAATTTGTTAGCAATAGAGTAACAATAGTCTACGATCAATGATTGTTTCTTGGTTTTGCAGTTGTCACTGATGTCTATGGTCGGTGTCTAACTTGATAAAAATGGGGTTAGATGTCCAAATTATTTCACGCGAATTTTTCAAAGCCTTTTTAATATTTTAAACTTGTTAACTACTTTTTATGCTTTTTCATGACTGGCTTTGAATGTTTTTAACGTACAAATGTTCGCATAAAATTACGTGTAATTTTTAAATTGTGTTGCACTTCCTGATTTTTGCATGTGTTTTATGGCAAGTTTTCTCTGTTTTTGATGTTTCTGGCTTGCTTTTAAATAAGTTACAGTACTGTAAGTGTTCCTTGTTGCATTATTTAGGTTTTATGTTAACCTTTATTCATTATTTCAGTGCTCCTGAGGATGCCTGGAATACAGACGAAATATATAGAGTACAGCGTGACTTTCTTTAAAGTATAGCCCTCAATTTTTGGTCGTAACTGCTCTTAAAATTATACATATATATATATATATATATATATATATATATATATATATATATATATATATATATATATATATATATATATATATATATATATATATATAATACTACCACACACATCCTGCCGTCTGCGGCCCCTCGACACTTTTCTTAAAAACAGGGAAACATGAAAAAAAAACACATTTGCAGATTTGGCGGAATGATTTAACAATACCTATGTTAAAATTGCTTTCATGGAAAAACAATGTCAGGTTTTAAGTCAACTGGAATCTGGCCGTTCAATCTAGATAAGTTTACAGCAGATATTTTGAAGCTGCTAAGCTATATATACCTATGGTATTTGAAGACAACTTAGACGGGTCAAATTATGTCGATTCCGAGCCATCAACTTCGCACACTCCAGCAATACCTCAGAGTTATTTTGATCCCGGTCCATCAACTTCGCATACTCCAGCCCTACCTCAGAATTATCCTGATACGGGTCCATCAACTCATCACACCCCAGCCATAGTTCCGCACAATGGTAACGTAAAATTGAAAACCACCAGTTTAATAAGAGAAAAGGTTT